>CM034538.1:49685029-49829416 GCA_020002185.1 Paraescarpia echinospica | reverse complement strand
CACACACAACATACCCAACACACAGCATACACAACATACACAACACACACAACACATACACAACATATACCACACATAAAAAGTTGGGGTTAATCTCGCGAAAATTTATTCAACAATCACCTTGGTGGTTGTTGTTAAAATTTTCGCGAAATTTTCCCCAACTTTTTTTCTCTATCTAACCTAATTATATATTTTCCCCGCTAGATGGCACTATCATGTAACGTAGTACTCCGATTGTCCACTAGGGGGCGCTACACCGGAAGGGACGTCGTACCGGAAGTTACTTGACTGTCATGGCGGCCTCTACGCTTCCGGTATTCCGGGATGTGTGTCAACGAATAGAGGTCTACCGTGGCCGGTAGATGGTAATACTCTGACTAATTACATTGGTGTCCGTTGAGTGACGTCGGGAACCATGATGGTCACCTCTTTGAATGAAGTCCTGTCAGGTGGTTGTCCTTACATGTTATTGACATAGTCGTTTTCGATCATAGCAGTTTTCAAATTCGCTTGCTATGGCAGCCTCTACTAGGAACGCTAGGACGGAAGTGACGTCGCACCGGAAGTTACTTGACTGTCATGACGGCCTCTACGCTTCCGGTATTCCGGGAAGTGAGTCAACGAATAGAGATCTATCATGGTTGGTAGATGGCAATACTCTGACTAATTACATTGATGTCCGTTGAGTGGCATCGGATGTCGCCTCTCTCATGAACGTGCAAAGTCTTTGTGTTAAGGGAAGTCACGTGATGTACGTTCGGTCTGATTGATTATGCAAATTAGATGACGCCGAAAACTAGTGTATATACCATACTTCCGACAATTCCGGTCTTTCCTTTTTCGACTCTCGAGAAAGTCGTATCGTGTCTGATCGCTCGCACTATTTGTAAATATAGAATTGTTACGTTGTAAAGACGGATGTTTCATATACATATGTTTTCCGTTAAAAGAAGCGATACCTCATACGAGTCCTATGGTCGTCTCGTTGGATGTGAATCCGAACAGATGATCGTCTCTTGACATGAAGGTATGTGATGTTTGGTTCTTGTCGCTCGTTGATCTAAGTGTTTGGTGTTTCGTTTGTCCGACAAGTTTGGTTCTTGTCACTCTTTGGTATAAGTGTTTGGTGTTACACAGATGTCGTAGTGAGCTTCAGGACGAGTGATTTCAACAATGTAGTGTCTGTCGACGTAGTGTTTGTCGATGACCTACAGCGATTGTGGGCAATGTCTCTTGCAATCTGGGTACTGGAAGACTGCACGTGATGATGATGATGTAGGCTTGTTGGTAGAGGGAATCTCACACGATAACCTGTCGAATTTGCTCCATAGTTCCCTTTTTACGTGTCTATTTGCTCCCTTGCTCCCATTTTAGGTGTCTATTTGCTCCATTGCTCCCTTTTTACGTTACTCATCTGTCTAGGCGATGTAAGGTTTAATGTGTATCAAATTTTATCAAACGTAACAATAGAATAATAAGATTTCTTCGAATTGTGGCAGTTTTGAATAAACCTCACACGACAGCTCAGTGTTAATTAACCTTCTTACGTTGGCACCCTTTGTAATAAAGTATGTAGTCCATACCAGGAACATCCTAGTGCTGATTGTTAACCGAAATAGTTATATATATAATGACTTGTTGTCTAATTACCACACCCGCAAGTACAGTGCATTGGTCGTATATAATAATTCCACTGACTTCAAAGTCTTACTGAACTCACGCATCAAGTTACACAGCACATTAAATAAACTGTTAATTTTGTCGCTCCTTTCAGACTAATTTTTACAAAACTAGCTAGTATCCATGCACTACAGCATGCTAGTTTTGTTGCCGTTTCGAAGCTTGGAAGCTAGGACTATTAATGCACCCAACACGGCGTTTTCTACTTAATCGTAAGATCACATCTAGCTGCGTCACGCTACCTTAATACAGGTTTCGCGAATTCATTTAACATACACTAAACTATTACATTTCATTTGTTGTTCGTCAGGTTATTTCTGATTAAGTATCGAACTTGATCCGACACAACGAGACCCACAGTCTGTCTAGCAACGCAACGTTGTGGCATGACGTCACAGTTGAAAGCCTTGTATCCACATGGTTTACGGTTAATGTCCAGATGTAGGTCTATTTGTTACCAATCTTATCTTATCTTAATAAATAATCCATAAATTCCCAGAAGGGACAACACATGGATTGCTTTCATGAAACAGAAGCATTACTCTCTCTCTCTCTCTCTCTCTCTCTCTCTCTCTCTCTCTCTCTCTCTCTCTCTCTCTCTCTCTCTCTCTCTCTCTCTCTCTCTCTCTCTCTCTCTCTCTCTCTCTCTCTCTCTCTCTCTCTCTCTCTCTCTCTCTCTCTCTCTCTCTCTCTCTCTCTCTCTCTCTCTCTCTCTCTCTCTCTCTCTCTCTCTCTCTCTCTCTCTATATATATATATATATATATATACAGAGAGAGACGAACGAGAACTAAGTAGGCCTACTGAGTGCAATTCATTCACGGATTCCAGATATATGGTCATTACGTGATAGCATTTAATGATTTATAGCAGGATTGTGGTTTAGACTTGTTGAAGAAGCACGTCACGTATGATATGGCGGGTGCATGTCTCGGTCATGTTTCGCAGGAACATCACGGGAACCAGCGTACAGTATGCAAGTCCCGTTTCTATGATATTTGGATTACGCGATCTCCGTCGAATTCAGAGTCGCATGCCTTTATTTTCTACTAAAACATGTGCATTAATTACTAGTCGCCTTCAATATCTTTCAGACGTCCTCTGGCATATCCGATCATTTACCTCCAAACACATTTTTGTTCCTAAGCCAAAGCTTAACCAGAGCAAGCTCGTTTTTTCCTTTTGATGGACTAACATAATGTACGAATCCCCTTCACTAAACGATCTAAATCAATAACTACCTTTCGCAAAAAAGACACATTTTTTGACATTATCTTTCCATCCTAAATCTTTGGCTGTCCCTTGTTCTGATAATGACATTTGTGACTCTTAGCAGAGGTTTATGAGGATTTATGTTATTAAAGGGTGACTTTATTATTATTAGTAGTATTATTATTAAAAAAACATTGATGTGTTATGAATAGCTAAATAATGTAATGTTTTCTGGCAGGTCCAACAACGGCACGGCCGCCATATTGTTTTAGGACAGCAACAATTGCTTTTTATCGCGTGTCTATGCTAGTTCGAGCTCAATGTTTCTCAACGTAAATGTGTGTGCTCAGTTGAATGATTGAATACTGCGTTGACAATTTTTTGTTGACTGGTTCCACTGTTGGGGAACTTCACAATCGGAGTCCGTGTCGTATTGCAAGTAATTTGTAGAGATCAGTACCTAAAAAGTAAGGCTCCCTCGAAGAAATATATGTACAAATGCAGGATCATTTACACGTGCGTTTGTGTGGACGCTTATGTATGACTAGTGTGAGCAACATAGCGGCAGAGAGTGAAGCCCGCGGTCGGCCAATAACGTTATGTCACCAATGACCTGCACGTAAAATTGTAGCTGAATGTATAGAAGCAGTCATTGTGCAAGGTTGTCCTTACAGTGTTGTCCTTACAGTATTGTCATTACAGTGTTGTCCTTACATTGTTGTACTTACAGTATTGTCCTTACAGTGTTGTACTTACAGTATTGTCCTTACGGTGTTGTCCTTACAATGTTGTACTTACAGTATTGTCCTTACGGTGTTGTCCTTACAGTATTGTCCTTACAGTGTTGTACTTACAGTATTGTCCTTACAGTGTTGTCCTTACAGTGTTGTCCTTACAGTATTGTCCTTACGGTGTTTTCCTTACAGTGGTGTCCTTACAGTGTTGTCCTTACATTGGCGTGCACACAATCTCAGATGGTATAAATTCATCCACGCGATGTCCATGTGTTTGCTACGGTCCGCGAGCCGTGCCAGATTAAACCAGCAAACAGATAAACTTAATTTAAAGGTCATCTTAGTTTCCAATTGACGTGATATATGAACTGTTTTAATAAACAGTTTCTCACAAAACCTTGGAGACCTCCTACTGCATTCCGTTAACGCTTAACAAAACTACAATTGCATTCCCTTGAGACCTCGAGCGGAATTCGTTTTCCTCGGACGGAACTATTTTGCCTCGGGGGGGGGAGGGGTGCGTACGCCTAGATTGATACACTTTATTTCAAGTTATACTTATTAAAATGACGGACATTGAAATGGCCAGCAACGTCCAATAGCATTCAGCAGTTTGGTGAGCAACGCAGATTTTGGTGAATCTCTTTGTGTGTGATCTGGTAAATTTGATATTAAATTCCCACAAGTTTACGTTCACATTCCATGCACACTAGTCACATCACCATCTTCCCTACCACGTCCACATTACACTAATCTTATCAACACCTCTCGTACCATGTCTACATTCCGTGTACACCAGTATTATCAACACTTCTCGTACCATGTCTACATCCCGTGTACACCAGTATCATCAACACCTCTCGCACAATGTCTACATCCCGTGTACACCAGTATCATCAACACCTCTCGTACCATGTCTACATCCCATGTACTCCAGTATCATCAACACCTCTCGTACCATGGCGTTCACATGCCGTATACCAATTTCCCGCCAAAACGTTGTATAACGCTGGACCAAGCACCTCCTATTCACGTAACGCGGTTTCGCTGACGCACACACACCGACCGACTTAACGACGGTGTCTTTGTGTATATCCCCGAATAAATAATCACCTGTATATAAAAACGGCTGGGCATGTGCAGACAGTTGAGTTGCGTGTGTGGACCAGTTGTCACAGTTGAGACATAGACTCAGCCCGAGCACCATGCTACGAAAACTCCTGCCATGTTTGCCGAACAAGATCGACACGGAGGGAGCCGTGGTGGGCCAAATAGATAGCATCACTTTCTATCCCCTCAAGTCGGGTAGAGGCATTGAAATAGATGCTTGTAAATGTACGATGACTGGTCTGAAATTGAAGGACAGTGATATATATGACAGGTAGGTGTATTGATATTTATGCACTTATTTTAGCGGCAGTACAGAGAAAGGAAACTCTCCAGAGAAAGTCAGCGTTGAAAGGAAAGAAAAGAACAATCAATGACGCGCTCTCTTCTAAATATTTATTATTTGGTATTATATTTATTGTAATATATATAATTAAACACAAAATGCGGATCCCTTGTGTAAACGACTAGTTTTCACACAATAATTATAGCGTAACAAAATGTTTCCCACGGAATTAATGATAATAATAATAATCATAGCGGTACTTTTATACGCATCTTAGGTCTATGTTTATCAATCAAAACGCTTCACAGTGGAAAATAATGAAGTAAATAAATGAAGTAAATCAAATTGGTGTTCGAGTGGAGAGGTCGACCAGAGGGGACGTGTAAAGTGCTTTGAGCGGTCCTATGGTCTCGCCAGTGCTCTAAATGTTCGTTTAGCATTAAGAACTGTCTAGGCCCTTAAGACTGTAGGCCTTTCTTTTCTGTACGCTATTCGCCATTTCCGCTAGGTAATCTAACGATGCAGTCTACGTCAAGCGCCTCCAGGTAGAGGTCAACACCTAACGTGTTAACTTTAATTTACGTTTTAAACTACGTAATTGCTGGTATATTATTTCGTGTTTACACAACAATTGTAGTCTGACATCTGCACTGCAGCTGTAGTCTGACGTCTGCATTGCAGCTGTAATCTGACGTCTGCACTGCAGCTGTAGTCTGCCGTCTGCACTGCAGCTGTAGTCTGCATTGCAGCTGTAGTCTGACGTCTGCACAATAGCTGTAGTCTGATGTCTGCATTGCAGCTGTAATCTGACGTCTGCACTGCAGCTGCAGTCTTACGAGCTCAATTGACGGACGTCTTTAACGGTGATCGTGTTAATTTCACTTCGTAGTATTAAAATACATTGTTATTATTACTATATGGGCCTGGCTAAATGTAGATAGGACAGCCCCCTGTGTGAGTGGTATCGTGTGAAGAGGCTTTGGTTGCCTGTTGTCGAGTTTATCCGCAGTCGCACGAGCACTGCCTCACATAACTTATCATGTACCAACTACGTGTCTCCAGAAAGAGTTCGCTCATCCCACATCTTTTTGGAAGATTCACTCAAAGCCGTTGATCTCTTCTGTCTCTTGTCTATACCAGCGGGAAAATAAGATTAAGCACAATGGATAAATGTGTATCCTGTCCTGGACTCACATATTGGTGGTCTCTATCTCTATTAAACCCTAAAGTGTATACGACAGCAATGTCGTCGCTGACTGCGACATGGGTCTATAGTAATGTATGAACGGAAACATTTCAAAGCGAGAATATAGTTACTGGGGACAAAAAAGAAAGAAATACTTCCTACCCGTGCAAATCGTCTAAAGACAGACGAAAATTCATGTCCACGAGGCAGCTGAAGAGCGCACCACCTTCAACGTTGTAAAGTTGGCGGTCCGACTCAAACGTTGGTGGTCCATATATTAGCGTGATTATACAAGTATGTTTCAAATGGCGTACCAGTAACTTGAGTAAATATAAATAGGACCTAACCAGCTATCTGACATCTGAAGGCGTCTGTCTAACTTACAATTCCATAAAACGCGGGCCTGTGTTCCTACCTGGATGTCCGACAACTGATTATAACGCAGTGTGAATGCTCAATGACTGTCTGAATAAAGCGCTTCCACGGAATAAGGTGCGGCTATCAGTTTGAATGCCTCATAAACAATACTTTTGACTCGGAAAATGTAATGCAGTGGTAGGTATGGTTTGTCGTTACGAGTATAAGACTTAGGGCAGAGGTAGCTCTATGTTGACAGCATCGCTATTAATCCCTCTGAACAGTTTTGCACGATATCTGTGTGAATACTTCTACGCACATCATCGTCCAGGTTTCTAGCAGTTATGCGAGAGCCACTTGAGGACAAGTGTCATAGACAAATGAGGAGCTTAATGCAGATCTCAGAAAAAAACTGAACACACTTGAAAGCACATTGAATAATTGGACATGGGGGGTGTTGTTTAAACACTGATAATTCGGTACTCTTCAAGTGTACTTCCGTGCACATTTATCTTGTTAATGGTCAAAGGAAAATATTGATTATGTTAATCAAACTAAACACAGCAGCTTTCAAAGGTGTGGCACGGCTAATGTGTTGTCGATGTGTGATTGTAGATGGCCTACTATTAAAGGCGTGTCTAGGATCTTGGAAGGAGAACAAGAGGGGAATAGCTTAGTCACCGATTATTTTAATGCCAACATGTAGAGGCGCAACAGGTTATATAAGAACAAATGTAAGTAACCTTACCAAGGGGCACTATGATAGTATATTCCCCCTAAGTACTAGGCTATATTGTCGTCAATAACGTGTTGTCTAGGAAGTATATTCCAGTCGCAATCTCCAAGAGTGAAGTTGGAAGGAGCTCGCGACCGGAACGAGTTGCTGTTTAGAGAATGCTCCAGTTATTGACGTGATCTAGCTCATGGTATTATAATGTCACCAATGTCGGTTTTCAGGATAGCATGAAGAGCGAGATGCCCGGCTGAACGTCACACGTGGGAACTAAATCACAATCTTATTTGGAATATATTATTATTAAATTAGGCAACGATTTTACCTACTCAGAAAAATATCATTAAAAAGTATTGGTTTTATGGCACTACGGAGTAATCCCGAAATATTTATCAAATGTAGGGATAAGCCGGATCAACCAGGGGTGAATTCAGTTTTCATTGCACTGGATTTGGCCGTTGGTCGGATTTCAATGTTGGAGATCATGGAGTGTGATACACGTTCTGTGTAAGTCAATCTGCCGCATAACGTGTGTGCGCGTGTGTGCGTGCGTTGCACGTGAGCGTGGGTGTGAAACCATTTTCCCATTGACACATGGCAACGTTTTGTTCTCAGGCACTGGGTTGTTATCGACCAGCCGAATAGAAACCAGTTCGTGACTGGTAGAGACGAGCCGACAATAACCACTATCCAGCCAAGCTTCCATGGAAACAATCTGCATTTTGACGTGGAACACATGGAGACGTTGACCATTCCGAAAGTGGCGACATCATCGACACTCATCGAAGCTAAGTATGTTGCGCTATCATACTGAAGTTGGTCATGTTTACAGAAAATACCGCAAATTGCCTTATAAATGTTTTTTTTTTGCAGTATTTTTAATTCATTCTTGTAACAATACACTCTAAATGTTGATACATTTCGTTTTCATTTATTTATTAGTACCTGTGCCATTTATTTTGACGCAATATTAACTATTATAATTATTATTGTCGCCTCCATGTTCAAAACTTCGCAGTTCTGAATGATTTTAGTAAAACTGGAACTCAATTTAGTAGTGACATAGTGTGGTATATTATGGTATGTGGAACATATTAATTATTACCCCAGCCGGTTGTAGGTTCAAGTTGGAATACGTGAAGGGCGTAGACTGCGGAGACGAGGCAGCAGAATGGTTCGCCAAGTTCTTCGGCAGACCTGGCTTCCGTTTGCTCTACTTTGGCAAACAAATCAAACACCGACGACTTATTGACCAGACCGATGACCGATGGTTCGTCACGGCCAAGCCCACTGACCAGGTACACAGCATCGCTGGCGTATTTAAATATACTTACTTTGAACAAAGGGTTTTATTCTTCGGTCAATACGTATGTGTACCATACGTTTCCATTATAGCAGTTCAGTGCCAAAGGGTAATACTCGTCTTCCTTTTGCAATGCAGAGTGCGGCACGGGGCTAGAATAATCGTGCGAATAATACCATACGTTTGATTTTAAACTTGCCAATGGTAGTAGGTGTGGTGTTATTTGAAACAAACGTTAATTCGTATTTCATTATCATGTTTATATTTCTCTGCAATTGCTATTTCTAAATCTCATTAGAAATATGTTATGATTAGTTTTTTTTAGTGGGTAGAATAGATGTTCAACGTAGAGCCAAAACGGCGTTTTATATAATCTTTGATATGCTTTTAACAGTACGTAAATCTAAGTGTAATGATGCAAAGAATACTAGAGAACAAATGTTTACCAATGCATTCAGATAGACAAGGTGCAATTTAAATATTTGTTCACAATTTTAATAGTGTTCGTTTTTAGAGAAACCGTCCTTGAAAGTATGCCTGACCGTTTGTTCGTATTTGAATATATTATGTTGTCCTTCACAGGTCGCCTACCAGAATTACACCGCGTTCAACCTGATCGCGAAAGAGTCGCTGAACGATCTCAACAACAAGTTGCCAGAAGGAACAGAAAAGTGCACGATGGACTTCTTCCGGCCAAACTTCGTCGTCACTGGCTGTGGGGCGTTCGAAGAGGTCAGTCCATGTAACTACCTGAAACATATATGTCAAATATGGACCCGGAAGTTGTGTGTTAGTGTAGCCGGAAGTGGCGCGTCACACTGATACTGGTAAACAATGTGTAATATAGGTAATGCTTATGTGGATATTGATGGACATATTTTTTCAAACGTACATAATAATGTAGTAATTCCTACTAAGGACGAGTAGCGAAAGAAACTACCAACTAGTTAAAAGAAAGCATAAAATAGCGTTAAACGTAACAGGTAAACTGAAAGTTGTGGCCATATATAGATAACATATATTCTGACTACGGCTTCCTTGTCTACATGCCACTTGATGCTTGTTTAAATTATAATCTAGTTAAACTGTAGTAAATTCAGAATGTATAATGTTATGGCAAACTTCCATTGACTGCATTGTAATTATGATGTCCGCGTTACTTGCTGGTAGTTCCCTATCCCACACATTTGAGAGATAAAATGGATATTATGTAAACACCCTGCACATGAGATCCTTTGTATCGACAACTGGCGGGTTACTACCCGGATCGAGAGATGCAATGAGATTATCATAAATCGTCCTCGTCATCCCACAGAAAGAATGTCACACTCTCGTCGCCGATGTCCTTACATTTTAATTGTATCGACTGACTCCGTTTTGTGAAGCATGTTGAGGTGCATTGCCGACGACTTGATATCAGACGCAAAAGAATTTGTCTAGGCTCGTCGAGCACAACAGTCACATAGAACACATTCAACAGTGATAAACGAGTGGCCATTCAACATATTAAGACCACAGAACCACATGATTATACCAGAGTCACAGTGACACGTACAACCACTGATCAAATAACATACACCGATCTGACGAATGTATATATATATACATAATAATATAGTATATATAAATAAGTGAACACAGCCTAATACGGCTTTCGCACCGGTCCTCTAACTTTGCATGTTCAGCAAGAGTGATTCATATTAACTAAACTTACAATATGATAAACGAGTCCTGATGTCACACACTGTGTAGTGGTTGCATAGGGTTCGTTTTTTTATTATTAACTTCAATAGAAAATGTTAAGGCTAAACGTGAATTATGAAAAAATGGTGTGGAAATTGGGCAGTTTTATTGCTGATAAATGAAGTAAATTATGACAAACTCTACCATACATTTCTCTACGGCTTTGGACCCACCAACTGTAGTCGCGAGAAGTTTAACAAAGCAACCATTAGTTCCTTATGTCGACCTAGACAAGTCGTTCGCCGTCGTAACTAGACATGATTGAAATGAGAAAGTAATGCTTCGCTAGTCAGTCGTTCGGCGCGCGCTATTCTGTAGTAGTAGGAACACAGAGACGTCATTTTTTTTATTAAACTTCCCGTTCGCGTCTTAACATTCGTGGGTACAAGAGTCGTGGCAGTGATTTAGATTTGTAATCGGATAATGGAAACGGTTACACTTAGTCGCTGAACTATCCTCGCATATCTACAACGCATTACTTTTAATTAAATAAAATGTACCATTAATCTACTTTTAAAGCTCAAAGGAGCATTGAAACAGTTTAATGAGCCGCCTCGTTTGAGGTAGTCAATCAACATACGACTAGTCTGTTATACAAATAGTAGAAAGCGTTGGACGTTGCAGTTCTGTGTCCTCGAATTTATAAGATCACCCGGGCATTGTAGAGGAGAAGAAAAGGATTGTTGCCAGTGTGCCGAGTAATTCCCGACGAAGATAGTGTAACTTAATGCAAGATAAGCCGAATAATAAAAATGTCAGTATGAAAATAATATTATGTGTAAGTGCATGCGTGTGTGGTGCAAGTATGGACGCTAGCATGTGTGTGTGTGTGTGTGTGTGTGTGTGTGTGTGTGTGTGTGTGTGTGTGTGTGTGTGTGTGTGTGTGTGTGTGTGTGTGTGTGTGTGTGTGTGTGTGTGTGTGTGTGCGCGCGCGCACACACACACACGCATACGTGCTCAATTATTACCTGCCTACATGTATGCATGCATGCTTGAAGGTAGTTATTTATGTAGTTACGAACGTACACATCTACATGTGCAATGCATACATGTTGGTGACTTTGCGATGTCTTGACATGTTTCACTAATGTCTGCTTTGATTTTCAGGACAATTGGAAAAACATCACCATCGGAGATTCGACGTTTTACAACCTGAAACCCCGTAACGCGTGAGTATTCATATAAAGCATTATTAGTTCCGTTTAAAAGACGAACTCGAATACTTCTACAGTAGCAATCCAACTTCTACTTTCTCAAAACGCAAAGTTAATCCGTTTATGTGTTAAACCGCTATTTATGTTTGTTTATCTACAGCTACCTGATAGTTCATGATTAGGATGTTGCTAATTGATTATTATTATACATTGATTGTTTTTACTTTTATGCTACATATTCTACTTTATAATACATGTATTTTGTACTTATTATCTCAACACATATTAAGTTTTTCGTAATTGAGTTGCGGGTAGTTATGGGTTTTTGATAATGATACCGATTTTGTTTGTACATATGGGTCAAATAAACACTTCCGATTCCGATTCCGATTACACTAGTTGCATGATACCGACAATAACGCTGAAGAAGAACACACTTTATTGCACACACAAACTCTCTCTCTCTCTCTCACACACACACGCACACACACACACACACACACACACACACACACACACACGCATACACACACTTAATTAATTTTTATGAGTTATGATTATCTAGGTCTATATACGCTAACTTTTTAAGGGTCTGGTAACTTCTCACATTTGATGTGCAAAGGAGATGGAGAGATAATGTTGGAGATTCTTCACGTAGTCGAGGGGGGTAATTTTTGAGTTTTTGTGATAAACCACGAAATGAGGCAGTAGCAGCTAAGAAGTAGCAACTCGGATGATGAAGTGGGGGTGGGGTGGGGTGGGGTGGTGATGGTGCTGCAGATTGATGATGTTCACCAAATCATTTACAAGATATTATGTAAGCGTACTCCGATCAGATATCTACTGAGTGTGTAAGACAGATAGTATTACTAATGCTGTCGCTTCTATTGTTTCTATTGAATGTTTACCCCCAACATTCCATCTTGAGTACGTTAACATTAGCCCTGCTGGTTGCAGGTGTCTGCTCGTAATCGTTGATCCGGTCACCGGCAAGGTCCGCGAAGACCAGGAGCCGATGGCTACTCTGAGAACGTAAGCATTGAAAACGGATTTCGTTCTTGGTGTATTGCTTTCCAAATAAGTTAATGCAAAATGTGGTTCGATTTCTGGCATGACTAGGTCCTGTACTATACTCTTGTTAACAGCCAACGATCTGATGCTACAAACAACAGTACAATACGACCACTGTTATATTCAAAAGCTCGGTTGAAACAGCATTATGTATGACATTGCAAACCGCGTATAAACATACAAAGCGAAAAATGTAATAACCGCACTTCGATTGTGACAAATGTTACTGTGTGCTAGAGCAGAATTAACGTATACATCTAATCATACATGGTTGGATATTTGTTAGATTCTTTGTCAACTGTTTACTTGTCCACTTGTCATTTGTGGCTTACTATGTGTAGAAATGTAGATACAACTCGCTAAATGTCCCATTGTTTCCGTTGCTTCAGCTATCGGTTGGTCGTACCTGAATTCAAGGACGCACCAGCCTTTGGGGTGATGTTAGTTGCCGAGAAGTTGGGGGTGGTCCACGTCGGGGACAAGGTCTACGCCACCAAGTAGACGACCTATCAGACACGAGGAGTCCCCGGCGAAGACATGTAGAAGACGTATAGGACGGATGTGATCTGCGTGGGGACCAGGTCTACGCCAACAGACAAACGAAGTATAAGATGGGGATGATCCGCGTTGGTACAACATATATGCCACTAGAAAGACGTGTTATGAACCGTCCGTCCTCCCGTGTTTCAGCCATAATGCACACGTAAACGTGTTAGAACTATCGCAGCTTCTTCTGCCTATGAATCACCGTTGTAGTGCACCGAGTTGACAGCACAGCTACTGTTTGCGGTTAACCCTATACACTAAGTACAACAGGTGTACTTCGGTACACCTGATTGCAATGCTGACATCGTTGTATAAAAGGTACTTAGTTTGTTGCAATTATTACTATTATCCGAGGAGTAGATCAATGCGGAATTTAGCAGGAATACAATGTATTGTCGAGCGACTGTATAGTAAAATGTTTGCCCACTGTGCAGGAGAGAGTGGGATATCTGAACAACGTCATACTACTCTTTCTGACACAAAGAAACAGACCACCAAGTAAAAGACGTGAAACCTTGTCAAGTGGCTGCTCAACAGAAATGACAGTTTTCGTCCAAAGATATTATATAAACTATTTGTCAGCTATTATAAGTTACCAGGGTGTACGCATCTCAGTTTCAACGGTTCCTCAGTGGGCATTTTTACAAAATGATTATTCTTGCAAAAGGTCACCTGTCGTTGATAAACTGCACCGAGCGTAATTTTTAAAAACACACTTTTATTAAAACGTCATCTTTGTCTTGCATGAAACGTGCATAATTAATGAGATATTGTTGGGTTTTCACGTAATAACAGAACGAAAAACTGCGGGAACGGTTCTCATGGCTCTGGTATTATGTGTCAACGTCACATTTTACTCTGCCTTGTTTGTGATTATTATTTGCATTACTGTATTTTTACATTACATATATAACTGGTAGGTAGCTCATATACAACTGTTTGTATACTTATGCATTATTAAAAAAATACAAATACACACGAAAATGTTTATTTTTAATATGCCGCACTGGTTTAACTAATTCGACAGCTTGCGACACGTGCATTTATTGTTCTCAACAATGTGTTAACGACATAATCACAACACACACACACACATACACACACACACACACACACACACACACATACACACACGCGCGCGCGCATGCATGCATGCACGTTTTCAACATTCCAGCTTGTTAGTCGAAGAGCTGACATTTTCTTTAGTTCTTTTTATTTGCATAGTGTTACATTTTAACAAGATTGCCATCCAGAGAATTAACTCTAGATGGCAGGTGTACAAGGAAGCCCTTTGGCTTATCGAGAGTCCAACCCTTTTATCTATCCAGCCCTTCTGAGGTATGTGTCGATTTTATTTTGAAACATATTCAAGCACCCACACAATATTATAGCACCCACACAATCAGGAGATAATCTGTTCCATTCATTCACAGTCCTTTGTGAAAATGAGAACTTTCTTACGTCTAATCTACACTGCTCCTTTATTAATGTAACTTCATGTCCTCTAGTCTTTCTATCTTTCCTAACTGAAAAAAACATATTTCTATCAATATTTTCATAACCATTCAATATTTTAAAAACTTCTACCTGATCTCCCCTCAATCTCCTGGTCTCTAGTGTTGTTAAACCACATTCTTTTAGGCGTTAATAGTATGGTAGGTGGTTTACGATGTACGCATCCGTTCCTGGTGCAAATCCCATTTTAAAAGATAGGGAAAAATTCAGATTTTGCACCAGAAATGTGAAAATGGTTTTCGAGATCCGGGGAACGGATTTTTTTCTCCGGTGCAAATCCTATGTTAAAAGATAAGGAAAAATTCTGATTTTGCACCAGAAATGTGAAAATGGTTTTCGAGATCAGGGGAACGGATTTTTTCCTCCGGTGCAAATCCCATGATAAAAGATAGGGATTTTCCTTCGGGGCACTCCCGGGTTAAAGGATAGGGAAGAAGAAAAGTAGTTCCGGTCCCATGTTAAAAGATAGGGATATTCCTTCGGGGCACTCCCATGTTAAAAGATAGACCATTTTTACCCCATGTTAAAAGATAGAGATTTTGCTCCAGGGCGCGCCCGGGTTAAAGGATAGGGAATTTTTACCCCGTGTTAAAAAATAGGGATTTTCCTCCCAAGCGCTCCCGGGTTAAAGGATAGGCCATTTTTACCCGATGTTAAACGTCAAATCAATTTATCGTATAGGTATACGATGACTTTTTGAGTTGGAGGTATCAATTTTTAACCCAAAATTATTCTCTGAAACCTGTCCTACAAAAGTTCCCTATGTTAAGAGATAAGCAATTTTTCCCATGTTAAAGCATACGAGCTATTATCGTAAAGGTAACCGACTTCCATAAAAAATAAATATACTAAACAGCGTTTGAATATCTCACATACGAGATCGCTTAGCCCGTGGGCCGAGGCTCAGTCAAGGGACCGAGCCCTTATTTGATTGACGATGTCATGTCTAAAATATGGTGTAATTTATATAATAAAAGGATTATAAATTCAGCGGAGGTCGTTTTATCTGAAGTAATGTATACGAAATGTAGAATACATATAGGACTATGTTATATCAGAAGCTGGATAGATAAAAGGGTTGGACTCTCGATAAGCCAAAGGGCTTCCTTGTACACCTGCCATCTAGAGTTAATTCTCTGGATGGCAATCTTGTTAAATCTTGTTAAAATGTAACACTATGCAAATAAAAAGAACTAAAGAAAATGTCAGCTCTTCGACTAACAAGCTGGAATGTTGAAAACGTGCATGCATGCATGCGCGCGCGCGTGTGTGTATGTGTGTGTGTGTGTGTGTGTGTGTGTGTGTGTGTGTATGTGTGTGTGTGTGTGTTGTGATTATGTCGTTAACACATTGTTGAGAACAATAAATGCACGTGTCGCAAGCTGTCGAATTAGTTAAACCAGTGCGGCATATTAAAAATAAACATTTTCGTGTGTATTTGTATTTTTTTAATAATGCATAAGTATACAAACAGTTGTATATGAGCTACCTACCAGTTATATATGTAATGTAAAAATACAGTAATGCAAATAATAATCACAAACAAGGCAGAGTAAAATGTGACGTTGACACATAATACCAGAGCCATGAGAACCGTTCCCGCAGTTTTTCGTTCTGTTATTACGTGAAAACCCAACAATATCTCATTAATTATGCACGTTTCATGCAAGACAAAGATGACGTTTTAATAAAAGTGTGTTTTTAAAAATTACGCTCGGTGCAGTTTATCAACGACAGGTGACCTTTTGCAAGAATAATCATTTTGTAAAAATGCCCACTGAGGAACCGTTGAAACTGAGATGCGTACACCCTGGTAACTTATAATAGCTGACAAATAGTTTATATAATATCCTCATAATGGACGAAAACTGTCATTTCTGTTGAGCAGCCACTTGACAAGGTTTCACGTCTTTTACTTGGTGGTCTGTTTCTTTGTGTCAGAAAGAGTAGTATGACGTTGTTCAGATATCCCACTCTCTCCTGCACAGTGGGCAAACATTTTACTATACAGTCGCTCGACAATACATTGTATTCCTGCTAAATTCCGCATTGATCTACTCCTCGGATAATAGTAATAATTGCAACAAACTAAGTACCTTTTATACAACGATGTCAGCATTGCAATCAGGTGTACCGAAGTACACCTGTTGTACTTAGTGTATAGGGTTAACCGCAAACAGTAGCTGTGCTGTCAACTCGGTGCACTACAACGGTGATTCATAGGCAGAAGAAGCTGCGATAGTTCTAACACGTTTACGTGTGCATTATGGCTGAAACACGGGAGGACGGACGGTTCATAACACGTCTTTCTAGTGGCATATATGTTGTACCAACGCGGATCATCCCCATCTTATACTTCGTTTGTCTGTTGGCGTAGACCTGGTCCCCACGCAGATCACATCCGTCCTATACGTCTTCTACATGTCTTCGCCGGGGACTCCTCGTGTCTGATAGGTCGTCTACTTGGTGGCGTAGACCTTGTCCCCGACGTGGACCACCCCCAACTTCTCGGCAACTAACATCACCCCAAAGGCTGGTGCGTCCTTGAATTCAGGTACGACCAACCGATAGCTGAAGCAACGGAAACAATGGGACATTTAGCGAGTTGTATCTACATTTCGACACATAGTAAGCCACAAATGACAAGTGGACAAGTAAACAGTTGACAAAGAATCTAACAAATATCCAACCATGTATGATTAGATGTATACGTTAATTCTGCTCTAGCACACAGTAACATTTGTCACAATCGAAGTGCGGTTATTACATTTTTCGCTTTGTATGTTTATACGCGGTTTACAATGTCATACATAATGCTGTTTCAACCGAGCTTTTGAATATAACAGTGGTCGTATTGTACTGTTGTTTGTAGCATCAGATCGTTGGCTGTTAACAAGAGTATAGTACAGGACCTAGTCATGCCAGAAATCGAACCACATTTTGCATTAACTTATTTGGAAAGCAATACACCAAGAACGAAATCCGTTTTCAATGCTTACGTTCTCAGAGTAGCCATCGGCTCCTGGTCTTCGCGGACCTTGCCGGTGACCGGATCAACGATTACGAGCAGACACCTGCAACCAGCGGGGCTAATGTTAACGTACTCAAGTTGGAATGTTGGGGGTAAACATTCAATAGAAACAATAGAAGCGACAGCATTAGTAATACTATCTGTCTTACACACTCAGTAGATATCTGATCGGAGTACGCTTACATAATATCTCGTAAATGATTTGGTGAACATCATCAATCTGCAGCACCATCACCACCCCACCCCACCCCCACTTCATCATCCGAGTTGCTACTTCTGAGCTGCTACTGCCTCATTTCGTGGTTGATCACAAAAACTCAAAAATTACCCCCCTCGACTACGCGAAGAATCTCCAACATTATCTCTCCATCTCCTTTGCACATCAAATGTGAGAAGTTACCAGACCCTTAAAAAGTTAGCGTATATAGACCTAGATAATCATAACTCATAAAAATTAATTAAGTGTGTGTATGCGTGTGTGTGTGTGTGTGTGTGTGTGTGTGTGTGTGTGCGTGTGTGTGTGAGAGAGAGAGAGTTTGTGTGTGCAATAAAGTGTGTTCTTCTTCAGCGTTATTGTCGGTATCATGCAACTAGTGTAATCGGAATCGGAATCGGAAGTGTTTATTTGACCCATATGTACAAACAAAATCGGTATCATTATCAAAAACCCATAACTACCCGCAACTCAATTACGAAAAACTGAATATGTGTTGAGATAATAAGTACAAAATACATGTATTATAAAGTAGAATATATAGCATCAAAGTAAAAACAATCAATGTATAATAATAATCAATTAGCAACATCTTAATCATGAACTATCAGGTAGCTGTAGATAAACAAACATAAATAGCGGTTTAACACATAAACGGATTAACTTTGCGTTTTGAGAAAGTAGAAGTTGGATTGCTACTGCAGAAGTATTCGAGTTCGTCTTTTAAACGGAACTAATAATGCTTTATATGAATACTCACGCGTTACGGGGTTTCAGGTTGTAAAACGTCGAATCTCCGATGGTGATGTTTTTCCAATTGTCCTGAAAATCAAAGCAGACATTAGTGAAACATGTCAAGGCATCGCAAAGTCACCAATATGTATGCATTGCACATGTAGATGTGTACGTTCGTAACTACATAAATAACTACCTTCAAGCATGCATGCATACATGTAGGCAGGTAATAATTGAGCACGTATGCGTGTATGTGTGTGCGCGCGCACACACACACACACACACACACACACACACACACACACACACACACACACACACACACACACACACACACACACACACACACACACACACACACACACACACATGCTAGCGTCCATACTTGCACCACACACGCATGCACTTACACATAATATTATTTTCATACTGACATTTTTATTATTCGGCTTATCTTGCATTAAGTTACACTATCTTCGTCGGGAATTACTCGGCACACTGGCAACAATCCTTTTCTTCTCCTCTACAATGCCCGGGTGATCTTATAAATCCGAGGACACAGAACTGCAACGTCCTACGCTTTCTACTATCATGTGGTTCTGTGGTCTTAATATGTTGAATGGCCACTCGTTTATCACTGTTGAATGTGTTCTATGTGACTGTTGTGCTCGACGAGCCTAGACAAATTCTTTTGCGTCTGATATCAAGTCGTCGGCAATGCACCTCAACATGCTTCACAAAACGGAGTCAGTCGATACAATTAAAATGTAAGGACATCGGCGACGAGAGTGTGACATTCTTTCTGTGGGATGACGAGGACGATTTATGATAATCTCATTGCATCTCTCGATCCGGGTAGTAACCCGCCAGTTGTCGATACAAAGGATCTCATGTGCAGGGTGTTTACATAATATCCATTTTATCTCTCAAATGTGTGGGATAGGGAACTACCAGCAAGTAACGCGGACATCATAATTACAATGCAGTCAATGGAAGTTTGCCATAACATTATACATTCTGAATTTACTACAGTTTAACTAGATTATAATTTAAACAAGCATCAAGTGGCATGTAGACAAGGAAGCCGTAGTCAGAATATATGTTATCTATATATGGCCACAACTTTCAGTTTACCTGTTACGTTTAACGCTATTTTATGCTTTCTTTTAACTAGTTGGTAGTTTCTTTCGCTACTCGTCCTTAGTAGGAATTACTACATTATTATGTACGTTTGAAAAAATATGTCCATCAATATTTACATAAGCATTACCTATATTACACATTGTTTACCAGTATCAGTGTGACGCGCCACTTCCGGCTACACTAACACACAACTTCCGGGTCCATATTTGACATATATGTTTCAGGTAGTTACATGGACTGACCTCTTCGAACGCCCCACAGCCAGTGACGACGAAGTTTGGCCGGAAGATGTCCATCGTGCACTTTTCTGTTCCTTCTGGCAACTTGTTGTTGAGATCGTTCAGCGACTCTTTCGCGATCAGGTTGAACGCGGTGTAATTCTGGTAGGCGACCTGTGACAACATAATATATTCAAATACGAACAAACGGTCAGGCATACTTTCAAGGACGGTTTCTCTAAAAACGAACACTATTAAAATTGTGAACAAATATTTAAATTGCACCTTGTCTATCTGAATGCATTGGTAAACATTTGTTCTCTAGTATTCTTTGCATCATTACACTTAGATTTACGTACTGTTAAAAGCATATCAAAGATTATATAAAACGCCGTTTTGGCTCTACGTTGAACATCTATTCTACCCACTAAAAAAACCTAATCATAACATATTTCTAATGAGATTTAGAAATAGCAATTGCAGAGAAATATAAACATGATAATGAAATACGAATTAACGTTTGTTTCAAATAACACCACACCTACTACCATTGGCAAGTTTCAAATCAAACGTATGGTATTATTCGCACGATTATTCTAGCCCCGTGCCGCACTCTACATTGCAAAAGGAAGACGAGTATTACCCTTTGGCACTGAACTGCTATAATGGAAACGTATGGTACACATACGTATTGACCGAAGAATAAAACCCTTTGTTCAAAGTAAGTATATTTAAATACGCCAGTGATGCTGTGTACCTGGTCAGTGGGCTTGGCCGTGACGAACCATCGGTCATCGGTCTGGTCAATAAGTCGTCGGTGTTTGATTTGTTTGCCAAAGTAGAGCAAACGGAAGCCAGGTCTGCCGAAGAACTTGGCGAACCATTCTGCTGCCTCGTCTCCGCAGTCTACGCCCTTCACGTATTCCAACTTGAACCTACAACCGGCTGGGGTAATAATTAATATGTTCCACATACCATAATATACCACACTATGTCACTACTAAATTTAGTTCCAGTTTTACTGAAATCATTCAGAACTGCGAAGTTTTGAACATGGAGGCGACAATAATAATTATAATAGTTAATATTGCGTCAAAATAAATGGCACAGGTACTAATAAATAAACGAAAACGAAATGTATCAACATTTAGAGTGTATTGTTACAAGAATGAATTAAAAATACTGCAAAAAAAAAACATTTATAAGGCAATTTGCGGTATTTTCTGTAAACATGACCAACTTCAGTATGATAGCGCAACATACTTAGCTTCGATGAGTGTCGATGATGTCGCCACTTTCGGAATGGTCAACGTCTCCATGTGTTCCACGTCAAAATGCAGATTTTTTCCATGGAAGCTTGGCTGGATAGTGGTTATTGTCGGCTCGTCTCTACCAGTCACGAACTGGTTTCTATTCGGCTGGTCGATAACAACCCAGTGCCTGAGAACAAAACGTTGCCATGTGTCAATGGGAAAATGGTTTCACACCCACGCTCACGTGCAACGCACGCGCACACGCGCACACACGTTATGCGGCAGATTGACTTACACAGAACGTGTATCACACTCCATGATCTCCAACATTGAAATCCGACCAACGGCCAAATCCAGTGCAATGAAAACTGGATTTAATAATAATATATTCCAAATAAGATTGTGATTTAGTTCCCACGTGTGACGTTCAGCCGGGCATCTCGCTCTTCATGCTATCCTGAAAACCGACATTGGTGACATTATAATACCATGAGCTAGATCACGTCAATAACTGGAGCATTCTCTAAACAGCAACTCGTTCCGGTCGCGAGCTCCTTCCAACTTCACTCTTGGAGATTGCGACTGGAATATACTTCCTAGACAACACGTTATTGACGACAATATAGCCTAGTACTTAGGGGGAATATACTATCATAGTGCCCCTTGGTAAGGTTACTTACATTTGTTCTTATATAACCTGTTGCGCCTCTACATGTTGGCATTAAAATAATCGGTGACTAAGCTATTCCCCTCTTGTTCTCCTTCCAAGATCCTAGACACGCCTTTAATAGTAGGCCATCTACAATCACACATCGACAACACATTAGCCGTGCCACACCTTTGAAAGCTGCTGTGTTTAGTTTGATTAACATAATCAATATTTTCCTTTGACCATTAACAAGATAAATGTGTACGGAAGTACACTTGAAGAGTACCGAATTATCAGTGTTTAAACAACACCTCCCATGTCCAATTATTCAATGTGCTTTCAAGTGTGTTCAGTTTTTTTCTGAGATCTGCATTAAGCTCCTCATTTGTCTATGACACTTGTCCTCAAGTGGCTCTCGCATAACTGCTAGAAACCTGGACAATGATGTGCGTAGAAGTATTCACACAGATATCGTGCAAAACTGTTCAGAGGGATTAATAGCGATGCTATCAACATAGAGCTACCTCTCCCCTAAGTCTTATACTCGTAACGACAAACCATACCTACCACTGCATTACATTCTCCGAGTCAAAAGTATTGTTTATGAGGCATTCAAACTGACAGCCGCACCTTATTCCGTGGAAGCGCTTTATTCAGACAGTCATTGAGCATTCACACTGCGTTATAATCAGTTGTCGGACATCCGGGTAGGAACACAGGCCCGCGTTTTATGGAATTGTAAGTTAGACAGACGCCTTCAGATGTCAGATAGCTGGTTAGGTCCTATTTATATTTATTCAAGTTACTGGTACGCCATTTGAAACATACTTGTATAATCACGCTAATATATGGACCACCAACGTTTGAGTCGGACCGCCAACTTTACAACGTTGAAGGTGGTGCGCTCTTCAGCTGCCTCGTGGACATGAATTTTCGTCTGTCTTTAGACGATTTGCACGGGTAGGAAGTATTTCTTTCTTTTTTGTCCCCAGTAACTATCTTCTCGCTTTGAAATGTTTCCGTTCATACATTACTATAGACCCATGTCGCAGTCAGCGACGACATTGCTGTCGTATACACTTTAGGGTTTAATAGAGATAGAGACCACCAATATGTGAGTCCAGGACAGGATACACATTTATCCATTGTGCTTAATCTTATTTTCCCGCTGGTATAGACAAGAGACAGAAGAGATCAACGGCTTTGAGTGAATCTTCCAAAAAGATGTGGGATGAGCGAACTCTTTCTGGAGACACGTAGTTGGTACATGATAAGTTATGTGAGGCAGTGCTCGTGCGACTGCGGATAAACTCGACAACAGGCAACCAAAGCCTCTTCACACGATACCACTCACACAGGGGGCTGTCCTATCTACATTTAGCCAGGCCCATATAGTAATAATAACAATGTATTTTAATACTACGAAGTGAAATTAACACGATCACCGTTAAAGACGTCCGTCAATTGAGCTCGTAAGACTGCAGCTGCAGTGCAGACGTCAGATTACAGCTGCAATGCAGACATCAGACTACAGCTATTGTGCAGACGTCAGACTACAGCTGCAATGCAGACTACAGCTGCAGTGCAGACGGCAGACTACAGCTGCAGTGCAGACGTCAGATTACAGCTGCAATGCAGACGTCAGACTACAGCTGCAGTGCAGATGTCAGACTACAATTGTTGTGTAAACACGAAATAATATACCAGCAATTACGTAGTTTAAAACGTAAATTAAAGTTAACACGTTAGGTGTTGACCTCTACCTGGAGGCGCTTGACGTAGACTGCATCGTTAGATTACCTAGCGGAAATGGCGAATAGCGTACAGAAAAGAAAGGCCTACAGTCTTAAGGGCCTAGACAGTTCTTAATGCTAAACGAACATTTAGAGCACTGGCGAGACCATAGGACCGCTCAAAGCACTTTACACGTCCCCTCTGGTCGACCTCTCCACTCGAACACCAATTTGATTTACTTCATTTATTTACTTCATTATTTTCCACTGTGAAGCGTTTTGATTGATAAACATAGACCTAAGATGCGTATAAAAGTACCGCTATGATTATTATTATTATCATTAATTCCGTGGGAAACATTTTGTTACGCTATAATTATTGTGTGAAAACTAGTCGTTTACACAAGGGATCCGCATTTTGTGTTTAATTATATATATTACAATAAATATAATACCAAATAATAAATATTTAGAAGAGAGCGCGTCATTGATTGTTCTTTTCTTTCCTTTCAACGCTGACTTTCTCTGGAGAGTTTCCTTTCTCTGTACTGCCGCTAAAATAAGTGCATAAATATCAATACACCTACCTGTCATATATATCACTGTCCTTCAATTTCAGACCAGTCATCGTACATTTACAAGCATCTATTTCAATGCCTCTACCCGACTTGAGGGGATAGAAAGTGATGCTATCTATTTGGCCCACCACGGCTCCCTCCGTGTCGATCTTGTTCGGCAAACATGGCAGGAGTTTTCGTAGCATGGTGCTCGGGCTGAGTCTATGTCTCAACTGTGACAACTGGTCCACACACGCAACTCAACTGTCTGTACATGCCCAGCCGTTTTTATATACAGGTGATTATTTATTCGGGGATATACACAAAGACACCGTTGTTAAGTCGGTCGGTGTGTGTGCGTCAGCGAAACCGCGTTACGTGAATAGGAGGTGCTTGGTCCAGCGTTATGCAACGTTTTGGCGGGAAATTGGTATACGGCATGTGAACGCCATGGTACGAGAGGTGTTGATGATACTGGAGTACATGGGATGTAGACATGGTACGAGAGATGTTGATGATACTGGTGTACACGGGATGTAGACATTGTGCGAGAGGTGTTGATGATACTGGTGTACATGGGATGTAGACATGGTACGAGAAGTGTTGATGATACTGGTGTACACGGAATGTAGACATGGTACGAGAGGTGTTGATAAGATTAGTGTAATGTGGACGTGGTAGGGAAGGTGGTGATGTGACTAGTGTGCATGGAATGTGAACGTAAACTTGTGGGAATTTAATATCAAATTTACCAGATCACACACAAAGAGATTCACCAAAATCTGCGTTGCCCACCAAACTGCTGAATGCTATTGGACGTTGCTGGCCATTTCAATGTCCGTCATTTTAATAAGTATAACTTGAAATAAAGTGTATCAATCTAGGCGTACGCACCCCTCCCCCCCGAGGCAAAATAGTTCCGTCCGAGGAAAACGAATTTCGCTCGAGGTCTCAAGGGAATGCAATTGTAGTTTTGTTAAGCGTTAACGGAATGCAGTAGGAGGTCTCCAAGGTCTTGTGAGAAACTGTTTATTAAAACAGTTCATATATCACGTCAATTGGAAACTAAGATGACCTTTAAATTAAGTTTATCTGTTTGCTGGTTTAATCTGGCACGGCTCGCGGACCGCAGCAAACACATGGACATCGCGTGGATGAATTTATACCATCTGAGATTGTGTGCACGCCAATGTAAGGACAACACTGTAAGGACAACACTGTAAGGACAACACTGTAAGGACACCACTGTAAGGAAAACACCGTAAGGACAATACTGTAAGGACAACACTGTAAGGACAACACTGTAAGGACAATACTGTAAGTACAACACTGTAAGGACAATACTGTAAGGACAACACCGTAAGAACAATACTGTAAGTACAACATTGTAAGGACAACACCGTAAGGACAATACTGTAAGTACAACACTGTAAGGACAATACTGTAAGTGCAACACTGTAAGGACAACACTGTAATGACAATACTGTAAGGACAACACTGTAAGGACAATACTGTAAGGACAATACTGTAAGGACAACACTGTAAGGACAACACCGTAAGGACAATACTGTAATGACAATACTGTAAGGACAACACTGTAAGGACAACACTGTAATGACAATACTGTAAGGACAACACTGTAAGGACAATACTGTAATGACAATACTGTAAGGACAACACTGTAAGGACAACACTGTAAGGACAACACTGTAAGTACAACACTGTAAGGACAATACTGTAAGGACAACACCGTAAGGACAATGCTGTAAGTACAACATTGTAAGGACAACACCGTAAGGACAATACTGTAAGTACAACACTGTAAGGACAATACTGTAAGTACAACACTGTAAGGACAACACTGTAAGGACAATACTGTAAGGACAACACTGTAAGGACAACCTTGCACAATGACTGCTTCTATACATTCAGCTCCAATTTTACGTGCAGGTCATTGGTGACATAACGTTATTGGCCGACCGCGGGCTTCACTCTCTGCCGCTATGTTGCTCACACTAGTCATACATAAGCGTCCACACAAACGCACGTGTAAATGATCCTGCATTTGTACATATATTTCTTCGAGGGAGCCTTACTTTTTAGGTACTGATCTCTATAAATTACTTGCAATACGACACGGACTCCGATTGTGAAGTTCCCCAACAGTGGAACCAGTCAACAAAAAATTGTCAACGCAGTATTCAATCATTCAACTGAGCACACACATTTACGTTGAGAAACATTGAGCTCGAACTAGCATAGACACGCGATAAAAAGCAATTGTTGCTGTCCTAAAACAATATGGCGGCCGTGCCGTTGTTGGACCTGCCAGAAAACATTACATTATTTAGCTATTCATAACACATCAATGTTTTTTTTATAATAATACTACTAATAATAATAAAGTCACCCTTTAATAACATAAATCCTCATAAACCTCTGCTAAGAGTCACAAATGTCATTATCAGAACAAGGGACAGCCAAAGATTTAGGATGGAAAGATAATGTCAAAAAATGTGTCTTTTTTGCGAAAGGTAGTTATTGATTTAGATCGTTTAGTGAAGGGGATTCGTACATTATGTTAGTCCATCAAAAGGAAAAAACGAGCTTGCTCTGGTTAAGCTTTGGCTTAGGAACAAAAATGTGTTTGGAGGTAAATGATCGGATATGCCAGAGGACGTCTGAAAGATATTGAAGGCGACTAGTAATTAATGCACATGTTTTAGCAGAAAATAAAGGCATGCGACTCTGAATTCGACGGAGATCGCGTAATCCAAATATCATAGAAACGGGACTTGCATACTGTACGCTGGTTCCCGTGATGTTCCTGCGAAACATGACCGAGACATGCACCCGCCATATCATACGTGACGTGCGTCTTCAACAAGTCTAAACCACAATCCTGCTATAAATCATTAAATGCTATCACGTAATGACCATATATCTGGAATCCGTGAATGAATTGCACTCAGTAGGCCTACTTAGTTCTCGTTCGTCTCTCTCTGTATATATATATATATATATATAGAGAGAGAGAGAGAGAGAGAGAGAGAGAGAGAGAGAGAGAGAGAGAGAGAGAGAGAGAGAGAGAGAGAGAGAGAGTAATGCTTCTGTTTCATGAAAGCAATCCATGTGTTGTCCCTTCTGGGAATTTATGGATTATTTATTAAGATAAGATAAGATTGGTAACAAATAGACCTACATCTGGACATTAACCGTAAACCATGTGGATACAAGGCTTTCAACTGTGACGTCATGCCACAACGTTGCGTTGCTAGACAGACTGTGGGTCTCGTTGTGTCGGATCAAGTTCGATACTTAATCAGAAATAACCTGACGAACAACAAATGAAATGTAATAGTTTAGTGTATGTTAAATGAATTCGCGAAACCTGTATTAAGGTAGCGTGACGCAGCTAGATGTGATCTTCCGATTAAGTAGAAAACGCCGTGTTGGGTGCATTAATAGTCCTAGCTTCCAAGCTTCGAAACGGCAACAAAACTAGCATGCTGTAGTGCATGGATACTAGCTAGTTTTGTCAAAATTAGTCTGAAAGGAGCGACAAAATTAACAGTTTATTTAATGTGCTGTGTAACTTGATGCGTGAGTTCAGTAAGACTTTGAAGTCAGTGGAATTATTATATACGACCAATGCACTGTACTTGCGGGTGTGGTAATTAGACAACAAGTCATTATATATATAACTATTTCGGTTAACAATCAGCACTAGGATGTTCCTGGTATGGACTACATACTTTATTACAAAGGGTGCCAACGTAAGAAGGTTAATTAACACTGAGCTGTCGTGTGAGGTTTATTCAAAACTGCCACAATTCGAAGAAATCTTATTATTCTATTGTTACGTTTGATAAAATTTGATACACATTAAACCTTACATCGCATAGACAGATGAGTAATCGCTAGGTCGTATAGTGCGAGTAGACCTACGTCTGTAGTCGCTCTTAACTATTGTCTGTGTTCAGCGCGGCACCTCCTACTATGGTGCTCATTATTATCAAATCAATCGAAGTCAATTGATTAAGTAGTTATGTAGAAACCTCGGTACGCCGGTTTCTTAGAATACAATAATGGGCTTACCAACCATCCCAAAAGAGTAGTTGGTAACACAATTAATTAAATAATTGGCAAACGTGTTGAACCGTTTTGAAGCGTCATTATATATTGTGGAAAGCCTTGAATTGCTACTAGTGGGTTTACACTATACATTGTTACAGTGTGTTACAGTAGCGACACGGTGCGGACGCTTAATGAATACAAGTAGGGACCACACAAATAACGTTACCAGTAATACTGCAGTATTACTATTACAATACTATTAGGAACATAAATCGATCGAGGACCAACATTGGATTAAGTCGGTACCATCACTGACTATATATATATATATAATACATATATATATATATATTATGTTGATTGTGAACTGAGCTCACCAAAATGATGACACAGCAAGTTGTTTCTACCGTTTCTTTCGCAATGATTAGCGTTTTCATTAGTGTTATTCAAATAGGTTTGCGTTATGTCGATGAATGTACAATGTACATGTCTACACATTATTTAGATCAAACAACCACTAACGAAGAGCTACGCCGCAAAACAGCTGACATGACAGATAAAGAGACGGAGATGGAGATGGTTCGGGCATGTGTTCCGAATGTCCTCTGGCGCACTATCCAAGACAACCTTGTGTTAGACAGCTAATGTTAGGCAGAAACAACATGTAGAATATGTGCTTCATTGATTAGTTTGAATTAATTTACGTTACACATCATTTTGCATTTATTAATTAATTTGTATTTGCAATATTTTGAAGTTATTTGTAATACTTGATATACTGTAGACCTACTGCAGATTCCACATAGGGGCCTAGCAGGTCCCTAGTTGTGAAAAATGCCTCCAAATAAACGCAAAAGAACATTGTAATACACAAAAATATACAATGCTGCGATTTTTACCCATCCCTGTTTGACAATGGAAGGGGAAATGATCGTCGCACTTACCTATCGTAAATATCAGTATTGTTTAATTTGAGACCAGAATTCGTCGTCTTGGCGTCATTTACTGTGATGCCTTTACCCGACTTGAGAGGGTAAAAAGTGATGCTCTCTATTTCCCCCACCTCTTCTCCCGCTGGTTTCTTCCTGATCGGCAAATAGGAGAGAATTTTTTGGAACATTTTGCTGGAGTCTTGTTTGATTTGCTTGAATAGACGATTTGACTTGACTTGACTTGACTTGAGTCGATCGCAAATGAACAGTGACAAACAACTGGTCCCAGCAAGCAACTGAAATTTCCACACCAACCGGCGGGTTTTATACGTTCGTCTTCTTCCACGATAAATACATGGCCTATTAATCAGCACTACCTGAAGTGGATATGTGAGTGTTTACGTTAGAGCCACTGGTACAGGGTGACAGGAATAGGCGCAGTTTCATCCAGCGCTACAGAGTGTCTCTAAAATTTATGTTTATGTTGTGACGTAACATTGACTGCGTAATTTGTGTAGCTTCGTGTGTTCACATACGAAACACACGTGTTTGTTTACTGTTCAATACATTCATGCAGCTTCAATACATGCACCTTTTGACATATACCATTGTGTCATTAGACGGAGATCGACGCATTATATTACCATCAAGTAATTACCCAATGTTCACATATTTAACCCCACACTTAACTCAGTTAACTACTCGACTATAAAATGAAACATTTTATTAAGTGTATTGATATGTCACGTGCCGGATACATGTTCTAGGTTTTGTATTCACTAGTATGTTAGGCGTGTACCAGCGATTGCTAGGTTGAAGCTTGTTTATGTATCCTTTCTTGTTCAGTTTAATTTGTTCTTTGAGTTACGTTACAAATGCGGATAATTCAGCGTTGAAATATTTGGGGGCCTGAAGAGTGGCCCTGAGAGTGGATCGAGTTGTGATAGCGGCCGCAACATTACTGCCGCTGCCACAACGGACCGGTTCCACGTCACACAAATACGTGTTGCAACCTAGAAATACCAACTCTTTAAATATAAAAAACACTCCAAAATTCATTATGTCGTGTCACGACGTATGCTTCGTCCTCTACAAGAATGGCGGTACGTTGTCGCTTCAATACGTCCTTCCCGCCTTCGGTCGACACTCTCTTTGCGGTACATGTCTGACAAAAACTGACAAATGTATCTTTGATAGTTTTGTACAGACTTCTAACAATCCTGATTTAACTGCGTTCTAAATATGATGTGGTCTGAAGCACTTGTGTAGCTGAGCCTCTTTAATGTGGAGAAATAAAAGTTATGTCCACATTAACAAAGCTATCGGATCGGTCGTCATTTCAATCAAACGAAATGTTTGATGGTCTCGAAGGGGCCGTATTGTCGATTCCGTTATTTCCCATGTTATTTCAGGACATACATTAATGTTTCATGATTTTCAGGACATAAACGTATCGTGTTACTGCCGCATTCATATCACTCTCCTCGCTTTACCTCTCCACATTCCTCACTTTCCCTCTCCACTCCGTTCCTGGTGGTTTGCGTTGATGGTTTCTGTCAATGCACCATTACAAAAATATAAAAAATTCCATATTAGTTGTGACAGAGCAGGCATGGCATTTGGAATTAATAATAAGCACATACAACGATACACGTATTGGGTATAAACGTAGGTGCAAGAAACCTTCTCTTGGACCGTCGCCATGTATATATTTTTCTGGATTACTCTACTCGCTCGACAAACATCCAAAACAACTGGAGTTATGCCACAAGATGGGTCAAACCGTACGCATCATATGTCTGTTAATTATTGTTATTTACTTTCAAAATAGGCAAGACAATTTCGGAACACCCGGTACATTAATTATGCGCATGTTTTGTCAAATTACATCACATGACTTGCGTCGGTCAAGTTGCCACTGTTAACTTGCGAGGGCCAAGTTCACCCGGTCAAGTTGCCTCTTCAAACCACTTTGTCAAATTGTGGCATTACCTATTTATGTGTACTAAAAATAATTCTTGTTTGATTTAACCAAAATAATATTTAATTTGGGAGATAATTCGCATGAGGGGTTCATGCAGCTTGCATAACATTGCAAATGTCGACATGTTCAAACTGTCTCACAAATAATTTTGCTTATTACAAATCAGCTTCGTTGATATTAAAATATGTAGTGTACGAATTACAAATACGTTTATATGCTTAGATGCGTGCATATTTGCTTATTTACTCCTCGTGTCTCAAAATAAAGCATATGACCAACACAACACGTCTCCAACGAGCTCTTTCTGTGTCTCTTTCCACAAGATTCCAGGTTTTCCTCACCTGCTGAACTCCTCAACCACGTTTGGTATGGCATGCTTTCTTTACCGTTATTGAGTGTGTATCAGTATCCGTTTCTACTTCCTTGTTTTAATATATTTCCTTATGCTATGTTAGTCTGTCCTCTTCAAACGTTCTTTGGTGTAATCTTGTGTTGTCATTTAATGTTGAGAATGTATCTCAGACAAACATTTATTTATGATTGTATGGCGTGTTCCGGTTGTGGCTATACAGCGCTAGGCTGTTCATAATGGTGTTAAAGATTCGGATATTTGGTTGTTGAGAAGGATGGAGTATTATATATTCTCTTTAAGGTGACGAATGCATATCATGGTCTTTCCAATTCTATATTTGACATATTCACCTGTTCTTCCTTCACTGAACTGCCGTGTAATTACTTTGTGTGTCCTCCTCTGTATATTTTCGTTTAAGCTGTATAAAAGGTGTCCACTTTCATGTGTTTTGTCTTTCTAATACTTATTTTCAGGCCTGTCTTCTTTGCAACCTATACACATGTGTCCACCAGCGGGTCTTATTCTGCAGTTACGTTGTGTGGGGTAGTAGGGATATTTCCTCTCCATAGTCTAGGTCATCAAACTGTTTAATAAATGTTAATTGACTGCCCATTTTGAACCTGTTTAACAGTTTCTTTTTAGTATGTCAAGGTGCAACTTTTGCGACAACAATAAATATGATAAATTAAACGGAGTGTCGTACATGTCGTCGGCCTTTACAATGGCTTAATTTCAGTTTTGCAATGGGTATCTGTTCGAAAGAAGGCCGAGCTCTGGTGGAGCAGGCGGAGTGAAAATGTTTAGTTGTTCATGGTTCTTGCTTCGTCCAGAAGCGGGTCACAGCATTCTCAATTCCTATCTTAATTGTGGTCTGACCCTTTTCGCGCTTTCTCATCTTTGGCAGACACCATAGGGCCTACCCCATCCGCAACAAATCCAGTCAGCTTACACCCACCCTCTTTTCGTATTGAATTCTCCGGGCCCAGTTATTCTCAAATACGTCTAGTTACGATCTGTTATTGTTGTTCCATGGTCCAAGTCCAGCTGTCATCATGTTTGATTGTTTCCTATTCTCCGTGACTACGTCTACGTTCCTCCGTGTGTTCGAGCCCGCTGATAATCTCCGCTGCACCTCTTCCTCTGACCATACATCCGAAATAACCATTCTTCCAGATGGCCACAAAGCCACTCCCCTTACTGTTTCTTCTCTTCTCCAACCCGAAGACCATAAGACAATATTTGGTGTGCTGGTAGTCGGAAAGCAGCATCTATTGAGGATTAGGAACAGGAAAGTGTTGGTTAGAGAACATTATGACAACACTGCACAAGTGGTGTGTTGTCCGCATGCAGAAAAGGGAACAAACGAAGACCTTGAGTCGCCAGACTATTAAACAGTAGTGTAAAGACTGCGCGTGCAAAACAGAGGAAAGGACAGAGTGTGAGAACACAGTGAAGAAGTGGATTGTCTGGATGAAGAATGGCACGTAGAGAGAGGCGTGTGTGGGAGCGGGCGGAGCTGTTTGGACAACCGAGACAGGGCGGAACTTCAAGGAGTTGTAACCGCGGGTCGTCGAATATGGACGCAACGGAACCAATGTGCGGAACGAGATAGGTCTGAAATAACACGAAGTAGGTCAAGGATAGATGACATCAGCCAAGGCTACCGCAATTACGGGCAGAAGAAGGAAACAACGAAGGGAACCGTCGATAAGGCATGTAAAGAAACGATACTGAATCAGATATGTGCATAGCAAAGCTAGGTGATGACGGTAAAACGAAGATGATATTTAAAATGGCCGAAGACAGGGATGACGACGACAAGGGTGTGGAGAAAGATCAGAGAGAAAGATAGCAACGCCTTGGAACGGTAAAGGGAAGGTGTCTGTTCCATAACGAAATTATTAGCAGGAAGTTCGCTGAATCAGTTGCACTTAGTTCCAATTCGGTGAGGAGCGTAGACACGAGCCACCTTCAAAACAATAAGTGCCAATAGCGGATCTTAAAATTAAATGTTTTGTTCACAATTCACGTTTGCAATTGCCAACTGCGTACGCTGTTTCGGCATTATTAAACGCAATGTTGCTGCAGGAGGCGTATACATAGGTGTTAAGAACACTTATATAAACAAATAATAATGTACAAGGAACGGATACCGTACCTCTAAGATAGACTGAGAACAGATTGGAGAAGCAAAGGAAAGGGGCAGGTGGGATTTGTGAACCTAAAGACGATGTTTATGTTTTGGCAGGATCACGAAAGAAATTATTATGAAAACAATGAGATTTTTGTGAGGGCCAGAAGCAGAAGCCAGAATACTGATAGCAGTGTACTTGTTTGTTGCGCACGATTACTTGCTAGTGTATGTACTCAATCCACATCCGTGCAACGTGTGACAGCAAACAGGAATAAGTCGTACACGAAGCGTTGGCGAGGTGGAAGGGAGTGTTTAAGATGTATATCTGGGGTGAGTCTGCTGAAAACAGAAGTGATGTCGGTTGGAATGCGTCAACTCCTTGCTCTCATGGGGTATGTTTTGAACATCAGATAGGAGGAGAGATCCAGAATGGGGATGACGATGTGTATCTTCCCGGCCGAATCGCTACCGAGGATGATCGCTCGTCTGTGGAGGCACATAGTTGGGTACTAGCCGGAGCGAATCAATTGGAGGGAGTCGTTCAGTCTGTAGGACCACAAACTGAAGTTGAGAACACCGCTAGTCTCTGTCAGTAAACGTAAGTTCTAAACTATGCGAAGAAATGTTAGTTGTCTTCTTCAATGTGTAGAATGTAGATTATGTGGAAAAACAATTTACTTAGAATTATTTCAATCGATCAATTTATTTCAAACATATCTTAGAAAGAACATATCAAGTCAAGATAAGTCACGTATCAAAGCCAAGTCATGCGCACAATATGCAAAGAAAATTATACGTAAGAACGTAAATAAAAAGGAAAGTAATATTGTTTCAGAAGGAGTAGATATGATGTTTTAAACTTTTAAAAGTCTACCCCAAAATCGTGGTACAATTATTTGTTATTTTCATCAGTAAAAGAAGTTACAGTTTGGACCAATGGTATTATTGTCCACATACTTAGGAAATAAACAATTGGATGTTCACATAAACAGCATTTGACGAAGAAAAATATTTCTAAAATAAATAATTAAACCAGATGTAGTTATAATTAATTATAATTAATATATTACTGTTTAGAATTTGACCATTTATTATTGTTATGTATGGTTAGAAAGTAATTGTTATTTAAGAGAGCGCCACAAAGCATCTTACATAACCTGATGGCACCTTATACAAGTAAAAGTCAATATTAAATGTTCGTCTTAGTGTCAGTGTGACCACAAATATGTATATAAATAGACCTTTATATAACATTTCATTATGTTGACTCCATTTGACAAGTTTTCCATAAACGTTACATATTATTAACTAGCTATAAATAGCAAGAAGTAATTGCCAAGCTGTCAATTTTAATGACAGTACTAATATTGCATACTGATATTGGTTTAATTAAAACTAAAATGGATGTCAACGCAAATATCTTATTATGGCAGTTATTATTCACAATTAACACATCGTTTAAAGGATTCTGTACGGTGAAACATTTACACGTTCATGAATTGGAATGAGATTAAATAAACTAAGAATGTCTTCGCATGCAAGATAATATTATTATATAAATAGGAACAGTCGATCATTTTAAAACAAACGACGCTGAAGCAGGCACATCGCCACACAAGAGGTCACTTCAGCGGTCGAATCACCGCCGTGGCCCTTTGCTGAGTGTTTCAATTAGTCGCCAATACTAGCAAAACGGACGGCGCTACATACACACAGACGCAAAAGACGGTTTCCCGGGTTTTTTCTGATATGACGGTTGATGAACATGATGTCAAGTTGAGCTGTTTTATGCCACGCTGTTGTGTTTATTAAGGCCGGGATATACACTGCCATTTTTTCGCCCGACCGGACCAGACCTAACCAGTCGGTGTTGGTTTAGTTGGGCAGGTGTCAGCCGGCTAGAGTATCTACACGTCCGATTGTAATCGGGACTAGTCGGTGTTAGTTTGATGTAGTCGGTAATTTTCAAGTTTACGTGATTGTGACGTCACGCTGGCGTCGACTCCGACTCAGTCGGTGTCAGTCCGTGGAGTCAGTCGGGGTGAATCTGGTCTGGTCGGGCGAAAACAGCCAGTATATCCCGGGCTTTACGATTGATTTAGTTGCCTGTATATATTGTTACGTATATATATATATATATATATATATATACAGCTGTATATATATATATATATATATATATACATGTATATATACATACACACACACCAATTGATCGGTGGACAGTTGACCTAACTCGGAACAATCGCAGAAACGACGCGTAACGTTGCTAACAATCGATTAACGATACGCATCCCAAACTGGTAAGAACCCTGAACCTATGGGTATTTCGAAAAACAAAGGCGTTACTTTTCTTCCCAGTGGTCGTAGATGAATCCTTTACAGTCCGGTGCCCAACAGGCAAACTGTCTAGGAGGAAAACGTTAACATACATACATACAAGATTTAACAAGATTTAACAAGATTGCCATCCAGAGAATTAACTCTAAATGGCAGGTGGACAAGGAAGCCCTTTGGCTTATCGAGAGTCCAACCCTTTTATCTACATATATCCAGCCCTTCTGAGGTATGAGTCGATTTTATTTTTAAACATATTCACACTACTAGCACCCACACAATCATCAGATAATCTGTTCCATACATTCACAGTCCTTTGTGAAAATGAAAACTTTCTTACGTCTAATCTACACTGTTCCTTTACTAATGTAACTTCATGTCCTCTAGTCTTTCTATCTTTCTTAACTGAAAAAAACATATTTCTATCAATATTTTCATAACCATTCAATATTTTAAACACTTCTATCTGATCTCCTCTCAATCTCCTGGTCTCTAGTGTTGTTAAACCACATTCTTTTAGGCGTTTTTCATAACTAAGATCCCTCAGTTTTGGTATCATTTTAGTCGCTCTCCTCTGTACTCTTTCTAGCATATCTATGTCCTTCTTGCGGTATGGCCTCCACGCTTGTATACAATATTCTAAATGAGGCCTAACTATTGTTTTGTACAGCGGTATTATTAGTTCTTTTTCTTTATATGCTATATTTCGCCTAATCAATCCAAGGATTTGATTTCCTTTTGAAGCTGTAATTCCACACTGCTCTGAAACCTTCATGTCAGCACTAATTGTCAGCCCTAAGTCTTTTTCTTTTACAGTAGTATTTAGTACAGTTCCCCCCATTGTATATTCTACATATTCGTTCCCATGTCCTGTGTGAAGACATTTACATTTCCCAAAATTGAACAACTTTTGCCACTTTTCAGACCATTTGATCAACCTGTCAAGATCATCCTGTAAATGCTGTCTATCTCCATCACTTTTTATCCTTCTAAACACTTTTGTATCATCTGCAAATTTCAACACCTTGCTAGCTATATCATCGTCCAAATCATTTATATATATTAAGAATAATATAGGTCCCAGTACTGATCCCTGTGGAACCCCACTCAAAACTGATTTCCAGTTTGAAGCCTCCCCATCAACAACTACCCGCTGTCTTCTGTCAATCAGCCATTTTTCTATCCAGTTAATTATACCATTTCCTATGCCATGGGCCTTTAGTTTAAGCAGTAATCGCTGATGTGGCACTTTATCGAAAGCTTTTTGAAAATCTAAGTAGATGATATCTACTGGTAATCCATCATCTACCCACTTAGTGATATCTTCCAAAAAACATAACATATTTGTTAAGCATGACCTCGCTTTTAGAAACCCATGTTGAGATGGGTTTATCAAGTTATGTTTAACAAGAAAATCCACTATGTGATCTTTAATTAGTCTTTCTAATAATTTACAAATCACCGATGTTAAACTAACTGGTCTATAATTATTTGACTTGTTTCTCGAACCTTTTTTGAATAACGGTATAATGTTTGCTTCTTTCCATTCTAAAGGAACCACCCCCTCTTCTAATAACAAGTTGAAAACTGTTGCAAGCGGTATGCTAATTTGTTCTACAATTTCCAATAGTAGTTTGGGTGGAATACCATCCACTCCAGGTGATTTATTATCCTTCATAGCCCTAATTTTCTTAGCTACCATTTCTGGGGTTACAATTAACTGTCTTAAATAGTCTGATTCTACCCCCTAGAACTTAGGCTCTGGTACTGGCAGTGAACTAATGTCTTCTCTGGTAAACACTGAACTAAAATACTCATTCAGGTCTTCTGCCTTTAAGAATCCTTCTGATATTATATTTCCAGCACTATCTTCTAGAGGACCGACCTTATCCTGAACTTTCTGTTTGCTTCGAACATACGCATAAAAACTCTTGCTGTCATGTTTTATATTACAAGCTAATTTATGTTCATAGCTTCTCTTTGAATTTCTAATTTCAGCTGTAGCTTGGTTTAGTGCTTCTTTATAAATGTTGTAGTCTTCGTCATTTCCAGTACGTCTATATGACTTCCACATCATTTGTTTATACTTAATTTTTGTAATGGCTTCTTTCGATAAGTGTTTCTTTTTGGACCGTTTCCCGTGTTTTTTTAAGGGAACAGATTTGATGATGATGCATTCAATTTCACTTTTTAAGATATTCCAGCATTCTGTTGCTGTCTTATTCTTCAGTGTGTTATTCCAGTCTATCTTTGCTAAATATTTCCTTATGTCCTTATATTTTCCTTTGTGGAAATTTCTCCTGTACTGCTTTTTACTATTCCTTTCTGATTTTACTTTGATAGTAAAATGTATCTGGTTGTGATCACTACTCCCCAGTGGCTCACATATCCTGACATTGTCAACTAATTCATTCTGTGAGGACAAAACTATGTCTAACACATTCTCTCCCCTGGTTGGTTCTAGCACATGTTGAGAAAGGAAACTATCTTGTACTAAAACTAAAAACTTGTGGTCCTCACTACTCATACTCTGTAGAGATTTCCATTTTATATGCCCATGGTTGAAATCCCCATAATAACACAGTCCCGTTTGCTCACTTCCCTTATAGCGTTTTGTATTTTTTCATTCTCTTCTATGCTTATGTTTGGACTTCGATAAACTAATCCAACTGTTAACGTTGACTTTCCTGTAACTATGTTACACCAAACAGCTTCTAATTTTATTTCATAAGCCTGGATAGATTCTTTAATATATAAAATAACTCCACCTCCCCTTCTTCCTATTCTATCTTTCCTAAACATTACATATCCTGTCAGTCCCAATTCGGCATCTGATACATCGGTGGTTGCCCATGATTCGGTTATACCTATTATGTGAGGGTCAATATCTTCTACCATAATGTTTAGTTCATTTCTTTTGTTTACTATACTCCTTGCATTTAAACAAACACATTTATATCCAGCTTCAGAACAGTTTTCCAGACTGTTCTTTGCTGAATTATTTTTGCTGTCTTTATCTATGCCTCCAGTTTCAGGCTTCTCTGCGAGTCCCCCTGCGAATTTAGTTTAAATAGATGCAACCTGTCCCACTGTCAACAGATCTCAGCAGATTCTCCGAGAATACTGCTGCCCCCTTTCCACTTAGATGGAGGCCATCTCTCATGTACATATCTTCTCTCCCAACAAAGTACTCCCATAAATCTATGAATCCCACGCCCTCTTCTTCACACATCTGCTCAACTAGTGCGTTGATCGCCATCCTCTTACAGTTTCTGTATGATGCCCCCCTTCCTCCCATTACTGGCAAAATTCCTGAGAGAACAACCTGTTCCACTCTTGTCTTCTTTAGCTTCCTTACTAGATGTTTGTACTTCTGAACTATCCCAGTTGTTCCCTCCTTGTCTGCATTGTTTGTCCCAACGTGTACTAGTATAGACCCTCCCTTGCCATGTCCCAATACCTTCTCTACCCTTTCAGTCACATGCTCTATTCTAGCCCCCGGTAGACATACAACAACGTCCTTCCCCTCGCATATAGTCTTGTCTGTTTTTCTCAGAATTGAATCGCCCATAAACACTCTCTCTTTTCTCCTAGCCCCACCAATCACTGCCTCGGAGTAGCTCCTCCTGTTTGCATATGTCTGGTTGTTGTCTTTTCCTCTTGCCATATTCTCTCCTGTCACATTCTCTTCCATTCCCTTCTTTCCTGTCGCGTTTTCTCTTGTCCCCTTTCCTCCTGTCATCTTCTCTTCTAGCACATTTACTCTCACTTCCTTTCGTCCCTTCATCTTTCCTCCCATCACATTTTCTTCTCTCCTCTCCCGTCACTTTTCCCCGGCTACCTTCTTCACTACGGTCACTTTTTCCCCTGTCACCTTCACGCCTGTCATGTTTTCAGTTTTTTGCTGAACACTTTGTCTTCTTCCATCAGTCTTCTGTCTCACAGTCTTACTAACTGCCTCAGTTGTATCTACCTCTTCACCACCTGTATCGCTGTCGCGTCTCCCCTCGTTCTCTACAGTCTGACTACCTGTTGATCTATCCCCACTGACCCGTTTTCTTTTCCTCTGCCGAACATTTTCCTCCGTCCCTCTGTCTTCTCAATTTCTTGTTCCTTAACACCGGTCACCTTCCCTCCTCTCGGTCTCCTTTCTTCAGTCTCTGTGTCACAACTCGGCTCCTTCTGTGTTGTAGAATGCTCAACTCTCTCTGCGTCATCCCTCTCTGCTCCATCTATTTCTATGTTGAGTCTCACCTCCATCTCCTTCACTATATCCGTCAAATGTACACACATACGCATATATACACATACACACATGCCTACATACTATATATAGGGGAACGGTGTGCAAAACGGGCCCCTTAAGCAAGATTTGTCATAAAGTTGACATTTTTAATCTAATATATTTCTTCTGTTGATCAACTTCTCCAATTATCTGACTACGTTTGTGCTACAATTTAGCGTTACATCATCACCCAACTTTTGAGTTGCTAAAATTTTGGGCGCACTTCACGGCCTCGAGTTGATTATCAATTTGAATACATCTTCATGCTTTAAAAAAAATTAATACATACATACATATTAGAGCATACACATTTGGATTATGTATACCACAGTTTCCGTTGTTTTCAACGCAATCAAACGAAATATGATATTTAAAAAATGGTGCTTAGATTTTAATCAAAGTGTGCAGACAACATTCTTGAGCTCACTTCTTTGAATGTGCGTTTCGCGCTTCAAACCAATGTTCACTAATGCTGAGGTAAGATTTTTATGTATAGGCACTACTAGCAAAAATGCCCGTCCCCGAATTGGATAACGTGGTAGTCCATACGTGACAGACATTATAGCAATATTTACCAAATACCTCGGGCCAATATGACATCATGCGCTAGCGAATACTTGAGTTTATTGACACGCACGATCAGTGACAAAGGCATCTTACAAGGGCGCCAATAATACCACAGGTCGGCAAGAAAGTTAGTTTACATCCATAGATACTTGTGTTGGTTGTTGAATATCGTTTTGAATATCTTTTTATTGTGCTTTAATCCGAGGCCGCATTGCGTACATACACGCAGGGCAAGGTCACCCGGAGTATTAGCCCGCATGTACATAGTTTCTAAGATTGTTGCGGTGTATGTTTTCTATTGCGAATAACTGGTTTACCTGTTGGAAATTTTTCGCCAGAAATTCAGCAGTTCAGTCTGTCTCGACACGTCTCCCGTGTTCGTGTTGTCGCGTTGTCTAGAAGACGGGGGAGGGGGTATTGTTGGAGATTTTTTAGAGAAAGGCTGGGAGATTTGCCTGTATTCCACGAGACCGGGAGATACACACACATTTTGGGAGATTCCCGGATTGCACGGAAGAATTGGCAGGTATATCATAGTGAGATTGTGATATGTAAATTCGGATGTCCAATACAGCAGATCAGGCTGAGAATGATGTAATCCGTCAGCTTAACAACGTAATTCGTCACTGGTTACACCTGCATGCTATACGCTGTATACAGTATGGCTTTAGAATAGTTTCCCTGCATAATATATTGTTCGCTATCGCGTGGCATTGACTAACGAGCATTGAAGTGATGACGTAACGCCGCTGCATTATTACAGAGGGTACAATAGAACCTTGTTTTGGGCGACCTCTTCTCTTGACCACGTAAATCGGTCCTGCCATAGCTATATTTACCTATTATGTTATGAACACGCCCAAGACCAACATTTGATTATGACAGGTTTCATAATAACTGATGGCACAGCGAGAAATTGTAATAATATACAAGTTCATACTGAATAGCATAACAAAGAAGACTGGTGGATTGTTCAACAGATCACTACACACTATATTAATAGTTCCCTGTTGTCCACAAGATGGAGAACCTTACTATCAAGGTCATCCTTGGACCTTAGCAAAAGTGTCCTAGATAACGAGGTGACCTTATTAGTGGGACTCATTTCCTATATTTTTCTATTATGGAAATAATTTGGGATTGTCCTAGGGTGACCTTAATTGCGAGGTGGCTGTACTACCGAGGCGACCATAAAGCATGGTTCAACTGCACCTCTCATTATGCACCTGTGTTGGGAGACCACCTGTTTGAGAAACCACCTGTTTTGAGAGACTGCTTTGTCTGTGCAGAAGGACTGGTTGCCCAAGACAGATTGTACTGGATCGGTGATGACAATTAAGGCACGTGTCAGGCTTGTCGTGTATTTATTATTTATTTGTGCACAGATAAGAATTGATCATTTGAACATAAAACATTGTAGTATCACTTTTGTAGGTATCTAGTGACAATAACTAAAGCTCACTACCAGTGTTATAAAAATAAGCACCATAATACGACAAAAGACTACATCATTAATGATCATAAGGGACCTGTGAAGCCAGTCAGCTGCTTGTCAAATTGTGGCATCACCTATTCGCGTGTACTGAACATAATTCGTGTTTGTTGTTTTATTCAAAATATTATTATAATTTGGGAGACAAAGCAATTGGGATACCACCTGTCTTGGAAGGCTGGCGGATTGTTCTACAGACCACTACACACTATATTAATAGTTCACCGTTGTCCACAAGATGGAGTACAGTGGAACCTCACTAGTAAAGACACCCTTGGAACTGGGCGAAAGTGCACCTGAAACCTGCAATGGAAGACCACCTGTCTTGGGGGACCACCTGTCTTGGAGGACCACCTGTTTTGGGAGACCACTTGTCATGGGGGACCAATTGTCTTGATTGAGAGACCACCTGTCTTGAGAGACCACCGTCTTGGGAGACCCCCTTGGCTGTGCAGAAGGACTGGTCACCCAAGACAGATTCTACTGTATTGGTGTTGACAATTAAGGCAAATGGTGTTGGGCATTTAATATTTATTTGTACACAGATAACAAATTATCACTTGAACATAAAACATTTGTAGGTATCCAGCAACACTAAATTAAGAGGACTCACAATGCTATAAAAACAAGCACCATAGTACAATGACGGACTGCATCATTAATCATCATAAGGGCCCTGTGAATCCGGTCAGTTGCTTGGTGAGTTTTCTCAACTCCAGTTCACTCATCTGCTCGTAGTTAGCGAGTTCCATTGAGAAATGAGCCAAGCCGGACGTGATAGTTCGCAGTTTGGTCGCATAACCAACCATCTCGGAGAGTGGGGTTTTTGCAGAAATAATGCGATAACGATGGCGCGCCGAGATGTTTTCTATCTGGCTGCGGCGTTGGGAGAGATCTGTGAGAACAACGCCAAGTCGACTCTCGTCTGTCGTAATCTAAACACAACACAACAGCTTTGTACATAAATACACTGCTCAAGTTTACTCATTGATACATATATTATAATATAGAACACTACAAAGATCTTGTAAAACCATGATGAACAACTCAAAAGATAGAATGAGTAATCTGCTAAATGTGTTAGCTAACATGCTTCAAGGTATCTACAGAAATACTTGATACTGATATATTTATAATTTATAGTTTTTATAGATCATACATGTCAAATAATTGATATGTTAAGAGAATTTAGGCAATTTAGTTGTAATGAAACATCATTAAAAACTCCCTAAGATTTAGCTGATATAAATCACTATACATTCCCCAGGGCAGCTGCCATCGTGCAAGAGTATGTACAACTTAAGGATCACCCCAGAACATCAATGTCCGATATCAGACAAAATTACTTTCATTTCGGGGGCTCACAGGCAATTTCGTCTGGTGTCGGACATCGACATTACTGTTAATATAATTGAGATCATCATATCAATGTTTGTCCGAGGGTGGAAGGATGGGAGGCTGAGGCCAGATGAAAATAATTTTGTCTGATATCGAACATCGACGTTCTGAGATGATCCCTTACATTGTTCCCTAGGTTTGAATATACTGACTGGTTGGAGCAGAACTTGTAAAACAGACACCACCCCCTTGTAGTACGTCTTCTCACCTCCAGTTGCATGACCGGCTCGAGCAGGACTGGTGACGCTCTCTGGAGTGCCTGGTAGATACACTCGGCTGTGCATGCAGTGATCATTGGAAGTGACGTACCATATCGAGCATGGAACTCATGCAACTGAACCTTCACGTCGATTACAGGATACCCAAGTAATGACCCTGAAACACAGGGTTTAGGGTTACAAATACAGTGGTCATCAGACAATAATCATACTGAAAACCTAACATAATCATATATTTTCCAGCTGATGAAATTAAATCATGAATAATGAAACTAAATAAGTCCAGCAGAAGTAATTTTCAGAACCAATTCATAATATTATTAACTAGCAGTTATGTAAACAGCACAGGAAATACTGACAAGACATTGATGAATCAGGTTTTGACCTTGTGGGAACCAATCAAAAAAGGGTACTTGCCAATAACAGGTGTTTACAATAGGAATGTTTTGACTGTGTGGGAACCAATCAAAGGGTACTTGCCAATAACAGGTGTTTACAGTAGGAATGTTTTGACTGTGTGGGAACCAATCAAAGGGTACTTGCCAATAACAGGTGTTTACAATAGGAATGTTTCAGGCACAACATTCAAATTGCAAACATAGGCTTAATAAAAACAATTTGACAGGCAGTAGACTTAGGACTGCCTTCACCGTATTTATTCTAGTATTAAAGACATTATACTAAAAATGAACACCTGACAGCCTCGGTTTAAACTAAAACTCTGTACTACTATTGCCAGGTAGAATTGAGAGATACTAACCACGTGACAATCCTGAGTGGAGACCACTGTTAATCCCTTGCAGATGCTGCCGTCTAATCCTAGTCTTGGACAACTCACTGCCATGAGCTATGTCTATGTGCTTCTGAAGCTCACCACCAGGGCTTGGGTGCACTGACAATGCTACAGTCACCAGGTGGCGCTGGTCTGCGATAGTCTTGTCCAGCGTGTGTTTCTCTGTCACGGACTCTAGGATGGATTCCTTGTAGGCAATCTGCAGCTGACCCAGGTCAACCTCCAGGCCGTACTCCTGCAGGACAAAACACAGAGGTCTCATTACAAAATATGTATGTATCACTATGATATAGGTGCACAAGATCACTATGATATAGGTGCATCTAGTTTTTTGCATTTACCTTTTTTGTACCGCATTTTGTTACATTCAAGTTGTGCTTTTAAAGAAAATTAAATTCTGCACAAGTCGGTGCAATACACTTGTCTGGGTGTGTTTGCATGCATATCTAGAAACTCTTTGTCACTGGATATTTTCTTTTTTCAAACAGCACTCATTCAAAAACTTCCAATGCAAAGCTATATGAAAAATACCCCTAACACACAGTCTTCAAATACACTAAAGAATCTAGTGACATAAGATGTGTAAGTATCCAGAGGATTGCGCCACCTCCATGCATTGTCAAAGCTAGAAGATGCATTCGGGTGCTTGAACAAATGGGTCTCTGGACGCCTTCGGGTGTTCTAATTCTGCATCTTGTCCAGACCGAATGGTGTACTCATATGCTGCCAAATCAATAGCTTTGTCTTTACTCAATGACAAATTCACATGGTCATTATCATGAGTTATATAAGTATCAGTTACTCAGACAACCTAGACAATATACAGAATAAAGATTTATGTAGTTCTCACAACTAACTAGCTCGAGACTGCCCTACCTTGAGTAGACGATCCTGTATCACCTCCAGGTGTAGTTCCCCCATACCTGCCAGGACAACCTGGCCCGTGTCACTGTTATGTGACACTCGTAGACTGGGGTCCTCCTTTGTTAGACAGCCTAGTGCATCGTCCAGGGCTCTCTGTTGACTCATTGACACTGGCTCAATGGCACAGAAAAAGACGGGATCGGGAAGTGTGACGCCCACTAACACTGGCGTGCTGTCATCTGGCGTGTCAGTTGCGCTATCTGTAGAAGGGTGTTCTGCGTGGTAGGCCTTCTGTGCTGCGTTCGCCACTTGGTGAGAGGTCACTAATGTATCGCCAGTGACTGTCTGCAAAACACAGATTAGTTTTAAGTATTAATCACCTTTGTTTACTGTGTTAATGTTATAAGTATGAAAGATGCAGTGAGATGTTAACTGTATGCCGACATTGACAGGTCATTATTCACATTTGTCAATAGAAAACTGACAAGTTATACGGTAGCATGTTTCTCACAATGATGACATTGTCTTCATAGTAAGTATTTCAAACAAATCTGCTGGCAAGTCAAGGCTGGAATCAACACAGATTCTCGATTTCTGTTTTTTTTACCCCTCACTGTTCTCGTACTGCCATCTCCACAACCGCCTCCACTCTCCCTTTTGCTCTCATTCTCCACTCTCCCAATCCTTCCAAATCTTTGTTTACACAAGTTTTTTGTGATGAAGTTAATTATGTGTAATGTTCAAAACAAGCCAAGAAAATGGAACTTCTAAACATTAAAAACCCTTATTATAGCACATGAGTAAAGTGCAGAAAGATACTGACAAAGAGTGAGTTGTTGGTGGAGTTTACCTGCCGTAGTCCGGCCACTGCGACGATGTTACCAGCCGATGCGACGCGTAGATCCGTGAGGTCATCCGCTGACACCTGCAGCAGTCGTGTCACCTTCTCTGTACAGTCACGTGTCACGTTGTACACTGTCCCGCCTGTCTTAATGTCACCAGTGTACAATCGGAGAAACGTGAGAGGTCCCCGCTGCTTGTCGTGGATGATCTTAAATGCGAGTGCGCACAGGTTGTTCTTGTAGTACTCTACGAACCTGTGTGTGCGCTGGCTTGGATCAGGTAAGTACCGCAGCACAGCGTCAAGAAGAGGCTGGACACCTTTGTTCTTGAAGGAGCTGCCACAGAGCACTGGCACCCCCGTACACCTGAGGGTAACACGACGCAGTGCACGGTGAAGGTCTTGCTCCGTCACCTCGCTGTCACTCAGGAATAACTCCCCTATGTTACAGTCAATATCTGCCAATTGTTCGACCAGTTGCATCCTCGCCTCAGAGGCAGCTTTGAAAGAGCCTTCGTCCTGTTGCTGATCCAGCGGAACTCTGTTGTAGGTCCGACCTTCAGAGTCACCTCTCTTTGGCCAAACTAGCTTCTCCATCGCCAGTAGGTCAATGACACCAGTGAAGTCAGCCTCGCTCCCAATGGGCAGTTGTATGACGTAGGGTATGACACCTAGTTTCTCCTCCAAGGAATGCACTGACTCATGGAAGTCTGCACCAAGCTTGTCCATCTTGTTGATGTACACAATGCGAGGAACGTTGTACCTGTCTGCCTGATGCCACACTGTCACTGTCTGCGCCTCAACACCTGAAACATTTGAACACTCACATTAACAACACTGACACACACTAGAACTCTAAGACAACTGAACAATTGGGCAAGAAACTTGAAATGTATCTATATGGAAAGTAACTCGCTTGGTTTAATTGTATTGCTAATTTGCTAATGAACGTTCTTATATAGCGCAGTACATTTGATCACCATTTCAACTTCTCTGCTCCAACTGTGATCGAAAGCACAGATACACTAAGAAATGATATGATGTAACTTTTCTTTTTTGACTTGTTGGCCTTTCACAAAGGATACACTGATTTGATGTCAATGAAACTACTAATCTGATGACACGTGGACAAGATGGTTAAATGTGGTTACTGTCCTCTTTGAAGCCGTACCTGCGGAGGCATCCAGCACTGTAACTGCCCCATCCAACACTCGCAATGACCTCTCCACCTCCAGGGTGAAGTCCACATGACCTGGGCAACATGAAAGGCACATTTAAATGTCCAACTTAACGTTGACACAGATTAATACATTCTCAGCCACGAGGTTCTTGACAACAAAACTGTTGAATATGCAAGTAAATATTGGATAATATTGACCATTTTGTAATTTTTTATTTATCATGCTATGCACATTATAAAATCTTTAGTTTGTAGACATGTTTCAGTAATACACACTGACGGACAATGAATGTGAATGCACATGCGATGTTTGGTCCATGAGTATAACCTAAGTTCATTTGTGATTTTTATGTAACTGTTCACATTACTAGTTTACCTGAAGTGTCAATCACATTGATCTTTTACTTATTTACCTGGTGTGTCAATTAGGTTGATCTTGTACTTATTCCACAAGAAGGTGATTGCAGCAGATGTAATGGTGATGCCACGATTGCGTTCCTGTTCCATGTAATCCATCACAGTGTTGCCATCATCAACATCACCTGAAAGCACCTTGTTATCTCTCACAACTCTATTCCCACACTCTTAGTCAGAGACAAGATATTCATATGAATGATTCTGTTTTTATATAAAAAAAATAATCTGATATGCTAAACGGTAACATGTTGACACATTGCTTACAATTTTACAAACTATTTATACCAACTGTAGTCTGTCTGATCTAAAGCATGCAGTTAGGCTGAGGATGAAATGGAACCTGTCTTTATAATAATAATAATGCAGCATGTGACGTATTCAAAATAACATCTAATGGACCATCAGACAGTGCTATCCACGAACACACAACAAGGAAGAGGAAATACAAGACAACTTAAACAGAACTGACAGCAGACTAGGCTATCCACGAACACACAACAAGGAAGAGGAAATACAAGACAACTTAAACAGAACTGACAGCAGACTAGGCTATCCACGAACACACAACAAGGAAGAGGAAATACAAGAAAACTTAAACAGAACTGACAGCAGTCTAGGCATACAGCATAATTTAATAATAAAATAATAATAATATTTATATTTTAGACAAACAATCATTATGTCCATAATAAAAACAATACATCAATAAAAACAACAGGTCCATAAAAAAATACATTGATAAAAACACTATATTTGAATTAAATGCGAGTGAATTACACTGTTGCTTACCAATGCTATGTATGAGGCCTGAGTAGTACAGCATCCGTTCAGTCGTTGTTGTTTTCCCTGCATCTATGTGTGCCATGATGCCGATGTTTCGTATTTTCTGGATGTCGACATCTTTTCGATCAGATAGTTGTTTTTTAGACTGACTGTGGGTATGTTGGTGACGTACTGAAGAAAGCCACAGCCACTTCTCTGTCTGTGTGTAATGGCAGCTGACAGTGTATAGCTTCAGTCTCTGTAGACATCTGGCACACACACCGAGTGTAGATCCAGCAAGCAAGACAATCATTCTGCCTCACTGGCTATCTAAAGCTGCAACAAAACGACAACATACAGTATTCATTATATGTATTCAGCAAGTTTGGTTTACGATGGGTTAAAACTAAATAAAAGGTATTTTTGATGGGGTGTTACAAAAATAGCACTACTGAGTTTTCACAAATTTTTAAGTGTTTTTATCTTTTTGATGTAAGTTGCACCTCTACAAAGCTTTGCCATACAAACTCAGCTCTAAGCTGTTGACCTTTAAAATATTTGTTGTGTATTTATTATTCATGATATCAAATCAAAATGAAACTGAATTTTCCAAATTGTATCAAATCATGCTTGTCCCTCACAGTGTAACTGACAGTCTTACTCCAAACGTCACCCCAGAAGGCCTGAAGGGAAACTTACTCACTGTTGCAGTTTGACCCCCCAAATGAAAAACAGGCAAGTATCATTTGTACCATTAACTGTACAGCCAAACCAGTACAATGCAATACAACAATTAAATTGATCTTACAGGCTCAATACGGACCCGAATACTAGCCAGTACATAGCATGCAGCATTACCTACGGAGTGCAATTTTTTTGCTATATGGATCCTGGATATATTTATTAGGCCAGTACATAATTAGTTATTGGAAGGTACATGTTGAGAATTGGTAATCCCTAACCCTGGGTTTTAATAATCGCCCTGGCTATTTCTCGAGCAGCTCGAGAAACAACGGTCAGACTTTGCGTTATTTATCGAGCAGACCGGAAGTTGCAATGACCAATCAGACTGCTTATTCGTCGAGCTGCTCGAGAAATAATGCGGACTTTGTTCGTTATATATCGAGCAGATCTGGACATGCATGCATGTGCACTTAGAAATATTTCCAAGGCATCTACGTGGACATACTAATTGTTTGAAGTAAATCCGATGCAGCCTGATCGTTTCGTGCCTGTATATGTCCGTTCTGATGGGAAGTGAAGAATTTTCTTATTCGTCGAGCTGCTCAAGAAATAACGCCGACTTCGTTCGTTATTTATCGAGCAGATCTGGACATGCATGCTTGTGCACTTAGAAATATTTTCAAGGCATCTACATGAACATACTAATTGTTTGAAGTAAATCCGACGCTGTTGAATCGTTTCATGCCTGTATTTGTCCATTCTGATGGGAAATGAAGACTTTTCTTATTCGTCAAGCTGCTCAAGAAATAACGCCGACTTCGTTCGTTAATTATCTGGACATGCATGCATGTGCACTTAGAAATATTTTCAAAGCATCTACGTGGACACACTAATTGTTTGAAGTAAATCCGACGCTGTTGAATCGTTTCGTGCCTGTATTTGTATATGTAATTCATTTTGTAATATATTTCATTTTTGTATCAGAAATGGTAACAACTGATAACATGGCACTCAAAGTATGAACTATGTTATTTCTCGAGCAGCTCAATGTATAAGAAGTCTTTATTTTCCCATCACAATGGAAAAATACAGGCACGAAACGATTAGACTGTATCGGATTTACTTCAAACAATTAGTATGTCCACGTAGGTGACTTGAAAATATTTCTAAGTGCACATGCATGCACATCCAGATCTGCTCGATAAATAACGAATGAAGTCGGCGTTATTTCTCGAGCAGCTCGATGAATAAGAAGTCTTCATTTCCCATCAGAACGGATAAATACAGGCACGAAACGATTCAACAGTGTCGGATTTACTTCAAACAATTAGTATGTCCACGTAGATGCCTTGAAATTATTTCTAAGTCCACATGCATGCACGTCCAGATCTGCTCGATAAATAACAAACGAAGTCGGCGTTATTTCTCGAGCAGCTCGACGAATAAGAAAAGTCTTCATTTTCCCATCAGAGCAGACAAATACAGGCACGAAATGATCAGACTGCATCGGATTTACTTCAAACAATTAGTATGTCCACGTAGATGCCTTGAAATTATTTCTAAGTGCACATGCCTGCACATCCAGATCTGCTCGATAAATAACGAACGAAGTCGGCGTTATTTCTCGAGCAGCTCGACGAATAAGAAGTCTTCATTTTCCCATCAATACGGAAAAACACACGCACGAAACAATTTCACAGCGTCAGATTTATTTCAGCAAATTATTATGTCCACGTGTATGCCATGAAAATATGTTATGTGCACATGCATGCACCTCCAGATCTGCTCGATAAATAACGAACGAAGTCGGCGTTATTTCTCGAGCAGCTCGACGAATAAAAGAGTCTTTATTTCCCATCAGAACGGATAAATACAGGCACGAAACGATTCAACAGTGTCGGATTTACTTCAAACAATTAGTATGTCCACGTAGATGCCTTGAAAATATTTATAAGTGCACATGCGTGCACGTCCAGATCTGCCTGATAAATAACAAACGAAGTCGGCGTTATTTCTCGAGCAGCTCGACGAATAATAAAAGTCTTCATTTCCCACCAGAACGGATAAATACAGGCACGAAACGATTCAACAGTGTCGTATTTACTTCAAACAATTAGTATGTCCACGTAGATGCCTTGAAAATATTTATAAGTGCACATGCATGCACGTCCAGATCTGCTCGATAAATAACGAACGAAGTCGGCGTCATTTCTCGAGCAGCTCGACGAATAAGAAAAATCTTCATTTTCCCATCAGAGCGGACAAATACAGGCACGAAACGATTCAACAGTGTCGGATTTACTTCAAACAATTAGTATGTCCACGTAGATGCCTTGAAAATATTTATAAGTGCACATGCATGCATGTCCAGATCTGCTCGATAAATAACGAACGAAGTCGGCGTTATTTCTCGAGCAGCTTGACGAATAAGGAAAGTCTTTATTTTCCCATCAGAGCGGACAAATACAGGCACGAAACGATCAGACTGCATCGGATTTACTTCAAACAATTAGTATGTCCACGTAGATGCCTTGAAATTATTTGCACATGCCTGTACGTCCAGATCTGCTCGATAAATAACGAACGAAGTCGGCGTTATTTCTCGAGCAGCTCGACGAATAAGAAGTCTTCATTTCCCATCAGAACAGATAAATACAGGCACGAAACGATTCAACAGTGTCGGATTTACTTCAAATAATTAGTATGTCCACGTAGATGCCTTGAAAATATTTATAAGTGCACATGCATGCACGTCCAGATCTGCTCGATAAATATCGAATGATGTCGGCGTTATTTCTCGCGCAGCTCAACGAATAAGAAATCTTCATTTTCCCATCAATATGGAAAAACACACGCACGAAACAATTTCACAGCGTCAGATTTATTTCAGCAAATTATTATGTCCACGTGTATGCCATGAAAATATGTTACGTGCACATGCATGCACGTCCAGATCTGCTCGATAAATAACGAACGAAGTCGGCGTTATTTCTCGAGCAGCTCGACGAATAAGAAATGTCTTCATTTCCCATCAGAACGGACAAATACAGGCGCCAAACGATTCGTCAACGTCGGATTTACTTCGGAAAATTACTCTGTCCACGGAGATGCCTTGAAAATATATTTAAGTGCACATGCATGCATGTCCAGATCTGCTCGATAAATAACGATTAAAATCGACGTTATTTGTCAAGCTGCTCGACAAATAACAGCCAGGCCTCGCGTTATTTCTTGAGCTGCTCGAGAAATAACGATCAGATTCGGCGTTATTTATCGAGCAGCTCAAGAAATAGCCAGAGCCTTTAATAATTAGCATCATAGTCTTCTTAATCTAGGCTAAGCCTGAGACTAGTTAAGTGGAAGATGGTCAGGGACTCAGCCTCAGCCAAGTGAAGCTGTGCCTAGGCTATGGCCTATGTCCGTCTCATGCCACATCCCCTCTAAAAACTCACAATCATATGATATGATATGATAATAATGATAACAGTTTATTATCATGAATACGTAAGTATTAACAACTGCCAACTGGATCACAACGCTTATTTCATCTTCTTCTTCTTTGTGTTAGGCAGCCACCATCAGTTGAGCAGATCGAGTCTGCTCGAAGATTTTGCTGCACTTTGACAGTTTGAGGGGCTGCTGTGTTTAATAGAATAATAGTTGATGCACTAGGGATTAAAAGATAAATAAATTATTACATACATTTAAAATATAAATTTATAAACGAATAAGTTAGTTTTTTTTAATATGTATAAAAACAGTATGTAAAAATGTTGTTATGATCAGCAGAACCAATGTTCGCGTTGCGAATTAAGAAAAGGCACTGATCGCTGATGGGGCCTTCTCGTCAACAACAGCTTTTAGCCTTTTAGGTAGACCAGGGCAATGGTAATGTCAATGCTAAGACCCAATCGTGGTCAGCGTTGTCAAGTCAAAAGATGTGAGCGATATTAAGGCACTCGTGTAAGTCAAACGTACTAAGAGTTGAAATAAGGAAAGATACGTAATCTCTTTAAAGCCATTGTATGAGAACTCACTCATGCGTATCCTGACGTAATATTGCACATAAAGGCGGGGTGTAGGCTCTAACAGTACACTATTACCCGATGACAGCAAAATGTGATAGGCACGAACCGCTCAAAGCCATTGATATATAGAGTTTGGCTATTGAGGTTCCGATTTCTGATTGGTCGATGACTGTGGACGCCATTTTCGGTCCAACGCGTCCTCGGGGAGAACAGGATGCAATGCCGTGTTGTTCTGCTTGGGGATGCTCTATCGTAGCGAAACTGGTATACGGTTATTCGGGTTTCCTTTCGATAAAAGCAGGAGGAAGGTATGGGAAGCGAAATTGAAACGGGAAGGTTGAAGACCAAAGCCAGGAGGCTCAAAACTGTGCGAGGTAGGTGGCGATATTCAAGCCTCAAGGTTAATCATGCAATAGTAGTGGTTCGCAATTTTGCCGTACGCAATAGGAAAAGCTCGTTTAAAGAAAAAGCGGTGGCAAACGTTTCCATGCGATATTCATATTCTAGATGTCTACCGTACATTTAATGAAATTTGTGCAAATAATTTGTACTTTGAAATTGAGTGAAGTACCTACAATTTTACAACCAGAAAACTGCGTTACCACGAAAACACACTCACTGGCGCCATTAGTTGCGTTATATATATAATATACGATAATAATTTTGGTAGGTACGCAACGTTTTTTATTTATGCCACTTATGATTAAAATTGTCCATGTTGTATTATTAAGCGGTTATGACTTATGCTATAGGCCTGTGCCCTGTTTTTTACTAACCTGATTATGGATAGATGAGTTTGGTAAAAAAGCAAATTGTTTTTCGGCTTTGCTGTTTGATTCAATGCCAATGGCAAACACAGGAGGCTAGCGCGAGATCCAGGAATATATATTTTTTTTAATGCTGCGACTTTTAGCTTGTTTAATTACCTGTCTAAGCCTAAGGCTAAGCATGCCAGTCATACTCATAATATCACTCATGCTGTTAACGTCGGTGTTTACCAGTTCCTTTTAACTAGTCAGCATTTATTTAAACGTTTACTGTAATCTAGTCAGTCAATCTGTATGTATGTGTTGATAGACATGAAACAGAGAGATGGTTAAAATGCCCTGATCCCATAATGGTATTATAATTATGGCTTGAATGGGTTATGTCTATGCTTTTGCAGGTTGTGGCTATTTTTGCTAAGGTTATATAAATATGCAATTTGAGCAAAATTTGGAAGAAATTATTCCATAGGAGATACACTTGCAGATTAATTAATTATTATGTAATTGGTTGATCAATTTAAGTGATTTACTAAAAGTAGATGAGTTGTTTTGAATGAGATATTTATGATGATTGACCACCACTGCAAGTAATTGCTATACATCATATTACATGGTTAGAAAACATCTTTTTGCCAAAGTCCAAATGCAATAAATGTGTAAACATCAACGTACTTTCCTGGCATGATTATTACAAATAATCATTTATTTAATTTCAGACTCATTTTGAACAGGACCAATTTGAAACACATCGTGTTGATGGAAAATGCAAACTGAAGCCAAACGCAGTGCCAACAATCTTCAGTCATCAACCAGCACCAAAGAGGTGCAAACTCCCTATCATCCTGCTACTGCTGCTGCCACCAAATCTCCCTGTCTGTCTTCGTCAGATCATCCATATTGTGCAGGTCCTCAGACAACTCCGTCAAAGGTGGATGACAAACGTGAAAGTAAGTGGTTGCTGAGAATACAGTTTGCCAATAAGTCCTGCTCATGCTTGTCAAAAAAAAGTGACAAAAGGGCATTGTAAAAAAATCAAATTCTCCATTATGATATGTTATGAAATCGTAAGTTTAAGTAGTAATCCAATGTGTATTTTTGCACCACTAAAACGTTTGCCATTCATGTTAGACACACACATGCACACGTGCGCGTGCACATACACAAAACCTCAATTTCTTCTGAGCTACCAAATAATTTCCATTATTCTTAGAGATACGACCCTGAAATATAGCACAACAACAAAGACTACAGCATTTTGTTCCTACTGTGCATATTCAAAAGTAATTTCTTAAACATTACTTGGAATACAGACTACTGATTCATTCATATGAATGGTTGTGGGATATATTAATTTGTTAACAATTCTTTGGTGTGATCATGTTTCAATAAGTACCTCGTTCAGAGATAATTAACAATCACTACTGGTATTGCGTAACATTTTATGATATTGTAGGTGACACAAGTAGCACTACTAGTGACAGTCCAAAACCTACTAGCAGCAAGACATGTCCTGATGACATATCGCCACCATCTGAAAGAAGCCATGAGCTGGAAGAAGCACAAAGGAAACTGCCATGCAGATAAGGGTGACATTGTTGCAAAAACAAACGAAGTGTGTGAAACGCGAGAAAAGGGAACTGATTAAGAATCACACAAAGTGCATGGTTTCCTTACGCAAATTATTTACTGATGACCAGCTACGTGCACTAGGTAGAAAAAGCATGCGCGGTAGCAAATGGAGTGCTAATACTGTAAAGAAAGCCTTGCAGTTGCGTTTTGCATGTGGGTCAACTGGATATGAACAGTTGTTAGAGCAACAGTTTCCCCTGCCATCATTGCGCATGCTACGGAGAAAAATGCAGGGTGTTGCGTTTGAACCCGGTGTTCTAGATGAGGTGTTTGTTTATTACAGTTGAAAGTACAACAATCGAAATCGCAAGAATGCGAGTGTTGTTTGACCTTAGATGAAATGGCAATTACCTCCAGTGTTGAATTTGACCAAAGTAGTGGTAAATTACTAGGTGACGTTACCCTGCCAGGCCATACCGGCAGTGCTACTCATGGTCTCGTTTTTATGCTAGGTGGTGTAACAACTCGGTGGAAACAAATTGTTGGCTATCACTATACTGGGAACTCTATCAATGGGACTGTTCGGTAAAGATATGGCCATAGATATAATCAAGCATGCAGCAGCTATAGGATTACATGTAGTTGCTGTGACATGGGTTCTGCAAACAGAAGCATGTGGAAGAGTTTTGGTGTTATATGTGGTAAACATAGTCGCACAGTTAATAAGGTACAACATCCGTGTGATCCATCCAGGGAGTTGTTCTTTATTGCTGATGTCCCGCATGTCATCAAAAACTTGAAAGCAGCCCTTGTCATTGGTCAGACTATCACTCTTCCTGACTATGTTGTTGAAAACAACAACTTGTGCAGCTCAGAGGTGAGCATTGCTCCAGTTAAGGCTTTAGCACAAAGTCAGGAAGATCAGCAGCTGAAGATTGCCCCAAAACTAACTAAATGCCAACAGTTCACCTTGTTAAAAGTGTTACTTTGTAAGTCAATTACATGTGAAGATGTGTATGTGCAGCTTTGAGAATAAAGATAATAATATTCGATTTTGCCAATATGTGCATTTTGGATATGTTGAACTTCCAGGGACCCGTGGCAATATTTCTAGTTATCAGAAACTCCACTAATCAAGATCTGTTTTATGGCCTTATATGACTGGGACTGAAGAGAAAGATCGACATAAGCAAAAGTCAACAAAAATGACAGTTTCAGTTATTTGAAGCGCACTATATATTTAAACAGGGTCCCATAGAGACACAGTCATGCTGAGTGCTACTACTGTATATTAATATGTTGCCTACTGGTCTGTATAATAATAACCAATACCATAACAATGTCCTAGGTTCATATTCGTTTAACACAGGAGCAAACTTTCTCAATCTTTATGCAATATTCACGAAGACACATCATCCCATTAACAAGCTGTAAGCCTTATACACCAACTCTCCACCCCTTCAAAATGATGCACAAAATATCTTTAAAATATTTAAACATTGTTATGATTTATGCTCCCACCACACCAGTATAAATACTCATATACGTATGAAAACATTTAATAAAAGTAGTATAACTAATATTATTAATCAGTCATCCATACATGCATAGACATGTGTGTACTAATAATTAGACATAACATGTGATGCATATGTAACGTTATCAGCTATGCACTGTTGCTACTGCTGCGCTGCAACTGGACCGAAAATGGCGCCCATGTTTTCAATTGGCCAAACTCTATATATCAATGGCTCTGGAACCGTTCAGCTTTGTCTGCCTACCTAGGGATAAGTTCGCGAATGATTTTAGCTGTTTCCCTGTCCACGATGTGGCGCCACTGTAAGCGGCAGCAACCAAAGGAAACCTCTCTCACTGTGACGTAAAAGTACTAGCATTCATCCCCTCACACTATAGGTGTCATATGTTCTAGTTAAACTTCCTGTTTGGTTACACGAAGAACAATGCAGTGTATTTTCTTTCTTCTTCGCTTATCACGCCCTTTCACTCCAACGATTCTTCTAACCCAGTTGTTTTCGCAAACATGTACCCCTCCTGTTGTTTTTATGTCATTGGCATAGTCTCGATAGGCCATGCAGGTATGTAGTGGATCGATCGAGTCACACTTGAGTAGAGCACCTTTCCTTTAAGGCGTTATTTGTGTCTGTCTCCCATCACACCTTCGACTTTCCTCAAACCATTCACCCATATAGCTGCCTTTGTTTTTTTTCTTCCCCTTCAGCCTTTTATTGCCAGCTCTTTGTTTTGTTGCCAAACCCATACTCATGCCCCATTTGGCGACCAACTGGCATTAAACGTGACACGAAGGACCCCCTATGACAGCGGGAGAGACTTATACTCTCATTTATTAGTTGATTGATGTAGTCGGTGATGCAATTTATATGTAATGCATTTTTAATACTGCAAGAAGTCTACAAACAGCTGTATATCCGTTTCAATTACCAACTAAAGTACAGAAATGCTAGTAATAAGCAAAAACATCACGTAGTATGTTACACCGTTGCATTGACCCAAGCGCACGCGCACACGCACACACACACACAGAGCCGCCAGAACCACAAACACCAAATCCTAGAGTCATAGACTACTTCGTACGTACGTTTCTTAAGCAAAACAAATCGACAAAAATGTTTCTTATTTAGGCCCCTATATATATATATATGTGGGTTTTTTTCAATCATAAATGTGTCAGCTGTTATAAATATGTAAACATAAATATGGTGAGGCGAAAGATGGGGCTGACCAACTGTTTGTATGTTAACATTCCCTAATACGTATGTCACTTTACATTCATGATAGCATAGCTGAAAGCATGGTACAATGTTCACCCATTATATTCGGAGTTGTTATGCATACTGCGCTGTCCAAGAAATAAATACACGTTGCCTCAATACGCCTTCTGATGAGTACCCTAGTAAGCGGTGGTTTGGCAGCCCACATCGTTATTTTACTTCAATGCTGTGATCTCCTCCGTGGATAATAATATATCCTTGCGAAAATATACACATTAAGAAGTACATGCCTATACATTTCTGAAAACGAATTGCAATCACGTGTACCGAAATACATATGTTGTGGGCCTACGTAGTTTACAAACAATGTCTACAATATCAGTTCGGTGTAATATATGCAGCAGTGATGCAGTGGATATTGTGGTAGTTATAACACTTTCACGTGTAGCTGTGTGCAATAAGTGGCTGAATCACGACGGAATAGGCGGTGTAGGCGTGTAACATATCTGTCTGGTCGCATATACAGTAGAACGGACCATGGCACAGACCACAGTGTCGTCTACTTGGTGGCGTACACCTTGTCTCCGACGTGAACCACCCCCAACTTCTCAGCAACCAACATCACCCCAAAGGCCGGCGCATCCTTGAAGTCGGGTACGACTAACCGATAGCTGAAGCAAGGAAGACACTGCGTGATTTAGCTAGATTTGACGAGACTACCACCGCGAGAAAGTTACAAATGTCGTTAGTAACATTTAAATGTTTGGTGCGTATATTTGGTTTATAAGTTCTTATATAATATGAATCTATTTTCGACGGAGTTTTTATCTGTATCAAATTATTCATATCTGTATCATACTGGTGTTTGACGTATCGCGGCTTCAGACCAGTGGCCGTGGACATGAGTATACCCTACTGCAAGAGAACCTATACTCAAGCCAAAAGTGGATTCATAATATACTAACTTTCGTAATTAGGACAACAATACACTGTGAAAGAATCCCGTTTTCAATGCTTACGTTCTCAGAGTGGCCATCGGCTCCTGGTCTTCGCGGACCTTGCCGGTGACCGGATCAACGATTACAAGCAGACAACTGCAACCAGCGGGGCTAATGTTAACGTACTCAAGATGGAATGTTGGGGGTAAACATTCAATAGAAACAATAGAAGCGACAGCATTAGTAATACTATCTGTCTTACACACTCAGTAGATATCTGATCGGAGTACGCTTACATAATATCTTGTGAATGATTTGGTGAACATCATCAATCTGCAGCACCATCACCACCCCACCCCACCCCCACTTCATCATCCGAGTTGCTACTTCTGAGCTGCAACTTCCTCATTTCGTGGTTGATCACAAAAACTCAAAAATTACTCCCCTCGACTACGTGAAGAATCTCCAACATTATCTCTCCATCTCCTTTGCACATCAAATGTGAGAAGTTACCAGACCCTTAAAAAGTTAGCGTATATAGACCTAGATAATCATGACTCTTAATTAAGTGTGTGTGTGAGATAGAGAGAGAGAGAGAGAGAGAGAGAGAGAGAGAGAGAGAGAGAGAGAGAGAGAGAGAGAGAGAGAGAGAGAGAGAGAGAGAGAGAGAGAGAGAGAGCGTATGTGCGTGCGTGCGTTCGTGCGTGTTGTATCGTCAGACGATCAATTGAAAACGAATTCCCACGACAGCTGTAGTACCAGAAAACCGCTCTCAAACCTTTGGCGTTACTGGCTTCATTTGGTGGTGTGTACCAGCTAGCTAACGACAGCGAGCTAGGGTGTTAAATAACGGGATATTATATTGGACAGGTAGGGCCTTTACCTCAATATTTTGACAAAGTAAAACATGTTATGTTATATGTTACAAGTTGGATTCCTGCTGTATCCGTGATTTAGTTTGTTTTTAAGCGGTATTAGCGGTTCGTATGCAGTTACTCACGCGTTGCGTGGTTTCAGGTTATAAAACGACGAGTTTCCTATGAAGATGTCTTTCCAGGTGTCCTAAAAATCAAATCAGACATTAATGAAACAGTTTAAATGTAGCTTCTGTGTTATAGGCAGTGCTAACACAGTCGATGTGTTTATGCATCACATAAAACAATAATGCATATATATATATATATATATTGGTACGGACCTATCTACTACTATCAGCCACACACACACACACACACACACACACGCACGCACGCACGCACACACACACATAGGTACGGACCTATCTACTACTATCAGCATGCACACATGCATATTCATACAAACATGAAATCACACGCTTACAAGCGTATATATGCATACACCATATATGTATATTGTATGATATTACAGTGATTACATACATGTACATGTTTTGCAAAATGCATATATATTATCATATGCATTATGTATGTAATACACAAAGGTATGAAATCGTGCATGCATGCATGCATACACAATGTTTACATCATGTTAAATGCCGCAAAAAGTCTTGAAATGTGATAGCATGGCCCACAATTCCTCGGCTGAAAACACATTCATTACGCTTGCACTAACTTGCACTGTAGGCGTTGGGAATAACACGCTACACAATAACACTGGCAACAATAATGTTTCTCCTTTACAATGATGAAATGATCATAAGTAAATTCGTGGAAACAGAAATACAGGCCTCAAAGGTTTGTTTATTAGACTAGGCTTTACTTGTATATTCTATAGCTGACTTGTTGCTCATTTATTCATGACCTCAAACGATGCGGTTCGGTGAACTGTTTGAATTGCTTGAGCCGCCTCAAGCTAGCTTTGTAACTGTAGACCAAGTCTTTTGTCCGGCCCACAACATTCAACGACTTGTTACATATTGCACTAGTCTAATCTACGTGCAGCTAGGAGGAGTCTTGTTACGAGGCAGTCTACATAAATCGACCTGCCAGCAACAAACCAGGGCAATGCAGCTTTTCTTTGCTAAGCATTTTATTCACTAAATTCATTAAGTGTGCGTGCGTGGGAAGAGGAAGTGCGGAAAGGGCTGCCGGCGATTTGTTCACATCGTTTCGGTGAACGCCTTTGAGTCATGGCGCCGTTGACGTCCGATGAACTAATTATGTTAAGAACGATAGGTTGAGACGGTGCCACAGAAAGACTCGGATTATTCGTTGCCAAACGATCACGAACCCGTTGGCGTCTTGGCGGTTCACTTATGAAAAGCTAACAGGCGCTTTTAACCCACGCCCAGCGCGCTCGTGATTGATCGTTAGGGCAAGAAGCGTTTGACACATGTGTCACGCGCGTTTCATTTTATTTTTTCGCAGGGAAACGTCAGACCTTGTTATAATGTCAGCAAGGGGTTATACGTACACAGACTAATTTTACGAACAGGTAGGTAGGGCTATGGGTACACAAACTAATTTTACGAATAGGTAGCCAGGGCCATACGTATGCGTACGTTCATCCAAATTATATTTTTAGCGTTAGACTGATACAGATTAAGACAGTCGCGAAATCCATTAATTGTAAATGTTGTCATACTGTTATCTTAATGCACTGTAAACACTAAGCAAATATGTGAAATGTGGAACTGCAATTAACTTTGCATTTATATCATAAAATTCAAGAACATGTACAAAATTAATAATAATTAATTAATTTGACTTTAATCGAGCTAGCATATTGGGAAGACTATTCTCAATATAGCAGTGTAATCGCGGACTAAAATCGCGGGTGTAAAATTATTAGTATGTTGTTCATTTGGAAGAAGGATATTATATATAAGGATATAAATGCAAGCCAACTAATGTGTTGTAAGTTGTATTCAGCACAAATAATCTACAAATCGCTAAAACACATATTTGGTGCTAAAATAATTGAGATTTATTTAAAGTTAGTTAAATATATTTTAGCAAAAAATAATAAAGGTGTTCTTGCAGATGTATAACGTAATGTATACTGAATATAATCCTGCAAGAATATTATGTATTCGTTCACTCACGTACCCATTTGGCATGTTTACTGCTGAGCTCGACTCCACTGGGCTTTTGCTTACATCTGCATGCCCTTATAGACATTCAGCAATGTACACATGCATACTTAGCTATAATTAAATAGGTAAATATCATATGGTAATTGGGCTGCACTTTGCTTAGTTCATAAAGTGAAAGAGTCTCAGTAACGGTGCATAATGGCAATCCCATTTATTTAATAAAACATTTGAAAACGTGTGTACAGTGTGTATTAAACACATTAAATAATCGAAAAAACTGAATTTAGTCGTCATTTGCGTCACATGTTTTTCTTTCTGTCTACAGTTTAATTGTTTCTTTTTAATTACGTGAATCGAATAGCTGAGGCACAGTTTACCAAACCGTAGATATGCTACAGTGTAACTGCCTGTCAATCGCAGCGATTTACGATGCTGTACAATAAAGCATGCGGCACGAAGTGGTGTAATTCCATGGTGCTCGTAAACTAATTTAATAAAAAGAAGAAGAAGAAGAAACAGATTGTGCAATTGAAGAAAAGAAATCAGCAACACAAATCACAACAATACTATTGTCATGAATACACGCATTAGAATGCAACAATGAATGTTAGTTATATAAGTCACTAACATTATTTACTCACAAAAAATTCTTGACATTTAGACATTGCAAGTGCATATATACAATCCACTGTTGTTGTTATATAGTTCCATAGCTTAATACCTCGACGTCTAATGGTTTTATATAATACGTTGGTTTTAGAAATCGGTACATGCAGTAGATCCACATGGCGTGTCCTGTAATTATTGGTTAACGATTTGCCGTTAAATACCGGAAGGACAATTGGTTTCTCATTCTACCATGTGCAACGGCCAACACATTTTCTTTAGACGACGAACTTGTAATTAAACAGACTGAAACGATCACAAACAATTGCTAAGAAAGCTTATGTTAAATGTATGATTATTTTAAAATTATTTTAAAAATCGTCTTGTCAACGCGGATTTGAAATACCGCATGAAAATGTCTGTATTGTTATCTGTGTCATGTTTACGAGTTAAAGTTCGCCACTTATGACATGTATTGCGTTTCAGCAGTGACGCGTGGTGCAAGTCCCTGGAAGACTAGCTCCTATTGCTGAACACACGCTCTGTTCTTGGCAAAGCATTCCTCGTCAGCGAACACATCATTGACACGGCGGCTGATGTCGCCATTTTTACAGAAACGTGGTTAAAAGAGGAAGACACTGCTACAGTCATCAACCTGTGTCCTCCAGACTATTCATTTTTCGGAGTTGGAAGAAAAGAAAAGAGAGGTGGTGGCCTTGGCATTGTACACAAAACGAACTGCCTTTTATATCTACGAACACTACCGAATACTCTTCGTTCGAGCATCTAACAATGCGATGTAAGCATTTGACAGTGCTTGTAATATACCGTCCACCATCGTCACCTATACCAGTGTTCTTGGACGAATTTGATGATTTGACTGCTAACCTGGCTTCTGCTGCTGGTAGAGTTGTCATCACGGGAGATTTCAATCTGCATGTTGATGTTTGTTCAGCACCTGGGGTCTCCCGGTTCATGGATTTATTACAGATACATGATTTACATCAATATGTTGATTGTTCAACTCACAAGGCTGGTCACACTTTGGATCTTGTCATCTCACGGGCAACCGACCCTATCATCAGCAAAGTGTCCGTGATCAGCAGCGAAATATCTGACCACAAATCAGTAACATTCTCTATCGAGCACACAGCCGACAAGAACTACCCCCAGGCTAAACTACAACCCAGAAGAGATCTTCGACATGTTGATTGTAAAACACTGACCAGTGAAATCAATTCCAACTTATCTGGCTTTGATACATCATCCACAGATCCGGATTCCATTCTTGATATATATACAATACGGCCTTGGAAGAAATTTTTACGGTAATGCTACGGCGGCCACGCAAGAGAAGAACTCCACCTTGGTACTGCGAGGAATTACATGCAATGCGAAAGTTACGTCGCCAAAATGAGAACATTTTGCGTGCATCAGGATTAGACATACACAGACGAATATACGTGAATCATCGTAATGCTGTCAGCGCGAGGATACGGCAAGCAAAAATTCAGCATTATCAGAGTCTACTCCAAGATGCCTATCAGAATACAGCCTTCGAAGCCGTGAACAGCCTGCTAAAGGTGGAATCTTCCAAACTGCCTGACACTGATTCAAGGAAGAAATTATGCTGCCAGTTTCTGAACTTTTTTGAAGAAAACATTGCGAAAATCATGAATGAAATTGATGCCTCGGAAACAAACATGAGCGATATCGAAACTGCGACACAGAGAGTAGTTGAACATCCTATGACTGAAATGTGTGCTGCAAGTATGAGTGAAGTGCAGAAAATTATCCAGGATGCTAAACCCAAGTCATCATGCATGGACCCTCTACCTACATCGCTTCTAAAGAGCACTCTTCCTGCTCATATTCAAATATTGACTCATCTTTTCAATATGTCGTTCGAGTCGGCCACTGTTCCGAGGGAACTCAAGAAGGCTGTCATAACACCCCTGTTGAAAAAACCGACCTTGGATCGAAACACGCTGAAAAATTACCGTCCAGTTTCAAGTTTGCCATTCGTGTCTAAAGTCTTGGAAAAGGTAGCAGCCAAACGACTTATTCAACATCTAAGTGACAATGGCCTTCACGAGCAGCTACAATCGGCATACAAACCCCGACACAGCACTGAAACTGCTTTAATGAGAGTGCAGCACGATATCACCAGTTACATGGCAGACTCCAGGGGTGTCCTTCTGGTTCTCCTGGATTTATCTTCTGCGTTCGATACGATCGATGCTGCTATCCTACTAAAGACTATGCATAGCCACCTGGGAATATCTGGCGCGGCACTTGCATGGTTCGGATCGTACATGTCGGATCGTACACAGCGTCTGCGGATTGGGGTGGATGCATCAGAAGAACGCCCTGTGAGATACGGTGTTCCACAGGGCTCGGTGTTGGGTCCGTTGTTGTTCACTGTGTACACAGCACCAATGCAGAACATACTAACGAAGCACTCTGTAGAATATCATAAATTTGCTGATGATCTTCAGATATACACATCCTACTGTCCTCGCATATCTGGTGACTTGGAGTGCGCTGTTCAGAGACTTAGTGACTGCATCAGTGAGGTCAAATGTTGGATGGTTAAGCATAAACTCAAGCTAAACGACACTAAGACTGAATTTATGGTGGCCCTCAGTCCCTATCATCTAAAGAAATTTGGACTTCCAGAGTACCTCGTTGTTGGTGGAGTCAACATAAAACCTGTTGTCTCTGTCAGGAATTTGGGAGCTCACTTTGACACTCACATGAGCATGAAGCAGCATGTTGATGCTGTTTGCAAGAAGTGTAACTACCATCTGAGACGTATTAACTCCATCAGGGCCTATATCACGAAGCCTGTCTGCCATTCATTGGTCATTGCGTTGGTTGTTTCAAGCTTAGATTACTGCAACGCTCTGCTGCTGGACCTAACCGAATTTCACTTAGCACGTCTCCAGAAGATACACAATAGGGCAGCCCGCCTAGTTGTCCTCACACCTATATCTTCACACATCACGCCAGTACTGGCGCTTCTGCACTGGTTGCCAGTCAGACAATGCATTGTGTTTAAAGTACTTGTGTATATTTACAAGGTGCTCCATGGTTTGGCACCGAAGTACCTTGCACATCTACTACATCCACGAACTCGCAACCCTCGTCTTCGGCAGCTTCATGACCATCTTCAGCTTGCAGTTCCACGAGCATCAAAATCCATCGGCAAGCGAGCGTTTGGCATAACTGGTCCGGCCAAATGGAACGAACTGCCACTGACTCTACGAGATGCTCCGTCTGTTTTTATTTAAACGTCACCTGAAGACATATTTATTTAAACAAACTTATGGTGGACAATAGCAATATTTATTTTACAGGACGTTTTAGTGACTCTTGTTAATTTATTAATCTATTTATTTTGTAAATTAATTAATTTATAACTAATTTATATATTATTTTAATTGTTTTTATAATGTTTCTATACTGTGAGCGCATTGATTAACTATTAGTTAGAGATCGCGCGGTAAAAGAACCTTTATTATTATTATTATAGTGGTTACGCTGCTACAGCCTCAATCACGGGGTTTCCTGCACATCCTCTTCATGTGTCTGATGTCTTCCATGTCGACTTCGACTTTGTAGTCTACAGTAGATATAGCGTTTTACACAAGCTAGTAAATTGTTATAACATACATTGTATAACAGTACAAATGTTTCAATCAAACTTAGGGAAGACAACAACTATATTATCAATATCAATGTTTGTGTTTAAAAACATTCCTTAAATCGATGCTGTCTGTAGAACAATAGCCTTGTCTAAAACTAAACAGAGGTTGTTTGCAAAAAAATATTATAGTATCCTATGTTTAATAAGGTGAAGCTAATTTTCTACTTTACTGTTCATTTGTAAATATAATTTTCTCACCGTATACTAACTGTTCACAATGTACTCTCACTCATATGTTGCATGTTTTAATGACATAGACTATATTCACTTTATTTTACATACATCGGTTTGCTTAATAGTACTGTTGTGATTCAGAAAAAAGGTTCCTATCGCTCCGCTAGGGATCTTTGGGATGAATACAATTATTAAATATGTACGTCAAATATGCACGGTAAACTTGAAATGCCTTATACGTATGTGTGCAGATTGCATAGCATTAATGTACATTAATTTAAATGCCACGTTACCATAAATCTATGGCAAGAAATACAGCAGGTCTGGTTTTCCTCGGATGACCGTATCGCTTGTGCGTCTTACGCTCGTTCGTTTTTGATAAGTGCCAACTATACTCGGTATTAATGATTTCTCTTAAAACGTGCGGTGCAAACAAATTTAACGAATATGCACAAAGAAGCACGGTGTTTCAGAAGTGTGTACAATATATTACTTATTGTATGTTAATATAATCGTCGATTGAAATGATTCCTTGAGACTCGTAGTATTTCATCGTTCAGTTTTCTAAGAAAGATACTTCTAATATACATCATGTTTTCACTGTAATTGTAATTTAACTGTAATTGTTGTATATATATATATATATATATATATAAATATATCTATATGTACATATATATATATATATCTACATATATGTATATATAAAATTTACGTGTGATATAATGTGTTTACGAAAGCAAAACGTGTGATGCTAATTACTATGACCATGCATACCGCTGATACCGTACATACTTTCATTGTAATTTCTCCGTATTTACAATGAATAAATAATTTAAACCAATACTCATTCAATATTTTTATTATTTTATTGTTGAGGTGTATACTCCTGGTTTCTATGGGAACTTCCATAGACAACAACAACATGTCTTGCAACATATCATCAAGGTGGTCCCATCTGAACGATTGTCCTCCAAAAACACATTCGCCTTTCCTCGTCCCATTCTGATACACCTTAACAGCTATGTTACAGGCTGTAACAAAACTGAATTTGTTAGACTAGAGAGCAATGTCGTTTTCTATATGATTCAGCACAAACGAGTATATCAAAATTGTAATTTACACCTGGAAGTGCCGATGCACTAAAGTGGGGGGGTTAAGTAGCACTTTCGGTTAATTGTATCTCTTTTCTGGCAAGTGGATTACATGATGTGTCAAAGTCGGTGCGTCTGTGGAGACGATACTCCCTGGGTCAGGAGCTATGATTAGAACAGCAGCACCTCCCAAAATTGCAGCAGTGGACTACAATGATGCTACTTATTTACATCGTCTGGTAGTAGTTGCGCCTGTGGTTAATTGTGTCTTTGATATGACTAGTCGACACAGTTGTTTCTGAACAAGCATAAGCATGAGACAACTAAGATGGGCAGGGCTTGTAGAGAAAATGGGAGAAGAACGGATGGCAAAGAGAGCAGATGCACAGGGACTGGAAGGAAAAAGGAGGCGAGGAAGAACTATACTGCGATGGGAAGACTATAACAAAAAAGATTTTGAAGGATTCGGAGAAGGGTGAAAAACGAGAGCGAACGATCTGGTGGAGAGAGCTGTGCAGGATCAGCGAGAGAAAATTTTAAAAAAAATCAGACATCGAGCATCGGAATCGAGGCCAGTTTCACCCCTGACAGACATGAATATATGAGGAGTTCAAATTCATGTTTGTGGAGAGCCTCAATGTAGATATTTGGGAGGGGGTGCAAATCGAGGTTTTTGAAGAGCCTGAAGATGGAGTTATTTTGGCGAGCCTCAATGGGTGTGCAAATTGTGATGTTGGAGAGCCTTAATGTGGCTGTTTTGGCAATCCTCAAGAGGGGGAGTGCAAATCGAGGTTTTGGAGAGCCTCAACCCACCAAATATCCACCATGTTCCGACGCCAGTGTTTTGGATTTGGCTTTGTTGTCTGGGCTTGAACAAATTCGTGACCTTAGGCAACACTGGATGCCTTTTATGTTCAACGCATGTGTCCATGGTTGATGACTTTGAGTGTGCGTATACGGTTACACATCTAGTTATTGTGCACAAAAGATTATGTGATTGTACTTCTAAATATTATGATAGAAGCCTAATGCGATTGAGTTTAGACTAAGATAAATGGGGGCATGCAGGCAATCACTTTAAAGAATGTAATGTAGGTTCTCTCACCAAAACCGGAGACCAAAAATGAATTACTTCATAGCATGAGGTGTGTACCTCTTCTACCACTCCCCATTTAATTTTTGAATGGTTTCATCTGAATATCCTTGATCGAAAATATAAACATTAATTTATGTACCTCCACACATGAAAAACAGGGATGTTGATGGCATTTTTCAGTTGAACATTAACCGTGGGCTTTGAAGTATACATTTCTTGAATATTTATTCTTTAATGACATGACATATTTTCATAGGTGTACATATCATGTTCATTATGCCTTACATCAATAAAACAAAATATATATATATATATATATATATATAACTATAATCAGTTAGACCCTACTAAACTTTAGTGTCTTTAGTTTATGATAAAATATCTAAATCGTAAACTAAAATAGTATTGTCTCTAATTATTTTACCAAAGCTACATATAAAATGCACAAACGAGGTAGCGAATCGTTGTTCCTAGAGTGTAGTTTCATTTTTGCTAAGGGATCATCTCGGAACGTCGATGTCCGATATCAAACGAAATTATTTTTGTTTGGGGGACGGGGGTCTGAGGCAGTTTCATCTGGCGCCGGACATCGACCGACACTCTTAATTATACTTGTATCCTCATATTAATGTTTAAAAAATTCGTCTGAGGGAGGGGGTGGGAGGGCTGATGCAAGATGAAAGTAATTTCGTCTGATATCGGACATCGACGTTCTGAGATGACCCATAAGTGAATCGAATTGTAGACGCACCGCGCTCACCGTGCACCTCCTAGTAGACATACTACAAGTTGACTTCCTGTCAATTTCGGCTGTTTATTACGTGGTCCAATAGCGATGGTAGCCTGATTTGAGCGGGCCTATTTATTGACACCGCGTTATTCATACTTGTATTTCGGCGCAACGCTGCTTTTATGTGCTACTACGGAACCCAGATTAACTCATTAAACATCACTGCATTTGTATCGAGACCGTCTCACGGAATATGTGTCAGTTTTTTCCAGACATGGAAGTATTGTGGACCGAGGAGTAAATCAAGAAGCATAAATTATGAAAAGTTTATATTTTAATTTATATAAGGCATAAATAACATGTTTGCATTCTGAACAGATATTATGTCATTAATTAATAAATAGAAACAAATAGGCTTCAAAACTGTTGGTTAATGTTAAACTGAGAAATACCTTAACCATCCCTGGTTCATCGTGTCTGCAGGCACACAAAATAGTGTTTATATTTGCGATCAGGGATATCCAGATGGAAAAAATTATTATTTAACAAATAAAATGTTGAATAGGTACATATTTCATGTTATAAAGTAATTTATTTCAGTCCCTAGTCTAGTTTTTGCGAAGAGGCTGCCTGCCTGGCACCCGTTTTTGTTTGGCTAAATTAAATCCCAGTAGACTTTCGTGACAATATTTAGAAGTACAATCACATAATCTTTTGTGCACAATAACTAGATGTGTAACCGTATACGTACAGTCAGCGTCATCAGCCATCATCACATGCTCTGAACACACAAAAAATGTGTTTAATACAAATAAATAAAAATGGCTGCCTAAATCTCGTTTTCGGCGTACGCATGCTCATTGCGGCACCTTTATAATGTATACCATCGCATCGCGCATCGCATCGCGCATCGCTCATCGCATCGCGTCATCGCCCCATGGCGCTGCAGGTTGCCACACAAAAACGCGATGGCCCTTCTCGGCCATCATACTTACGCCATTACCGGCCGCGTCGGCTGACGGCGGTACGAATAAAAACGTCAATTTGTTTATATATTTTAAGTTAGCAGGTGAATTTCCGCCTTCCAGTCGCGTCTGCTAACGACGCTACTTAAAAAAGTGCGTCGGTTGTTTTTTTTTTTTTAAGTTAGCGGAAGAATATCCGCTGAACTTCCGCCTTGATCATCGTAGATCTCTCACAATAAAAAAGCACACCTATATTACTTTAAAAGCACGCCGAACGTTCATGCACTTCTATACAAAGATATAATAACCGATTTCGCTATTTTTCACTCAAAAATTTGCACATTTCTCGTTTCGTTAAACTCGCTTATAATTATCGGATTTTTCGCAATAAAATTCACACCAGAGAGTTAGTTGACCCGAACCGATCATCATCGACCTTCGGAATAAGGATTGCATTGCCGATTTCTGTATGTTTCACGCCTAATCACTTTATGGTTAAGGACGGTATAGTAAGCTAAGTTAATAAGTAGGAATTTTCAACGTTTTATTAACGATCACAAAGCGTACAACATACAACAATCAGGTGTTTATAATAGATATAAACGTAGCGCTTAATTAAATAAATATTCCGTTAAGAAGGATAGGCGCCGTACGCTAAAATGATAAGTATTAATTCTTAAACATCATCACAACAGACAACTAACAGTGTCCGTGCACCCGCCGAAAAGCACTACTTCGTTAAAAACGATCGACGCCGTAAGCTAAAATAATAAATATTCATTCTTATGTGTCATAACAACAAGAAAACTAACAGTGTCCGTCCGTGTCGGTTTGCTAAAACGACTGACTGCCGAGTTTACCTCGTGACAAGTCCCGAGTATACCTGTGCAGCTTCGAGAAAACGACTAAGTGCCGAGTGTACCTCGTGAAAAGTTAAAGTCCCGAGTGTACCTCGTGAAAAGTTAAAGTCCCGACTATACCTGTGCAGCTGTTGTTTTAGTTATATTTTATGTTTCTTAAGGATGGTATGGTAAGCTAAATTAATAATAGAGTTTTTTGAACGGTTTATTCACGACTACAAAGCATACAAGAACGAGGTGTTCATAATACATATAAAAATAGCGCTTAAGGTAGCTGCACCGGGTATCATGTCAGTTGATTTCTTAATTTTTTTCTTCATAGAACATTAGTAGGTGTCAGTATAAACATGTGTACTATTAAAAAAACAAGGCACTATCGCCATATGTCACCAATCAGTCCTTTAAAAACTAGTATTTTAGTGTGTCTGTGGAAAGTCCCTTCAGATTCTTGGAAACTGACGGTGTTTCCATAGTGACGATCACGTGTGTGTCAGCCCAGTTCAAACATAAATTAATTCACCATGAATGCAGATCATAATAGTCTGGTTATTCTCATGCCACTATGCTGTTGTATTATACTTACCTAAATACATCACGCTATCAAATCACCAAATACTGGCCGTAGTTTTGTTTATTCTCCATAATGCCCGACCTCAGCCGCCATTTGCAATGACACGTGACTGACCCCAGCAGGTGTCAATCAATCTTGTCTACCACAACAAGTTCATAACACAATATCATGAGACAACTTGACGGGAAAACCTTGGGGGAAATCTCAGTAATAGAAGTGTCTGTCAAATTGTGTTGAAATAAGCCACATGCCAGTAAAAAAAGTCACATTTCTAAGCAAAAAACAAGCATCTGGTGACAGTTGTATTATTGGTAACAACCAGGAAGTATTACTTTGTGTAACTTTTTATATAAAAAAAACTACAATACTTACAAAGCCATAACCTGGCATATGAACTCGACTTGTGTTTACCCAAAATTGCACGGGATGGTTTTATGTTTGGTGAAGGGGTCGTGCCAAAAATACAGTATGGATTTTTGCTGTCTTTCAACATTGTAGCAAAATGTTTATGAAGCTGTATCAAACTTAATATGCATTTGTTTACCAAAAAATCCTGACTGTCAATAACATGTTTGTACTTACAACCATACAAATTTTTCTTTTGGGGAGTTTCTCAAAATGAAATAAAATGCCATTTTAAGGTGATTTTTGACATATTTTTTAATTGTCTTTAAACACATTTAAATATCTCTGAACAACCTAAAAAATCAATTCTTTTTGGTCTGGAATATTGTTTAGTATCTGACGCAAACTCTGAGAAAAAATGGTTAGCTTATCTTCAAAACTTATATTAGAAGTGATTAATTCAAAAGAAGCACATAATAGCCGGTGCAGCCACCTTAAAGTAACAGCCGATTTCGCTATCTTTCACTAACAAAATAGCATATTTCTTGTTTCGTTAAATTCGCTTATAATTATCTTTTTTTCGCACTTGCACCTTAGAGTTATTCAGCGCGAGCCGATCATCCAAGTACATCGAAATAGAGATTTAATAGCCGATTTCGATATGTCAGGCCTGTACACGATATATAAAAATGTCCCTATACTCCAAACGTTTCCCCAATTCTCTAAGACCGGGCGCTTGCTTACGTCATCGCCACGCGCGTCCACTGACGGTGCTACGGAAAAACAGCGTCGGTTGTTTTTCGATAGATCGAGTTTACAAAAGTAAGGCATTTCTTGTTTCGTTAAATTCGCTTATAATTATCGTTTTTTCGCAATAAAATTTGCACCGTAGTGTTAGTCAGCGCGAGCCGAACATCCACGTACTTCGGTATCAAGATTTAATAGCCGATTTCTATATTTCACGCCGGTACACGATATATATAAATGTCCCTATACTCCAAACGTCTCCCCGATTCTCAAAGACCGAACGCTTGGTTACGTCATTACTAACCGCATCACCTGACGATGCTATAAAAAAACATGTTTTTTTTCGATAAACAAGTTCGGACAAGTCTTTGATGCTACGAAAAAACAGCGTCGGTTGTTGTTTTCGATTTTAAGTTAGCGTGGGAATTTCCATAGAAAGTCCGACTTTATAATCATAGATTTTTCACAATAAAATCGACACCCTGTATTCATTTAAAAACACACCGAACGTCCACGCACTTCTGAATAACGATCTAACAAGCAATGTCGCTATTTTTCACTAAAAAATACCACATTTCTTGTTTTGTTAAATTCGCTTATAATTATCTTTTTTCGCAATAAAAATTCCCACAAGAAAGTTGGTTAGCACGAACCGATCATCCACAACCTTCGAATTACGGATTTAATTGCAGATTCCGGTCGCTATTTTTCACTAAGAATAGCACATTTCTTGTTTTGTTAAATTCGCTTATAATTATCTTTTTTTCGCAATAAAAATTAACACAATAGAGTTGGTTTGCACGAACCGACAAACACCCTTTATGAAGTTAACAAGTAATAATTTAAATGTGTACATCTTCACCCAAGCTCGCTCGCCCGCGCACAACACACTCATTCTCGCACATACACAATACACACTCACTCTCGCGCATGCACATCACTTTGGAACGTGTACGTATTGAAATGTGTGCCCACACCTGCACACGATCGCCTTCCTACGTACGTTTGTAATGATATTTATAAATATAAAACATGTAGGTCGATGGCTGTGTCAGGTTGACCCTGGGATAATCATCTATTTAAAACGAGCAAACGATTAACAAACGGCCAACATGATACAGTCATATGTAAATCGTCGTTTGGTCGGTGGTTGTTGAATAACGTTTATCAACGTTGTATTGTATTTATGTCGTCAACGGCATCGAACACGTTTTGGGATGCTCAAAATATCGTGATTCTAGTATCAGATGGTTGATGAGGGTGGTACCCTTTGTCCAGTATGTCTGCAACAACATTCCATTTCAATGGACTGGCGGGCTGACTGGCATGAGCTACACACAAAAAATACAAAAATAACTTGGGGGCAATGAAAGGAAGTTACAGAAAGTGTATCAGGCCGTGCTACGGGATACTGTTGGTGTTCAAACTTCTCTTACCGACGTCTACGCCGCTGATCCGATCGACAATTACCATGAACGGTTATGGATCTTGCGATCTATTTATTTAATGAACACAATGTTTGCATATTTGGGTGGCTCAAAAGTAACACCAACTCCGCGCGAGACGACACTACGATTTCACATTGTTGGATAACACTTATATGCACGTACACGTGTGCGATTACGACAAACACATGAAGCGGACATCGCCGACAAAGACGTATTGAAAGACTGGCTTGGAACCACAGATGTTCACAATGAATTCGTTGTTTTGGTTCTTCTTCCCATATTCTGCCTAGCCTGATATGTAAAATTGAGTGTGATTGCATCAAATACACAACTATAATAAAATAAATTAAAATATAAAATTAAAAGATTACGGTTAAGGATAATGTATTATGTTTTATATACTCACTTAGCCTCAAAGACGTATTTTGAACGTCGCACACTTCTCCATATTTCATCAAAAAATATTGTGGAGGTGCAACGTCTTACAAAATAAAAACGGTTCAGTTAGACGTTGTTATTGTTACCGGCGTTAATGACACACAACTTCCGGTTCCATACTAGATATACATGTTTACAGTAGTTACATGAACTAACCTCTTGGTACGCAGCACACCCACTGACGACGAAGTTTGGCCGGAAGAAGTCCATCGTGCACTTTTCTGTTCCTTCTGGCAACTTGTTGTTGAGATCGTTCAGCGACTCTTTAGCGATCAGGTTGAACGCGGTGTAATTCTGGTAAGCGAGCTGTGAAAGCAACATAACTTATGCAAATACGAACAAATTGTCGTGTATATGTTTCACTGCTATAACACGACGTCACTGTATGACGTCATATGGTGGGATTACATGAAGCACACAGTAGCACACAGTAGCGTCGGTTTTGTAGTATGTTGACAAAATTACCAAAGAAACTTCTAGAATTAAATTTTACAGGGGAATTTTCCACTCGCTATAACACGACGTCACTGTATGACGTCATATGATGGGATTACATATGCGCAAATTCAAAACGATGGCTAACCAAATCACTACCTGTTTGACAAGCTCACCTCGCGCACAAAATTACTGTGCGTACCATGACGTCACTGACCATGACGTCACTGCGCGCGCTCACGCACGCAACAAACAAACAAGTCCAGACACGTCTCGAGTACGGGTTTTTATAAAAGACACGCATTTAAGGACTACCTAATAACATTTTTGTGGGTTGTAGGTCAATGTTTAGCACTGGTTATGTGATGTACGTTAGTATATGTATGTTGTAGGTCAATGTTTGTGTATTGTATGTCAGTGTTTGTAAGGTGTTTGTAAGTTGTTTGTCAGTGATTATGAGCTGTAGGTTAGATAGGGTTTAGCTCCTATTCTTTAACATGGAGACAATTTCCTATGTTCTAACATAAGGTTTAGCTCCTACCCTTTAACATGGGGAAATACCCTATGGTTTAACATGGGCTATGTAGGCCTAAAACAAGTAGGATAAATTGGCACCTCGTAATATCAAACTCAAAATGTCGTCGTATACCTTTACGATACATCGAGTTGCCGTTTAACATGGAGAAAATTTGTAGGACAGTTTCAGAGGACCTATATTACTACTGACGTATATTCTAAAATAGCGAATCACATGTATGTAACTACACTGTAAATAACGTTTTGGTACTACATTGAAATATTATTCTGCCCCAAGACACCACTATTTAAGTTTTCTAAGGAGATATTCATTCATTAGAGTCTTATTTAGAAACAACAATTACAAACAGACATACCAACAGGATCACGGTATCGTTATGCTTCCAATAAAACGTATAGGACTGTTCGCACATCCGTCAAGACATGCTAAATAGAGGTATTGTCTGAAGAATAAAAACCCCGTTCAAAATACGTATGTTCTACGTAAATAAGACAGTGATGCCGCCTACCTGGTCAGTGGGCTTGGCCGTGACGAACCACCGGTCATCCGTTTGGTCGATAAGTCGTCGGTGCTTTATTTTTTTGCCGAAGAAAAGCAAACGGAAGCCAGGCCTGCCGAAGAACTTGGAGAACCAGTTGGCGGCATTGTCCCCACAGTCGATGCCTTTCACATACTCCAACTTGAACCTGCAACCGTCAGGGGCATGGCCGAATCACCGACGCCGTCCACTGCTTAAATAGAATCCACGTTGCTTCTCCTCAATTGTGTTCCATTGTCGTATAAATAAGAAGAGCGTATACACCTCTTGAAGATAAAGTCTTTACAGGTGTATAGCGCGTATACAACTATACTCTATTCACTGACATTTTTAGTAGGTTACAGTTTTTTTATAAAAATATTTTGTTTAAACAGTCTTATTGAACGAATCTATAACGTATGGTTTGCAATAACTATTACATGCACAAGATATATTCATCGTAATTAGAAACTGTTCCTATACATTGTAATGCAAACAGTGCATTTCATTTATCCTGTCAATTTAGTTAAATTACGATAACGGTTTATGTTCTGTTTGTAACGCCAGGCATAGGACGTCATATAAATAATGGCTTAATTACATTTATTTTTTAAAGATTGCATTTAACAAAATTGGAAACGTCATTCTTAAAACTATTCGAACTACATGGTGATCAATTTTTATGAGCACACACTTAGCTTCGATGATTTTCGATGGCTTCGCAACTTTCGGGATTATCAATGTCTCCATATCTTTCGCACCCAGATGCAGCTTGGTTCCATGGAAACTTGGCTGGACAGTGGTTATCGTGGCCTCGTCTCTGCCAGTCACAAACTGGTTTTTGTTCGTTGTATCGACGACCACCCAGTGTCTGATAATAACACGTTAGCAGATGTCAATGTATGCACGCACGCAAGCACAAGCAAATTCACACGCTTAACTTACAACATTTAGCTCCAAACAGCCCTATCTAAGGTACCATAGGAGTGGCTTATTTTGAGAGTTTTCTTTTTCTAGAGTTTGTGAGTCCACTACAAAAGACACTTATAATACTCCCCGTGTGGGACGTTTTCCTCACCATACAGGCACGCCCTTATGCACACAATATGTTTCGATGTCAGAAGGCTATAGAGGAATATCTGTTTACAATTATATGTCATTTGAAACGCCTTGTAACTTTCATTAAGTAGCATTCGTCCCAAGTTTCTAATCGGGTTCGTTGTGAAGGGAAAACTACCTCTTCGTCAATGCAACGCAACGTGATATCATATAAATACAACACAATATGTGTCGGATTATATTGGGATGAGTTGGCTGTCACACAGATGGACGGAAAACGTGACAATTTACTGAATATGTTAAACGAACTGAGAGTATCTCATGCCAGTACCGCACCATAAGACATCTACAGTTACTCTATCTTTCCAGGATATATATGTATACGATTGACGTTATGCGTAATATAATGCGGCGTCCTTTCAACGTGAAAGATATTGTTTTAATAGTTGGTGTGTGCTGATAGCAATTGAAACATTCATCGCGTATGCGTGATGAGGCAGGATGTTGAACTAATCAGTGAAGCGTGTTTTGTTGTAATAATGACAGACAACAGTACTACCTCGTCAACCCGTCACTGACGACAGTACTATCATGACAAAAAGTCAGTGACTCACCCCGTCCCACTTCCTACAAACGCGCTATATTTAGTATAATCAGTCATTCCATCGACCAATCACGAGACGAAGGATTGCCGTTGGCACCATTCGAAGCACAAAAAGTGTGTCGAAATGTCGGAGTTCAAATACAGTGTCCTATTATTCATTTAGCTTCCATGTTTTTCAGGTATATTCAATATACAACCAAAGTATGTACCGCAATGACATTCGAGTTGAGCCCACATTTATTTATAAATGGCGCATGACGTCAAATGGTTTTGCACACCTGGAGTAACAACACGGACAATAAGTTGCGTACGTAAGTCGCGCAAAGCTGTTTTCAAATAAATAATTGTTTGTGGATATAACCTAAAGCTACTATGATACTATGTTACATAATACTCGATTCAGTTCAATATGTTCACTGTGTTCATTTATGTGACATTCTTGCGTAAAATTACATGCAGCTACAAGCTATTCCGTGGAAGCGCTTTATTCAGAGAGCTTTTGGGAATTCAGGCTGGCTTTCAATCAGAATGGTTGGACATTCTCTGGTAGCAAGCTAAGCCCACGTTTTATATAATAGCTGCCGTTAGGCTATCACCTTCATATTTCAGACATCTGGTTCGGTCCAACCAACAGTTTTCTTCCAGTTATGCTTACTGATACGAATCTCGAATACATTAATGGAAACATCGGCTGCGTCTAGACCAAGTTCACTTATCATTGACAACAACATATATTATGGGTAACGGTTTATAAATCAGTTCGACTTTTAAAGAAACATGTGGACATCACTGCAGCAGTGTGATAGCCGACAGATATGAGCAGAAGTGGCGTCCTGTACCATACATAGATCATGTCAATGTCCTTCATCCCTCGGTCTACAACTTGTTCTGTACTGCTGAAAGTTGCACACGCTTTAGGTGCAACCTCGCAAATGGTATATTCTCTTTTAATAATCGAATAGGCCATTTTAACGGCGCAGCTTAATATAATCATGCACACTCAAACCATAACAGTGCAACGAATTACACTGGCCACGTTACGTTTACACAGTCATATTTCCACAAAAGTATTGTTAATGTCTCATTTTTCCACGCAGCCTTTTTGTAAATTGCTCTCCACATGGGTTGCCCAGCATTGCCCCACCCAGGGATTCAAGCTCTTTTGGGATTCGTATTCTTCTGCGTATTTAGTGGGGTTTCAATGGTACATTCGCTGCTTCGGGATTTGCAGAAACGTGTGCACGCTGTGCTAAGACTTAACTTGCGTTCTGAGATCGTCCATCTTTTAAATACAAATTTCAGTTAAATATCATGCCTCATACATTATATCTTACTTTCCTTAACACCAGATAATTTGTTCACATAATACACAATTTTAAGATAAAACGGCGCAAAAGACAAAAAACATATATCCGTTTTATTTCACTGGTCGGACACGGCGACCGGTAATTTTGCAAATATAGGCCTATAATTGATCAAATAACACATGACATACCAAAGAGACATGTCGTAGCAAGTATGGTCAAATAAATAAATTGCATTCATGTTGTACATACACGTTCTTAAAAACAGTTAAAATGGCAAAGGCAGTTTAACTCATAACACCACCTTAAGCTACACACATAGTTACAGTTTATAATGTACATAATATGCAATTTCCCTTGTTCCGTTAGCAGGTAGCAGGACGTATTAATAACAGTATAACTATGCTATACTAATGTACCCAATTATGCTGGAACTGGTGATGTAAAGTTAGTAGGCTTAATACATGGCAAAACACGCATTTTGCAGACGTCACTTACCTGTCGTAAAGCTCACTATCCTTTACCTTCAGACCAGCCTCCAAACATTCGACGGCATCTACCTCAATGCCTCTAGCCGACTTGAGCGGGTAGAAAGTAATGCTTTCTATTGTTCCCACTAACTCCCGTCTCGGTTTGAACCCTTTCAGCACACAAGACTGCGGGTATCGAGGCGAGTTGTTCGTGTTGTTGTTGCTCGGGACGGACGAAGCTCGGTCACTTGGCTGACAGCACTGCTTCTGCGGTGCATATCGAGACATGATGTTCGTGCGCCTGTGGCTAAACGGGCAACTGATTCTTTTACACATTGACTATACCACATACACAGGGGCTGTCCTAAAATGACGTCACGCATAAGGCGTGGTCACATGTCATCCTGACAGATTGGTGGCGGGGGTGTTTTACAATGATACATACCGGGTTTAAAGCTGTTCGTTTGTTATGCGATGTTAACTTTAACTTCGTGAACGAAGGTCCGTTTACATAGTTATTGCAGAGATAAACAACATTAGGGGTCAGCCCACTGTTGGTTTTCCCATAGGCGACCATGTTAACGTTTGGTCTGATTATAAGAAAACGTGACCTATAAAATGTCTTAAACTTCTCACCTGCTGTTATCATCATCTCATTGACATGCCGATAGATTTTAACAAAAATTGCATACTTCCAGCTCTCGTAAAATGCCTGTATGTGTGACACCCGTCAATATTTACAAATGCCGGCAAGAATTACTCCGCAAACAGGTCACACAGGCAAATTGCTGCCAAATATCCTTCCGCTTATTCACATCATCTAGAAATCCACCATTTTACAGTCAACACCTTCTACAATCACACATGAAAATCTCCATACTCAAATGCACTTATGTCACAGCATGTGAATTTTTTAAAAATAATTTCTCAAAAATACACTGCATTTTTCTTCGTGCAATGGACAGGAAGTCTAACTAGAACATGACCCCATTAGTGGTCTGTAGTCTGTATAGAAGTTCGACCACTTGGCAGAGGAGATTGTGTTCTTGGTACGTGAGTCGAGAGACGTCTTGTGGGTGACATTTGGCGAAACAGCAACGAAGTCATTGTTTGTCATGCTTCACTTGCCCCTGTCAACTATGTAGATCTGCGTTATACCACATGTATCAATATGTGTGTGATGTTAGATGTCATCATGACAGGCCCGCTGGGTGTGCTTTGGGTGCATTCGCAAAGCAGCCCTATCCTCTCCCCCGCGGAGACAAGAGTTCCCCTTCACCAGAGAATGTTTTTGTTATCAGTAATGCAACAAGTTTGGGATAGTCCGGATATCAACCTCAGTAGACCCCAAGTGTGCTAATCGAACGTTCAGTGACACGGCATTGCGTTCGTTCTGGATACTATTTTTTATCGATAGCAGGGGCGTAGCCACAGGTGATTCCACTAGTGCGCAGGTACGGGTCCCCTTTTCAAAAATCATGATCAGGTTAATGCACTCTAAATTCATAGAGAATTGCTATTCCATTTATTAAAAACACCAAATTACGTCTCGCATCTTTCCAACTGATTTACGTAAGATAATTAAGTCAAGGGTGATACACCATTCCCACACTTAGAGTTTCTTCCGCCTTGATCAGTTAGTTGGTGGTCTACCGCTCATGCAGAAATGTGCGGATCAGAGATTTGCCAACACTTCGCCTACCACCAGTGGCGGCAAGTAAGTTGATAAAAACTTATACACGGGCGTGATTAAATTTGCACAGACCGCGTATACAATGTGACATTTGGACAAAAACTAGTCCAGTTTCGTATAAACATCAAAAGGGGTTAATGCTACTTGAATAGTCGCTCGTCTGTGTGTTCAATGGACGCCCTATATGTTTTACATGGATATATGATATCTCCACATTTTTATGATGGCTTCGATCGTCTCAAAATTATGTACTTCGGGTAACACCATTGATTTAACTGGCAAGCCTAAACGTCACCGCCCACGATGAAAAGTAAACATTATAAATAACTTCGACGTAACAATTATCCTAGAGACTGGAGAGTATACTATTGCCCCACGTACCTCTCGTAAATATCACTGTCCATCAATTTTAGACCAGACTTCCTGCACTCACAAGTAAATTTGTCAACACCTTTAGATCACTTTAGACGGTAGATAAATGCCATCTCCTTCCGGATTCTTCAGCAAACATGGCCGGAAATTCCGTAGCATTGCCTGCCTGCCAGCCTGCCCGCCCGCCCGCCCAACTATAATTGCAATATGTTGTTTGGCCCAACACCGCACTAATTTACATTAAGCAATGCCAATTTTGATACAACGTTGGACCAACATTGAATACCTGCCAACACTCCCATAATTTCCGGGAGTCTTCTTGATTTTTTGTATCTCCCGGTCTCCCGGAATTAATACAGCAGCGCTTAAAATCTTCAACAACACCCCCCGCCGTCTTCGAGATAGCGCGACACCACGGGAGACTTGCTGAGATTTGCTGAACCGCTAGAGTCCCAGCGACACGGGAAGCGTGCTGAACTGTAAATGGATCTCCCATAATTAAACAAAAAGTTGGCAGGTATAACATTGGCATGCTACTACATTGGTTCAAAGTTGGCATGTCATCATTGGCCCAGCATTTGGAAGTCTACGATACAGGACCAAAAATATAGGTCTAAAGTTGACCCAACAATGACAAGTTGTTTCTCGGTGTAACACTGTATCAACACTGAGCAAACAATGGCATGCCAATGTTGGCATGTCGTCGGTGACCCAACATTAAGATGTCCATAGGGTCAATGTTAACTTTAAAAATAACGGTACCTCGTTGCTTGGCCCTGCACCGGACCTGCATTGGGCAACAACGTGGACTGCGGCGTTCAAACAAATGCTGATGTGTTCGCTAGAGGGCGACATTGAAACATTGTTGTTCACGTGACCAGGTTAAAGGGAACCTGTGTACGGCTGTGGTAAAATGGACGAGTCGGAGTCATTGTTGCTTACTTTGCCAGAAGAACTTTTAGAACATATTATATCTCGTAACAGTTATGATGGGATTAGCCAGTGTAGATTGGTGAGTATTGTTGACATATAGTGGCCGCCGGTGAGGTGACAAATAAAATTATAATGCAATGCAAACTTATCACTTAAAATAAATGATATTAATGGACGGTAAACGCAAGACAAGACGAACCCGGAACATAATCCGTCGTTATGGACTATGCTGATTATAACCACGTAGACGTATAAGTATTTACCTTGAATTTACTTTGAATCCTCCTCTTCTGCTTAGTAATCAAGGAGTTGCCGAGGAAGAGAGTCAAAAGTTGACTCATGTCATCCTCCACCCTATTTTTCAAGTTGAAATGGAAAGTAAAGAAACTTATGTATAAACATCACAGCCACAGGCGGAGAACTTATTTTCCTACATGTGATTAGTTTAACAGTTGCGTACATGTTTGTCTGATAATTGAAATGAAATATTGTGGATGTTTACATCACCGTCACCAATATAGCACACTGCAGCCATGTGATCTACATTCGCTATAAACATGTCTTAAAAACCTGATTGCCTCGTTTTAATTTGAAACAAATAACTTTGTTGCAAGATTATAAACGTCCTTAGCTTCCAATGACCGATATATCTAATTACTAGATGAGTTATCTGGCGTTGCCCAGGGAAGAAGGCAATCATATGTACCAGACACCCCAAACCCATCCCAAATGTTTCCAGCCTACCCGCATTAATAAATGGTAACTGGTCACTGGCCTAGTTGTTAGGACAACCTTTTGCCAGAAATCTCAATCACTCACCCATGTAACTGCTGGGTTTAAATTTCAGCCCGATACATGCAAAACTAACGGAGGTATGGGTGCACAAACAAACAGAGAATGAACTGTTCTATAATATAGATATGTCATATTCCTAGTTATCCAATACAACTTTTGACACTCACTTTTTATAATACTTGACGGGTGATAATTTCGGCGTTAAAAATGACACATAGCCTGTAGAAAATATATGAAATGCTAAAGAGGGCGCTACTTGTAAACGTGCAGACGTGACCAACGACAGGTAGACCTGGTGCCTGTGTGAAGCACTCAGTATTTGAAACGTCAATAACTTAATAAAAACTATTCAAAATTTCTGCATACAATCAGCGACATATTTGTAGATGGCAAAATTATCTTTACGAAGATATAGAAAAACATGAAAATCCATGGCTGGAACTCCACGTACAGCCTTTTGAAATATTGAGCCCCCTCAAGTTCTCCATCCCCAGACGAATTTCGAAAATGTCTATATCTACGGACCATCTCAATGGGCCAGGTAGATCACATGCAAAATTTCAGCCCGTTCATTACATGCAAAACATACATACAGAGAACGAACTGTTTCATAACATAGATCTCCACATATCTAAAGTGGGATCCAGCAAAATATCAAAAGGCAGTGCACCAGATAGGGTGTTCCACAAGATCTATTTGGTGCACTATACACTCATATTTTCCACAACCTCTATCTAATGCACTATACAGAGTGCTCCACAACCTCTTTCTAGTGCATGCACTATACATGGTGTTCCACAACCTCAACCTGGCACCATTCAAAATGCTCCACATTCCAAGTAAATGCTCAATCAACGTGTTGTTTTATAATCGTAGGTTTGTAAGACATTTGAGAAGATTGCTCAACGACTCCTAAACCAAGGCTTCTACAAAGTCGACAAGCTGCACTCTGTCATCCAGAAGGAGGTGAAGGCGAAGTTACCACGTCGAGAGTCTGAGAGACGCAACCACCCCCTTGCCAGACATGTGGACATCCTTGCAGCCATTGAGACCCGCTTGTCACTACTCAGTATGACATTCATGAAGTACATTGACATGGGTCTGTGCTGCTTCATTCCAGGCAAGGTGTGTTGTTTTTGTGTGTGACAGAGGCAGATATGCCTTTCATTGTGAAATGCACTACACTTAGCAAAAGAAGCCAAGCAGTGATTATACACTCTCCAACCTTTTATACTGTAATTTACATTATGAATATTGCCTACAGTATATGCCTATATGGTTGTACATGATTCTGAATGGCACAAGCGAAACAGACATGAATTACACTACGTCTGTCATGCAAAAGTGCGCAACTAATAAAATGAATGTGTTGTAAAACAATTTTGTACAAAAATGTAAATTCTAATGGTAGCTTTACATATACTTAGCCAGCCATTGGTCGTCCCTGGTCATTGACCAAATAAAGAAATCTCGTTTGATCTCACCATACAGCGCTCTCTGTTTGAGCATGACTGCCATATTAATGTGATATAAATAGATACAGTTCATTGGTAAATAACCACCCAGATGTTTAGTGCTGTGGAAATGTTTTTGCAGGGCAGCAATTTTTCGTAAGGAAATTTTTAGTTTTTCGCTAAAACCAACTTACCTAACAATTTGTTTGCATAACATGGAATAAATATGTGCTAGGGAGTTGTAATATGGATCGCTTTTGCAAATATTTCTTCAGATTTTTAGAAAAACTTCATATATATATATATCAATTTGTTTTAAAGGTCAGCCTTATAAGTGGTACGTAATAAAACAATGTAATTGATGATGTGAACTAATTCACCACTGCTGGCTGTATTGTAGGTACTGGATGAGTTGTTCGAGGTGCTGAAATATGTGCGCAAGATCTGTAACCCACCCCGAGCCCACGAACTGCTGCAGGAGCTGAGAGACATATCCTCTATGGCAATGGAGCACTTTGATGAACACATTTTGCCTATCCTCAAGACACGCATGCCACCACCTATTGGCCTGCCAATGCCAAAGTTATCCGACTCACCATGTAAGTATCCCAACAGTACACCACTAGTAGTTTGTTAAGGTTTGTATGCCCCTGCCTGCCTCACAGCCTAACACCTGACTGTTTCAGTGCTGGAGGTTGAAGGTTGTATGACTCTGGCTGTTTGTTTCAGTGCTGAAGGTTGAGGGTTGTATGACTCTGTCTGCCCCACAGTCTAACACCTGACTGTCAGTGCTAGAGGTTGAAGGTTGTATGACTCTGACTGTATGTTTCAGTGCTGGAGGTTGAGGGTTGTATGATTCTGACTCTATGTTTCAGTGCTGGAGGTTGAGGGTTGTATGACTCTGACTCTATGTTTCAGTGACGGAAGTTGAGGGTTGTATGACTCTGGCTGTATGTTTCAGTGCAGAAGGTTGAGGGTTGTATCATCCTCGCGCGCCAGGGTTCGCTGCTGCTGATTACGTCAGTGCCAGCCAGCAGTACCCCCTGGCTGATCATTTTGCGAAACTCTGAATTTAAGCTCAGCCTATGAAATCGCTCACTAGATCAGTAGGTGTATGCAGGTCAGGTGGTCATAATAAAACTCATTTCAACCAACCGTGGCTCGTGATACATGCAATGTTTAGGAAGTAGAAGCAATTCTTCGAATACATAATACCGCTCAGCTGCTCGTGGTAATGGGCGAACGGGCCATTATATATTGGGATTCCCAGAAGTCGTTTATCCGTCTTCAGATTGGGGCGGGTATTTGCGCTGTTCTCACGGGTGATGCAGTCTCGACTGGCGAAGTCAATTACTAGTTTGACTTAGTTAACTTCCGCACTTCACGTAGGGGATCAGCTAGGGCTAGTTTTGCATGGCAAACAGCCCTGGCTTGCGAGGATGGGTTGACTGACTGTATGTTTCAGTGCTTGAGGTTGAGGGTTGTATGACTCTGACTGTATGTTTCAGTGCTGGAGGTTGAGGGTTGTATGACTCTGACTGTATGTTTCAGTGCTGGAGGTTGAGGGTTGTACAACTCTGTTTCAGTGCTGGGGTTGAGGGTTGTATGACTCCGACTATGTTTCAGTGCTGGGGTTGAGGGTTGTATGACTCTGACTGTATGTTTCAGTGCTGGAGGTTGAGGGTTGTATGACTCTGACTATGTTTCAATGCTGGAGGTTGAGGGTTGTATGACTCTGACTGTATGTTTTAGTGCTGGAGGTTGAGGGTTGTACGACACTTACTGTATGTTTTAGTGCTGGAGGTTGAGGGTTGTATGACTGACTGTATGTTTCAGTGCTGGTGGTTGAAGGTTGTATAACTCTGTCTATATGTTTCAGTGGTGGAGGTAGAGGGTTGTATGACTCTGCCTGCCCCTCACAGTCGAGCGCCGGGCCTGAGACAGGACCTGCTGCAGCTCCGACACAGCCAAAGGACGGCCAACACAAGCCTGGTGGTAATGCGCAAGGAGTTACAGGTGAAGGCTTCTCTACACTACTTATATGCCAGTCTACATCACAGCAAATAAAATAAAAAAGTGAAAATACATAGTTGTCACTAGACACTCTGTCTCCAGAAGCTTTTCTGTAACCTTTGTTTCGAGATAATCTTCTGCCATGGCCATCCAGCTTCCTTTTCTTAAACAATTTGTAATTTGTCTCTACTACCCTACAACACACTGACATTATTAAAAACAAACATTATCAGAGTATGTAGAAATGTGTTGCTAACATAGGAACTATTTTTAGCTGTTGTTAGAAAACATGTCTTGCTGAAGTGCATCAATTAAAATACAACTTGAAATCTGCCTCACTGTGTGACGTAATACAAATAAAACAGTCCTGTGCGTCCTTCAGTTTATTGTCCATGCAAGGCTTTCAAAATATGAACTTTGACAGGACTACATTGGGGTTGTTATGAATAGAAAACAAATACAACTATCAGGCAAAGAACGGATGCAGCCAAGCCATGTCATGAGTACAGAGAGAATAATAAGCAATCGTTCGACCACCGTGGTATTACTGTTGTAGGAATACAAGGGGAAGATGTCGGCTCAGGCAAAGAAACTGTTTGAACAGGAGAAACAGTTGACAGAGCAGAGTTGTCTGATCACTGAGCTTCAGAAGAAGCAGACAGACCAGGACGAACAGGTCGCTAACCTCAACCGCAAGATCACCGAGTATGACCAGAAATTTGCAGACATTGCAACAAGAATCGACCGCATTTGTGCAGTCAGCAGCACGGACAAAATGACATCACTGTCAGTAGAGGCGCATGGGACACTGTCACAGGGGGACCTGGAGTGCGGTCACCTGTCGTATGGCAAGGACACTGAGAAGAGGTCAGTCAAGTACACACTGAGACAGCGACAGAAACGACACCGGCAGACAGACAAAGGTGACACAGATAACAGTGAAACACCTTCTGACAGTCGTTGGGCATCTCGGAAGAGGACAAAGATCTCGGCAACGTGAAGGTTGGCTTACGAGCTGCTTCGCGACAAGTTTACAACATTGGTTGCCATATCTGTCTATTTGCCTATACATAGTTGATGTATAATGTAAATAAAACACTGCTAGTGCAGTTAAATATATGAATATGAGCCTTTCCACTCTAATGGGATATATAGCCCATTGGTGTAGAAATGTGTGTTACTTAGGAGTTGTTACAGTGGCATGTCATTCGGTTGTGTTGTTTGCTATAATTGTTTTGTTGTGATATTTTTTAATGTATATATTTTGTGTTATTAGAAATGTCTGTTTGGAAAACAGACACACCATTGTTTCGTATTTAATGTGTGTGATTGAAATGATAGAGATGGTGTTGTTACAGTATAATGTTGTATTAATGTCTCAGTATACATCTGTATTTATTGTAAAGTGTAACAATAACCTCCAGGCTCCTCAGATAATGCTAATTGTTTGCTCTGTTCTATTTTCGTGTTATTTTCAGACATGATTGATAGCAGAAAAGCCAGAATTACACCGAGTATGATTTCACATAACACCTACATATACAACAACATAGACTTTTAGCACAATGAACTATGTACTAGAATGTCACTATTTCTGTGCTAAAAATTGTTATGTCTAACAATGATATGAGACATTTTATGCGTCTCATTGCATGTAAAGGATTACATAGATTCCACACAAGTAACCAGCTGGGTCTGACAGCATGCTACAAGTTTAAGTTGTTATCATATGGGGTGGCCATCCATAGAATGCATGAATTATCAATAATGACATATTGTGTGTGTGTACATATATACTGTCATTTTGACACTAGAAGTCTGACGAGTGAGTAATTCCTTAAATAAAAATTAAACTAATCAATCTTTCGAGTCCATATTATGGTTTTAGAAAGGAATGATTTTGCGTGTAGCGTCTAACACTGACAGTGCAGGCACACTAAATCTAAGCTGACAAATCTGTCTGTGCACATGTACTTATTTATGAGAGCTTTTATGTAAACACATTAAACAGTTAACCTATGGACCCACATTTAGCAAAACTTTTCAACTAATAATAATATATAATGTTATTTTAGCAGTTAGAGGTTTAGCAACTTGATACTAGTAGACCAATAATATTTCCCCTCCTGTATCAAGTTGCTAAACCTCTTAATTTGTAACAATTGGGACATGTACATATTTCACACATTAAAAGCTGCTCTGAATTGTGTTTGTGTGCATGGACAGATATACCAAATTCACACTATTTTTATAAAAGTTTATTTATATATCATCACAAGCTCACAGATACAAAACTACTCTTGTCAGGTGTTTACCATAAGAAGGGAACCAAGGCTGCTCTGTTCTTTGGGTAGTCTTCTGCAAACTTCTGTTTGTACCACCTACAGAAAACAGAAGTTTATAGAACATACATAAACCCAACATTTGTACCGTCCACAGAAAACTGAATTTTGTATCATCTACAGTAAACAGAAGTTTGTAGCATACACCAAACATTTGCTTAGCTCAGTATTAAAAGCTACTTTCATTCAATGTATGCTTACATACACCATACACTGATACATACTATAATTGTACATACACCATACACTGATATATACTATAATTGTACATACACCATACACTGATACATGCTAAAATTGTACATACACCATACACTGATATATACTATAATTGTACATACACCATATACTGATACATACTATAATTGTACATACACCATACACTGATACATACTATAATTGTACATACACCATATACTGATACATACTATAATTGTACATACACCATATACTGATACATACTATAATTGTACATACACTGATACATACTATAATTGTACATACACCATATACTGATATATACTATAATTGTACATACACCACATACTGATACATACTATAATTGTACATACACTGATACATGCTAAAATTGTACATACACTGATATATACTATAATTGTACATACACCATATACTTATATATACTATAATTGTACATACACTGATACATACTATAATTGTACATAGTGATACCTATATTTATGCATACCCAGTACATACACACAATATATATATATAGAGAGAGACAGGCAGAGAAGTGTACTGGTGTGTGCAGTGCTAGGTTTAACACAAGGTTAGTGGTGTATTGTGTAAAGTCTAACACTGTATTAGTGGTGTATCTGTGGTGTGCAACAGTATGTGGTGCAAGGTTCAACACTCGGTTTGTGTTGTGCAAAGGTGCAAGGTTTAATACTGTGTTAGTGGTGTAGCTGTGGTGTGCAAAGGCACGTTGTGCAAGTTTAACACTGGGTTAATGGTGTACCTGTGGTGTGCCAGGGCTCGATGTGCAAGGTTTAGCACTGGGTTAGTGGTATATCTGTGGTGTGCCAGGGCACGAGGTGCAAAGTTTAACACTGGGTTAGTGGTGTATCTGTGGTGTGCAAAGGCACGTGGTGCAAAGTTTAACACTTGGTTAGTGGTGTACCTTATGGTGTGCCAGGGCATGAGGTGCAAGGTTTAGCACTCGGTTAGTGGTGTATCTGTGGGCTGCCAGGCACGAGGTGCAAGATTTAGCACTGGGTTAGTGGTGTATCTGTGGTGTGCCAGGGCACAAGGTGCAAGGTTTAGCACTGGGTTAGTGGTGTATCTGTGGTGTGCCAGGGGACAAGGTGCAAGGTTTAACACTGGGTTGGTGGTGTATCTGTGGTGTGCCAGGGCACAAGGTGCAAGGTTTAGCACTTGGTTAGTGATGTATCTGTGGTGTTCCAGGGCACAAGGTGCAAGGTTTAACACTGGGTTGGTGGTGTATCTGTGGTCTGCCAGGGCACGAGGTGCAAGATTTAGCACTGGGTTAGTGGTGTATCTGTGGTGTGCCAGGGGACAAGGTGCAAGGTTTAACACTGGGTTGGTGGTGTATCTGTGGTCTGCCAGGGCACGAGGTGCAAGATTTAGCACTGGGTTAGTGGTGTATCTGTGGTGTGCCAGGGGACAAGGTGCAAGGTTTAACACTGGGTTGGTGGTGTATCTGTGGTGTTCCAGGGCACAAGGTGCAAGGTTTAACACTGGGTTGGTGGTGTATCTGTGGTCTGCCAGGGCACGAGGTGCAAGATTTAGCACTGGGTTAGTGGTGTATCTGTGGTGTGCCAGGGGACAAGGTGCAAGGTTTAACACTGGGTTGGTGGTGTATCTGTGGTCTGCCAGGGCACGAGGTGCAAGATTTAGCACTGGGTTAGTGGTGTATCTGTGGTGTGCCAGGGTACAAGGTGCAAGGTTTAACACTGGGTTGGTGGTGTATCTGTGGTGTGCCAGGGCACAAGGTGCAAGATTTAGCACTGGGTTAGTGGTGTATCTGTGGTGTGCCAGGGTACAAGGTGCAAGGTTTAACACTGGGTTGGTGGTGTATCTGTGGTGTGCCAGGGGACAAGATGCACTGGGTTAGTGGTGTATCTGTGGTGTTCCAGGGCACGAGGTGCAAGGTTTAACACTGGGTTGGTGGTGTATCTGTGGTGTGCCAGGGTACAAGGTGCAAGGTTTAACACTGGGTTGGTGGTGTATCTGTGGTGTGCCAGGGCACAAGGTGCAAGATTTAGCACTGGGTTAGTGGTGTATCTGTGGTGTGCCAGGGGACAAGGTAGGCACTGGGTTAGTGGTGTATCTGTGGTGTGCCAGGGGACAAGGTGCAAGGTTTAACACTGGGTTGGTGGTGTATCTGTGGTCTGCCAGGGCACGAGGTGCAAGATTTAGCACTGGGTTAGTGGTGTATCTGTGGTGTTCCAGGGCACGAGGTGCAAGGTTTAACCCTGGGTTGGTGGTGTATCTGTGGTGTGCCAGGGGACAAGGTGCAAGGTTTAACACTGGGTTAGTGGTGTATCTGTGGTGTTCCAGGGCACGAGGTGCAAGGTTTAACCCTGGGTTGGTGGTGTATCTGTGGTGTGCCAGGGGACAAGGTGCAAGATTTAGCACTGGGTTAGTGGTGTATCTGTGGTGTTCCAGGGCACGAGGTGCAAGATTTAGCACTGGGTTAGTGGTGTATCTGTGGTGTTCCAGGGGACAAGGTGCAAGGTTTAACCCTGGGTTGGTGGTGTATCTGTGGTCTGCCAGGGCACGAGGTGCAAGATTTAGCACTGGGTTAGTGGTGTATCTGTGGTGTGCCAGGGTACAAGGTGCAAGGCTTAACACTCGGTTACTGGTGTATCTGTGGTGTGCCAGGGTACAAGGTGCAAGGCTTAACACTCGGTTAGTGGTGTACCTGTGGTGTGCCAGGGTACAAGGTGCAAGGCTTAACACTCGGTTAGTGGTGTACCTGTGGTGTGCCAGGGTACAAGGTGCAAGGCTTAACACTCGGTTAGTGGTGTATCTGTGGTGTGCCAGGGTACGAGGTGCAAGGCTTAACACTGGGTTAGTGATGTATCTGTGGTGTGCCAGGGTACAAGGTGCAAGGTTTAACACTGGGTTAGTGGTGTATCTGTGGTGTGCCAGGGTACGAGGTGCAAGGTTTAGCACTGGGTTAGTGGTGTATCTGTGGTGTGCCAGGGACGAGGTGCAAGGCTTAACACTCGGTTAGTGGTGTATCTGTGGTCTGCCAGGGCACGAGGTGCAAGATTTAGCACTGGGTTAGTGGTGTATCTGTGGTGTGCCAGGGTACAAGGTGCAAGGCTTAACACTCGGTTAGTGGTGTATCTGTGGTGTGCCAGGGTATGAGGTGCAAGGCTTAACACTCGGTTAGTGGTGTACCTGTGGTGTGCCAGGGTACAAGGTGCAAGGCTTAACACTCGGTTAGTGGTGTACCTGTGGTGTGCCAGGGTACAAGGTGCAAGGCTTAACACTCGGTTAGTGGTGTATCTGTGGTGTGCCAGGGTACGAGGTGCAAGGTTTAACACTGGGTTAGTGGTGTATCTGTGGTGTGCCAGGGTACAAGGTGCAAGGTTTAACACTCGGTTAGTGGTGTACCTGTGGTGTGCCAGGGCACGAGGTGCAAGGTTGGCAGCTGTAAAGAGAGCCATGGAAGTGGCTGACACAGACCAACAAGCCACAGCGAAGCCGCACCACTCAACAATCTCACCAAAGTAGTTGGCACCAGACACATAATTGAACATTCCACCTGAAAATAAACTGAGTGTTATAGGTAAAAGGTTGTAAAAAGGTAAGTTCTTATATAGCTTGGTACCCAATCCTTAGGACTGCTCAAAGAGCTTTACTCTTTGGCAGACCTGTTCAATCGAACACCATGTTGACTTCTCTGTGAAGTATTCAGCCATGCTACAATTGATGCAAGAGGACTATTCGTACACAAATATAAAATATCCACTACTGTCTATAGCCAGGTATTCAGTCATACAGCTGAGGGAACTAGAGCAACGTGGAATGAGTAAACCCAATATACAAAATGGCAGCAAGGTGATTAAAATGTGGAATCTCTCGATTGAGAGTCCAACTCTAAAACCATTGTGCCGGCACAGTCCACATTATTTATTGGAGTAAGTGTTTTATATCGTGTGTTACTTTCAGGTTTCTATTTATGCAGTAGAAGTCAGCAGTTTTCAGTTTGCAGTTTTTTTAAGTGTCTCACTCATTCCATGAAGGGTCGTAACGAACATTGTATAAGAAAAGAGGGAGAGTTGTTTTCAAAAGATCAAAGAGAGGGTCCCGAGAAAAATTACCTGTGATACCTAAAGTCAGTAAAAGGGGCTGCAATTAAAGTGTTAATCGTAGCTAGGGCACAAGACGCAATAAGTGATACACCAGTCCATTGCAGCTATTCAAGTGCGTATTGTCACCCCACCTCTAGGTATTTTGTATCGCGTCTCTCCAGGCTGCCGGAGATTCCTCAAGAGGTGGTCCGAGTGCACATTTATTGCCATACCAGCAAAAAACAGGAAGACACCTGAAATGACGATCACAAGACACAGTCGTGCATACAAAAGTCATACATTTGAAATGCATCATTGATACATACAGAGTAGAAGTATAGGAGATGGTTTCAAATGGTATTTGTACTAAACATTTGACGAAGATTACTAAGGAATTTCACAAAAATGTAAGCATTTAATGAACCTTTATAACTATGTTACCCAAATGCAGAGCATCTAAGAGTTGTAACATGAAAAACATTCGTTGGATACATACAAACATACATGTATAATACATGTATATCAGGGGTCGGCAACCCGTGGGCTATCTGCGGCCCACGAAGCCATTTCATGCGGCTCGCAGACTAAAAGCGAGATTGCATTCAATGCGGCCCGCGGGATGACAATAAATACATTTGCACGGTGCACCTTCCATGGGAGGAAGAACAAAAGGAGCTGTTTTGCTGATTGGAAAGGTTTGACACGATGCAGATGCCATTGCGAATCTCTTTCGGCCCACTGCATCATCCATCCCGCAAGAAAGCTTGTGTAGCATATCAATGAAAATGCAAAAGGTACAGAGCATCATCGTGAGGACCGTGAATTACGTTTGTGTTCGTGGCCTAAACCTTCAGCTGTTCAAGCGCCTTCTGGCAAAGATGAATGCGCTTTATTAAGATCTCCTGTACAATAGCAAAGTGCGCTGGCAGGGTCGAAGTGCCATGCAGGGTTGCGTTCACGAGCTGAGTCATGAAATTATCTTTACAGAGGTAACCTGGTCTGCCAGTCAGTGCTGGACATCGCTGACCCCCAGGTGCATCTGTGAGTTTTCATTTCTTGTCGACATCGTGGCGCATCTCAATCTGCTGAAATGTCAACTCGCTGAAATGTCAACTCGAGGGAGAAGAACATCTAAACAAGGAACACTTCTATTCTAGTTTGCTTCTTCCAGTTTGTTTCCGCTTTCGAGATCAAGTTGTGATTGTGGGAGACAGAACTGTTGCATTTCCCAATACTACTGAAAACAAAACAGAAAGGACAGATACGTACAAAGCATACATCGTGATGCTGAGACGGGAGTTTACAGAGCATTTTATACATCTCATAGCTCGCATTTGCTTTTATTTCACAGCCCGGTCAAGTCGTGACGGAAGCTGTATAGATGTTCACCAAAATGTGTTGTGGCTCTGGTTCAATGAGATGTATCTTGCAGCAACTGAATGCACTTGACGACGGAACAGTTTCTTAAACCGATCACACACGCCAAGTTCACTTTGATGTGGAGTACCAGGGGGAGCAGCAACAGCACCAGGTGGAGCAGCAACAGCACCAGGTGGAGCAGCAACAGCACCAGTGTACCACTCAAAATGTTAATTGCATGACAACGACACGGACCTTGAGTAATGTCTCTTTTTAATAGAAAATTGTTAAAATTAGCCATTGATGTTTCATAACAAAGAAACAACTCTTCATTTAATTTTATACACTGCCAACATATATAAGGTTACCTTTGATGCATATGACTATTATGAGCTTGAACGCCTATATTGATACTATATACACATCACAACATAATATACTAGTTTCCACGAAGCGGAAATAAATGTGTGGCCCACTGACCTAGCCCAAGTCATTTATTTGGCCTTCCATTCAAAAAGGTTGCCGGCCCCTGATGTACACAATATATGTATTACATTAGCTCTATTGTAATTATATTAAAAAACAAAAATTAGTTAATATATGTTACTATTAGGTTTAACTACATATAAAAACAATAATACTGTAATATACTAACATTTATTTCCACGTAAGATAATGTGCTCTCTCTTTTCTCTCTCTCGCTCTCTCTCTCTCTCTCTCAAAAATAAGCCACACACAGTTTTACAGTGTAAACAACATTCTCAAGAGCTCACCTAGATAGAATCTGGGTTGAGTTGTCCAACTGGGAGGGTAGTGAGAACATGAGACGAGACTGCATCCTTGGAGGTAGCCATTCAGTGAGCAGAAAGTGAAGGACATGAGAAAGATGAGGAATGGTGTCAGTGTTCCTCCTTTGATGAGCAGTGGAAAGAAGAATGTTCTGAAAAGAGGAACACAACATATATCTCAGACTGATGTTCCTACACATGGAACAAACCTCACTTTACTTTCAGAATTATTCAACCACACTAACACATAACATGTAAAATATATCATTTACTCCTTAGGACTTAATTTTAAGCATGTTACACTTGACTACACCACTTGGCAGACACATTCGAACATCTCTACTTCTGTGGGAAGCATTCAGCTTTAAGAGCTCTTCAAATGTGTTCTTCCACACTCAGAGCCTTTTTTTAGCCAATCAATGCATGTGCAGTAACATTTTCTAGACCAGTCATATAAGTTTATTGCTAAATATAACAAACAACTGAAGTCCCCCTTCTCTTTTATGGGTTAAATCAGTTGTTCGGAACAAAATAACGTGCATGTAATATGTAACTTAACAAACAAAATGTTCGAAAACAGCTTCGTTCCCCACCCCATAAGTCACGTAAACAAACTTTGAGTTAACAAATCACCACATGCAAGCCGACCATTAAAATATATATGCACTAACTACTCTCACGTTTGTATTACTAGTATAAACTTATTTCTTGTATGCATTACCTTTAACTATGTTTACTAACAATGCCTAGCATTCTCTTTATGCTCAGCAAGCAGGAGAAAATTATCCGATGTATCTATTATTATTGGACAATATATTTATATTGTACTGTAACAATCACAGGAACCATGTGCGCATGACAAAAACATCAGGAAAATAGCCCCTGCGTCATACAATTGGCAACAAGGAGTAGAGACTGATGCATTAATAAATGTCGACCATCATGCCAAAAGCATACCAATACGAATATTATTTGACAAATCTACACTATCATGGCTAGGACTTATCAATGGATGTGAACTTCACATTTTCTCTGACCTTTATCACAAACAATGAGTATCATATTTGCAAGCACGTTATGGTGTTTATCATTATGTTATGATTATGTGTGTTTTCTAACATTTGGTAAATATTATTATTGTTATACTGTCATCTACCAAGCCAAGGCATCCCGTCTAGTGATGGGCATTTTTGCTAGTAATAATAATAATACGCCCTGGCATTATTACTATAAATAAATTATAACTAATGCAAATTTTAATATAAGGCCAAATCCAGCTGTACACAACGTACTATGAAGTAGTCTCGCTTAACCGACTCTCACCCAGCTGTTTGACTTCACCAGGTAACAGAGCCTGGCCGAGAACACGCATTATGAATGCATGCATTTACGAACCGCTCCTATGGTGCTCCCATCTTGCGGCGCCTGGATAATCGAGGCTAGTGCTACTCGAGAATCCATTTTGCAGCAAATGTTTTGGGCGAGCAGCCAATCAGCATCCTTAATCCAAATTCTTAATCCAAAAATAAATTAGGATTTATATTTTCTGTTTATCACTTGTGTCGATCAATATAACCAAAGGGAAAGTTTCCAATACGTAGCATAAACTGATATAAGTTGACTCTTATTTAACTTTTAGCTTTATTGTTAGCCTGATTCAGGGTAAACCAGGATCAGTGTCGTACAGTGAAAACCAGTGTTATCTTCCAGGCGGTAGAACGGGAGCCCTACGCCGCTACGGTGCTCCCATCTCGCGGCGCCTGGATAATCGAGGCTAACTATCTATGTGAGTATGTCTTTCTTATCAATGTATATTTACCATTTGAAAGCTATGAAAATAGGGATAACTTTAATGACTGTTTAGCTAAACTTAATGTTTTCATTGACAGTATCAATAGTACCTGTATTACTGTTGTGGGGGACTTCAATGCTAATCTTGCTAAACAAAATATGTTTGGTGAAATTCTACAGAGCTACTGCACTGACAATAGCCTCATAATTGTGGATGTGGAGCACCTCCCTGGAGATACATATACATATGTAAGTCCAGCGTGGAGCACTACCTCTTGGTTAGATCATATTATATGTACTTATGATGCAAAAGACTGCATTACTGATATAAAAGTTATGTATGCATGTATTCTGTCTGATCATCATCCAGTGTTATATACAATTACACTCAGTAGCTGCCTGAAAATGATGGTAGTACGATAAATGAATCAAATCAGCGTATACAGTGGGATAATCTCTCATCCAGTGAGATAGAATACTATGCAAGATGTACGTGTGAGGGTTTGTGTAATATTGCCTTCCCTGAAGGGATTAAATGTTCTAACGCGAACTGTCATAATCATAGCCATACTGCTGACATCAACACATTTTATGATGAGATCATTACTGCATTATCCAAATCAGGTGAAAAAATGTTAAAGCAAGTATCTGGAAAGAGGAAACCGTTTACACCTGGTTGGAACGACCATGTAAAGGATTTACACATGGCAGCTAGAGATGCATATCTTTTGTGGAAGGACATTGGCAAACCCAGAACGGGTGCTGTTTATGACGTTATGCGGCAGGCTAGGTCCAAATTAAAACATGCACTTAGAGTTTGCAAGAACAAAAAGAATTCCATTATTGCGGATAAAATTGCTGAGAAAATGAGTGGAAAAAATGATAGAGATTTCTGGAGGGAAATCAAAAACTACACAAACAGTAATGTTAAATTACCAAACACTGGGTGATGTACATGGCAGCCAAAACATAAGTGGAATGTGGCAAGAACACTACAGTCAAATTTTTAATGTAGTTAGAGGAAGTTGCAGCAAGGAATTTCTTGCTGATCTGTGTCAGGAGCATGCTGTCTTTGACCAAGGTATGAGGGTGACTGTTAATGAAATTAGTGAAATTATCAAAGATTTATCTTACAATAAGTCACCTGGTTTAGATGGCATTACTAGCGAGCACATGATGTGGGCAGATCGACAGCTGCCAGTTTTATTAGCTATATTGATGTCGGCTATACTTACACACAGTACGTACCGGGAAATATGCAAAAATCTGTCATTGTTCCCATTATTAAGGATAAGTGTCTGCGACAGAGATAACTATAGACCAATATGTCTGTCTAATGTATTCACAAAAATAGTGGAAAAAATACTGTATAATCGGATGCAAAGTCATCTACGAACTACAAGTAACCAATTTGGGTTCAAACCCAAACATGGGACAGAAATGTGTGTATTTGTGTTGAAGGAGCTCCTTCGATATTACACTAATCATGGGTCATGCATGTATGTTGCCTTCCTTGATGCCTCCAAGGCATTTGACAGGGTGAATCACACAACATTATTTACGAAGCTACTTAAGCTTGGAGTGTCTAAATATTTAATTAAAGAGATAACTATAGACCAATATGTCTGTCTAATGTATTCACAAAAATAGTGGAAAAAATACTGTATAATCGGATGGGTAACCAATTTGGGAACATGGGACAGAAATGTGTATTTGTGTTGAAGGAGCTCCTTCGATATTACACTAATCATGGGTCATGCATGTATGTTGCCTTCCTTGATGCCTCCAAGGCATTTGACAGGGTGAATCACACAACATTATTTACGAAGCTACTTAAGCTTGGAGTGTCTAAATATTTAATTAAAGTGATATGTCAGTGGTACTGTAATCAGACTATGTGTGTTAAATGGGGTTCGGTATTTTCAAACTTCTTCTCTGTGACTAATGGAGTTAAACAAGGGGGTATGCTATCTCCTTTCTTATTTAATTTATACATGAATGATTTGAGTTTGCTACTGATGAAACTACCCATCGGATGCTATTGTGGTGATACAACTGTTAATCATCTCATGTATGCTGATGACATTGTACTACTGGCTCCATCGGCTAAGGGGTTGCAAAGACTGCTAGATGTATCATACAATTATGGATGTGACAACGACATATTGTTTAACAGAGTAAAGTCGCAGATAATGTTTTTTGACACAAGACAAACCAGTTTTGAAGTAGCTCTTAAGCTTGGTGATGCAGTTCTGAATACAACGAAGGCATACAAATATCTTGGCCATATAATCTGTAATGATCTGTCGGATGAAACGGATATGAAATCCAAAGAAAGGAGTTTGTACGGCAGAAGCAATATTCTACTCAGGAATTTTCACTTTTGTTCAGTGAAGGTGAAGAACAAACTGTTCACATCCTATTGTAGTAATGTGTATTTATGTTCCTTATGGGCTAATTATAGAAAAGCCGCTATGCAGCACTTTATTGTTTCCTATAACAATGCATTTATAATTATGCACAGCCTATCTATGAGGTGTAGTGCTAGCCTAATGTTTGTTAGTTCTGACACGGACTGTTGCAATACTAGATTTAGAAAATGCATGTACAGTTTTATGAGCAGAATATCTGCATCAACGAACAACATTGTTGAGAGTATTATACACAGTGATGTTTATACGACATCTGTATTGCGCAGGAAGTGGATTAGTGCAATATATACACTATAATATACTTTTTATTTTTACTATGGACATAGTGCATATTACATGTATGCTTTTTTGTCTGAAATAAAGATTGATTGATTGATTCTATGTCTATGAAGCCATTGACATTGCTTGAACTTTGAAGCCGAACATTATATGAACATACCTGTGAAAATAATGCACACAAAACATGCAAAGCAGTACTGCATTGGCAATGTTTGTGATCCGCGAAGTGCGGTTGTAGTACACAGCTAACAGGACGGGGATGATAAATGACGGCAACTCTTGCAGGAACCAGGCAACATTCGTGTTCATCGATCCTCGCCAGATCCACGCCCACGATTTGCCCCACGCACTACCCGTGTAACGTCCGTAGGGGGCATTCATAAATTGAAGCAGGACAAAAACTAAGATAGCTGTCGCACTGAAACTCCACTGTATCACATTTACATTGCCACAGTTGCATAGTTCAAAATATTCCATCGTCCCTGCACAAACCTGGAATGGAATCTAGAGCGATATTACAACCGGATGTTTACAGACGACCGGAAAGGGTTCTCCCGTCACACGAACAATATCCGCTCACATTTTATGGTTTGCGTGAACGTCAAGCAAGCAGAGTTTATTCCGCGCCCAGGCCAAGGTGTTACTTTCACCTTAAAGCAAAGCAAAGTGTAGCTAAATCTAGCGTTGACATATAAATGATATGATTGATACGTCACTAGCCTGGCCCTAATCTTGCTCTGCTACTGCTACTGCTAAGCATCACTGCCACTGCACTGCCATCGGTCCCGGACACTGCCACGGCACTCACTGTCAGTGTCACTCAGTCAAGTCTTCTGATTCAAATCATATGTGAAATGGATTCTGGATAGGAACAACATAATTGATGGAGGTATAGCTATGCATGGTATTTAGATACTAGTAAATGTAAGATTTTGTAAAGGCAGTGTGAACATTTAGTATTGATATGTTATTCTGTCGAAGAAAGCGTTCCAGTCATGCGATATGCACTGACTACACGCACAGGGCTTCATGTGCCTGACTGGGGATTACAGATTAGACCTATAATATTATGGTCTATATATATGTATATATATAATATTGACAATGATTAATAATATACTATTATAGCCGTTCTAGACTAAGACTGTAATTAAGTCAGTCTGCATGTTACATCAATTGCAAGCCTGTTGTCTTGAGTCTTGTAACTAGGGGTGTAACGATACATCACACTATTGCGATAGTCGATGTGATGGTAGTGTACAATCGATAATAAATTTAAAGGGGCACTGCACTGCGCTATTCCATGGCAGAAGTATTTTGTCAGCAGACGCTTGGCTATTTATAGAACAGTGTGATCCAGGCGATATATTTGCCGTCATTAGTTCTCTTGAACACCAGACAAGTGTGCGCAGCATCTAGTGATTGTGTTGTTGATAAGGATTTATTTATTTAGTGTTGTTAGCTTGCAACAGTATATGTCATAAATAAATCCTTATCAACTACACAATCACTAGATTAAACGCATGCTTGTGTCCCCGAAAACTAACGATGGCAAACATATCGCCTGCACCACACTGTTCTGCAGATGTCAAGCGTCAGCCGACAAAATACTTCTGCCATGGAATAGCGCAATCTATATAGGGCCCCTTTAACTGTCGATTGTTATCGCTGATAACTAACTTAATTGAATTATCAATGGTAATGTCTACTAATGATAGTTGGCAAACAGATCAGTCGGGCTATTTGCGCCACACAAAGACAATAGCCAAAGCCATTTTTTAGGATGTAACAGAAACAGTGTTTGTAAATAGGTTTTTCTGTCATTTTGTAATCATACTAATTTACTACTAACCTAACCCCAAGTCCCCAACAATCACTGACCAGCATCATTCAGGGATTCACCATTTTGGGAATGAACCACTTCCAAAGCACAAAATGGTGTCATCCTAACATTACGCTTTGGGATTGCTTTTCCTGCGTAAGCTAAAATATTGTGATAAGTACTATCATTAATAGTTGTAACATTGTTGCAGTTATGAATTGTGATAGTAATACAATTGTTGCAGTACAGTCATAATATTTAGTTAAACTATCCAAAAATAGTCACCCCTACTTTTAATCCATCTTACCATTTGTGAGTAGTTTGAAGGTTCTTTTTGAACATTATTTATGTAATTTTTTAATAAGATTGCACTCTAAATTTAATTTGTTAATAAATGTTCAGTGTGAAGTCATGAATATACTGGCTTACTGATGCTTTACCAGACTTCTATATTGAACAGACATTATATATAATGATATACTTGTTTACATTTGTGTTGCAGACTCGGCTATAATGAGCACACTAAAGATGGCTGACAACTCTTGTTCTACAGTGAACCAGGCTGCCCGCATTGGAAACGTCAAAGCCATGTGTAGTCTCATCAAACAGGGTAATTATCATTGTATAAACATTTATAAAACAAAGCATTGTTTTTGGTAATTATTTCATCCCTGGGTTGTAATACATATTACGTAGTGTTACTCTGCTGTGCTCTACCCTATTCTACAGTCTCTACTCTACCTGATCCTACTCTACCCTACTCTACCCTATCATACTCTACCCTACCCTACCCTACACTACCCTACCCTACCCTACTCTACACTATTCTACTCTAACCTCATCTACAGTCTTTACTCTACCCTACCCTACTCTACCCTACCCTGCCCTACATTCTTTACTCTACCCTACCCTATCCTACCCTACCTTACCTGACCTGACCCAACCCTACCCTACCCTACTCTACTCTACAGTCTTTACTTGACCCTACCCGACCCGACTCTCTACTCTACCCTACTCTGCCCTACCCTAATCTACTGTACATTCTTTATTCTACTCTACTCTACCCTGCCCTACCCTACTCTGCCCGACCTGATCCTAGCCTTCCCTATCCTACCCAACCCGACTCTACTTTACAGTCTATGTTACCCTACCCTGTTCTACCCTACCTTACCCGACCTGACTCTATCCTACCCTACCCTACCCTACCCTACCCAACAAGTGTTTCTGCCAGCAGGGTAAAAGGGTAAAATTACATACCCAAAAATATTTCTAGGCTACAGATACATACCCAAAATAAATCCAGATTTTTAAATATTGTTTAACATTCTGTGCAAAGAAACTCATACTTGATGACGTTTTTTAATGGTGAAGAATGAGCTCGTGCCAACACGTTTATGCTAGCTATTCTGTGATTGGCTAAACGTGGTACACCCTGTATTCACTGCGGGATTGAAGCCTTCACCTCAGGATAGAACATGGCGTACCGGTATATTGGTAGGCTTAATGTAAAGAATATGGCGTGCTGTCATGGCTGTACATTTTTGCGATGTTTTCGAGTACCCCCTGTATTAATTGTTTCTTGGTGAAGAAAAATAACACAAGATACCATACTACATCATGAATCAGACTATTTATTCTAAAATGTGAAGGCAAGTTTACAATTTTCCTGCCGACTGCTACATTTGTCATTAATTCTCCTACGAAACATGGAAATGATCACTATGAGCCGGGTGGGATTTCCCACTCCAAATGCCAGGAAATCGCTTCTCCGAGCATCTAGAAATCAAATTTTGTCTGGGTGAGGACCCCCAGATCCCCCACTCATCGGGATGCCTACGTCACCCGTAGCAGCCTGCCAGTTCCGTACAAAAATTATTTTTTCTGGCAGTAACCCTGCCTACCCTACTCTACTCTACCCTACCCTACCATACCATACCATACCCTACTCAACTCTACTCTACTCTACTCAGTTTCTGATCCATTCAAGACAACCATAAAGGTGTCCGGGGTTGCAGAACTTTGCAAGGGTGGAAGCCAGTGCATGTAGGTGACCAAGTGTTGTGTTTCAGGTCATCCTGTAGATGTGTCTGACAACCGTGGATGGAAGCCAACACATGAAGCTGCAAGTGGCAATTACATCCATTGTTTGAGGGTGCTTTTAAAACAAAGTAAGATAGTATTAGTATCACACAATGACAAATTGGTTCAATTTCAACACAAATTAGTGTTACAAAAAAGAAAATTCAAATTCTGAACATCTATATTTTTAAACATCAGTCCTTACCAAATTGCATATCTTTGTTAAAATACACGTTGAAAATTAAAAAGTGCACAAACTAGCCACTCTTATACATACCAGGTCCCTGTATAATTTCTAGACTGTTGCAAGCATTATGTTATCCTGTTTTTGTTGAAACTACAATGTCAAAAACCTTCTGTGTGTAGCAGCAATGTGTCTTCTGTGTGGGGCTTTCTCAAAACTGTTACACTGCTCTTGTGTCAATAATATAACGGCAATGACTTGATTGATCTGACCTGCCATGGTCCTACTCACATTGCCACATGTATTATTACTGGTATTCATCACAGTATGTGTGGTTTTGCCAGGCATAGAAAAGGTTATGTATGTGAACTAGTACTTCACCATTCACACAGGATAATATAATTTATTGCAAATATCTAAAAATGAGTATATAAATTTGCCAGTAATGTAGACCAGGACACTTCAGACCCTCTTCATCCCTTTGTGGTTCTTGTGTTTGACCAGAAGTGACAGATGTCAACTGGGTGACATTTGAAGGAGCCAGTGCACTGCTGCTGGCTGCTGAACACAGTCATATCAAGTGTGTGAAACTCCTGCTGGAATACACCGCAGACCCCAACATAGCGGACCACATGGGCAACTCACCTCTACTAGCTGGTGAGTGACAACACTGCATACTTGACACTTTTTGTTGAAATCCGGGAAATTCATTACTGGCTGGTAGGTGACAACACTACTGGCTGGTAGGTGACAGCACTACTGGCTGATAGGTGACAGCACTACTAGCTGGTGTCAGCACTACTGGCTGGTAGGTGACAGCAGTACTGGCTGGTGACAACAGTACTGGCTGGTAGGTGACAGCACTACTGGCTGGTGACAACACTACTGGCTGGTAGGTTACAACACTACTGGCCAGTGACAACACTACTGACTGATAGGTGACAGCACTACTAGCTGGTGTCAACACTACTGGGTGGTAGGTGACAGCAGTACTGGCTGGTGACAACACTACTGGCTGGTAGGTGACAGCACTACTAGCTGGTGTCAACACTACTGGCTGGTGACACCACTACTGGCTGGTAGGTGACATCAGTACTGGCTGGTGACAACACTACTGGCTGGTAGGTGACAGCACTACTGGCTGGTACATGACAGCACTACTCGCTGGTAGGTGACAACACTACAGACTGGTAGGTGACAGCACTACTGGCTGGTGACAACACTACTAGCTGATAGGTGACAGCACTACTGGCTGGTAGATGACAGCACTACTCGCTGGTAGGTGACAGCAGTACTGGTTGATGACAACACTACTGGTTGGTAGGTGACAACACTATTGGCTGGTGACAACACTACTGGCTGGTAGGTGACAGCACTACTGGCTGGTAGGTGATAGCACTACTGGCTGGTGACAACACTACTAGCTGGTAGGTGACAGCAGTACTGGCTGGTAGATGACAGCACTACTCGCTGGTAGGTGACAGCAGTACTGGCTGGTGACAACGCTACAGACTGGTAGGTGACAGCACTACTGGCTGGTGACAACACTACTAGCTGGTAGGTGACAGCATTACTCGCTGGTAGGTGACAGTAGTACCTGCTGATGACAACACTACTGGTTGGTAGGTGACAACACTATTGGCTGGTGACAACACTACTGGCTGGTAGGTGACAGCACTATTGGCTGGTGACAACACTACTGGCTGGTAGGTGACAGCACTACTGGCTGGTGACAACACTACAGACTGGTAGGTGACAGCACTACTGGCTAGTGACAACACTACTGGTTGTTAGGTGACAGCACTACTGGTTGGTGACAACACTACTAGCTGGTAGGTGACAGCACTACTGGCTGGTAGATGACAGCACTACTCGCTGGTAGGTGACAACACTACAGACTGGTAGGTGACAGCACTACTGGCTGGTGACAACACTACTAGCTGATAGGTGACAGCACTACTGGCTGGTAGATGACAGCACTACTCGCTGGTAGGTGACAGCAGTACTGGCTGGTAGGTGATAGCAGTACTGGCTGGTGACAACACTACTGGCTGGTGACAACACTACTAGCTGGTAGGTGACAGCAGTACTGGCTGGTAGATGACAGCACTACTCGCTGGTAGGTGACAGCAGTACTGGCTGGTAGGTGATAGCAGTACTGGCTGGTGACAACACTATTGGCTGGTGACAACACTACTGGCTGGTAGGTGACAGCACTACTGGCTGGTGACAACACTACTGGCTGGTAGGTGACAGCACTACTGGCTGGTGACAACACTACAGACTGGTAGGTGACAGCACTACTGGCTAGTGACAACACTACTGGTTGGTAGGTGACAGCACTACTGGCTGGTGACAACACTACTAGCTGGTAGGTGACAGCACTACTGGCTGGTAGATGACAGCACTACTCGCTGGTAGGTGACAGCAGTACTGGCTGATGACAACACTATTGGCTGGTGACAACACTACTGGCTGGTAGGTGACAGCACTACTGGCTGGTGACAGCTCTACTGGCAGGTAGGTGATAGCACTACTGGCTGGTGACAACACTACTGGCTGGTGACAACACTACTAGCTGGTAGGTGACAGCAGTACTGGCTGGTAGATGACAGCACTACTCGCTGGTAGGTGACAGCAGTACTGGCTGGTGACAACACTACAGACTGGTAGGTGACAGCACTACTGGTTGGTGACAACACTACTAGCTGGTAGGTGACAGCACTACTGGCTGGTAGATGACAGCACTACTCGCTGGTAGGTGACAACACTACAGACTGGTAGGTGACAGCACTACTGGCTGGTGACAACACTACTAGCTGATAGGTGACAGCACTACTGGCTAGTAGATGACAGCACTACTCGCTGGTAGGTGACAGCAGTACTGGCTGATGACAACACTACTGGTTGGTAGGTGAACACTATTGGCTGGTGACAACACTACTGGCTGGTAGGTGACAGCACTACTGGCTGGTAGGTGATAGCACTACTGGCTGGTGACAACACTACTAGCTGGTAGGTGACAGCAGTACTGGCTGGTAGATGACAGCACTACTCGCTGGTAGGTGACAGCAGTACTGGCTGGTGACAACACTACAGACTGGTAGGTGACAGCACTACTGGCTGGTGACAACACTACTAGCTGGTAGGTGACAGCACTACTGGCTGGTAGGTGACAGCATTACTCGCTGGTAGGTGACAGTAGTACCTGCTGATGACAACACTACTGGTTGGTAGGTGACAGCACTACTGGCTGGTGACAACACTACTGGCTGGTAGGTGACAGCACTACTGGCTAGTGACAACACTACTGGTTGTTAGATGACAGCACTACTGGCTAGTGACAACACTACGGGTTGGTAGGTGACAGCACTACTGGCTAGTGACAATACTACTGGCTGGTAGGTGACAGCACTACTGACTGGTAGGTGACAGCAGTACTGGCTGGTATATGACAACACTACTAGCTGGTAGGTGACAACACTACTAGCTGGTAGGTGACAACATTACTTGCTGGTAGGTTACAACACTACTGGCCAGTGACAACACTACTGGCTGGTAGGCGACATCACTACTGATTGGTAGGTGACAACATTACTGGATGGTAGGTGACAACACTACTGGTTGTCTGTTATAGCTATCAAGGCACAGTCTTGAGTGTGTTGTCTATCATAGCTACCAAAGCACACAATCTTGAGTGTGTTATGTGTTATAGCTGCCAAGGCACACAGTCTTGAATGTGTTGTTATCTGTTGTAGCTACCAAGACACATAGTCTTGAGTGTGTTGTTGTCTGTTATAGCTACCAAAGCACACTGTCTTGAGTGTGTTGTTGTCTGTTATAGCTAACAAGGCACATTGTCTTGAGTGTGTTGTTGTCTATTATAGCCACCTAGGCACACAGTCTTGAGTGTGCTGTTGTCTGTTAACTTATAGCTACCACGGCACAGTCTTAAGTGTGTTGTCTGTTATAGCTACCAAGGTACACAGTCTTGAGTGTGTTGTTGTCTATTATAGCTACCAAGGCACACCGTTTGAGTTTGTTGTTGTTTGTTATAGCTACCAAGGCACACATTCTTATGTGTGTTGTTGTCTGTTATAGCTACGAAGGCACATTCTTGAGTGTGTTGTTGTCTGTTATAGCTACCAAGACACACAGTCTTGAGTGTGTTGTTGTCTGTTATAGCTACCAAAGCACACAGTCTTGAGTGTGTTGTTGTCTGTTATAGCTACCAAGGCACACAGTCTTGAGTGTGTTGTTGTCTGTTATAACTACCAAGACACACAGTCTTGAGTGTGTTGTTGTCTGTTATAGCTACCAAGGCACACAGTCTTGAGTGTGTTGTTGTCTGTTATAGCTACCAAGGCACACAGTCTTGAGTGTGTTGTTGTCTGTTATAGCTACCAAGACACACAGTCTTGAGTGTGTTGTTGTCTGTTATAGCTACCAAGGCACACAGTCTTGAGTGTGTTGTTGTCTGTTATAGCTACCAAGGCACACAGTCTTGAGTGTGTTGTTGTCTGTTATAACTACCAACGCATACAGTCTTCAGTGTGTTGTTGTCAGTTATAGCTACCAAGGAACAGTGTGTTGTCTGTTATCGCTACCAAGGCACGCATTGTTGAGTTTGTTGTCTGTTATAGCAGCCAAAGCACACTGTCTTTAGTGTGTTGTTGTCTGTTATAGCTACCAAGGCACACAGTCTTGCATGCGTCCAGAGTCTTGTGCAGAATGCCGCTGACGTCAACCATCAACAGTACTGTGGTACATCAGCCCTCCACCAGGCGGCTTCTGAAGGTCTCATTGACATAGTGCGCCATCTGCTGGAGAATAATGCAAACCTGCACGTGATGGAGGAGTATCACATCAGCCCTGTGTTCTCTGCTGCCCAGTACGGACAAACGGACTGTCTGAAGATCCTACTTGACAAGGACACATCTGCGTGTAAGTGACATGGTTGTTATGAATAGAGTAGCAAAAAGCAAAAGTGATGTTTGTAACAAAAAAGGCATATTAATAAATAGATTACCCTCTCTCTGTGTAGCAATTTATTTTCCACTGGATTTTCAGTGTAATTTGTGAAGATGTTCTTGTATTTACAAAGAAATATACCTTAAACCTTTCTCTATACAGGATAATAAAAACATAATTAGTTAGAATCTGGGGATAACCAACAGATGCATTACATTTAATACATTAATTCATAGTTGTTGGAATTTCACATTGTTGTTTTGCAGTACTGTTAAATAAGGTGTTACACAGATTGCAGTATATTGCATATAGTTATTTTAGAATAAATTACAAGTATGAGCAGATGTTTTTATATTGCTATAGCTAGCTAGAAGTCTAGAACAGTGTTGCGGGAATTCAGATTAAACATTAAGGTATGTTGACAATTTGATGTAGTTCACCCTTCAGCCCCTGGTGAGCATCTGGTGAACTGTGCGGCAGAGGACGGAGCAACCCCACTGTTCCTGGCCTCCCAGGAGGGCCACACAGACTGTCTGCATCTACTGCTGCAGCACGGTGCAGATGCCAACCTGACAACACATGAGCCTGTAGCACTGCCTCTACACGCAGCACTGCAGTTTGGACATGTCCAGTACGTATAGACAATACATGTTGAGGTGGTAGGTACTACGTACAAGAAGTCATCTTGGTGTGTAATGCAATCAAATGAGCACATTCGATATAATGTACACAATTGATGCCACTACCCCTCAATGTATATAATGTACACAATTGATGCCACTACCCCTCAATGTATATAATGTACACAATTGATGCCACTACCCCTCAATGTATATAATGTACACAATTGATGCCACTACCCCTCAATGTATATAATGTACACAATTGATGCCACTACCCCTCAATGTATATAATGTACACAATTGATGCCACTACCCCTCAATGTATATAATGTACACAATTGATGCCACTACCCCTCAATGTATATAATGTACACAATTGATGCCACTACCCCTCAATGTTAATCTTTTTAAAAAGTTAAGTAATTGATTCCGATTTTATATAGCATAGCAAATACGCATAAATAGTTAGCATTTATAATTAGCTAAGACAATAACATCTCAAGGCAAATCAGTGTCTAGATTTACTTTGCCAGTCTTGTAGTTTAGACCGCTACAGTACTAGTTAATCTTCCTGGTAGTTAGTTGCGCAGTGCCAGTAATAATAAACTTCCATAGCACCTGTATCCTCAGGAATCTGAGCTCAGAGGCACAGCATACTGGAATCATTAAGAAAAAACATGTACAGGGACAGGCAAGAATCATCATTAGAGCAAGGGACTGCAGCCACCAGACTGAACTATTAACTGATTAAGTCATGCTGTGTTTGTTCTCACTACAGGTGCATGGAGTTGCTGTTGTAGTTAAGTCATGTTATGTTTGTTGTGACTAAGTGCATGGATCTGCTGATAAGTCTTGATGTATTTGTTGTGACTTCAGGTGCGTGGAGCTGCTTTGTAGTACCATTAAGTCATGCTGTGTTTGTTGTGACCTCAGGTGCGTGGAGCTGCTTTGTAGTACCATTAAGTCATGCTGTGTTTGTTGTGACTTCAGGTGCGTGGAGCTATTGTTGCAGCACACAGACCAGTCGATACTTTCCAAGTGCTACACAAGTGTGTTCAACTTTGCGTCGATGCACGCGTTGACGGGATGCACCGAGTGTCTTCTTAAGGCCGGTGTTGATGTCAATGCCAGACACCAACTGCCTAATGATGATGAATTCATACCGAAGCTGCTGCGATACATTGAGAACAATGTGACTTACAGCCAGTCACTGAGTCCACTTGCTACAATAGCCTTCTACGAGAACCAGCTGAGCAGCGCTGAGGTTTTATTGTCAAGTGGTGCAAACCCTAATGCTAGTTCGCCAGATGAAGTGCCACCCCTACTAGCAGCCCTCAACACTGGCAACCTAGACCTGGCAGAGCTGCTGGTGTCTCGTGGTGCCTCCGTCAATGTGTATCACCCAAACATCTCGGGCAACCTTACACTCATTGTTTGTTTACATTTCTGGCGGGGTTTGACATTGATGTTAAAGTGTGGGGCAGAGGCCAAGTCATTGCTTGTTGACACCAGACACCCTGAAGATGAGGATAAAGACCAGCGTGATCAGGATGCAACTGTCGTTCCATTTCTACACATTGTCATTGGTGCTAAGCATCTGATGTCTCGGGCCGGGCTCAACACAGGACAAGTTCTCTATAGACTGCTGCAGTTTGTGGGTCCAATAACACTGAATCCCTGCATAGAACAAGTGCTGGATTCAACAACAGAATGGGACAGTATCACACAACTGACAGGTGGGTGGAATCTGGTTGTTCTTATAATATTCTTATTTCTTGTATGTTGACTTAGTTATTTATTTAGGATTTTTAAAGCATTTCATGTTGTCCCATGGCAGAAACTGTTAAAATTAATGTTTCCATTTCACATTGCTGGAGAGTCACCGGAGTAGCATCTATGAATGACGCCAGGACTTTAAGCCTGTAGAGCAGACCCAGTGGAACAGGCTTCATGTCCCACCGTACCATCGATCCAGTCTATTAAGATGGCAGCGGTGACCGTAATATGTTAGCAAAAAGAGTAAAAAACTAAATACAGAAGAGCACATCTGATAGACCATGCTTCTAGAGAACGTTCCATAAACCAGATCTCTAGAGCACATTCAGTGGAACACTAAACTTTGTGATCAACAAATGTGGACACAAATTCAAAAACTGCCTTCAGCGTTAAGTTTTTTATAGGCCATATCTATTTGGGAAATCCTAGCAAATGTTGAATATGATTTCGTTCTTTTAGGAAGTCCACGTTCACTGATGCACTGCTGCCGCCTGGTGATCAGAAACTGCCTAGGACCGCGCCACCTGGTGAATGACGAGTGCATAAGAATGCTAGCAGTGCCGCCTCCTGTGGTCGACTATATACTGTTCGCAGACCCTTGACATTGGTGCTACAAGTCATCCATAGGGCTTCGGTGAAATGCTCAGGTTTCACTGTGTGTACTTGTTATTGTTGTTTTAGTCACTGGCAGTCAAATCTAGTCATTACTGCTGTACTCACATCATTCATATTACTAGCGGTGCATTTTGTATGAGTAATATGTAATAAATTATGTTTTGTCATTCATGTTTCTGTTTGTTTCTAGTCTAGTGTGACAGTGTAGTCTGAACATGTTTATGACTGCATGTTGCATGAACATATTTCCAACTGCAGTTTGCTGGAGTATATTTGTAACTGAAAGTTACCTGAGCATGATTCTGAATGTTGCCCGAGCATGATTCTAACCACATGTAACCTGAACATGTTTGTAACTGCATGTTGTCTGAGCATGATTCTGAATGTTGCCCGAGCATGATTCTAACCACATGTAACCTGAACATGTTTGTAACTGCATGTTGTCTGAGCATGATTCTGAATGTTGCCCGAGCATAATTCTAACCACATGTAACCTGAACATGTTTGTAACTGCATGTTGTCTGAGCATGATTCTGAATGTTGCCCGAGCATGATTCTAACCACATGTAACCTGAACATGTTTGTAACTGCATGTTGTCTGAGCATGATTCTGAATGTTGCCCGAGCATGATTCTAACCACATGTAACCTGAACACTGCATGTTTCTGAGCATGATTCTGAATGTTGCCCGAGCATGATTCTAACCACATGTAACCTGAACATGTTTGTAACTGCATGTTGTCTGAGCATGATTCTGAATTTGTAACTGCATGTTGTCTGAGCATGATTCTGAATGTTGCCCGAGCATGATTCTAACCACATGTAACCTGAACATGTTTGTAACTGCATGTTGTCTGAGCATGATTCTGAATGTTGCCCGAGCATGATTCTAACCACATGTAACCTGAACATGTTTGTAACTGCATGTTGTCTGAGCATGATTCTGAATGTTGCCCGAGCATAATTCTAACCACATGTAACCTGAACATGTTTGTAACTGCATGTTGTCTGAGCATGATTCTGAATGTTGCCCGAGCATGATTCTAACCACATGTAACCTGAACATGTTTGTAACTGCATGTTGTCTGAGCATGATTCTGAATGTTGCCCGAGCATGATTCTAACCACATGTAACCTGAACATGTTTGTAACTGCATGTTGTCTGAGCATGATTCTGAATGTTGCCCGATCATAATTCTAACCACATGTAACCTGAACATGTTTGTAACTGCATGTTGTCTGAGCATGATTCTGAATGTTGCCCGAGCATGATTCTAACCACATGTAACCTGAACATGTTTGTAACTGCATGTTGTCTGAGCATGATTCTGAATGTTGCCCGAGCATGATTCTAACCACATGTAACCTGAACATGTTTATAACTGCATGTTGCCTGACCAATATTATTTCTAAGTTACCTGAGCATGTATCTAACTGCATGTTGCCTTGCATGATTATAACTTCAATTTGCCTTAGTATGATGATGCTATGAATTTCTGAACATAAATAAAAGTAAAGAAGACAATCTAAAGTTGTAACTATTGTTGAGATAAATAGACAAAGAACATTAGACATGTGCATGTGATCAAATTATTGGCATTTATGATGAATATATACATTTATGGTTGCACTTAAAAAATCACTCCTGTTCATTGAAAACATACCCTTACAATTACTGTCTCTGGCAATGAGAAAGAGAACTTGCAAATATAAGTTGCAATGAGCATAGATGGTTTCTGCATTTCATGTTATAATTCCTTAGCCATCCATCCAAACTAAGACTGCAATAGTTTACTCTGACCCTGGTTGCACACACTGTCTGGCTAAGAGTGCCTTTGGGAACATGAGAAAGCAGTTCCTCACACCTACAGCCTGAGTCACTGGAGCTCACGTTTGAGTCCAACTACATAGTCAAAGAGATCTGGTTCCTTGAAGCGTCCGTTGTTCTTGTCAAGGAGATAGTAGAAGTTCTTGCCCTTGATCTTCATTGCAAGGTTGGTGGCCTTGGCTTCCCGGGACTGTAGGAAGCTGACATTGGAGAGAGGCACGTTGAAGTCTCGCATCCTGCCGAAGTGGGTATATGTGGACACCTGGAGGGACTCTCCGCCCTTCAGTAGGGTCAACTTGGTGATGCTGCGGTGGGGGTAGAACCATGCGAACGCCATCACCACGTACGCTGCAACAACAAGTTGGCCAAACTCTATCGCAACGTCATTAATGAGTATCAGATGTTAATCACTTTAAAAAATCCATTTAAAGTACAGTATATTGTTTGACATATGGCGCCAATGCGGCATATCAAATGTATCGTGTATATAGAAAATTCTGCAATATGAAGTCTTCCACTGATGAATCACTGCATATTTTGCACATGTAATTGTTGAAGCTACATGTACACAGAAGCAGCTCTGTTTGTCTGTCAAGTCAGAAATGATTTGCAATGTTAATATTACGTGAACTAAGTATATACATGAATTATAATTGTTGACAAATAAATAATTATGCTACATATATACTTCAGGAGTTAGATGAATGAATAAAACAATTTAACACAAATGTTTTACAAAATAGTCCAAGTGGAATACATGTAAGTAAGTAAGTAAGTAATTGTGATATATGCATATACCGTATACATGTATATATGCTTTGTATTGTTTTGTATTTTGCTCTTCGTCCAATAACAACCGAGTAGAAATTATTTTTACAAATGTATTATTAAACAATAGTAAGCACATTTTATTAAACCGACTCATATTATTAATACACTACATATCTGGACACCAAAGAACCGGATTCTCAATTGGCTATTTAAACCAGTTAAGGAAGACACCTTAAAGAGACGTAAGTATTGGTTACCCAGTAAGAGACAGACGACAGCGATACGGTATCGGTATTCCTCCACGGCTCCTATGATGTTCGCCCAGCTGTTGGTCTTGCCAAGAAGCTCCTGTGCCTTCTCCGTCGTGCTTCCACTACCCAGGGTACGGTAGCAGAAGCCGGCGAGGTGCAGCCAGAAGAAGAACTGTATGATGCCAAAGATGGTGAGCATCCTGTAGAATCTGTCATTCTGGTATGTGTACACAATCACATCACGTGGCAGATTGCTGTCTATATCAAATGGTTTCTTGGCTCGTGCCAAACATTTAACAAAACTACGAAAACCCCGTGAGAACTGGGCATTGAGCACGGGTAGTGACTGTATTGATGTAGCCAGAGACTTCAGTGCTGAGTTCAAATACACACGACTAATGTCAAGTGTAGGTCGACACATAGGACGACCTGCTGATGTGTTAAATGTCTTAAGAAGTGTCTGTAGTTTGCAATGGTGACCCAGTCTACAGTGGATGTTGAGTGGCCGCGCCAGGAACGACCCCAATTGTAGAGCTAATGCCATCCTTGATTAATGCTACCACACACGCACCATATGTCTCGGTCGGTCTACAACTGAAAGGAAAACAAAGTTTTATTACACAACCATATCATAATTCAAAATATAAAGTTCTCAGTTAACTATACATTAGTCCCAAACTATGCTGATGATAGTGCCATTGTTGCTAACAATCTTGACAACATGCAACCTCTAATCGACAAGTTTGCCGAAGCAGCAAACTTTTACAGTTTAAGCATAAACCTGAAGGAAATGGTTGTTCTGTACCAATCATAAAGGGTTGAACTTAATCCTGGTCAACTTTTCCTAAATGGCCAGCAACTTCAGAATGTTCATAATTTCATTTACCTCGGAAGTACCGATGAGGTAAAACTAGACATGGAATTGGAGAAGCGCATAGTGAGGGCATCATCAACTTTTGGTCGACTGCACAACCATTTATGGAAGACTCGCCATGTAACAATCACGATGAAATGTGAGTATACAGAAAGCAAGTTAGGAAGCTACATACCTTATAGATGAGACACCTCTGATCCATCCAGAGACCACATTACAAACAAAGAAATAGTCAAAAGAACAAACATGCCGATCATGGAACAACTACTTAAATACAAGCAAACCTCAGATAGAGAGGTCACATGGCTTACATAGATGACAACAGACTTTCAAAACTATTTTTACAATTATCAGAAGGAACTAGGAATTGAGGCCATCTCAAACAAAGCTACAAAGACATAATAAAACAAAACCTGAAGAAAAAAGGAACAGATTCGAGACAGTGGTATACCCTTGCCCAGGACCGACCGACCTGGAGAGGACTCTCATATGCATGTCGAAATGTGCGAGCAGTCATAGTCGCAACCATTCTAAATTCGCTTCAACAGCAAGGACTTTACATCCAAGGGCACAGAGCTTCTGGAAACCATTCCCTCCCCCTCCCCAGAAGAGATTATCATGTCCGAAGACAACGTGACTCGCCAGTTCAAGAGGACCAATACAAGGAAAGCATCTGGGCCTGATAATGTATCGGGCCATCTTCTCCGTTCATGTGCTGATGAACTGGTGTCTGTGTTCTCACAGCTGTTCCAGGAGTCTGTAAATACCGGCATCATTCCCGATCTTTGGAAAACCAGCACCGTCATTCCTGTGCCTAAAATATCCTCCCCTCATGAACTCAACCACTACAGGCCAGTTGCTCTCACCTCTCTTCCAATGAAAGCCCTGGAGAGGTTAGTTCTGACCAACCTCTCTCCACACATTCAGGAGAAACTAGATCCTATGCAATTCGCTTACAAGCATGGGCATGGCACCGATGATGCTGTGGCAACCCTGCTACACAATGTCACCAAACATCTAAAGAAGGCAGGCAACTATATTCGTATCCTCTTCATAGATTTTAGTTCAGCCTTTAATACTATACAGCCCCACAAGATGATTGAAAAGCTTCTTGCCCTGCAAATACCCCAAATTTCATACACTGGATACATAACTTTCTCAGCAACAGACCCCAACACGTGAAGACTGGTCTGGCAGCAACATCTCCCCCAGCATCATCATGAATACCGGTGCGCCCCAACAAGGATGTGTTAGGAGCTCCATTCTATATTCACTGTCACTGTACACCAACGACTTAAGGAGCGAATGTGACTCTAATGTCTTGATTAAATACTCAGACGACGCAGCAGTAGTGGCGTGCCTGAATGGATCAGATTCGTTCCACACGTATGAGAACTCTGTGCCCGTGATCTCAATGTGGTGCAAGAACAACTTTATAGAACTAAATGTGCGCAAGACAAAGGAACTCTGTATTGACTTCCGCACCAGTGGCCAGTTTGATGGACCTCTCATTATTGATGGTGAGGCAGTGGAGGTAACGGACACCTTCAAGTATCTTGGTGTAACACTTGATAATGAATTGACGTTTGGCCCCCATGCCAAAGGCGTGCAAAAAAAGTGCCAGCAGAGACTGTACCTGTTAAGGAAACTAAGATCGTTTCATGTCCAACCAAAAATTCTGCTCATGTTGTACAGGTGCATCATAGAATCAGTGTTGATGTACTGTAGTATCTATTTCTTCCCTGCTTTGTCTGTCTCAAACAAAAACTTGCTTCTTCGCATCTGCAAAATTGCTTCAAAGATTATAGGCATTCCCACACTGCCTGTCTCTCAGCTGTGTGAACGCATGTTGATCAGAAAAGCATGTGCAGTTGCCAATGACCCTGCCCACCCACTGTATACAGAGTTTGACTTTCTTCCGTCTCAAAGACGATACCGATGTCCCAGATGTACAAAAAACAGGTTCAAAAACAGCTTTGTTCCCCAGGCCATAAGTCACCTAAACAAACTTTGAGTTAACAAACCACCACATGCAACTGACCGTTAAATATATAAATTATGCACTAACTACTCTCACGTTTGTATTACTAGTATAAACTTATTTCTTGTATGCACTACGTTTAACTAGATGTTTACTAACAATACCTTGTATTCTCTTTATGCTCAGCAAGCAGAAGAAAATTATCCGATGTATCTATTATTATTGGACAATAAATTTGTAGTATTGTATTGTATTGTATGACTGACAGCAAGAGAGAAAGGGTCCCAAACTACAAACTGTGATGAATCACTGTCAACTCATACCACTGTCATTTTGGTCACTGTCATATCATATCACTGTCGCAATGGCCCATTTGGCCCAAGTGGTATCAAATGTTAGATAATCAAGTATAGCATTGATAACAGCTATCATGCAACTAAAATATTAGCATTATGAACTATCCATTAGTAGTTTCAAGGTATTTAGTTAAAAAAAGGCTAAACAGTTGGCTAAACAGTTGGCTAAACAGTTGGCTAAAGAGTTGGCTAAACAGTTGGCTAAACAGGTCTTTACAAAAACGTGGACGGGTGTCCATAATTGCCTTAGGCATAGACAATTCGGCACTTGTGTAGAATCCGGACCCACCTTGATTGAGTTTTGCCTAACTTTGATACCTCATTGCATTAGTTCCATTATTCAACATTATCCCAGGCATATTTACGTTCACGAATATTGCATTTTAGCGCTCTTTTGAGGCATAAGATAGTGCCTCTATTTGCATCAACATACGCCGCTATATTGCTCATCTTACATGTGTGATGTGCAGATTAGCGCAAACTGGGCTTCAAAAGTGCACTAAGACACAATTATTTTCTTAATATAAATATGCCTGGGATGATGTTGAATGATGGAACTAATGCTCTGAGGTATCAAAGTTAGGCAAAATTAAAGTTATAACGGCGAAATTGAGGTAGGTCCGGATTCTACATTTGTAAGTGCCGACAATTCTAACAATTACTAGCATATATAGTTATTGATGTTTAGTATGATGAACTAAACACCATCCACAACCATCCACATTGCCAGGCCTTATTAGCAGTAGCCCCATTGCCACTGACAGAATGGTGTTCATACAAAACCGATCGAGCCACCATGCGCATTGGCATGGTGTGTTCATAGGACAGTTTGCCAGTCAAATTACAGATATAGAGCTAAAACCAAGTCTGGTCAAGAAAGTCCCAAATTGTCACACCCAAATCTGACTATACTATAGGCATACTATAGCCAGTATAGCCTATAGGCCAGACCTGGGGCTGAAGTACTCGGTATTCATGTACTCGAGTACATTTTTGAAGTACTTGTACTCATAAAACTTGTGGGTCATGGACTCGTACTCGTACTCAGATTTTACGAGTACATTACGAGTACATCTGAGTACTTTTTCAATACGTACTGGGGAAAATAAATATATTTGGTTATAAATTGAAACTTTCCTGAAATATTTAAATGTTCAACTATTTTAAAAATACTTTGTTATTTCTGATAGAATACCACCTTACCATCCCTACACATAGTACATCCTCATTCTCTGATATAACCATGACTATGATACCCAAACATGGCAACAGGCAGCATCTTTTCCCAGTCAAAAACACCTTGTTAAGCAAACAATAATTGTAGGCTATCAGTTCAGGCCATAAACCTGTTTGTTTAATTAAGCCACCAGGATGTCCATAAAGTGCCAAGTAGCAGTTAACCCACCAGTTAGACAGGAAATGCCCTTGATGTAGTCTGGAGACCATGCCACTTGACAGTAGATGAGAGTGCTAACTGCTAAGAATGAGAACTGCCAGTCTTCCTCTGTAGAAGTAAGGTGGCTCAAGTCAGACTGCCTCATACACTAGTATAATCCTGTGCCAGCAGCCTGGCTAAAAAGTCCAAAGGGGATGCTGAGCCTGTTATGTGGACATGTGCTAACCCTCTCAACAACTAGTAGTCTATGATCAGGAAATATAAATTGCAAACTTATAATAACAGCAGATTGCTGATTGTAGAGGTGAATGAATACCTCAGTCAGTAATGTACAGATCGTCACAGTGACCCACTGCTGTTCTGAGTTTTCCAACTCTGCTCAGTTGGTCCCTCACCATCTCAGCATTCCAGCCTCATCAGCCCCAGTTGAAAGGGTATTTAGCACAGCCGAGAAAGTATTCTGCCCTAAACGGTGCAGCCTGAAAGACTCAACCTGTGAACAACTCATGTTTATTCGGTGCAATGGCAAATAGATGATAAGATCATACAATGCCAATGAAATGAATGCCAATGAAGTGAATTTCATTGTTGATGAAATAGAGGTTTTTTTAGTTTTCCTCATAAAAAATTGATCAACTGCCATTGCATATTCACTTGTGCTGAGTTATATAAATTAGATTAATTAATAATTTTAAAATACGTTATTATTTAATATTTATATTTTAAAAATGTACTCGTACTTTTACTCGTACTCGTGAGAATGTACTCGTACTTGTACTCGTACTCAGCTTTTAGCAATGTACTCGTACTCGCACTCGTACTTATCCATCATCAAAGTACTCGTACTCATGAAAATGTACTCGGCCCCAGGTCTGCTATAGGCTCAAGCGACTTGTTTTCAAGTCTAGACATTGATCATTCATGTTATTTCTATTTATCACAGTATGAGCACTCTACTGACGTTCACTGGTGACATTACTCAATACAGATTAAGTATCTCGCATTCTAGTGTTAGTGCTACTGTAAAGTGACAGCACCTGTCAAAACGTGGTGCGCCCGTTTGAGTTGTTGACAGTGACATTGGAAAGTCAAACGTTGGTTTTCTATATAAAACGAGGAATAACTGTTACTATTATTGGTTGTGTAATGCGGTTTGTTTAGTTTGTAAATAAAATATAAAATACTATGTCTTAACTAGTTAAAGTTTTGTATAAAAGTATACTATCTTACCCACTACGCGGTCGTACAGTTCGCCACCGGCCGAGTTACAGGAACCAGTATGGTGTATCAGGAAATTGTTAACCACGTGAATTAACAAAACAATGATTATTTATCAAAATTAATAATTGGGCATACTATTCTATTGTTAATACAATTTCTACCGATGACCTATAAAATTCGGTAATTTTCTTTTTATCATAATAATATTAGTGAGTAATATTAGTGATAAATATGTTGCCGTTGGACCGGACCGTGATACTACTGAGAAGAAGATTTGTGGCATTAAGTCGGTCGTTTACGGTAGTCGCTTTGACATATCAACACACAAAGCGCATGTGCGAGGAAAGGAAATTGACAGGCGGAGGAGGGTTTGCAAGGAAGTGCTATTTTGTTCGAGCGATTTACTACCTGCGGCAAATGTCAAAGTGATGACGGATTTGCAGGCTAAATATCATAAATTGGCAACAGAATATTCTAAGGTAATTTGTTAGATTTTCTTGAATTATCATTACTAACTGGACTAAATACTGTCAAACTGAAAGTCCAAGATTAATTTAGAATGGCAAGATTCCAATTAATTAATCATTTATTGTCATGAACTTAATTGATAATGATGAAGCCATAATAATAATAATGATTAATGGAATGATACACCCATCACCCCAAGGTTTGAGGCTCACAAAAAACTGCACCCTCTTCGAGCCAAAACAGGGGGCACACACCCTAGTTCCGTAAATATATCTTTAACTATAAACACACAAGTTCCAACTGACGCTTTTTCAAGAAAAACGGGAAGGAGAGGGACATGTCTTTGGCAAACTAGTAAAGCGCAGTGGTCAACTGGTTGGAGTGCTGGACTGTCGTTTGGAGGAATGGATTCAATTTCTAGCTGGTGTCGGCCAGGTGGTGGTTCAGTACTGGTTCGACCACTGTGTCAAAACTTGGGCAATTTCATTCACCCAATGTTGTCTGTCTTTTGGAAGATACACTATACGTCGTTGGTCTCTTCTATCTGGTGCCTAGGCTAGGGGAAGTAAAATATCCCACTCAGGGAAATGGAAAAGCCTGTTGTGGATACACTGAGCAGAGATCTAATTCTCAAAAAACTCTACAACAGAATCATCAACAAAATTATGTTGGTCGTATAATGGAAGAAAAAGAAGATATATGTGCCCACTTCACTATCTTGATGTTTATGAATGTTTGTGGGATTTATTAAGTACTTTATTCCTTCCATGCATCAGACCCTTGCCATGGGTATGCATTTGGCAATGACACAACATTGGTTATTGCCAACCTCAACTATTATAATATTTGACTCCAGTGCCCTCTCTCTCTCTCTCTCTCTTTCTCTCTCGCTCTCGCTCTCGCTCTCTCTCAAAGTGTGTCAGTGTGTGTGTGTGTGTGTGTGTGTGTGTGTGTGTGTGTGTGTGAGAGAGAGAGAGAGAGAGAGAGAGAGAGAGAGAGAGAGAGAGAGAGAGAGAGAGAGAGAGAGAGAGAGAGAGAGAGAAAGAGAGAGCGAGAGAGAGCTCTATAGTCTCAGACAAGCCTTGTCTCTTCTTCTAACAAATAGATTTCACCATTCCCTGTACCTGGTTGGCTCTAATGCCCACTAACATGCAGATTCCACCATTCCCTGTATCTGGTTGGCTCTAATGCCCACTAACCAGTGTCCTCTTAGATTCCATCACCCTGCTTCCAGTGTAAGTGAAAGTGAGGTGTTATAATATAGGTATATTTATTCAGAGCCATTTACTGCAGTAATCACACACGTTGTCGCCTCTGCTTGTTTGTGTTGTAGTTGAGAGCTCAAGTCCCTGTGCTCAAGAAAGCTGTGTTGGATGAACAAGCTAAACATGAAGAGTTCAAGGTGTGTATGTTAATGTCATTGTGAGTGTTGTCTCTTACATCATACTCTTACTCAGTATGAGAGACAGAGCTAGAGCTACACTCTCAGACAGTCATTGTCTCTTCTAGTCTCTCTCTCTTCTTACATCATACTCTTACTCAGTATGAGAGACAGAGCTAGAGCTACACTCTCAGACAGTCGTTGTCTCTTCTAGTCTCTCTCTCTTCTTACATCATACTCTTACTCAGTATGAGAGATAGAGCTAGAGCTACACTCTCAGACAGTCGTTGTCTCTTCTAGTCTCTCTCTCTTCTTACATCATACTCTTACTCAGTACGAGAGACAGAGCTAGAGCTACACTCTCAGACAGTCGTTGTCTCTTCTAGTCTCTCTCTCTTCTTACATCATACTCTTACTCAGTATGAGAGACAGAGCTAGAGCTACACTCTCAGACAGTCATTGTATCTTCTAGTCTCTCTCTTCTTACATCATACTCTTACTCAGTATGAGAGACAGAGCTAGAGCTACACTCTCAGACAGTCGTTGTCTCTTCTAGTCTCTCTCTCTTCTTACATCATACTCTTACTCAGTATGAGAGACAGAGCTAGAGCTACACTCTCAGACAGTCATTGTATCTTCTAGTCTCTCTCTCTTCTTACATCATACTCTTACTCAGTATGAGAGACAGAGCTAGAGCTACACTCTCAGACAGTCGTTGTCTCTTCTAGTCTCTCTCTCTTCTTACATCATACTCTTACTCAGTATGAGAGACAGAGCTAGAGCTACACTCTCAGACAGTCATTGTATCTTCTAGTCTCTCTCTCTTCTTACATCATACTCTTACTCAGTATGAGAGACAGAGCTAGAGCTACACTCACAGACAGTCATTGTATCTTCTAGTCTCTCTCTCTTCTTACATCATACTCTTACTCAGTATGAAGGAGACAGAGCTAAGAGCTACACTCTCAGACAGTCGGTGTTGTATCTTCTAATTCTCTCTCTTCTTACATCATACCTCTTACTCAGTATGAGAAGTGGGAACTAGAGCTACCACTCACAGACAGTCATTGTATCTTCTAGTCTCTCTTCTTACATCATACTCTTACTCAGTATGAGAGACAGAGCTAGAGCTACACTCTCAGACAGTCATTGTATCTTCTAGTCTCTCTCTTCTTACATCATACTCTTACTCAGTATGAGACAGGCTAGAGCTACACTCCTGAACAGTCATTGTATCTTCTAGTCTCTCTCTCTTCTTACAGCATCACATACTCTTACTCCAGTATGAGAGACAGGCTAGAGCTACACTCACAGACAGTCATTGCTTATCTTCTAGTCTCTCTCTCTTCTTACATCATACTCTTACTCAGTATGAGAGACAGAGCTAGAGCTACACTCACAGACAGTCGTTGTCTCTTCTAGTCTCTCTTCTTACATCATACTCTTACTCAGTATGAGAGACAGAGCTAGAGCTACACTCTCAGACAGTCGTTGTCTCTTCTCGTCTCTCTCTCTTCTTACATCATACTCTTACTCAGTATGAGAGACAGAGCTAGAGCTACACTCTCAGACAGTCATTGTCTCTTCTCGTCTCTCTCTCTTCTTACATCATACTCTTACTCAGTATGAGACAGAGCTAAGAGCTACACTCTCAGACAGTCGTTGTCTCTTCTAGTCTGCACCACTCTTCTTACACATCATACTCTTACTCAGTATGAGGGAGACAGAGCCAGAGCTACACTCCTCAGACCCGGTTGTTGTACTCTTCTAGTCTCTAACTGTACACCATACTCTTACTCAGTATGAGGGAGACAGGCTAGAGGCTACACTCTCAGACGATCGTTGTCTCTTCTAGTCTCTCTTCTTACATCATGCTCTTGCTCAATTATGAGAGACAGAGCTAGAGCTACACTCTCAGACAGTCGTTGTCTCTTCTAGTCTCTCTCTTCTTACATCATACTCTTACTCAGTATGAGAGACAGAGCTAGAGCTACACTCTCAGACAGTCGTTGTCTCTTCTAGTCTCTCTCTCTTCTTACATCATACTCTTACTCAGTATGAAGGAGACAGAGCTGAGCCCTACACTCTCAGACAGTTGTTGTCTCTTCTAGTCTCTCTCTTCTTACATCATGCTCTTGCCTCGTATGAGACAGAGCTAGAGCTACACTCTCAGACAGTCGTTGTCTCTTCTCGTCTCTCTCTCTTCTTACATCATACTCTTACTCAGTATGAGAGACAGAGCTAGAGCTACACTCTCAGACAGTCGTTGTCTCTTCTAGTCTCTCTCTCTTCTTACATCATACTCTTACTCAGTATGAGAGACAGAGCTAGAGCTACACTCTCAGACAGTCGTTGTCTCTTCTAGTCTCTCTCTCTTCTTACATCATACTCTTACTCAGTACGAGAGACAGAGCTAGAGCTACACTCTCAGACAGTCGTTGTCTCTTCTAGTCTCTCTCTCTTCTTACATCATACTCTTACTCAGTATGAGAGACAGAGCTAGAGCTACACTCACAGACAGTCGTTGTCTCTTCTAGTCTCTCTTCTTACATCATACTCTTACTCAGTATGAGAGACAGAGCTAGAGCTACACTCTCAGACAGTCGTTGTCTCTTCTAGTCTCCCTCTTCTTACATCATACTCTTACTCAGTATGAGAGACAGAGCTAGAGCTACACTCTCAGACAGTCGTTGTCTCTTCTCGTCTCTCTCTCTTCTTACATCATACTCTTACTCAGTATGAGAGACAGAGCTAGAGCTACACTCTCAGACAGTCATTGTATCTTCTAGTCTCTCTCTCTTCTTACATCATACTCTTATTCAGTATGAGAGACAGAGCTAGAGCTACACTCTCAGACAGTCATTGTCTCTTCTAGTCTCTCTCTTCTTACATCATACTCTTACTCAGTATGAGAGACAGAGCTAGAGCTACACTCTCAGACAGTCATTGTCTCTTCTAGTCTCTCTCTCTTCTTACATCATACTCTTACTCAGTATGAGAGACAGAGCTAGGCTACATACTCAGACAGTCGTTGTCTCTTATAGTCTCTCTTTAACACATCATCTCTTACTCAGTATGAGAGACAGAGCTAGAGCTACACTCTCAGACAGTCGTTGTCTCTTCTCGTCTCTCTCTCTTCTTACATCATACTCTTACTCAGTATGAGAGACAGAGCTAGAGCTACACTCTCAGACAGTCATTGTATCTTCTCGTCTCTCTCTCTTCTTACATCATACTCTTACTCAGTATGAGAGACAGAGCTAGAGCTACACTCTCAGACAGTCGTTGTCTCTTCTCGTCTCTCTCTCTTCTTACATCATACTCTTACTCAGTATGAGAGACAGAGCTAGAGCTACACTCTCAGACAGTCGTTGTCTCTTCTAGTCTCTCTCTCTTCTTACATCATACTCTTACTCAGTATGAGAGATAGAGCTAGAGCTACACTCTCAGACAGTCGTTGTCTCTTCTAGTCTCTCTCTCTTCTTACATCATACTCTTACTCAGTATGAGAGACAGAGCTAGAGCTACACTCTCAGACAGTCGTTGTCTCTTCTAGTCTCTCTCTCTTCTTACATCATACTCTTACTCAGTATGAGAGACAGAGCTAGAGCTACACTCTCAGACAGTCGTTGTCTCTTCTAGTCTCTCTCTCTTCTTACATCATACTCTTACTCAGTATGAGAGACAGCTAGAGCTACACTCACAGACAGTCATTGTCTCTTCTAGTCTCTCTTCTTACATCATACTCTTACTCAGTATGAGAGACAGAGCTAGAGCTACACTCACAGACAGTCGTTGTCTCTTCTAGTCTCTCTTCTTACATCATACTCTTACTCAGTATGAGAGACAGAGCTAGAGCTACACTCACAGACATTCGTTGTCTCTTCTAGTCTCTCTTCTTACATCATACTCTTACTCAGTATGAGAGACAGAGCTAGAGCTACACTCACAGACATTCGTTGTCTCTTCTAGTCTCTCTTCTTACATCATACTCTTACTCAGTATGAGAGACAGAGCTAGAGCTACGCTCTCAGACAGTCGTTGTCTCTTCTCGTCTCCCTCTCTTCTTACATCATACTCTTACTCAGTATGAGAGACAGAGCTAGAGCTACACTCACAGACAGTCGTTGTCTCTTCTAGTCTCTCTTCTTACATCATACTCTTACTCAGTATGAGAGACAGAGCTAGAGCTACACTCTCAGACAGTCGTTGTCTCTTCTCGTCTCTCTCTTCTTACATCATACTCTTACTCAGTATGAGAGACAGAGCTAGAGCTACACTCACAGACAGTCATTGTCTCTTCTAGTCTCTCTTCTTACATCATACTCTTACTCAGTATGAGAGACAGAGCTAGAGCTACACTCTCAGACAGTCGTTGTCTCTTCTAGTCTCTCTCTCTTCTTACATCATACTCTTACTCAGTATGAGAGACAGAGCTAGAGCTACACTCACAGACAATCGTTGTCTCTTCTAGTCTCTCTTCTTACATCATACTCTTACTCAGTATGAGATACAGAGCTAGAGCTACACTCTCAGACAGTAGTTGTCTCTTCTAGTCTCCCTCTTCTTACATCATACTCTTACTCAGTATGAGAGACAGAGCTAGAGCTACACTCTCAGACAGTCGTTGTCTCTTCTCGTCTCTCTCTCTTCTTACATCATACTCTTACTCAGTATGAGAGACAGAGCTAGAGCTACACTCTCAGACAGTCGTTGTCTCTTCTCGTCTCTCTCTCTTCTTACATCATACTCTTACTCAGTATGAGAGACAGAGCTAGAGCTACACTCTCAGACAGTTGTTGTCTCTTCTCGTCTCTCTCTCTTCTTACATCATACTCTTACTCAGTATGAGAGACAGAGCTAGAGCTACACTCTCAGACAGTAGTTGTCTCTCTCTTCTTACATCATACTCTTACTCAGTATGAGAGACAGAGCTAGAGCTACACTCTCAGACAGTCGTTGTCTCTTCTAGTCTCTCTCTCTTCTTACATCCTTCTCTTACTCGACTATGAGAGACAGAGCTAAACTACACTCTCAGACGGTGGTTGTCTCTTCCTGGTCTCTCTCTTCTTACATCATACTCTTACTCAGTATGAGAGACAGAGCTAGAGCTACACTCTCAGACAGTCGTTGTCTCTTCTAGTCTCTCTCTCTTCTTACATCATACTCTTACTCAGTATGAGAGATAGAGCTAGAGCTACACTCTCAGACAGTCGTTGTCTCTTCTAGTCTCTCTCTCTTCTTACATCATACTCTTACTCAGTACGAGAGACAGAGCTAGAGCTACACTCTCAGACAGTCGTTGTCTCTTCTAGTCTCTCTCTCTTCTTACATCATACTCTTACTCAGTATGAGAGACAGAGCTAGAGCTACACTCTCAGACAGTCGTTGTCTCTTCTAGTCTCTCTCTCTTCTTACATCATACTCTTACTCAGTATGAGAGACAGCTAGAGCTACACTCACAGACAGTCATTGTCTCTTCTAGTCTCTCTTCTTACATCATACTCTTACTCAGTATGAGAGACAGAGCTAGAGCTACACTCACAGACAGTCATTGTCTCTTCTAGTCTCTCTTCTTACATCATACTCTTACTCAGTATGAGAGACAGAGCTAGAGCTACACTCACAGACATTCGTTGTCTCTTCTAGTCTCTCTTCTTACATCATACTCTTACTCAGTATGAGAGACAGAGCTAGAGCTACACTCACAGACATTCGTTGTCTCTTCTAGTCTCTCTTCTTACATCATACTCTTACTCAGTATGAGAGACAGAGCTAGAGCTACACTCTCAGACAGTCGTTGTCTCTTCTCGTCTCTCTCTCTTCTTACATCATACTCTTACTCAGTATGAGAGACAGAGCTAGAGCTACACTCACAGACAGTCATTGTCTCTTCTAGTCTCTCTTCTTACATCATACTCTTACTCAGTATGAGAGACAGAGCTAGAGCTACACTCTCAGACAGTCGTTGTCTCTTCTAGTCTCTCTCTCTTCTTACATCATACTCTTACTCAGTATGAGAGACAGAGCTAGAGCTACACTCACAGACAGTCGTTGTCTCTTCTAGTCTCTCTTCTTACATCATACTCTTACTCAGTATGAGATACAGAGCTAGAGCTACACTCTCAGACAGTAGTTGTCTCTTCTAGTCTCCCTCTTCTTACATCATACTCTTACTCAGTATGAGAGACAGAGCTAGAGCTACACTCTCAGACAGTCGTTGTCTCTTCTCGTCTCTCTCTCTTCTTACATCATACTCTTACTCAGTATGAGAGACAGAGCTAGAGCTACACTCTCAGACAGTCGTTGTCTCTTCTCGTCTCTCTCTCTTCTTACATCATACTCTTACTCAGTATGAGAGACAGAGCTAGAGCTACACTCTCAGACAGTTGTTGTCTCTTCTCGTCTCTCTCTCTTCTTACATCATACTCTTACTCAGTATGAGAGACAGAGCTAGAGCTACACTCTCAGACAGTCATTGTATCTTCTAGTCTCTCTCTCTTCTTACATCATTGCAGTGTAGATTAGACGTGAGAAAGTTCTCATTTTCACAAAGGACTGTGAATGAATGGAACAGATTATCTGATGATTGTGTGGGTGCTAGTAGTGTGAATATGTTTAAAAATAAAATCAACACATACCTCAGAAGGGCTGGATATATGTAGATAAAAGGGTTGGACTCTCGATAAGCCAAAGGGCTTCCTTGTCCACCTGCCATCTAGAGTTAATTCTCTGGATGGCAATCTTGTTAAATCTTGTTAAAAAATCATACTCTTACTCAGTATGAGAGACAGAGCTAGAGCTACACTCTCAGACAGTCGTTGTCTCTTCTCGTCTCTCTCTCTTCTTACATCATACTCTTACTCAGTATGAGAGACAGAGCTAGAGCTACACTCTCAGACAGTCATTGTATCTTCTAGTCTCTCTCTCTCTTCTTACATCATACTCTTACTCAGTATGAGAGACAGAGCTAGAGCTACACTCACAGACAATCGTTGTCTCTTCTAGTCTCTCTTCTTACATCATACTCTTACTCAGTATGAGATACAGAGCTAGAGCTACACTCTCAGACAGTAGTTGTCTCTTCTAGTCTCTCTCTCTTCTTACATCATACTCTTACTCAGTATGAGAGACAGAGCTAGAGCTACACTCTCAGACAGTTGTTGTCTCTTCTCGTCTCTCTCTCTTCTTACATCATACTCTTACTCAGTATGAGAGACAGAGCTAGAGCTACACTCTCAGACAGTTGTTGTCTCTTCTCGTCTCTCTCTCTTCTTACATCATACTCTTACTCAGTATGAGAGACAGAGCTAGAGCTACACTCTCAGACAGTCGTTGTCTCTTCTAGTCTCTCTCTCTTCTTACATCATTGCAGTGTAGATTAGACATGAGAAAGTTCTCATTTTCACAAAGGACTGTGAATGAATGGAACAGATTATCTGATGATTGTGTGGGTGCTAGTAGTGTGAATATGTTTAAAAATAAAATCAACACATACCTCAGAAGGGCTGGATATATGTAGATAAAAGGGTTGGACTCTCGATAAGCCAAAGGGCTTCCTTGTCCACCTGCCATCTAGAGTTAATTCTCTGGATGGCAATCTTGTTAAATCTTGTTAAAAAATCATACTCTTACTCAGTATGAGAGACAGAGCCAGAGCTTACACCTCAGACAAATGCTGTCTCCTTTCTCACAGCTCTCTCTCTCTTCTTACATCATATAATTCTTTTTACTCAGTATGAGAGACAGAGCTAGAGCTACACTCTCAGACAGTCATTGTATCTTCTAGTCTCTCTCTCTTCTTACATCATACTCTTACTCAGTATGAGAGACAGAGTTAGAGCTACACTCTCAGACAGTCATTGTATCTTCTAGTCTCTCTCTTCTTACATCATACTCTTACTCAGTATGAGAGACAGAGCTAGAGCTACACTCTCAGACAGTCATTGTATCTTCTAGTCTCTCTCTCTTCTTACATCATACTCTTACTCAGTATGAGAGACAGAGCTAGAGCTACACTCTCAGACAGTCATTGTATCTTCTAGTCTCTCTCTCTTCTTACATCATACTCTTACTCAGTATGAGAGACAGAACTAGAGCTACACTCACAGACAGTCATTGTATCTTCTAGTCTCTCTCTCTTCTTACATCATACTCTTACTCAGTATGAGAGACAGAGTTAGAGCTACACTCTCAGACAGTCATTGTATCTTCTAGTCTCTCTCTTCTTACATCATACTCTTACTCAGTATGAGAGACAGAGCTAGAGCTACACTCACAGACAGTCATTGTATCTTCTAGTCTCTCTCTCTTCTTACATCATACTCTTACTCAGTATGAGAGACAGAGCTAGAGCTACACTCTCAGACAGTCATTGTATCTTCTAGTCTCTCTCTTCTTACATCATACTCTTACTCAGTATGAGAGACAGAGCTAGAGCTACACTCTCAGACAGTCATTGTATCTTCTAGTCTCTCTCTTCTTACATCATACTCTCACTCAGTATGAGAGACAGAGCTAGAGTATTAATGCTCAGACAGTCATTGTATCTTCTAGTCTCTCTCTCTTCTTACATCATACTCTTACTCAGTATGAGAGACAGAGCTAGAGTATTAATGCTCAGACAGTCATTGTATCTTCTAGTCTCTCTCTCTTCTTACATCATACTCTTACTCAGTATGAGAGACAGAGCTAGAGCTACACTCTCAGACAGTCATTGTATCTTCTAGTCTCTCTCTCTTCTTACATCATACTCTTACTCAGTATGAGAGACAGAGCTAGAGCTACACTCTCAGACAGTCATTGTATCTTCTAGTCTCTCTCTTCTTACATCATACTCTCAATCACTGCTCTTGCTCTGACTCTCTTCTCTTTATCTCTGCTTATCTATCGGTCCACCTGTCTGTCTGACCGTCCGTCTTTCCGTCCCTCTGCCCATCCCTTTGTGGACTTGGACATTGACGTTCTGAAATGACCCCTAAGACAGTTAAACATTTGCCATTGGCTGGCAATGATGTGAATAAAGCATTAATGTTCAGGAGACAATCAAGGCGCGAGACCAGACCGTGCGGCAGTATGAGCAGGAGACAGACAGTCTCATGTTCCGCAACCGACAACTGTCGACCCGCGTCTCCCTGCTACAGGAGGAACTCGATCGAAGCGACGTCAAACACAGCAAACACAAACAGGACAAAGTACGTCTTTTCTTGGCCACTCCTTTCTAGTGTTTACTGTCATTCTGTTCATATGTTTACCTTTTATGCTGAGCACTGCTCCGTAGCATCCCTTTTATGCTGAGCACTGCTCCGTAGCATCCCTTTTATGCTGAGCACTGCTACATAGCATCCCTTTTATGCTGAGCACTGCTACATAGCATCCCTTTTATGCTGAGCACTGCTACATAGCACCTCTTTTTGTTGTAACCGGTAGTTACATTTTTACTGCTTCATAGGATTTCTACCATTTGTTGTATAATGACTTGATTGTTATTTAGAATTTGTTGTATATATATATATATATATATATATCGTGTGCATGTGTGTGTATATATATATATGTATATATATATATATATATATATATATTTATATATATATATATACATATATATGAAGGGTTTTAGGGCAAATCGCAATATATCTTCGTTTTGAGCAAAAGTCACTTTTGTGTTTCAACCTCAAAGTTTAAACAAAAACTTGTAAATAAAGTTGATGTATACTAAGAATCCGAAATCATAGAGAATGGTAGCAATGTCTGAAATATTAGTTACAGATTTGTTATGCAATTATTTTGTTATCAAAATACCATGTATCCATATACCATGTGCCGTCACTCCGCGTAGCTGCACGTACGTCAAGGCGGTGCTGATTGGCTGAAAATGGATATATTGCGTTTTGATTTAAAAAGTCATATGTCACTTATTGCGTTTTAAAAACAAACTCACTTTTGTGTATGCCATTTAATGGAGAATTATCACGTTTTTGTATAAATTATATAGTATCCTAGCTCAACACATTTTTAGACAAATGGTTCGTCCTGGTTTGGGTGAAATTTCAAAAATGGTGAACATCATTGCATATTTGTTTTGTTATCTGACGTTGTATAAGCATTCTTATTTGCTTTATTTGTTGTTGTTTGTTGTTTATTTTAGTTGTTTTAAGTTAATGTGACAGCTGTGTCAATTACAAAATATTATTTAATGTTTCAAAACTTTGAAGGTTAACATGTGGGAAAATACAAACTGTTAAAAAACTGTTTAGGGTTTTGTAAATGAAAGGTGAGATAGCATTCCATGCAGTATTATGGGGCACACAAGGATTAATTCATATCACCAATGGCTGAAAGGCTGTAGCAGGTAACATCACCTATTACTTCGTATCCACCTACCAGAGAAACATCCGACTGTCAGTTTGTGTTCACCTACCAGAGTAACATCCGACTGTCACTTTGTGTTTACCTACCAGAGTAACATCTGACTGTCAGTTTGTGTTCACCTACCAGAGTAACATCCGACTGTCACTTTGTGTTCACCTACCAGAGTAACATCTGACTGTCACTTTGTGTTCACCTACCAGAGTAACATCCGACTGTCACTTTGTGTTCACCTACCAGAGAAACATCCGACTGTCAGTTTGTGTTCACTTACCAGAGTAACATCCGACTGTCACTTTGTGTTCACCTACCAGAGTAACATCCGACTGTCACTTTGTGTTCACATACCAGAGTAACATCCGACTGTCACTTTTTGTTCACCTACCAGAGTAACATCCGACTGTCACTTTGTGTTCACCTACCAGAGTAACATTCGACTGTCACTTTGTGTTCACCTACCAGAGTAACATCCGACTGTCACTTTGTGTTCACCTACCAGAGTAACATCCGACTGTCACTTTGTGTTCACCTACCAGAGTAACATCCGACTGTCACTTTGTGTTCACCTACCAGAGTAACATCCGACTGTCACTTTGTGTTCACCTACCAGAGTAACATCCGACTGTCACTTTATGTTCCCCTACCAGAGAAACATCCGACTGTCACTTTGTGTTCACCTACCAGAGTAACATCCGACTGTCACTTTGTGTTCACCTACCAGAGTAACATCCGACTGTCAGTTTGTGTTCACCTACCAGAGTAACATCCGACTGTCAGTTTGTGTTCACCTACCAGAGTAACATCCGACTGTCAGTTTGTGTTCACCTACCAGAGTAACATCCGACTGTCAGTTTGTGTTCACCTACCAGAGTAACATCCGACTGTCACTTTGTGTTCACCTACCACAGTAACATCCGACTGTCACTTTGTGTTCACCTACCAAAGTAACATCCGACTGTCACTTTGTGTTCACCTACCAGAGTAACATCCGACTGTCAGTTTGTGTTCACCTACCAGAGTAACATCCGACTGTCAGTTTGTGTTCACCTACCAGAGTAACATCCGACTGTCAATTTGTGTTCACCTACCAGAGTAACATCCGACTGTCAGTTTGTGTTCACCTACCACAGTAACATCCGACTGTCACTTTGTGTTCACCTACCAGAGTAACATCCGATTGTCACTTGTTGTTCACCTACCAGAGTAACATCCGACTGTCACTTTGTGTTCACCTACCAGGGTAACATCCGACTGTCACTTTGTGTTCATCTGCCAGAGTAACATCCGACTGTCACTTTTTATTCACCTACCAGAGTAACATCCCACCATCACCTTGTGTTCACCTACCAGAGTAACATCCCACTGTCACTTTGTGTTCACCTACCAGAATAACATCCCACTGTCAACTTGTGTTCACCCAGAGAAGTGCTGTCCACCCACCAGAGTTGTCTGCAGGAGATACTGTCTTGGGGGAAGAACTCAAAAGCAAAATAGAAGAAAATGCCAGGTTACATCGACAGGTATTCAGCTGACATCCTCCGTTTACTGTAAAGTTTGGTTGCATTTTCAACTTTAGTTCTGTTCTCTTTGATTATTTATGTTATGTTTGCCTTGGCTGTGTCAAAAAGAAAAATATTTGTTAGGATTAATTAAGAAACTAAAAGAGAAATACACCAAAGAACCATTTAACATTGACTGCGAATGGCAAATGCAAAGTTTGGCATTCTGCCAAGTGTCTCTTCCAAACCTTTCTATTTGCTTAAGTTCTTCAGATGTTAAGTGTATTGCTTTCTATGAAGGTTGGTATTTAAAGTTTGTTATTCAGATAAAAAAATTGAAAACAAATTGGTTTATACGTTCATACACAGAAAATTTAGATGTAGACTACAGATGACTATAGCTTTATGGTAAACAACTACTCAGTACCTGAGTTAAGATGTGTACAAGAAAAACTGTCACTGCTCTGTGAATGTATGTATATCATTGATAGGTTATTATTTGTAACTGACAAATGTTTAAGTCAGAAAATGAACTGTATTTGGCCAGGTGTTTGATTCAGAGAGTGAACTGTACTTGGTCCAGGTGTTTGAGTCAGTGAATTGTTCTTGTCCAGATGTTTGAATCAGAGAGTGAACTGTACTTGTCCAGATGTTTGAGTCAGAGAATGAACTGTACTTGTCCAGATGTTTGAGCTGAAAGTGAACTGTACATGGCCCACGGGTTTGAGTCAGAGAGCGAACTGTACTTGGCTCAGGTGTTTAAGTCAGAAGAGAATGAACTGTATTTGTTCAGATGTTTGAATCAGAGAGTGATCTGTGCTTGGCCGAGGTGTTTGAGTCAGAGAGTGAACTGTACTTGTCCAGGTGTTTGAGTCAGAGAATGAACTCTACTTGTCCAGGTGGTTGAGTCAGAGAATGAACTCTACTTGTCCAGGTGTTTGAGTCAGAGAACGAACTCTATTTGTCCAGGTGTTTGAGTCAGAGAATGAACTCTACTTGTCCAGGTGTTTGAGTCGGTGGAGAGACATCAGCAGTCAGAGAATGAGCTGCAGGAGAAAGTTCGCCAACTCTCAGAGGAAGTGAGCCGACAGAAACAGCTGTTGATTCACACTGAGCAAGAATACACAGAACAACTCGACAAACTGCAGTCACAGACAGCTAAGATGGAGGTTAAGGGACCATTTCACTAAGATAATGAACTCATAAGATGGAGGTCAGGGGACCATTTCACTAAAATAATGAACTCATAAGATGGAGGTCAGGGGACCATTTCACTAAGGTAATGAACTCATAACATGGAGGTCATGGGACCATTTTACTAAGATAATGAACTCATAAGATGGATGTCAGGGGACCATTTCACTAAGATAATGAACTCATAAGATAGAGGTTAGGGGACAATTTCACTAAGATAATGAACTCATAAGATGGATGTCAGGGGACCATTTCAATTAGATAATGAACTCATAAGATGGAGGTCTGGGGACCATTTCACTAAGATAATGAACTCATAAGATGGAGGTCAGGGGACCATTTCACTAAGATATTGAACTCATAAGATGGAGGTCAGGGGACCATTTCACTAAGATAATGAACTCATAAGATGGAGGTCAGGGACCATTTCACTAATATAATGAACTGATAAGATGGAGGTCAGGGGACCATTTCACTAAGATAATGAACTCATAAGATGGAAGTCAGGGGACCATTTCACTAAGATAATGAACTCATAAGATGGAGGTCAAGGGACCATTTCACTAAGATAATGAACTCATCAGATGGAAGTCAGTTAACCATTTCACTAAGATAATGAATTCATAAGATGGTGGCCAGGGGACCATTTCACTAAGATAATTAACTCATAAGATGGAGGTCAGGGGACCATTTCTCTGAAATAATGAACTCATAAGATGGAGGTAAGGGGACCATTTCACTAAGATAATGAACTCGTTAGATGGAAGTCAGGGGACCATTTCACTAAGATAATGAACTCATAAGATGAAGGTCAGGGGACCATTTCACTAAGATAATGAACTCATAAGATAGAGGTCAGGGGATCATTTCACTAAGATAATGAACTCATAAGATGGAGATCAGGGGACTATTTCACTAAGGTAATGAACTCATAACATGGAGGTCATGGGACCATTTTACTAAGATAATGAACTCATAAGATGGATGTCAGGGGACCATTTCACTAAGATAATGAACTCATAAGATAGAGGTTAGGGGACCATTTCACTAAGATAACGAACTCATAAGATGGATGTCAGGGGACCATTTCAATTAGATAATGAACTCGTAAGATGGAGGTCTGAGGACCATTTCACTAAGATAATGAACTCATAAGATGGAGGTCAGGGGACCATTTCACTACGATATTAAACTCATAAGATGGAGGTCAGGGGACCATTTCACTAAGATATTGAACTCATAAGATGGAGGTTAGGGGACCATTTCACTAAGATATTGAACTCATAAGATAGAGGTTAGGGACCATTTCACTAAGATAATGAACTCATAAGATGGAGGTCAGGGACCATTTCACTAATATAATGAACTAATAAGATGGAAGTCAGGGGACCATTTCACTAAGATAATGAACTCATAAGATGGAGGTCAGGGGACCATTTCACTAAGATAATGAACTCATCAGATGGAAGTCAGTTAACCATTTCACTAAGATAATGAATTCATAAGATGGAGGCCAGGGGACCATTTCACTAAGATAATGAACTCATAAGATGGAGGTCAGGGGACCATTTCTCTGAAATAATGAACTCATAAGATGGAGGTTAGGGGACCGTTTCACTAAGATAATGAACTCATTAGATGGAAGTCAGGGGACCATTTCACTAAGATAATGAACTCATAAGATGGAGGTCAGGGGACCATTTCACTAAGATAATGAACTCATAAGATAGAGGTTAGGGGACCATTTCACTAAGATAATGAACTCATAAGATGGATGTCAGGGGACCATTTCAATTAGATAATGAACTCATAAGATGGAGGTCTGGGGACCATTTCACTAAGATAATGAACTCATAAGATGGAGGTCAGGGGACCATTTCACTAAGATATTGAACTCATAAGATGGAGGTCAGGGGACCATTTCACTAAGATAATGAACTCATAAGATGGAGGTCAGGGACCATTTCACTAATATAATGAACTGATAAGATGGAGGTCAGGGGACCATTTCACTAAGATAATGAACTCATAAGATGGAAGTCAGGGGACCATTTCACTAAGATAATGAACTCATAAGATGGAGGTCAGGGGACCAATTCACTAAGATAATGAATTCATAAGATGGAGGTCAGGGGACCATTTCACTGAAATAATGAACTCATAAGATGGAGGTTAGGGGACCATTTCACTAAGATAATGAACTCATTAGATGGAAGTCAGGGGACCATTTCACTAAGATAATGAACTCATAAGATGGAGGTTAGGGGAACATTTCACTAAGATATTGAATATATAACATGGACATTAGGGGACCATTTCACTAAGATAATGAACTCATAAGATGGAGGTTAGGGGACCATTTCACTAAAATAATGAGCTCATAAGATGGAGGTTAGGGAACCATTTGACTAAGATATTGAACTCATAAGAAAATCCACCATTAAATAGAATCCGTTGTTAAATTTAAGGAGCTTTTTTAAATCTAAGAAAGCGCCGCTGTTTCATAGAGGACATTAATTCCGTGACACACCGACACAAGTGTCCCGGTGGCACATTGTGGTGTTGACAGTTTTCCGTATACAAGATCACTGTTAAGGAGCAAAATCGATTTTAAAGCAGAATTGGGCTTGAATTGGGCTAAGAATGTTAGAGAATCAAGTTGTTATCGAGTTGCCACATTTCTGGCGCCATCTTGAATTCTGCGGTTAGCTGAAGGAGGATTCCCGGGGACTTTTAGTATGTTACTTCAGACACTTCCAGGGATCTGTGTTGCAAAAATCAGCTTATTATTATCAACTTTTAGGTTTGACCCTAAAATTCCTGGACTATACAAGTATTCGGATTGAATGTAATTTGTTCAAAGTCATAGTTGAAAAATATAAGTTATATTAGCACAGACATCTTGATAAATTCATAATAAGAAAGACCAGAACTCTGGTGTCAGGCAGTAAGAATTCTACTATGCTTTTTCTTTCAAGATATCATATTTGTTAATGTTACCAGGACAATCTGTATTTATTTGAATAAATTTCAATAATTTGATATATTATCAATGTGATTAACTAACATTAGAAGTGCACATGAAAAGTAACCAAGGATATATTTAAATACCCATAGCTTGCATAGATTCAAAAGTGTGTTCCATAATAAATTGGTCATCAGAAGTCAGTTGCATTATTTTAATATTTAATAAGAGGTTAGATATTTTAGATGTGTGTTCTGTCGGCAATGCACACTGTTTGTGTGTGTTAAATGTTGGTTTTAATCTGGGTAGAAACATTACATAAACATTACATAAACATTACATAAACATTACATAAACATTACATAAACATTACATAAACATTACATAAACATTACATAAACATTACATAAACATTACATAAACATTACATAAACATTACATAAACATTACATAAACATTACATAAACATTATAAACCCGAAGAAACAATTGTAATTCCAGAGCATGTATGTTATTACACATGCTTTTGTGTTGCATTAGTTTGTTTGTTGTGGTCGGAGAATATAATTCATGTGTTGAACTATTTCCCAGGTACAATTACAGCAACGAGAAAAACAACTGAAAGAAGCTCAACTGAAAGTGAAAACTTTGTAAGTGTCTTAAATGCTTCATACACACAAAGTTAATGTTTTCTACTTTTATCATGTTCAAATGTAAACAAATTATATTCAAATTATATTTATTTATAGACTGTATATTTCCAAAATAAAATCATGGATGCTTACAAATAATAGAGATATGTTTTATTAGTGGATATAGAGCACTAAATATAGTAGCAATGTCATCCCATGTTACGTTATACGCGTTGCTCTGTCTGGCTCTTCTTTAGGCATCCACAACACTTAGGGGTGGGTGTGTTGGTGGATCGGTGGGTGGGTGTGTAAGTGGGTGAGTGTGGATGGGTGTGTGGGTGGGTGGGTGTCTGGGTGGGTGTGTGTGTGTGGGTGGGTGGGTGGATGCACAAGTTCACAAAGTCCCTAAAACATAATGTCTTGCATGTTGGTAGATGGTAGTTTGGACTCAGACTTTTGCTAAATTCTGATAGAATTTCTGTATTACCATGTACAATATGCCTCCCAATTTTTGGTATCAATCCCCGATTTCCCTTCTTCTGACAGTATGTGTGAAGCTTAGCTTAGTGTTGGCCACTGTCATTTCATTAAGGTTTGTAACTTTGTGTGGTGATCCTTGAATTCATCTCAGAATCGTAAACATGTCACTTATGCAAGTTATGACAAGTTACTGCCTCCTTGTGGAAATTGACAATTTTATTTAGCCCTTTCACCATGTATAATATCTCTGGTATGACTCAGTCTTTCATGTAAAAATGAAGGATAAAATGCATATTATACCAGAATCTTACAGTCCTATAGGAAATAAATTAAACAGCTGCCTATAGTTGCATTCTGTGTTACAGACAGGCACAGCTAACAAGTGTGACGGCCATTCAGTCCTCTCTACCAAGCAACAGTATTAGTGAGCAGACGACAGTCCTCAATGAGACACGTAAGTAGCTGTCTGCAGTAGGGTGGCATTAGAAAACATTACTACTACTGACATACATTAGTTATATATAATCTACATATATATATATATATATACATGCCAACTTTGGTGTGATGTAAGAGCATCTCCTCTGAGACGCCCCAGGTCCACTCGCCCCTTTCTACGTTCATTTGCTTCCTTGGACTGTTGGCCTCTGATCTTTCAATTGACAATGTTCTAGAAAAACAAGTGAATTTTAAGTTTTGATTTAATAACAGCATCCGTCATTGTTGATATTTGATGCTGACGTTAAATGCTTTTTATACACCAGGATTTGTCATTAACATAATTGGGTGGCTCCCATGAGAGCGGCTTTTTAGCCTTAGTGGGAGTCTTCCTGACCCACATGTATACTACTTGTGGTTATTATATTGATGATGTTACATATTCACTTATTGAGTGATATGTAAGTGGGTAAAAATGTCTGTCTGTCTGTCTGTCTGTCTGTCTGTCTGTCTGTCTGTCTGTCTGTCTGTCTGTCTGTCTGTCTGTCTGTCTGTCTGGCAGAAAATTCAATAGAGTTGGGGATGACACATAGCGGTAGTACTTATATATTCTAGGAAGCATAAATGATGCATTTATGTTCTCCTGTTCTTGCCATGGAATCACTGTGTAGTAAAGAGGAGACATTAAAAATATATATACAAGGACACAAGAAAGTGCAAACACTTGTTTCCATTGTGGTCCATAAATTAAGTAGTGACAGATATTGTAAATGTGACAGTGATGATAATGACAATAGTGAAATAATATTTGGGGTAACAGCAACAGTAATGACATGATCAGTGTCACAAGAAATGGCAGTGATGATACATGCAGCTAGACATACAATGTGTGCAGTCATACTAGTGACTGTCACCATCAGACTCGTTATGACTGTAGCACAATCCCTCAATCTCACCTTGTTCTCCTGGTACTGATCAACAAAATAACGTTGCTTCTCCTCTAGTCTTTACAAAGTTGGCACCTCTGAGCTTGGTTTCCAAGGATTTAGGCACAATAAAAGTTATCTTATTATTATTATTATTAAAATAGGTAATAGTCAGCCAAATAGGTAGATATGCACACAGCCATACAGCCACATACATAACACACATACACGCAACATATGTACACACAACACATGGCATACATGTATACATACACATACACGCATCCACGCACACACACACACACACATGCACCACACACACACACACACACACACACACACACACACACACACACACACACACACACACACACACACACACACACACACACACACACACATGCACATACACATGCACACACACATCCACACATACATGCCTGCACAAACATGCACACACCCACACTCACTGAGATACACATTGCCATTGTTCTTCCAGCCAGCCAAGACAGTGATGTGGTTGGAGCCTCAAGCCAACAGAATTGGAGTGAGGCGACAACAGAGATGGCGCCACTGGTGGCTGCTCTCAATCACTGTCTCGCCGACCTCTGTATCTACAGTAGACAGCGGTGGTCCACACACATGCTTGATGGGGGCTGGCAGCCACTCACTGACATCACATCCAGGGTGGGTACTCTGATTCACCCCAGGGTGGATATGCAGTGATATCATCTCTAGGGAGGGTACTCTGTGATATCAACCTTGAGGTGACTATGTGATATATATATATATATATATACAATACTTGCCACATGAAAAACCTTCTGCCGCAAAGACCTGATGTTGTCACTAACTCACAGTTTGAACTGTTTACAGAAGACAGCTGACAACTTAGAAGAGTGTGCAGACACATTGAAGAGTTGTGTTAACAACATTACACAATTACTTCCTTACCAATTACAAAGGTAAGTCAACATTCTCTTGTGTTGTGTAGCAGTGGGTGTGATGGAGGAGAATAAAGATGCAGAGTGGAGGGAGTTGGAGAGGGGAGAGAGAGAGAACGAGTGAGAGAGAGAGAGAAGATAGAGAGAGGGAGAGAGAGAGAGGAGAGAGAGAGAGAACGAGTGAGAGAGAGAGAAGAGAGAGAGAAGGGGGAAGGTGGACAAGGGGGGGTAGGGGGATGGGGAGAGAGAGGGAAAGGGAGAGAGAGGAAGGGCGAGAAAGTGAGAGGGAGGAAGAGAGAGGGAGAGAGGGAGGGAGAGGGAGAGAGAGCCTATCTATGCAGTAGAGTCGTGTTGTCCTATGCACAGTCACATGGGTGAAGCTAATGAGAGATTGATCCATGTTCACAAAGTTACAGTAAAGATTGAGGTATGTTGAGTTTCAACCATTTCAGAACCACTACAAGTTATTGTATATGTTATATCATTACCAATATACATGTGGTATTACCATGCAGATGATGAATGTTGAATGCCAACTTGCACATAATGATTTGAAGGTAAAGAGAGGTTTATCTGTGTTCATGCAGTATAGATGATGAGTGTCGAGTGTCGACCTGCACAGAATCACTTGGAGCCAAGAACCGACAGTTGCAGACGTCTTTGAAGACTTTCTCATCATCTCTCAGCCATCTGCAGACATACATCAGTCTGCTGACTGCACGAAGTACGTCCACATGTGATTAAAGCAGTGAATGTAATATCACATGGGATTACAATGTTAGAAAATCTAAGGGGTCATCTCAAAACATCAGTTGGATATCTGACAAAATTACTTTCATGTGGCCTCACCCCCACCCCCCTTCTCAGACAAAAGTTTGTAAACACTGATAAGATGATATCAGTATATTAACAGTATCAGTCTGAAGTGTAAAATGTCCATGTCCAATGCACAGATGAAACTGCCTATGATGAACTTCCCCCAAACGAAAGCAATTTTGTCTGATACCAGACATAAATATTCTGAGATGATCCCTAAATAGGTACTTCATTTCAATATTTTCCAGTACCTAATACTAAATTTGATACAAAATAAAATAAAGATGTTGAAGGATAATCAGTCATGTATCAGTCATGTTGTGTGGATCAAATTTTACCAAAACTGTACACCGGTAAATAATATTTGTATACCACTTTACAGTATATTTTGCATATGTTCATATTCCTTTTCAGCATTGCCCCATGTGAATATAATCCTTTCATGATATTTAATGATTGCAACCAGCTGGGTGACTTTCTTTGAATCCAGGTGGTTCCCATGGCAACCAGGCAACACAAAGTATAGACCAGCTACTTGTAATGCTCGTGAAAGCTGGTGCAGACTTTCACAAAACCACGACTGGTAAGAATCTACCTGGTTACAACAGGTAAGGTTTTACCTTTCAAGATTAGACATAATCACCAGAGGTAAGATTGCAAATGGTTTCAGCAGGTAATAGGGGAGAGGGAAGGAGAGAGAAGGGGGGGAGAGAGAGAGAGAGAGAGAGAGAGA
>CM034538.1:49679172-49684029 GCA_020002185.1 Paraescarpia echinospica | reverse complement strand
TGTGTGTGTGTGTGTGTGTGTGTTGTGTATGTTGTGTATGATGTGCGTGTTGTGTGTGTTGTGCGTGTTGTGTGTGTTGTGTATGTTGTGTGTGTGTTGTGTATGTGTTGTGTATGTGTTGTGTATGTGTTGTGTATGTGTTGTGTATGTGTTGTGTATGTGTTGTGTATGTGTTGTGTATGTTGTGTATTTTGTGTGTGTTGTGTATGTGTGTGTGTGTGTGTGTGTGTGTGTGTGTGTGTGTGTGTGTGTGTGTGTGTGTGTGTGTGTGTGTGTGTGTGTGTGTTGTGTATGTTGTGTGTGTTGTGTATGTTGTGTTTGTTGTGTATGGTGTGTGTTGGGTATGCTGTGTGTGTGTGTGTTGTATGTTGTGTATGTGTTGTGTATGTTGTGTGTGTTGTGTATGTTGTGTTTGTTGTGTATGGTGTGTGTTGGGTATGCTGTGTGTGTGTGTGTGTTGTATGTTGTGTATGTGTTGTGTGTGTTGTGTGTGTTGTGTATGTTGTGTATGCTTGCTAGCTATATCATCGTCCAAATCGTTTATATATATTAAGAATAATATAGGTCCCAATACTGATCCCTGTGGAACCCCACTCAAAACTGATTTCCAGTTTGAAGCCTCCCCATCAACAACTATCCGTTGTCTTCTGTCAATCAGCCATTTTTCTATCCAGTTAATTATACCATTTCCTATGCCATGGGCCTTTAGTTTAAGCAGTAATCTTTGATGTGGCACTTTGTCGATAGCTTTTTGAAAATCTATGTAGATGATATCTACTAGTGATCCCTCGTCTACCCACTTAGTGATACCTTCCAAAAACATAACATATTTGTTAAGCATGACCTCGCTTTTAGAAACCCTTGTTGAGATGGGTTTATCAAGTTATGTTTAGCAAGAAAATCCACCATGTGATCGTTAATTAATCTTTCTAATAATTTACAAATCACCGATGTTAAAGTCACTGGTCTATAATTATTTGACTTGTTTCTCGAACCTTTTTTAAAAAACGGTATAAAGTTTGCTTCTTTCCATTCTAATGACAAGTTGAAAACTGTTGCAAGCGGTATGCTAATTTGTTCTACAATTTCCAATAGTAGTTTTTGGGTGGAATACCATCCACTCCAGGTGATTTATTATCCTAATTTTCTTAGCTACCATTTCTGGGGTTACAATTAACTGACTTAAATAGTCTGATTCTGCCCCCTTGAACTTAGCCTCTGGTACTGGCAGTAAACTAATGTCTTCTCTGGTAAACACTGAACTAAAATACTCATTCAGGTCTTCTGCCGTTAAGAATCCCTCTGATATTATATTCCCAGCACTATCTTCTAGAGGACCGACCTTATCTTGAACTTTCTGTTTGCTTCGAACATACGCATAAAAACTCTTGCTGTCGTGTTTTATATTACAAGCTAATTTATGTTCATAGCTTCTCTTTGAATTTCTAATTTCAGCTGCTGCTTGGTTTAGTGCTTCTTTATAAATGTTGTAGTCTTCGTAATTTCCAGTACGTCTATATGACTTCCACATCATTTGTTTATACTTAATTTTTCTAATGGCTTCTTTCGATAAGTGTTTCTTTTTGGACCTTTTCCCATGTTTTTTAAGGGAACAAATTTGACGATGATGCATTAAATTTCACTCTTTAAGATATTCCAGCATTCTGTTGCTGTCTTATTCTTCAGTGTATTATTCCAGTCTATCTTTGCTAAATATTTCCTTATGTCCTTATATTTTCCTTTGTGGAAATTTCTCCTGTACTGCTTTTTACTATTCCTTTCTGATTTTACTTTGATGGTAAAATGTATCTGGTTGTGATCACTACTCCCCAGTGGCTCACATATCTTGACATTGTCAACTAATTCATTCTGTGAGGACAAAACTATGTCTAACACATTCTCTCCCCTGGTTGGTTCTAGCACATGTTGAGAAAGGAAACTATCTTGTACTAAAACCTTGTGGTCCTCACTACCCATACTCTATAGAGATTTCCATTTTATATGCCCATGGTTAAAATCCCCCATAATAACACAGTCCCGTTTGCTCACTTCCCTTATAGCGTTTTGTATTTGTTTATTCTCCTCTATGCTTATGTTTGGACTTCGATAAACTAATACAACCGTTAACGTCGAGTTTCCTGTAACTATGTTACACCAAACAGCTTCTTCGCAATCTGCTTCTCTGTCTAATTTTATTTCATAAGCCTGGATATATTCTTTAATATATAAAATAACTCCACCTCCCCTTCTTCCTATTCTATCTTTCCTAAACATTACATATCCTGTCAGACCCAATTCAGCATCTGATATATTGGTGGTTGCCCATGATTCGGTTATACCTATTATGTGAGGGTCAATATCTTCTACCATAATGTTTAGTTCATTTATTTTGTTTACTAGTTTAAATAGATGCAACCTGTCCCACTGTCAACAGATCGCAGCAGATTCTCTGAGAATACTGCTGCCCTCTTTCCACTTAGATGGAGGCCATCTCTCATATACATATCTTCACTCCCAACAAAGTACCCCCATAAATCTATGAATCCCACACCCTCTTCTTCACACATTGTCGATCCATTTGTTGAGCAGATGCTCCGAACTCTATACACACCCACTGAAGCACGCAGATCCTGGCGGGTCAGCATCCTTTTGGATGCCGAACAAGAGGCGGACGACAGTTGTGACCAGTGGAACACGGTGATTCCTCCCTCTGTCGTAGGCAACCCGTAGCGCCTATTCCCTATGCTAATAAACCCCTTCCATTATCACCACGCCACCTGGTAGATTATTTGGAAACGACAGAAGTGGATCAAAAACATTTTGGTTCGCTAGATAACATAGGAAAGTGTGTGTTCTAAGATCTTAGTTTTAAGCAAATATGTCGCTTATACTGACGGTTAGCATTATTGTATGATGAACAGGTGTTGCATGCATAAAATCAACTCGAACAATAATATCAATAATACATGATTATATTACTGACAGTGAGACGAAATAAACGACGGAAGTAGTGATTTCGGTTTAAGCGATCCGTGGCCGTATCAATATTGTTGTTTGGAGTTTAAGGAGTGCTCATTGTTACATCTATCTAAAGAAATCGTGTAGATCTGGGTGATTAACATGTCTTCTTGTTATACTAAAACTATTTACAGTATTGTTAGCTCCTTGTAAAATGTGTGTGCAATCGCATGACGTCACCAAGACCAATAGCTAATTACGGCTTCATGCTCAGCCACCGATCATCGCTTGTTGGTGGATTATTCACCACATTTAATATTAGGCGTGAAGCAAATGACACAATTGTACAAAAACGACCAAGATATGTACATACATTCGTGTGTAAATGATACAAAATGGATATTTTTAAAATCGTATGTCACCGCGTTCCTGTCATCCACACGTTATTAATGACCAAAGAAATGAAGATTGCAATCTAGATATAGTCACCATAACATTATATATATGTATATATATATATATATAACAAATATCTTGTGAATATCAAGTATATATCAACATTGAAAAAGTGCTATATAGATTTCTAGTAAAAATTCAGCACGTCTAGATTTGTATTTCGCGGATATCACAAAAACAGTGGCTCTCCAAGCGACCAGTTGGACAACTTGGGGATCTGGCAACTGAACTATTCTCTTTGTTGATAGAAGGTATGTTATGTATAACGCATACGCAACAATACAGTAATAATGTCATCATTTTGATGGTTGGCTACCTTCTTGTTCAATGGGGTTTTGATAACTGTTTTTTTTTGGTCACGAGGTAGACCTGTTGCCAGCATGTGTCTCTGGATATGTGCCCGCTGTACACCCAGGCCATCCATAACAAGTCAGTAGACATGCAAGCGCCAGTTGAAGCGTACTATATAGATACCAGGGGTCGGCAAGTCAAGCCAAGTGCGGCCCGCTAAGCTATTTCATGAGTTTGCTCACAATGAGGCCCGCGGGATGACAACATGCATTTGCATGGTGCACCTTCCATGGGAGAAAGAACCAAATGAGATGTTTCGTCGATGGACAAGTTTCGACACGATGTATATGCTTCTGTTAAGTTCTCCATAGCACATTTCGTCACCACTGGAAATTAGGCCTGTATGGCAAAGCAATGAAAACCCAGAGCCATGAATGTGCGATTTTGCATTACTTCTCGCCATCACGGCGCATCACTGCCGAGGGTTCAACTGAACATCTAGGCGTAATCAAATAACTGTTCCAGTTTGTTTCTTCCATATATCTTGCAACAGTTTTCAACTTGTCATTAGAAGAGGGAGTGGTTCCTTTAGAATGGAAAGAAGCAAACGTTATACCGTTATTTAAAAAAGGTTCCAGAAACAAGTCAGATAACTACAGACCAGTGAGTTTAACATCAGTGATTTGCAAATTATTAGAAAGACTAATTAAAGATCACATGGTGGATTTTCTTGTTAAATATAACTTGATAAACCCACCTCAACATGAGTTTCTAAAAGTGAAGTCATGCTTAACAAATATGTTATGTTTTTTGAAGATATCACTAAGTGGGTAGACGAGGGATCACCAGTAGATATCATCTACTTAGATTTTCAGAAAGCTTTCGACAAAGTGCCATATCAAAGATTACTGCTTAAACTAAAGGCCCGTGGCATAGGAAATGGTTTAATTAACGGGATAGAAAAATGGCTTGACAGAAGACAACGGGTAGTTGTTAATGGGGAGGCCTCAAACAGGAAATCATTTTTGAGTGGGGTACCACAGGGATCAGTATTGGGACCTATACTATTCTGAATATATATAAATGATTTAGACGATGATATAACAAGCAAGGTGTTGAAATTTTTTTAGAAGGATTAAACGTGATGACGAT
>CM034538.1:49484172-49674172 GCA_020002185.1 Paraescarpia echinospica | reverse complement strand
AATTTCAATTGCAGTTTCATCTTTCAATTGGTAAATCGCAGGTGTAAGCGCAGTCTCTGCTATTCAATTATGTTTGTATATTCTGTTGTAACACAAACATGGAAAATGTCTAATCGTGGCCAGCTTTGAAACCATGCAACTTGAAAGGTTCTGGATAGAGACATTGTTTTCCGATTAGAGACCGTTTAGGGAATGCGGAATATTTTAGCTGAAATGGTGTCATCTCAACAATTTACATGGGTAGCTTTTAATTGTGTCATCTTCAATTATTTCTACTGCTTTGGGGATGTTTTTATGTTGTGATACCGATCGTATACGTTCATGAGATGCATGGTTGAGAGCGCTGACATACATATTAGTGTCGGGTCGTTTTTTTTTTTTTATTATGTCGCGCACCGGTGAAAGCTCAGCGACTATTGAGTGTATTACCGATTATACTTACAGATAGTCCGCATACGATCGTGTGCTATTTTGTAGTTTCGTTCATTACAAATGAAGGCAAACATAATATTATTTTATCGGGAACCATTCTAAGGCATCATAGCAAGTAGCCGCGTGGCTGCGTGGCAGTGTGGTAGTGTGGTAGACCGCGTGGCAGTGTGGCAGTGTGGTAGACCGCGTGGCAGTGTGGTAGACCGCGTGGCAGTGTGGCAGTGTGGCAGTGTGGTAGACCGCGTGGCTGCGTGGCAGTGTGGTAGACCGCGTGGCAGTGTGGCTGCGTGGCAGTGTGGTAGACCGCGTGGCTGCGTGGCAGTGTGGTAGACCGCGTGGCTGCGTGGCAGTGTGGTAGTCCGCGTGGCAGTGTGGCAGTGTGGCAGACCGTGTGACCGCATGGCCGTATGACCGTGTGGCCGTGTGGCCGCCTCCAAATTCGAGGACTTGAAAAAGTAGTCCGGCCATTGCCGGTATGGCCGGAACGGTTCCAACACCCACGGTTTGCAATTAGAAAGCCTAAAGGTATAAACAACATAAACAACATATCCAGTTACGCTCGCAATTTTACACATTTAATTATGTAGGCCCATTTGATTAATGTGGGCCTACGTGATTTATGGACATAGCGCATCCATTTAATAGGGGACATTACGTGGGTACAGATTCATCAATAATTAATAATTGGACTTCTGTAATAAGGAAGCTTAAAATAATTAACAAGTGGATTATTTGATCTTTCTAAGCGCTGTAAATACAAAGATACTGATGTTGTTTTATACTTGTCAGACGAGTTTCTGATGTAGATCCTAGTTGATGGAATATGTAGTTTTGAAAAAAATTACATTATAAAATAAATAAATTACTACCACTACCCGGCGTATTTAGAGGGGGCGAGGGGGCGGTCCCCCAATGGTGGCAGCTGCCCCGCCCTCGACAGTGGCACGGCAGCTGCCAGCTGACCTATGCTCTTGACAGGGCAATACTCACCTGGTTCAGCCACTTAGCAACGTGTTAAAACAGGACCCATAAACTGTTACAGAAATTATATTGTGCTACTACTACTTCTACTACTACTATTAGTCTGCTACTACTACTATCTATTATTACTAGTACTACTACTACCATTACTACTAATACTACTACTACTACTAGTAGTTGTAGTCTACTACTACTATATACTACTCGTCTATTACTACTACTACTGCTGCTGCTGTTGCTGCTGCTGCTCCTCCTACTACTACTAATCTACTACTACCATATACTACTCGTCTACCTCTACCACTACCATTACCACCACCACTACTACTACTACTACAACAACAACAACAACTACTAAAAGTATTTTAGTCATAACATTTTAATATGGTATGCACACATCAATTCATATTTTAGCAACGCTCACCAGAGAGACTGGGTTCTTTGTAGGCTTGGGTGTCTCAAGTATCCAGAATGTCCAACCGTCCCGAATTGGTCGGGACAGTCCCGATTTTGTGCCCTGGGTCCCGAGTTCCGGCCTTCCCATGGTCGGGACCCGGAATGTCCCGATTCTCGGGCAAAAATCGGCGAAACTTTCTTACCTTCACTCAAAACGATTTGTCTAGCAGTTTGTTTTCACGGCATTGGAAACACATGTGTTAAATATTTACAGTATGGCTACATTGATACGAAAATAATTGTTTTTGTTCAAGTTTATCAAAACAACATAAAACATTAGGACGTACGATTTCTGCTCCCATCACTATACCTTGTCTCAATTGACTCGAGTAGTGATGTCAAATGCTTTCAATCTCTTAAATAAGTTCATATTACTCAATACCAGTATAATTCTGGTCGGCCTCTTATTATCACTCCTTCGTCTTATATTTCATGGCCCAGTGTTCACCATGTAGATGCACCTAGCATAGAGTTTGCCTTCTTGCAATCTTGGAAGGCTTAGTTTAGGCTCAGCGCACTTCTTCGTTACAGTTTGTCTGTTATTATTACTTCAAAGTCGTTCTCTTTGTGTGATATTTATACAGGGTAATTTATCATAAAGCAGTCGTGCTCTTTCTCTTCTTGTGACCATAATTCACTCCTCGTGGACCATAACTAAAATATGATTTGCCTTTTTGGACGTTTTGGCACATTGCTCTAAATATTATCTCAAATTTGTTTAATATTTTCAAGCCTAAATCTTTATCTTTGTGTCATGTTTAAGGGTCATTTTCCATGACGCAGTGGAAGTATTATAATATTCTTGTGGAAACTGTTATTTTGTTAAAGGAAGTTTTTCTCATTTTTGAAATCGAATTACTCTTAAGTCTTAACAAACAGAGATGATCTGGCAGAGGATTGCCAAAAAAGTGAATGCTGTGGGTGGCAGTGGACACACAGTGACCCAGATAAAAAAGAGATGAATAAACATGAAACAAACCGTTTGATAAAGATGGTTCAAATAAAAACCAGAGGCATGGAGAACCTCTACCTGAGGTGCTTTATGAGAACTTGGTGAGGCACATCGTCTCATTGACAACACCAACATGGTGGATGGTACAGAGGGTAAGTGCATTAATTTAGTTTTAATTAACTTTTACATCACCTGAAATTATTTATATTTTTGTCATGTTTCAATGACAATACATTTGTTCCTAACATTACTCTGGCAAGTCAGTTAAGGTAACAGTTGAAGATCAATGGCACAACATAAGCCTGTAGAGTGCTTTTAGTGGTCAAATTTGCCACAGCATCTCAGTAGGCCTTTTACAGATAGAACGATATAGTGTACACTTGGTGGCAGTGGTATTTCAGTGTTGTGTGGGAGTCTCAACCTCTTCTGGTGTTTGTGTTTTGCAATGAAACAGTACTGGATGTGCATATACCCACTGATCCCATATATTGGGTTCTGTTGTAGTACCACTGGTCTACTGTCCCATCATCACCCACTCCTGAACAAGAATGTCTGCTTATGATTATGTACATGTACTCCAGGTAAGTCGTAATATGCAACACACTAGTGAGAAATGGTGATATCGTCTACAAAACTAAGATATTCAAGAATATGACGAGACCAGTTCCTACTATGTTTGCTTGATCAGCTTATTCAGTTCATAATACAATTATCGTAATGTTCAATTCAGTTCATCCCGAGACCTGTCAGGTCGTAGGGGAGACATGAGGGACGCAGTCGCAGCGAATGCTTTCCAGCCGGGGCGGTCAAACGGAAGTCTCAATAGCGTTTGGACATCAAAGTCGGTCCACTCACGTCCACTGCGGCGGTCCACTGCGGCGCTGTTTTCCTCATTTGCATAGGTTCAGACATGCGCACTTCACCATTTCTTGATTTCATGTTATAAGCTCCACCCACTTTTAAACCGCAACGAAACTGATGTACTTTGATCGCAACAAAACCGATATATATGTACGACGGCGTGACGCCACAATAACGTACGCCAACCAACGGGTCAAAATGCATTGCGTTGGTTGGTTAATATACGTGATTGTGACGTCACGCCTACTACGCGTAAGTCATTTTAGCGGCCGTGTGAAAGTGGGTGGAGTTTATACCAAAGACCGTATCAATGCAACACGGTGCAGCGCGCGCTATATACATTGTTCGAGGAAAGTACAAAACAAAGACCGTATATCAATACAAGACGGTGCAGCGCGCGCTATCTACATTGTTCGAGGAAAGTACGTAAGCAGTTCGTCCGCCATTCTGGAGTTGCGCCAAGCCAGACCATACGCGTGCAGAAAATGCAGTTCTTTGCATTATCATTGCTCAACATTTTCAACGATAACCTCAATATTTTAATTATATAAGAAGTGGTACAGCCTGATGATTATTCTGATGAAACACGACGAAGTTCAGTTTCTACGTGGTTTGTTTGCATATTTCATTATTTTGAATTGTGATATCTAAACAATTTCAAGGATTACTTTAATATATTTCATTTTATTTGACGCATCACAGCTTGGTAATTATTCTGATGAAATGAGGTGACTGAATAAATACGTTAAAGGGAATAAAAACATATATTGCTTGAATTCATGTTGTATTACATCCTGCTATATATTTCCACGTCCACCAAGCCAACAAAAATAAAAAAATTCAATGAATTAGAAATTCCACATTTTATGCTGTGCATCCGGACATTTTCGAATATGCATATTTTTGGCGCGCTTTTCGGGATGCCGAGATGTGACGTCACTTATGACTCAAACTCGCATCAGGCCGACCCTTTCCATGCATTCAGAGCATGTTTACAATTATAGCTTTTGGGTCGAAACGAGCGTCAGAACGAGTTATTGTGCAATATTCCGACGTAATGCAAACACTAGTCATCATAGAGGAACAAGCAGTTATCTTACGGTTCCACATGAATCGAATTTTATTCAAAACAACGAATGCGAATGAGCCTACAAGACGTCGACTAGGTTTCGCCGAGCTTGGGCTCGTTTTCAGAATAATGATATCGAATGCAACCAACGGGAGATAATCTACACTAACAAACATACATAGCGAACATATATTGTATCCAGCTACATAAAGTAACGTGTATTATCTCATAATATCACTAGAATATCGATATATAAAGGAGTTGTACAATTTATCATAGCAACTTAAATCAGTCAAAGAATTTCCGCTGTTCCCGCTAGCTCAGTGGGTAGGCGCGTTGGTAACTAGTTGTTTATTTTACAATCGGGCGACGCCGGTTCAATCCTGACAACTTTTGATTTTCTTTACACTTTTTTGTTTATGTTTTCACGAAGTAATATAAACCAAATCATTTTATACTATAATGCACTGTTGTTTGTAAATAATTTTTATTTTTGTAGTAATTATTTATTCGCCACAAAAATGAAAATATGGTCATTATGTAACGATGTTTCTAAATTTCATTTATCCAAACAAATATAATGTAATGGATATATAATTTATTAATTGTAAATATATTGTACGCTAATATATTGTAATTATATATGTGAAAACAGATTGAGATCTGTCTGGATAAATACAATTTAGAAACATCGTTATATATAATGACCATATTTACATTTTTGTGACGAATAAATAATTACTACAAAATAAAAAATTAAAATTACAAACAGTGCATTATAGTATAAAATGATTTTGTTTATATTACTTCGTGAAAACATAAAGAAAAAAAGTGTAAAGAAAATCAAAAGTTTGCATGCTGTCAGGATTGAACCGGCGTCGCCCGATTGTAAAAAAACCGATTAGTTACCAACGCGCCTACCCATTGAGCTAGCGGGACTAGCAGAAATTCTTTGACTGATTTAAGTTGTTATGATGAATGGTACAACTCCTTCATATATAGATATTCTAGTGATATTATGAGATTATACACGTTACTTTATGTAGCTGGATACAATATATGTTTGCTATGTATGTTTATTGGTGTAGATTATCTCCCGTTGGTTGCATTCGATATAATTATTCTGAAAACGAGCCCAAGCTTGGCGAAACTTAGTCGACTTGTAGGCCCATTCGCATTCGTTGTTTTGAATAAAATTCGATTCATGTGGAACCGTAAGATAAATGTTTGTTCCTCTATGATGACTAGTGTTTGCATTACGTCGGAATATTGCACAATAACTCATTCTGACGCTCGTTTCGACCCAAAAGCTATCCTTGTAAACATGCGCTGAATGCATGGAAAGGGTCGGCCTGATGCGAGTCTGTGTCATAAGTGACGTCACGATACCACGTGATCGCATAGCTCATTAAAAAAAAAAATTCCGCGGGAATCGCTTCACAGACGGGCTTAAAATCGAATTTATACTACAAATGTATTTTTCTGTATTTGTTTAATGTTGTCAAATGTTACTTACAATGTTAAACTTTGTGTACACATGGAAAAAGGATTTTAGCTAATGCCTTATTTTTATTTCCTTTAACATCGCGCGCTGCCGGTCCCGCAGGCGCATGCGCTTACCTCCCGAATGGCGGACAAAAACCTTCAGTGTAGACTGCCATTTTTTCGCTCAGTGACGCCTCCTGTCCAAATAGAGGCTCCTTGGTACATAAGCCGTTCGTCCGCCATTCTGGAGTTGCGCCAAGCCAGACCATACGCGTGCAGAAAATGCAGTTCTTTGCATTATCATTGCTCAACATTTTCAACGATAACCTCAATATTTTAATTATATAAGAAGTGGTACAGCCTGATGATTATTCTGAAGAAACACGACGAAGTTCAGTTTCTACGTGGTTTGTTTGCACATTTCATTATTTTGAATTGTGATATCTAAAAAATGTCAAGGATTACTTTAATATATTTCATTTTATATGACGCATCAGAGCTTGGTAATTATTCTGATGAAATGAGGTGACTGAATAAATACGTTAACATCGCGCGCTGCCGGTCCCGCAGGCGTATGCGCATGCCTCCCGAATGGCGGACAAAAACCTTCAGTGTAGACTGCCATCTTCTCGCTCAGTGACGCCTCCTGTCCAAATAGAGGCTCCTTGGTACATAAGCCGTTCGTCCGCCGTTCTGGAGTTGAGCCAAGCCAGACCATACGCGTGCAGAAAATGCAGTTCTTTGCATTATCATTGCTCAACATTTTCAACGATAACCTCAATACTTTAATTATATAAGAAGTGGTACAGCCTGGTGATTATTCTGATGAAACACGACGAAATTCAGTTGGTTAAATAAACTATTGCAACGTTTCTACGTGATTTGTTTGCAAATTTAATTATTTTGAATTGTGATAGCTAAAAAACTTCAAGGATTACTTTAATATATTTCATTTTATATGACGCATCACTGCTTGGTGATTATTCTGATGAAATGAGATGACTGAACAAATACGCTAACATCGCGCGCTGCGGTCTCGCATGCGCATGCGCTTGCCTCCCGAATGGCAGACAACAACCTTCAGTGTAGACTGCAATTTTCTCGCTCAGTGACGCCTCCTGTCCAAATAGAGGCTCCTTGCTTATACCATGAAATCAGAAAGTGGTGCCTCAATCGTAGATTGGTGAACTGTGGAGCCTCTATTTGGACAGGAGGCGTCAGTGACTCGCAATTGCTGGTCCATGTGTTTTGGAAAGGGGACCAACACCATATTTTATACACCCTGTGGACAACGGTGTTCTTCTGCTTCCAATAATTAAGATGTACATCATATTTTTCTTCAGCTGCTTATATTTGGAAAGCCTTTGAGACAGGCAATAACGTTATTCATCGTAACCATCCTTGGATTGATTAGGCGAAATATAGCATATAAAGAAAAAGAACTAATAATACCGCTGTACAAAACAATAGTTAGGCCTCATTTAGAATATTGTATACAAGCGTGGAGGCCATACCGCAAGAAGGACATAGATATGCTAGAAAGAGTACAGAGGAGAGCGACTAAAATGATACCAAAACTGAGGGATCTTAGTTATGAAAAACGCCTAAAAGAATGTGGTTTAACAACACTAGAGACCAGGAGATTGAGAGGAGATCAGACAGAAGTGTTTAAAATATTGAATGGTTATGAAAATGTTGATAGAAATATGTTTTTTTCAGTTAAGAAAGATAGAAAGACTAGAGGACATGAAGTTACATTAATAAAGGAACAGTGTAGATTAGACGTAAGAAAGTTCTCATTTTCACAAAGGACTGTGAATGTATGGACCAGATTATCTGATGATTGTGTGGGTGCTAGTAGTGTGAATATGTTTTAAAATAAAATCGACACATACCTCAGAAGGGCTGGATATATGTAGATAAAAGGGTTGGACTCTCGATAAGCCAAAGGGCTTCCTTGTCCACCTGCCATCTAGAGTTAATTCTCTGGATGGCAATCTTGTTAAATCTTGTAATGTTAACGGCATCTGTCATGCTCTGTGAACATGTACGTCGACGTCCTTGTCAGTGTCTCAATAACGGTTTAGCAGAGGTGTCTGCATTCTTCGGCAATGGTTGGGAGACAAGATGAGAAACCTAGAATCACTACCCTGAAGTGACCAAAGCATTAATGTACATGGCACTGATTTCATCATTCCATTTGGATCTGGATTCGCGACAGTTCAACTCCTGGTATGCTTCACCGTTGTACGCTGTAACTAGAGTAGCAATGTGGTATCCGTTATCGAGGCAATTAGAAAGTTATTCTGCCAAAGGAATAATACAAGATATTCCACCTACGCAGGATGCTTTATAGCAGCATTCAAAGCGTATAGCATACCAAGCTTTTATCTGGTCTGGTTGACCGGTACACTGGTCAAATAGCAGACACCCATTGCAGATGGCTGGAGCTAGACATGCGACGTGAACAGTCTGCCAAAAGCTGTACTATATGGCAAACTAAAGAAATGGCGCGAAGATCTACAAATTGTATTTTTATATTTTCGACTGTTCGACTTGCCGTTTTCAAATAATACATGTTGTACTGAAATATGGCGAAATCCTAAAACGGCATGTCTCGGTTCAAGGGGGGCAATTATGGATCCACCCACAGAAATTGGTGACTCCTTTCAAAAAGTCAAAGTTACTAGCGTATGGAAGTAAAGAAACACTGTTCGTGATGTAAGTCAGTCTGTACCCATATCCTATTGAGAAATGTTGTAAAACGGCCGATATTTTAATTGATTAGGGGTGAAAAATAATGGATCCACCCAAGAAATGTTCTGATTCTGTTAAAAAAGCTAAGGTTAATAACCAAACGATGCAGAGAAAAATATTTGGTTAAGTTACCCTGATTGTATCCATATACATTAGAAAAATGTGGTAACATGGCAGATTTTGGTTGGTACGGGGTGAAAAATAATGGACCCACCCAAACAATGTTCTGACTCCGATCAAAAAGTAAAAGCTACCAACTTAAGGAATTGGTGGGAAAAGTTTGGTGCTTTTATCTGGTCTGTCCCCATATCCCAACAATATGTCGCTAAGGTACCTAACTATAGCCGATGGATAATAACGTGTACATAACGTGTCGAATTTATGTGCTGGAGACAGAAACATGGGTAGTTAGTTGTCTGATAGTTGTCACCGGAGACTTGGTTTCTGAAATCACAGCATTCCACCCACTCCAAGATGTCAACTGTTGGTCCACTGATGAGACAACCCTAAACACAACCCACCCACAATCTAATGCAGAAACGTTTGCAGATGCAGTAGCTCCAGCTTAGATCACATTTGCACGCTCTATTGTATTGCCACGAGTGTGTGTTTCCATGCTTACGGCAATGGAGTTAGGGCCAACCAAAAATGTCTAAGATAACCCGGCTCGGCCACCACAAATCTCGAACACAATCCCCTCGACAGCGAAAAGTCTCCAACACTGCCCCCGTGGTGGACAATTGATCATACTTATGATACCGAATGTAACTTAGACAGCTATTTCTTTTAAATACCTACAGTTGCTGTCACCTTAAAAAGTGACTTTGAAGAGTTCGAAAATGCCAATTTGTGAGTTTCCGTATGATTCTGTACGTTTGGCCCAAGTCCAGCCGTACGAACATAAGAACCTACATGTAATGGGACTTTATGTAGTTACGTACATATATTTTCAACGTTCTGCTTGTCTTCTACGAGTGTACTGAGTTAAGTTTAATGTTGTACAATTTACACTAAGCGTCCATGTGTGGGCGCGTAGGCCACCATCAGTTGTTTAAGCGCGCCTAACGGTAAACGATTTCGTTACGTTACCAGCTACCTCGTATTGCTTTTATGCTCTAAAAACTATGTTTTTCATTAAAGTTATTCACCATTGTGTTAATGGTTCATCTTTTCATGCATTGTTGCATTTATTTAGTGTATTTGAATAATGAATTTACTGACCTTTAACCGTTATCTACCAGTCTAAACACACGAATAGAAAGTGAGCATGCAATAGTCACCACTGTTTACAATAATGGACATTCAGGCCCGTAACTAGATTTTGCTGGGGGGGGTCATTTTTGATATTTTGTTATATATATATATATTTCCAAGGAAAACTGCAACTAAAGAGTCTCCTGTATGAAAGCTAATGTGCCACCGAGGCAGCTGAACACTTTCCAGTGAATCGATCTGAATGTGCCAAGACCATCTGTCTTCACTACCCATTCTGCTGAACATTAAAGCGATTCTTTGTAAGCTAATATACATTTGAGATGTACTGTATCAAAACGTGATAATTTCCCATAACTACTTTCTCTGCTACTTATGTCTTGCATGTTTATGCATAATTTGAGTGTTATCTGCGCAAAAAGCCGATAAATAATTGTGTTTACGCGAATAATGTTGAGCTTGTTGCCACATGGATGATTATAACACCGAGATCGCCAGGATCTTCAACAAACACGCGCTAGCCAACAACCGGGTCATCACGGATCGTCCGATAACCCCGTGGCACACTGAAGAACTGGCAAAACGCAACCTCCGCCGCGCCGAATGCCGATGTCAAACGAACTGCGCTGTTATAGTCATCAGTTTGGATTTAAGCCAAAACACGGAACGGAGCTGTGTGTGTTTACATTTAAGGAATTATTAAGATTTTACACTAAACATGGTTCAGTTATGCATGTTGCGTTTCTGGATGCGTCAAAAGTATTTGATTCAGTCAATCGACATAAGCTGTTAACGAAATTAGAACAGACACACGTACCGAAATATATTCTAAGAATAATCAGCAATGAGTTCAATTACCATTATATATGTATCCGATGGGGATATACCTACTCGGATTTCTTCGCAGTGGGCAACGGTGTTAAGCAAGGTGGAAAGTTATCCCCTTTACTTTTTAACATTTACGTAGACAACTTGAGTGTACAACTATACAAACAGCATGTTGGTTGTAGTCTGGGTACTATGGTTGTTATTTACCTGATATACGCTGATAACCTACTTCTATTCGCTCCTTTTTCTACCAAGGAACTACAAACGTTATTTGACATATGTTATTCTTGTGGGTGTGAGCACGACATTCAGTTTAATGCTGATAAATCACTGATCATGTACTTTGATTCTAGAAATGCAAACCTTGCCAGGGAAATGACTTTAGGAGGAAAGAAGCTAAACTTCGCCACCTCTTTAAATACCTTGGGCATGTCATTTGTAACGACTTATCGGAGGAGGCTGACATTCAAGCCAAAGTGAGACTTCTTTATGCCAAAAGTAACATGTTACAGCAAACATTTCATATTTGTTCTACAGCTGTAAAGAATAAGCGGTTTACTGCATATTTCAATAATATTTATATGTGTGAGCTATGGGTTAATTTTAGAAAAGCTAATTTTCAGCAATTTATTGTTGCCTATAACAATTCATACAGAATATTGAACAATCTGCCGATGAGATGTAGCGCCAGCCACATGTTTGCTACAGCTAATGTAAAACCATGTAAATGTGTTATCAGAACAGCTATTTTTAGCTTAATCACGATGATTAACGGGTCTTTTAGTATTGTTACTAGCGACATATACAGTACGTCGCAGTTGCGGCATTAGTGGATCAAGGCTCTGTATAATTTTTAAATATCGTGTTTTTATTAACATATTTATTTTTTACGTTTATTTATTTATGTTTCTATTTTTTATATGGATGTTTTTATCGATGTATTTTTTCCAATATGGATACAATGCTTGCTGAAATAAAAACACTATTATTATTATTGATGCGAATGATTTCAATCACCCGTTTCAAAGTACTTACCGCCCGAGCTACAGTACCGAGACCGCGCTTACAAGTGCGCGTCCATAAAAACCTGACTCAAGCACTTGATGCGCGGCGTGGTTTGCTACTCGCGCTGTTAGATCTCAGGGCTGCATTTCACACGTTGGACCACACCATTTTGTTGCAGAGACTCTGTGATATTGGAGTAAGTCAGACAGCACTCACATGATTCACTTCATGCCTTGTGGGTCGAACAGCCGCTGTAAAGGTAAGGCGACACACATCTGCTCGAAGAACAACACAGCAGGGTGTTCCCCAGAGGTCAGTTCTGGGGCCCATGCTGTTCAATCTGTACAGTCTACCAATTGCCGATATCTTCAAACGTCATAACATTCAGTACCACATATACGCTAACAACACTCAACTCTATATGCCGAGTGTCCGCCATTCCAACACAGAGATGCCCTACGAAGAATGGATGAATGCGTTTACGCGACGTAAGACGCTGGCTGACTTGCAACCGTCTCCTGCTGACCGAGACGAAAACAGATGTCATCGTTTTTCGTTCCTCCGTCCGTTCGCCCGCTACGGGGTCCACTGTCGACGTATGTGGGTCCGTCGTACCATTAACGCCCACCGTTCGTGGCATCGGCATTATTCTCGACAATAGACTAGACATGTAAGCGCAAGTGTCACATGCCTGTCGAGCCGCCCACTTTCACCTCTTTCGTATATCGGTAATAAACGAAGAAGCCTGACTCTTGTACATTCCCTAGTGACAGTCGGCTCGACTACGGGAATCTCAGGCCATCTCCTGCACCGTCTTGAGATGGTGCAGCGCTCGGCAGCCAGGGTCGTTCTGCAAATTAGGCGTGGTGACCGGCGAAGCATGACGGCAGAATTGCAACACTTCCACTGGCTGCCGGTGAAGTATCGGATTTAATTTAAACTACTCGTCCTTGTATTCCGCGCCCTTCATAATCGGACGCCGGAGTACCTCGCCTCACTCTTCACGTCGAATGGGCCATTAAAAAAAATGGCCGCCACATTCAATTTCCCCATATCTTAATAAATGCGTTACATAGAGCAATAATATTTGTATCTAGATGTATGTCTTAGGGGTCAAAGATTTCATATTTGTTACTTTTGGACTTCTCCGACATTCACATCCGCCATATTTAAAGATGGCGGTCATCAATACAAATGTGACGATATCTTAATAACTACTTTACATAGAGCCGTGTAGTTTACGTTTTTTGAATAACTTGGAGGATAGCGATTTCAAAACATGTACCTTTTTACCTTCGTCGACATGCCTATATCCGCCATTTAAAAATATGGCGCCAGACAAAGCTTATTATTCCCATATCTCAAGAACTACATAACATAGAGCCACAAAGTTGATGTCAAAATGTATGTACTTTAGATGCGATGATTTCAAATACATTAATTTTGACCTTCATTAACTTTAAAATATATCCGGCATTTTGAAATATTCGCCATTTTGAAAGATGGCGGCAGACAAAGCCTGCTATTCCCGTATCTTAATATCTACATAGCCTTGAAACTTGAAGTTGGTGTCAAACATATGTTTTTGGGTGCGACGAAAGTAAGGGTGTTACCTAGATATTTTCTAAAACGGGCAATGTCACGTCAAAAGTTAGATTATGATGCCTATACCTTCTAAATTTACAACAACGATTCCCAAACATTTCACACAGCCCACTGACATCCGCCGCATTGGCACAGCGTTGTGCAGCTCAGGTTGGCTTTGAAACATCGACACCGTCCTCTGCAGATTTTCGTGCAGCTGTGCCTGCAGATGGCAGTGTCATCAACAGGTTTTTCATGAAAGCATCTTGTGTTGGTGGAATATATCCCTTCCTTTCTGTGTGAAGTGGATCTGTCTGGCCCGGTTCACGTGGCCCCGGTCGTACAATACAACAGTGTACCTCTCGATGGTTGGAAGAACTTCTCTCAGGATATATGTTGAGGGACTGTCTGCAAGAGCACACAATGCAGGCGTTACAGCACTGAAAACATTCCTTGATGTCAAAGCCGTGTGTTTACCTGTTTCAACGAAACACGATGTGGTATCACACCCGGTCAGTGCATAGAAAACAGGCAATGTCTTGCACTTGTCAAGACCAAGCTCGTGCGCAATAGCAGTTGCATCGACGTATCGGAATGATTTCCCTGTGCTGATCGTTACTACAAAACTGTCACAACCAAGTCAGCGAGTGAAGCTGACAGCTAGAACAATCACTGTCAATTGTTCTTATGACAATCGTCTGTCTTCCTTGCATCTGCAGCATCCAATAGCATCCTGGCGTCTGTCGCTTCCTGTGTACACGGTGATAGCTGGATATTACCATAATTTAAACAACTTTCGTTTTCTTTCATTCAAGTAGACCATGGACGTCCGCAGGGGAAAGGGATCATTTACCCCCTTGGATCTGATCTGAATTTGTTTTGACGTACATTCGTCAGTCAAAGTAATATAATATATATATATATATATGTATATATATATATATCGTCATCATCATCATCATCGTTGTGCCCATAGGTTATCTCGTAGTCTGCTTATGTGCCCTGCCCAAGTCCACTTCTGTCTATGACATTTGTCTTCTCTTTTACCCAGATTTTTTGTATTTGCTCTCCCGAAATGTGATGTTTAACATACTTCTTGCCATCTTTGTTTGTGCGGCTGCTAGCCTGTTCTTTGCCTGGATGGTGAGTGCCCATGTTTCCACGCGGTATGTCATCGCTGGAAGTACGCGTGAGTTGTAGACTTGTCCCTTCAAGCAGGTTCCACAGTTACCCTTGAAGATGACGCGGTGTTTGGCGAATGCTGTCCATCCGGGAGTGATTTTTCTTTGAATCTCCTTGTCTTGGTTTTTGTCTCTGATATTGTATTGATGTCGCAGATAGACGTAGCTTTCAACGTTCTCTATCTGCGTGGTGTTAATATATATTGGTGTGTCATTTTCTAGCATCACTTTTGTCTTCGAAATGTTCATCTTCAGACCTTGTTTTTCATTTTCATCAGCTACTTCCTGTAGTATTTTTTGTAGTTCTTGCGGAGCTACTACACCGCAAGAACGACGTCATACTCATATGAACTACTAGTAGCGCATATGAGTAGGAGGTCGGCGAAGCGAAGATGACTGATATATTCTCCATCTATCCTCAAGCCTCTGGTTTCCCAGGTCAGTCTTCGGAATATGCTTTCGAGTGTTGCCATAAACAGCTTGGGCAATATGATGTCACCCTGTCGTACTCCTCTCTTGGTGTTGATCTTGTTGCTCTTTTTTGAGTAGGTGGACTGTCACTGTTGGTGTAAATGTCTTTCAGGTGTTCGATGTACACGTCTTCTATATGGGAGGTCAGTATTGCTTGAGTTTGCACCGAGTCGAATGCCTTCTCGTGTTTGACGAAAGCGATGCAGAGCGGGATATTATATTCTCGGCACTTCTCTTTCAGTTGCCTTACGACGTGTATATGGTCTGTCGTTGAGTACCTGCTTTTGAATTCTGCTTGCTCTCGTGGTTGGTTTTCGTCGAGTGTCTTCTTTAGCCTATTCGTTAGTATCTTTGTGAAGTCTTTCTTATTTCCCTTCTTGAAGATTATCACCATCTTTACGTTTTTCCATGCGGTGGGTATTCGTCTTTCTTATAAGCATTTAGTATACAGCTTAGCCAGTGTCTTCGAGATGGTATCTTCTTCTGCTTTAATATTTCAATATTTACATGGTCGTTGCCTGATGTCTTCCCATTCTTCATATGTCATAGTGCTGCTTCCACCTCTCATGGTTTTCTCTGGTACCTCTTTCGGGTCGGTGTGAATTATGGTACTCTGTTCACAGTCGTATAGCTCGGTGTAGAATTCATCTATTCGTTCCATAATCATATCTTGGTCTTGTATTTCCCTACCCTGCTTGTCTAGAAGTGTAATAAGTCAGTATCGGCCTTGTGCCTGTGTTCTTCTGGCTTTTTTCAGGCTCTTTGATGCCATAATCGTTTCTCGTATGATCTCTTGTTTGTACTTCCTGATGTCCTTCGATTGCTTTGGCAAACTTGTCGCACTTAGTTGGATCATCTCAGTGATGTTTTTGCTTATGGTGTCGATGTCGTCTAGTTCTTGTAGTGTCTCGAATCGATTTCGCAGTTCGAGTTGGAATTCGATCTTTTTTGTTCCTACTTGTGTGGTATCTACACTTAGTGATCCCTTGTCTGATAATCTAAGAATGAGAATCACCTTCAAGGTATGTGTGATATAAGAATGAGAATCACTTTCAAGATATGTACATATATATTTAAGATCCTGCATGGCTTAGCTCGGATTACCTCAACTGTGCGATAGTTCGCAGCGCGCCCACAAGTGCATTGCGATCGGCGAGTGACGCAACGCTTCTCGCGGTGACGATGTCAAAGAGAACTATCGGACGGGGCAGCTTTGCAGTGACACGTACGCCCACAGATGTGGAATAGCTTGCCAAAGTGTATGCGATCGGTTGGAACATTGGCGGCTTTCGTGAAACAACTTAAAACCCATCTATTTCGCCTGCACTACATGCCTTGACGCAAGCACTGACTGCCTCTTCTAAATGACACTGGTTTCTAATTTATAGTATTGAATGGTTGTTAACTTCATTGTTTGAAATTGTATTTTTACACCCTAATTTGTTTATTTTTTATCTTAGCATTTTTATTTAATTAATTTATATTTTAACATTTAGTCAACACGCCTTTTTAATATATGAAGCGCTTTGATTGGTATTTACTTACTTAGAAAGCGCTATATTAAGAAATTGAATTATTATTATTATTGTTTATCAATTTTTTCTTTCAGCCTTGACGTCCAGTTTGATGTTGCTCATTACCATTATGTGGTCACTTCTGATGTTGACTTGGTTGATGACAATTACGTCAGTGGCCATATCTGGCTTGTTTGTCAGGATGTAGTCAATTTCGTTTTTCGTTTCTCCATTTTGGCTTTGCCACGTCCATCTCCTCCTTGCTTTCTTGTGGAACATGGTATTCATGATTTTGTACTTTCTTGATGTTGCCCATTCTACCAAGGTGTCGCCTCTTTCGTTTTTCACACCTAGGCCAAATTTGCCTGTTGCCGTTTCCGAAATGTTTGTTCTTTTCCCTACTTGCGCATTAAAGTCTCCCATCACTTTCGGTTGGCTTTTTCTAAGGTTTCATCCTTAGTTGTAGAAGTTGTTTGTGTCTTCTTCTGCGTATGATGTTGTTGGTGCATATACTTGTACTATCTTCAGTTTGTTATGCATTGAACAAGTTCTGCTACTATGGGGTTGATGCTGTTAACCCTCACTATATTGTCTTTCCATTTATTGTTTATGAAAAAGCCTAATCCTGCTTGGCTGTTGTTCGCCATGGGATGGTATAATAGGTAGCCGCTTTGTAAGGTAGTGAAGCATTCCTCTCTTCTTCTGACTTCTCCGACCCCGATCACATCCCATACCAACCTGGTTTCCCCAACTTCTTCCTCCAGTTCTTGTATCTGTTCAACTCTTAGTAGTGTTCTTACGTTATATGTTGCTATCTTCAGTCTATTTACATTCTCTCGGCGGCTCTTCTTGACCCAAACATACTAAGCACCCCCTGCACGTCGTTCTAGTTGATCCGAACCGCCTCCTTGGTCTTAGATTCTTTCAATACTGCTGGGGACTCGGGGCCTTGGCTTCATTGTACTTTGCATGCCAGTGTTGTTGGCCTACCCTTCCACGCTGGCTGCTGCGGGTTGAAAGGGGGGTGTGTACGAAATTGCCAAAGTTTCGACACGGCGGCCAAACCAGTACCGGACCAGTACGACGTGTTGACAGTTGGTGTCTCTGCCTGGACCATAGGTGGTTCCGGGACATTCCTAGTTGACAAACAATCAAGACCAGAGTAAGGCGAAAATATTATGCAAGTAATGTGCATCCTATGGTTATTCTTTTTTTCAATTGCAATGTTATGTTAAGTTTAATTAAAATATTCTACCAATATACGTCTACCAATGCTGAATTACCCAGCATTTATTGATTGTCTCAAACATAAACGTTCATCCGATTACAATTAAGACAGGTTTTTTGTGTGTTAGTGGTGACATGGTACAATATAATACCATTGAATATTCAACACGATGAAGGAATTAACCGAACACATTTAACCCGAGCATAGTATAAAGATGTTAGCTATCCGTCAAAACACCGGCATCGTTGCATGCTTAACAGTCCAGTTGGTAGCCCGACACGATTTCTTGACATACATCGTTAAAATGGTTTCGTATTACACAAACTGACACCGGCCATACGACAGAAAAACTGTTGATATTTGACAGATTGATCGTACATCGTACAGTAAGTATACTTTTTAGACATTATAGCACGCAACATAAATGTTATGTCCTGAACTCGGATACTCAGAATAATGCCATATATACAGTGTATATGTATGTATATATATATATATATATATACATACATACATACATATACACTGTATATATGGCATTATTCTGAGTATCCGAGTATATAATATATATATATGTATGTATGTATGTATATATATGTATATATATACATAAAACGAAAACTGTAGATATATATATATATATATAGTTTTCGTTTTCATATGCTAAGCAAAATATGTACCTACGTCATACATGTCGTTCAAAGGGTGGGTAGAGGGGCTTACACTGATATATAAATGTTCTTATCTAAATACTCATCGAAATACTACGATAACAATATCCTCCGACTTGTATGTTATTGTAGTCACTTGCCATCGGGTGATCAGTCGACCAAACAGCTGATCATTGCATATGTCGAAGCAAAAAAAAAAATAGAACGTCCTATTCTCGTTGGTAGAAATGACTCCCTCGAATTCTAACGGTTCTCCAATTGTTCTATCTTACATAGCCATATTTATTTTCTCTTCTCCAGACATATCTTACGCTGTAGAGAATGAGTGTGAGTGCAGGTTTTCCTGCTGTCCCCGCTCCTTGTTTTAGTACCCAGTAAACCAATTGAAACACTGACTCGTTCTTACTCAACACGGTCTACACAATTGCTTGTAGAATGTAGGGTTTAATGAGCATGCCATCAGTAAAAAAACACCCGCCAAACATTTAGCTTGTATCAACCGAGTTTTGCTCTACATAGTATAATTAATGTATACAGCACAAATCTCAAACTCTCTCGCTCCCTCTCCATCCCTCTCCTTCCGTCGCCCGTCCGCCCGTCCGCTCGTACGTCCGTTCGTCAGTCCGTCCGTCCTTCCCTCTCTCCCTCCTTCTTTCCCTCCCTCCCTACCTCCTTCCCTCTCTCCCTCCTTCCCTTCCTCCCTCCTTCCCTCCCTCCCTCCCTCCCTCCCTCCCCTCTCTCTCTCTCTCTCTCTCTATATATATATATATCTCGCTCTCTCTCTCTCTCGCTCTCTCTCTCTCTCTCTCTCTCACTCTTTGTCTGTCTGTCTGTCTGTCTGTCTCTCTCTCTCTCTCTCTCTCTCTCTCTCTCTCTCTCTCTCTCTCTCTCTCTCTCTCCCTCTCTCTCTCTGCCTCTCTCTCTCTCTCTCTCTCTCTCTCTCTCTCTCATACACACATGCACAACATACATAGCCAACATACATACATACATATATGCATATATGCGTACCGACAGACACACATACATTCAAGTAAGCACGTACGCACACACTCACACACACAAACTCACACATATGCACACACACACACGCTCACACACACACACACAGAGAGAGAGAGAGAGAGAGAGAGAGAGAGAGAGAGAGAGAGAGAGAGAGAGAGAGAGAGAGAGAGAGAGAGAGAGAGAGAGAGAGAGAGAGAGAGAGAGAGAGAGAGAGAGAGAGAGAGAGAGAGAGAGAGAGACACACACACACACACACGCACACACACCATTACCGCAAACACATCACATACATACATCAAGGACAAATGTGGAAACACCAGGAATGTTTTTACCCATCGTGCTGTAATACTCCCGGCCACCGAGGTATAGCTAGGTTTTTTGTCTAATCCATTAATCTCAGTGAGAGTATGCCTGTCTGTCTGTTTGTCTGCCTGTCTGTCTGTCTGTCTGTCTGTCTGTCTGTCTGTCTGTCTGTCTGTCTTTTGTTGCCTATCACGGTCGCATCATTGGGCCAATCCAGACAATGTTTTCCAATTATCCATAGGGACATGACAACGGACATGGACTGGTTGGATGTGGATTCACCATATTATCATTCGTATAATTAGAGCTACGTGTAGCGTTACGGCAAACGTTTGATGTAAAGATCACCGTTTATGAACTACCGAGTTACCTCTTCCAGGGGATGGGCGTTTTTGTTCTGGAAAGGAGAGGTTTCGATACCATTGCCACTCATTTTTATGTGCGTTTTTGTATGATCACCATTGCATCATTATTATCAAATATTGGCCGCTAAATATCCAAGTATATAATGTTATCAATGGCATCGGTGACATCAACAAAGAAGACTTTTTCACAATCACCACAAACTGCACAAGAGGCCACAGCAGTAAATTCTACAAGACACACGACAGACTTGACATCAAAAACACTCCTCTTCTCAACGCGTCTTCTACGACTGGAATAACATAATGCAGCAAATAGTTAATGCAAAAAACATGGTTAGAACCGTGTTATTACAACGTAGTGTATATTACTTTTAAAGGCCATATCCTGGGATAAAATGTGCTCTGTTCCTTAATAACAAATGGTTGATACCCTTTCAAATGATGATATTGTCAAAATGTTTAAATATCGTATATGAGCATGCGACATAAAAAGAGCCCTGTGCAGTCGCGCGGTGTCATGTAAACAACTCGATACAAATGGCGGCTTCCTCGAGTAGTTCAGAGAGCGATATCAATTTTGACGCGGATCACGAAACGTTTGATCATATATATTTCGGTGACCGTGAGGATGACATTGCCGAGATCGACAATGTTGATGTTAGTCAGCACGTTGTAGCACCGTATAGACACGAACAAGTGAAGAAGCTCCGACAACTGATCGGGCCCACTTGCGCAGATTCGCCGGTAACCGATTCGCCTTCGGCTTCGCCTCTGTTGTGTGCTTCAGGAACGGCATATTTCTTTACATCTGACTTAGGCCTGAAACCCACCTTCCAGTGTACGAAGCCTTCGAAGTTGTCAGGCGCAACGAAATGCGAACCACAAATAATGCTAGTTGCCGTAGCATGCGTCCAGCCGGCCCTGCCGTTTCAAACAAAACGGTCCCATTTCTGCCGAATAACTGGCTCTTTGGGAAATTTGTGCACATAATGGCCAGTCAGATTCGAATTGTTGCAGTTTCCAACAACACATTTGTTCACCATTTCTATATGTGAACGAATGTATACCAGTTCAAACATCCACCAAAGAAATCCAGCCGCCGAGAACGCTTGCCATCCCGGGAATGTTTTCCACAACTGATGTCACGATTCTGCCCCTCGCGGCATTTCCGGAAAACAGACTTTTCTGAGCTTGCTCCAAGGCAGGTCCCGTTTAATGTCAATTTTATAAATGTTTCAGCAAACGTGTGGTTTTGCGGTTGTCATTATATTGCAGAACACATATGTACATGCATATTTTTATGCTTATTAGCAATTTTTTCTCCCAGGATATGGCCTTTAATAGTATATGTTTCAACAAGTCTTCCTAAATTAACAAGTTAATTTGGGGAAAACTATAACGATACTGCATTAGTCTTAACGCGTTAGTATATATAGAGCATCGTATGACATTTCATATTTTCTTGGGTTTTTCCAGATTTCTGAAATGGATTCAAGCGAGGTGATTAGAAATGGAACTGTCAAAAATTATGTCCTGTTGATCCCCAAAGCTATGCCGGCAGGAGCATTGTGGTCCTGGCAGGTTCAACCGGACAGATCATGGGGGGAGGGGCCAGACAAAACAAGCACCCCGGTCTTCCTGGTTGGGGCTTTAGTACAGGGCTAACAACCCGGTCTTATAAAAAATTATTGTTACGGAAACACCGACAAAGATAACTTTCACTACTGTGCATGACGGCCTTCCAGAGTCAACGACTCGTATGACTGCCTGTGGTGAAAGCCAAAAGGAAGCCACAGACACGATTATGGGAGTGCTGAGTGCAAAATCGAAGACCAGGACTGGATTTTTGAATGTGAGGACCATGTATGAACCTAGAAAACTGGCGTAGATAACCACAGAAATGCGACGATACAGCCGGCACATCTTTGGAATGAGCGAAAGCAGGTCGACCAGATCGGGAAGACCGACAACAGCAACAGGAGAGACGGTAATGTACTCTGGACGAGACGACAACCAGAATCGCGAAGGTGTAGCAGTTCTCAGAAAGGGGTGGAAAAGTCACTGCTGGAGTGGAAACCGATGCCATTGATAATTTTTATATACTTGTATATTTAGCGGCCGATATTTGATAATAATGATGCAATGTTAATCATACAAAAACGCACATTAAAATGAGTGGCAATGGTATCGAAACCTCTCCTTTCCAGAACAAAAACGCCCATCCCTTCAGAGTTCGACTGAAGGTGAGACATGGAAACATCACCCTCCTACCGTGCTGTGCACCAACCAATGACAGAGAGGATGAGGACAAGGACGCTTTCTATCAAAGCCTTCAAGCAGAAGTGGACAGGTCACCATGCCATGACTTCATAATTGTCATAGGAGACTTGAATGCAGAAGTTGGAAGCGACAACATCCAAAACGACAGGGAAGGAACGGATGTGGCAGCATGAACAACAATGGTGAAAGCCTGGTGAACTTTTGTGGCATAAACAATCTTATCATTGGTGGGATCCTTTTCCAACACTCGGACATCCACAATCTGACTTGGTACTCACCAAACAGAAGGGACCGTAATCAGATTGACCATTTGGTGATCAACGGCAAGCGGCGCCACTCTCTATTAGACGTGGTAGTGAAGCGAGCAGCAGATGTCGGAAGTGACCACCATCTGGTCACAGTTTATATCAAGCTAAAACTGAAAAGTACAGGACACCGAACAATGAGTAAAAAAGATGTTGAGAGGCTTAGGGACCCAGCAGTGAAAGAGAAGCTTCATTCTTGATGCGAAAAACAGATGTCGAGTTCTGAGCGGCCTTGATGAAGAAAACGACTCCACAGAAGACATCGACATAACCTGGAGCCAGATAGCCTCCATCTACACCAAGAACAGCGAAGTCAGCCTAGGACACAGGGCAGAGGAAGAGAACAGACTGGATAACATCAACAACATTGGAAGCAATCAACAACAGAATAGCAACAAAGAAGAAGCTACTGGAAGCAAAATTAGAAAGACTAAAAGAAAGATATCAAGAGTAATATAGAGAAGAACATTGGGAGGTCAAAAGACATGTGCGAGCAGACAGGCGAGCTTACATGGAAGACCTGGCAAAACAGGCGGAAAAAGCGGCTGAGAGAAATGAACAAGGAACAGTGTATAAAATAACCAAGATCATTAACGGGAAATGTCGTACCATTTCTAATACCCAAATTAAAGACAAACAAGGAAATCTCCTCACGACAGAGAAGGAGCAAAAACCTCGATGGACAGAACACTTTAGTGAAGTACTAAACAGGCCACCGTCAGAAGAGGAAGCTGTTATAGAAGAAGCAGAAACAAACCTGGAGATAAACACAGATGCTCTCCAGAGAGCAGAAATCATTGCAGCCATCAGGACATTAAAGAATGAAAAGGCACCTGGGCATGATAACCTCATTGCTGAACTGTTCAAAGCCGACCCCGAGCTTGCAGCTACGATCCTGGAACCCCTGTTCACAGTCATCTGGGAACGGGAGCAGGTACCAACATAATGAACCAAGGGAGTGATCGTCAAGATACCTAAGAAGGGGGCCCTTAGCGACTTAACAACTGCCGAGGGATCACCCTTCTGTCTGTACCAAGCAATATCCTATACAAGATCATCATGCAGCGGATCACATAGGCTATAGATACAACATTACGGAAGAGCAGGCTGGGTTTCACAGAGGCAGGGGATGCTCTGAGCAGATTTTACCCTTAGGACCATCATCGGGCAGTGTTCAGAGTGGCAAAAACAGCTGTACATAAACTCTTTATAGATTTTGAGAAAGCCTTTGATAGCATCCACCGAGACTGCCTCTGGCGCAATCGCCGATCATACGGAATATCACAACGCACCGTCAACATCATCAACGCTTTCTACACCAACTTGACTTGCAATGTTGGAACCAGCGATCTTTACTTTGAGGTTAAGACAGGTGTGAGACAGGAATGTGTAATGTCAGCTGTTCTTTTCCATGTTGTCATCGACTGCGTCATGCGATGAGCGACAGAAGATATACCAAGAGGGCTTCGCTGGACTCCCTTTTCTGCACTAGAGGATCTGGACTTTGCCGATGACCTTGCTCTCCTGTCCCACACTCACAAACAAATACAGGAGATTTGGCCGTCAGGTTGATTTGCGAATCAGCCTGAAGAAGACGTGCCCACCATCATTCAAAATAGACGCTGGAGGTGGTTTGGACATGTCCTTCGCATGGATGCAGACGCCATCATAAAAAAACAGCTCTCTGGTGGAAACCAGAAGGGAAGCGAAAACGTGGGCGCCCAAAAACAACGTGGAGGAGAACAGTGGAGGCGGTGCTGAGGGAAACGAACCACAGCTGGGGCACCACACAGCGAACGGCCGGAGAGAGACAGAGGTGGAGGAACTTCGTCACTGCCCTAAACGCCAGAGGGCGTAACGGGTGGTAAGTATGTAAGTAAGTCAAATATTACAACTGTAAGAATAGGCCTACATCAAAACACGTTTCATAATATATATATATATATATATAACCACGTGATTTTCACGACCATTGTGCCGAGCCTGGAAGTTGAATTCTGATATTCCTTGTTCTGTTTATAATAAATATAGCATAAGGACGTTGTTGCTACATATGTACTATCTCTTTGTTTTAGCATCACTGCATGGACTAATTCACCGGTGGAAAACGCGATATTTGGTGCTACTTAAAGACAGTACTTTAAGTTGCAATATGAGTAAAGACCGGGTAGTCTTAAGATCGAGGTATGTCAAAACAAATGAATCATGCTATAGGGTCATAGGGATACAACAAGTCTACCGTTATGGTGGTTTTGAAGGAATGTTGGAGATTACATGTGCTATTAGTGACACAGTTGATCGCTAGGGGCGTTCTGCGAGACATAAGGGAAGTCGTGTAACGTCAGTGATTGCTAAGTGACTAATCTCAGACTTTCAGTCTTGCTCTCTAGCATTGTCGCAATGTATATCACTGTATATGTATATACAATTGGTCAATTGTGCAGTCACTATGATCGTTTCGTTAGAGGCAGATAAATGACCATTTTATATATCATATAGGTAGGGTCTGCGTACGGCTTGGTTGCTTGGAACAAAAATAACCTCCGCCATGTGTATTTGGGAAGAATATTTTCGATATTACGTGAATTTAATACCAGTGTTACAATGATGATAAGATGCTACAGTCACCAGTTTTGATCGCTTGAAGCAACAAAGTGCCCGTCCACGAACGCACATTATAGGAATCCAAGATGGGTGCCTCCACTTATGTATCCAAACGAGGCTTAGATGTTAACATAAATAGGAAAAACAATGGTTTCGGCTAACTTGTAAGACTGGGAGGTCACCGGCATGCACGAGGAGCGCCACGCATAAAGTGACGTCATTATGTTCTGCGCCCAACAATTCCTCTCTTGAACTATACACATACTACTTACGACCATCTACTATAATCGAGCAAACGTATGCATGTGTGCATATATATATGTGTGTGTTTGTGTGTATGTACGCACTCTGAATGTATGCATACTAAGCTGTTTCTTCTATTCGCTTTGCATCTCTCGGGCCAACGTTTCAGGTGTTGGTCTACGACTCTTTGAAAGAAAAGTAATGCATATAAACTAAGACGACAGGTACTGTTTGACCATGTTTAAAGTTCGCACGTTATTTTTCCGTTGATACATATCTCGGTAGAGTTGGGAGTTCTGCTTTGATACAGTGAGCACTATACCACAAGTCCACGCAATACACTATTCAAGTACTGAGCTACTTTTTTTATTTGAGCCAATGTCAATAATTTAACCGATTTGGGTTTCAGGCTGAGTCAAACTCCAAGTTAGATATCAGGTAGCTTGCAGCCATGCCTAGTGCTGCCGTTCCAGCGATCATACCTACAGCAGATACAACCGTCATAGGTAGTGCATATTTTATCCATAACAAATGTCAAAAATCTCTCTTCGCTAGTTCTAACAATGTCACAGTAACTATGTTGGTTTCTCGCGTTGTCTTGAAAGTGGCGGTGAAGGGAATAGAATAAATAAAAATACAGAAGTTTGTACAATTCAATCATCGTATTTCCAAATAATGACGACGACAGCAATTATTACAACGTATGAAAGCTCACCTTTTCACTCACTGTTTAGGATAAAGTAAATGTCGAAAGCAATACAACCTACTAGCTTTAATCGCACTACGTATATCAGTTTTCTGATATTTGCATCATTCGACTGACAACTTGAATGTGACACAATTCCTTATCATTCTCTTACGACACAAATTGGCTTAAATGTATAGTTATCAGAACATCAGGAAATGCAGCATGTACAATTGGGAACTATCAGGAAATGCAGCATGTACAATTGGGAACTATCAGGAAATGCAGCATGTACAATTGGGAACTATCAGGAAATGCAGCATGTACAATTGGGAACTATCAGGAAATGCAGCATGTACAATTGGGAACACATCACCAACGAATATTAACATTGATTAAACACATTCACATTGATTGCGTTTTAACATATCATGCATGTCAACACATAACGTATGCGCAAGAGTAGGCCTACTATCAACATATGTGTGTGCGAGAGTAGGCCTACTATCAACATCTGTGTGTGCGAGAGTAGGCCTACTATCAACATATGTGTGTGCGAGAGTAGGCCTACTATCAACATCTGTGTGTGCGAGAGTAGGCCTACTATCAACATCTGTGTGTGCGAGAGTAGGCCTACTATCAATATCTGTGTGTGCGAGAGTAGGCTTACTATCAACATCTGTGTGTGCGAGAGTAGGCCTACTATCAACATCTGTGTGTGCGAGAGTAGGCCTACTATCAACATCTGTGTGCGCGAGAGTAGGCCTACTATCAACATCTGTGTGTGCGACAATAGGCCTACTATCAACGTCTGTGTGCACGAGAGTAGGCCTACTATCAACGTCTGTGCGCGCGAGAGTAGGCCTACTATCAACGTCTCTATGTGCGAGACTAGACCTACCAGCCAGTCTACAGGCTAGTGGATTTGATGTAAACCAAGATTGTATAATTCCGTAAACAAATAGTAAATCAATAACAAACATCACGTTAAAGAAATTCCACGCATACGAAGGAGTACACTGAACCATGCAAGCGTATATTTGTTTGGGCGGCTATATGGGAATATGCGTTTTCGTACGTCATCGTCATGTTCAATACAACTAAACGAACGGCAGTTCGGTTTACTAACCTGTGTTTGATCGGTTGTTGTTGCAGTTGCCATAGTTACGGCACATCGGCTGACTATACCTGGGCGGTGGAGGCGGCTGGTACGTAGGCTGTACAAGCGCCGCAAACACAGGTTGTATGGGTTGAACATATAGCAAATAAAATACCCTCACATACTACGAAGAGCCAAAACCAAACCACACGTAAAGCATTAACATAAGATATGCACATGATGCTTTACGGTCAGACATGGCTAAATTCTGATGTTATCAGTTGAGCCAGCCGAGAGAGTGCAGCGGCGCGGTGGCGAAAAAATTGAACCGTTTTTACCTCACCCAAACAAATACACTCACAAGATCCGCCCGTGGTATTGACCGGACACAATTAACACAAACATATATTGTGTAATTGTCCATTGTTATTGTCCAACTGATCAGTTGACATCGTATCACATAAAAACGCGGTGCAACGATAGGTCGGGTAAACGCCTTCGCGAGGCCTATAGCAAAGTTACAGTCGAATCGGTTTAGTTGGATTTGATTCCAGTTTGGCCGACAGTTGACGTGATATATCAACAAAAGCTAGAATCGGGAGGGCCTGAGTTAAGGTATCGGTCAAAATTATTTATGAATGTAAACTGGCCGTAAACTTAATGCCACCCTCGACGACGATCCGACGAAGAGTCATCAATCACGTGACTGCCACCAACTGTTGTTACGTCATCGTAACTAAGCATCAGCAATTTTATCTACCCACAATATGTTGGTGTGCCGGTGCCAATGACCACTTGCGCCTGTAATGGGTGCTCTCCCCTCCCGGGATGGTTCTTTCATAAGTGGCAGGCCAATGAAACCACATCGTCACGTTACCTGACTGATATGGTTTGGCCTGGCAAACGTCGTTAAAATGGTATCTTATTAAACAAACTGACAAAAAACACGTTTGATATTTGACACATTGATCAAACAGTAAGTGTATTTATATGTTTTAAAGACATTATAACACTCAGTAGACTATCGGTGTGTTGAACTCGGATAATTGGAAATGTGTATTCGTATTGAAGATATGCCATTCTATCTTTGTGAAATGCTACAATGTAACAGTATAACTGAGTGGCGGTATCCCTGATGTTCTCTCTCCGTGTTTGTGATTCCATCACGACCTGTTGAGACACCGGCTCATCTCATTCAATACATTCCGCATAACAACAGGAAGAATGAAGTGCGGACATTGCATGTCGATAAAGGTTGTTAGTACGTAACGTGTCGTTGCGCATTCGTACAGTTCGTTCAATAGCCAGTATAAATGTTTATGAAAGAAAAATCAACTGAGGTTTTCTTTTTAACCATTCATTTATTTCATTTATTCGGATAGACGTTTCAGCCTGTACTTCACCGTTTCTTACGCAGTCTGTACGCGACAAACTGACACACGGCAACTTCACATTATTCACATCGAACCGTCCGGCTCAACCAAAAGGCTACGGCTTCGTCGAGTTACTCTCAGTGACGACCGGCCCAAGCTAGAACTCGGGAATCGTTCTTGTTTGATGGTGAGCAAGAACTCAGGTAGCTGTCTCTTTAGCAAATAGTTAGCCATTCTCTGCATACGCTGACTACATTTCACACAGCCCAAAACCTGTTTAAATATAGTTTTTTTTAATATAGGATATATAAACCGTGAATGATGACTTACGATTGTATGAATTTAATAATTCTTCATACTCCAACAAAGCATTTATAAATCTGCACAGGTCGCCGCTGCAACGACCCTTGGAATCCTGATGCTGTAGCAATTATCTGCTTCCTTCCGTGTTTGCCGCTTTCAACGACATTATAACAAAACATAATTATATAATAACGATGTAGTCTTAGTTTGAAGCCGATTACGTCAACAATAACTGTAATAAATGTTTACCATCCGCTTTTGATTTCTGTGAAGTAAATGAACCCATTATAACTGAAACACGGTCTAAATATTTTGCTGCTTTGTTTAGCTCTTGGACAAAGGCAATCATGGCAACGGTAAGTATTTCCACCATTACTGTCATCCTAATCAAGTATTTTGAACACACTAGTCTATTCCCGTGTAGTGTACACTTTTGATGGCGTGTACCTTCATAATCACTGATTATTTCATAATATTATACATTGTACATTGGAATTTATACATGTTACGAGTATAATTTGTAAACAATTAGACCTATGCACAAATATATTAATAAACAAATTAAAATAAATTTACCATTTCTTATATGGTATATATATAGATAGATAGCCAGATGAAGACTAGAAATCAGATAGACTTCATCACGATACACAAGAGATGGGCAGCAGCGATAAGTGGTGCAAGAACTCTATCAGGAGCAGACTGTGGATCTGATCATGAACTACTGATGGCAGAGATGAAACTTAAGTTGAAAGTGAAAAAAGGAGTGACAACAACACAGAGATATGATGTAGAAAATCTGACAGACAAATACACAGTATCTGTGAAGAATCGATTTACAACTTTACTGACAATGACAGAAGAAAAAGAACAAGAAGAAATCGCAAATGATATGAAGACAATTTTCCGAGAAGAAGCGGAAAAACACCTACGGAAGAGAGAGAGGAAACACCAACTCTGGATCACTATAAAGACCTTAAAGAAAATAGCAGAAAACAAAGAGCTTAAGAAACGTAAAAACGAGGAATCGATCGGATTAAGATATAATGAGATGAACAAATTAATAAAAAAAACTCTGCAAAATGGACAAACAAAAGTATATAGAAGCTAAGTGTAAGAAAATAGAGGACTGTATGGCAGAAAACCGAAACCAAGAAATGTTTAAAGAAATAAAGAACATGACAGGTAAATTCCAGCCCAGACTATAGATGTCATCAAAGATAAAAATGAGAAGACTGACTGATGCAGAAGACATAGTCAAAAGATGGAAAGAATATTGTGAAAATATGTACGCCCGAGAGGGAAATAACAACGACCCCCTGATATGGGAAACGAAGACCAAGACGAGGACGATCTCGAATCATTAAGAGATGAGGTGAATTGGGCCATTAATAGTCTAAAAGATGGGAAAAGCCCTGGGTGCGACAACATGCAGGCGGAAATGATAAAAGCAGCGGAAGAAGAAGGGATAGACATATACCATGCACTATGTCAGAAAATATGGAAAATGGCCCGACGACTGAAAGAAATCAATATACATCCCATTACCAAAGAAAGGAGACCTACAGCTATGCTCCAACTACAGAACCATATCACTCATTAGCCAGGCAAGCAAAATATTGCTGAAAATCTTAATGAAAAGAATGCAAGATGAAATGGAAATGGAAGTGAGCAGTACACAGGCAGGCTTCAGAAAAAAACAGAGGCACAAGGGATCACATATTGAATTTGAGAATGTTGATTCAGAAATTCAGAGAGATAAATAATGCTTCATCGACTATTCCAATGCTTTCGACTGTGTGAATCATCAAATGATGTGGAAAACGCTCAATGACATGAACTTCCACCCAAAGATAATCGCCCTTTTGAAATCACTTTATAGCAACCAACAAGCAGTGGTTAGGCTGGAAAACACAATTACAGAAACTTTTTCAGTGGGAAAAGGAGTAAGACAAGGATGCATTTTATATCTATACCTATTCAACTTATATAATACATAATGAGAGATGTAGAATTAGATGACAGAAGTACAAGATACGATGAAGTGAATATTCATGGATATAGAATAAGAGACCTACGATACGCAGACGATACTGCACTCCTGTCCACTACAACAATCGGCCAAACAAACCTAATCATGTCTGTAAAAGAACACAGTGAGAAAAAGGGCTTGTTACGTAATGTGAAGACGACAAAGATCATGGACACTGACAGATACATTGGAAAAACACAAATTGCAATCAACGGGGAGCAAGTTGAAAATGTGAACCACTACAAATACCTTGGAGCAAGACTACAAGGAGACGGCAAGACAGCATCAGAGATCAGAAGAAGAATAGCCATAGCAACGCAGAAACTAAATAATCTAAAAAATGTATGGAAAGGACAAAACATACCAACAAACATAAGAATTTTTTTAATTTGCGTTTTCCCAACAGCTCTATACGGGTGCGAAACGTGGACACTGAACAAAGAAGACATGAGAAGAATACAAGCGTTTGAGATGAAATGTTACAGAAAAGAGTGTCATAGATAACAAGAACAACCAACGTAGAGATCCTTTAAAAAAATGACATAAAGAACTGCCAACTAGTGAATAGAATAAAAGGACTAAAACTGAGTTATTTTGGCCACATCAAAATACACAATTCCTTATAGAAAACAATCCTAGGAGGCAAAGTATTGCAAGAGATTGTCGTGGTGTGGATCGTGTTTCAGCCAACGCCACCTGCTGGCCAGAGTGGGCGACGTTACCCCCCGGCTACACAGCAGCAAGGTAAATGCTGAAAACCGCGAGTATTGCCACCAGACAGTCTTCTTTGAGGCCGAGTATCACGTATGTCATTCATTTGTTACATATGGTGTGCCCAAGACAATGCATAGCCGAAATTAGTAATAGTTTTACTTTTTTCACTGTTAATTTATCTTATCTTTCGTGACTGCTCTCAGCAACTTTAATCAGACGGCTACCACTAGATGGCGACCCAGTAGTCCTTCCGCGCAGAGGTATCACTCTGGTGTGTTCTCCCCTTGACCACGGCCTTTTCTGCCCATCAGGAGATCGTCGTAAATATGTGAGAATCGGTAACGGCCCTCATCTTCATTCATGCAGACTTTGATCACACAATCTCAGAGGAAGCAAATTGCGTCGTCTGATCCGTCTCGTTTTTCTGTAATATCTACGATCGTCTGTTCCATAATACTTCGAATCAGCTTCTCCTTAGTCTTGTGGATCGTCTCGTCCCTCGTCCTCAGGATCGTCTACTCCGCAAGTCCCAGCGTTATTCGTATCCTACTAGTCGCGTCTTTAATAGTCCCTTGGCTCGTTACTGTGACCTCGCGTTGCTTCATGTATAGATACTCCGTTCTCCGGTCTCCTCCGTTTGGTTAATTGTGAGTTTTTGTTCTGTTTGGCATTAGGTCAGCCAAGTCAGCCGCCGTACCCTCAACAGCCTGCGTATGCTCCATCGTCACAACCTGCGCAAAGTCAACCTGCACAGCCAGCGTACAGACCACTTGCACTGCCAGCGTACAATCCATCGCCACAACCTACGTATGCTCCACCGGCACAACCAGCGTTTGCACCACCGCCAAAACCAGCGTATGCACCACTGCCACAGCCCTTGTACGCTCCACCTGCACAACCGACGTATGCTCAATCCGTGTATCGTCAACCTGTACAGCCGGTGTATACACAACCTGTACAACCTACGTACATTCAAGCTGCACCAGCTGTACAGACGGTGTATACTCAACCTGTAGTTGTTCAACCGGTACAGCCTGGGTATGCTGCGGCTGCACAGCCTATGTATGCACAGCCTATGTATAATCAGCCGATGTATATTCAGCCGACGTATAATCAGCCAATGTATAATCAGCCAATGTATGGTGGTAACTACGGTGGTAACTATGGCAACAACCAAGGATACAACCAATCAAACACAGGTTAGTAAACCGAACTGCCGTTCGTTTCGTTGTGCTTAGTCCCCCATAATTTAGGTGGGGCTGGCGGCTAGATATAGGATTATCCCTCAAATATTTAGAGAAGGTTATTGGATTTTGGAAGGCAATTTGAAGGTTTTAGTCAGCTTTAAGAGAGAGGGAGGAGAGGTGCGAATTGATGTTTGTGAACAGCCTGAGGTCGTTTTTTGGCGGGAGGGGTACAAAAAGAAGGTTTTGGAGAGCCTCAGCCCCTCCACCAATATTCACCGGTAGTTCCCTATTAAAGGAAATGAAAACAAGGCATTAGCTAAAATCCGTTTTCCATGTGTACACAAAGTTTAACATTGTATGTAACATTCGAGAAATACATTTGTAGCATAAATTCGATTTTAAATAAAAAAATTATGAGCTATGCGATCACGTGATATCTTAACGTTACATATGACTCACACTCGCAGCAGGCCGACTCTTTCTATGCATTCAGAGCATGTTTACATGGATAGTTTTGGGGTCGAAACGAGCGTCAGGATGAGTTATTGTGCAATATTCCGATGTAATACAAACACTAGTCATCATAGAGGAACAAGAAGTTATCTTACGGTTCCACATGAATTCAATTTTATTCAGAACAGTGCATCATAGTATAAACATGATTTGGTTTATATTACTTGGTGAAAACATAAACAAAAAAAGTGTTAAAAAAAATCAAGATTATACACTTATACACGTTACTTTCTGTAGCTGGATACAATATTTGTTTGTTATGTATGTTTATTGGTGTACATTATCTCCCGTTGATTGCATCCGATATAATTATTCTAAAAACGAGCCCAAGCTCGGTGAAACCTAGTCGACTTGTAGGCCCATTCGCATTCATTGTTTTGAATAAAATTGGATTCATGTGGAACCGTAAGATAACTGCTTGTTCCTCTATGATGACCAGTGTTTGTATTACATCGGAATATCGCATAATAACTCATGTTGACGTTCGTTTCGATCCGAAAGCTATCCTTGTAAACATGCTTTGAATGCATGGAAAGGGTCGGCCTGATGCGACTATGGGTCATATGTGACGTCACATCTCGGCATCCCGAAAAGCGCTCCAAAAATATGCATATTCGAAAATGTCCGGATGCACAGCATAAAATGTGGAATTTCTAATTCATTGAATTTTTTGATTTTTTTTGGCTTGGTGGACGTAGATAGCAGGATGTAATATAATATGAATTCAAGCCATAGATGTTTTTATTCCCTTTAACACTGGGCGGTACTTCCCGGTAGTTCCCTGTTGACACTGGGTGGTACTTCCCGGTAGTACCCTATTGACACTGGGCAATACTTCCAGGTAGTTCCCTATTGATACTGGGCGGTACTTCCCGGTAGTTCCCTATTGACACTGGGCGGTACTTCCCGGTAGTTCCCTGTTGACACTGGGTGGTACTTCCCGGTAGTACCCTATTGACACTGGGCAATACTTCCAGGTAGTTCCCTATTGACACTGGGCGGTACTTCACGGTAGTTCCCTATTGACACTGGGCGGCACTTCCCGGTGGTTCCCTATTGACACTGGGCAGCCCTTCCCGGTACTTCCCTTTTGACACTGGGCGGTACTTCCCGGTAGTTACCCATTGACACTGGGCGGTACTTCCCGGTAGTTCCCTATTGACACTGGGTGGTACTTCCCGGTAGTACACTATTGACACTGGGCAATACTTCCAGGTAGTTCCCTATTGATACTGGGCAGTACTTCCCGGTAGTTCCCTATTGACACTGGGCGGTACTTCCCGGTAGTTCCCTATTGACACTGGGCGGCACTTCCCGGTGGTTCCCTATTGACACTGGGCAGCCCTTCCCGGTACTTCCCTTTTGACACTGGGCGGTACTTCCCGGTAGTTACCCATTGACACTGGGCGGTACTTCCCGGTAGTTCCCTATTGACACTGGGTGGTACTTCCCGGTAGTACACTATTGACACTGGGCAATACTTCCAGGTAGTTCCCTATTGACACTGGGCGGCACTTCCCGGTGGTTCCCTATTGACACTGGGCAGCCCTTCCCGGTACTTCCCTTTTGACACTGGGCGGTACTTCCCGGTAGTTACCCATTGACACTGGGCGGTACTTCCCGGTAGTTCCCTATCGACACTGGGCGGTACTTCCCGGTATTTCCCTATTGACACTGGGCAGTACTTCCCCGTACTTCCCAACTGACACTGGGCAGCACTTCCCGGTAGTTCCCTAATGACACTGGGCAGTACTTCCCAGTAGTTCCCTAATGACACCGGCGCGCTGTGTTGTGTGTGTTCTCCGGTGCGGTGTGTTGTGTGTGTTCTCCGGTGCGCTGTGTTGTGTGTGTTCTCCGGTGCGGTGTGTTGTGTGTGTTCTCCGGTGCGCTGTGTTGTGTGTGTTCTCCGGTGCGCTGTGTTGTGTGTGTTCTCCGGTGCGCTGTGTTGTGTGTGTTCTCCTGTGCGCCGTGTTGTGTGTGTTCTCCGGTGCGTCGTATTGTGTGTGTTCTCCGGTGCTCTGTGTCGTGTGTGTTCTCCGGTGCGCTGTGTTGTGTGTGTTCTCCGGTGCGGTGTGTTGTGTGTGTTCTCCGGTGCGCTGTGTTGTGTGTGTTCTCCGGTGCGCTGTGTTGTGTGTGTTCTCCGGTGCGCTGTGTTGTAGTGATTTCTCCGGTGCGTGTGTTGTGTGTGTTCTCCGGTGCGCTGTGTTGTGTGTGTTCTCCGGTGCGCTGTGTTGTGTGTGTTCTCGGTGCTGTGTTGTGTGTGTTCTCCGGTGCGGTGTGTTGTGTATTGTCTCCGGTGCGCTGTGTTGTGTGTGTGTTCTCCGGTGCGCTGTGTTGTGTGTGTTCTCCGGTGCGCTGTGTTGGTATTAATGTTCTCCTGTGCGCCGTGTTGTGTGTATTCTCCGGTGCGCCGTATTGTGTGTGTTCTCCGGTGCGCTGTGTTGTGGTATTATTGTTCTCCGGTGCTGTGTTGTGTGGTGTTCTCCGGTGCGGTGTGTTGTGTGTTCTCCGGTGCGCTGTGTTGTGTGTGTTCTCCCGGTGCGCTTTATTGTTGTATTGTTCTCCGGTGCGCTGTGTTGTGTGTGTTCTCGGTGCGCTGTGTTATTATTGTTCTCCTGTGCGCCGTGTTGTGTGTGTTCTCCGGTGCGCCGATGTTGTGTGTGTTCTCCGGTGCGCTGTATTGTGTTCTCCAGGTGCGCTGTGTTGTGTGTATTTCTCGGTGCGCCGTATTGTGTGTGTTCTCCGGTGCGCCGTGTTATTATTGTGTTCTCCGGTGCGCCGTGTTGTGTGTGTTCTCCGGTGCGCTGTGTTGTGTGTGTTCTCCGGTGCGCCGTATTGTGTGTGTTCTCCGGTGCGCCGTGTTGTGTGTGTTCTCCGGTGCGCTGTGTTGTGTGTGTTCTCCGGTGCGCCGTGTTGTGTGTGTTCTCCGGTGCGCCGTGTTGTGTGTGTTCTCCGGTGCGCCGTATTGTGTGTGTTCTCCGGTGCGCTGTGTTGTGTGTGTTCTCCGGTGCGCTGTGTTGTGTGTGTTTATTCCTGCATAACACCTTCTTTGATTTGCCAAGGTTTTGTTACAAAACAAAAATTGTGGATTATATCAAACATTAATGGCTAGGTCAAACGCGTATATTCAATAAGTAAAATATCAAAAATACTAAGAAACATACAGCTACATGACATCCTTCCTGAGTTCGAGTATTGAGTTCTTACGTGAAGTGCATATGAATCGAGGCTCAGTGATCTTAAATGTTCTTCAGTGTGGTGTAATAAATATACATTTAAGCCACTGTGTGTTGTAAAAGAATGATAATGGAAAAAGTAACCCTGATTTACATTATCCTAAACGTGGAATGAAAATGTAAGCATTCTAATCATAACTGTCACCATCCCTATATGGAGTAAATAATAGGAGGTTTTAATTTTAACAGCAGAATAGTTTAACAAAGACTTTCGCTGCATTGTTCAAACATCTTATATTTAATGAATTAGATTAAAACAAAAAGGAAATAGTATTGGTGATCTCCCTATGAGCGATTTAAGATTTCTTGTGGATACTATACATTATCTATAACGTTTGTTTCTGTTGCAGGTAAGATCGCTGGAGCCGGAATGCTAGGTTTGGGAGCAGGCTACCTGTTGTCTAACTACTACGACTCTGACTGACACTCACACGAATCAGGTTTCTGACACTGCCTCAACTGAGAAGACAACAACTTTCAATAGCTGGCCTGCACTTGTGTTACCATGACCACTTTACCAACAACCTGCACTAGTGTTACCATGACCACTTTACCAACAGCCTGCACTTGTGTTACCATGACCACTTTACCAACAACCTGCACTTGTGTTACCATGCACTTGTGTTACCATGACCACTTTACCAACAACCTGCACTTGTGTTACCATGACCACTTTACCAACAACCTGCACTTGTGTTACCATGACCACTTTACCAACAGCCTGCACTTATGTTACCATGACCGCTTTACCAAAAGCCTGCACTTGTGTTACCATGACCACTTTACCAACAGCCTGCACTTGTGTTACCATGACTGCACTGTGTTACCATGACCACTTTACCAACAGCCTGCACTTGTGTTACCATGACCACTTTACCAACAACCTGCACTTGTGTTACCATGACCACTTTACCAACAACCTGCACTTGTGTTACCATGACCACTTTACCAACAACCTGCACTTGTGTTACCATGACCACTTTACCAACAACCTGCACTTGTGTTACCATGACCACTTTACCAACAACCTGCACTTGTGTTACCATGACCACTTTACCAACAGCCTGCACTTGTGTTACCATGACCACTTTACCAACAACCTGCACTTATGTTACCATGACCACTTTACCAACAGCCTGCACTTGTGTTACCATGACCACTTTACCAACAACCTGCACTTGTGTTACCATGACCACTTTACCAACAGCCTGCACTTGTGTTACCATGACCACTTTACCAACAACCTGCACTTATGTTACCATGACCACTTTACCAACAGCCTGCACTTGTGTTACCATGACCACTTTACCAACAGCCTGCACTTGTGTTACCATGACCACTTTACCAACAACCTGCTTATGCTCCATCGTCACAACCTGCGCAAAGTCAACCTGCACACCCAGCGTACAGACCACCTGCACACCTAGCGTACAATCCACCGCCACAACCTACGTATGCTCCACCGGCACAACCAGCGTTTGCACCACCGCCACAACCAGCGTATGCACCACCGCTACAGCCCATGTACGCTCCACCTGCACAGCCGACGTATGCTCAATCCGTGTATCGTCAACCTGTACAGCCGGTGTATACACAACCTGTACAACCTACGTACATTCAAGCTGCACCAGCTGTACATACGGTGTATACTCAACCTGTAGTTGTTCCGCCTGTACAGCCTGTGTATGCTGTATGACCGCTTTACCAACAGGACTCTCAACTTTACGGGATATATGATGCGTTCAATGTGCCCGGAAAAACGTACTTTTAATAATTTTAAAACATTAAAAATTATCAAGCATTGCGTGTCTTTATGGTTTATTTAAATGTCGCTATACATAATAATATTTCATGTCTGTATCATCAATAACACAGTCTACGTTATAGTTTTAAAAATAATATTTCAGTGTGAACTTTTGACGTTGTCATTATTCCATCGAAGATCGCTGGAGCAACAGATCAAGGGTAACTGCTGTCATCAATACAATATGTTGATTTTAAATTAATAACAGCGACGCCGTTTGTGGAATGTTTTACCACTTAAATGTAAGTAACAATAAATAACCACATTTGTGTTTTTCCGGAGTTATTTGTAAATAATTTAAAATGCAACTGACGTGTAGACATATATAAAATAAGTTAAATAAACAACTACAGAGCTGTACATTAATTAAGTTGATCCATCATATATAATTAAAACTAGTTTAAATTAATAAATAAGGTAAATAAATATAATACATTAAAATGTCATATCTTCTAAAAAGAGTGTCACATAATGTGCATGAACGATATGAGGTGTTAGCAATTAATGCTTTGAATGTAGCCACAGAGCTGGAAAGGTAATAGTGCGGTATAGTCATTAGACTTTAATCACACAATCGCAAAGCCACACGAGGGGCCGGCCGGAAGATGCCGCACAGTGCGATACCCAAGTATGAGAAACTTGAACTGACTTCGCTGGCAAACAGCAAAGAATGTAAACTGAACAGAACTTACGTAATATGATCTCGGCTATAATATCCTGATAAACATTGCTCCACAGTGGCGCCACCATACAAATGCCTGGCCACGCACTGAAAAGTAAATAACTAGAAATAACTACCGTTGTGTTTTATACATCGCTAATTAATACATCAAAGGCAAATGGTTCAAGAATGAGAATGGACATGGAAAGAGGCGAGTATACCTGGGCACCTGGGATGCACTTAAAAGGCCTACAAGTTATCGTATTAATATATAAATTATTGTGGTTCTCACCACACATGATTATATGACAAAAACGACCGGGAAGATCTGGGCACAGTGATCACTGGTCACTGGTCACCGTCGGCATTGCAATGTTTGTTCATTTGGTCTTTTAATTACAGGATGTCGCGTGGTATTGTGTAAACTCTAGACATCATACACGTAGCTCACGTAGATGATAGTGACACACAGCTCTCGGTTGGCTTAACACCGTCGCCAGGCCTACAGTCGGTCGTGATAAAGATGCAGCGGCCAGTCAACGCCCGTCGTTACTTGTCATGGAACCTCCAGTCGGGATGGTGCGAATCAAGATCGGTGATGATGCCTTGCAGACGGCGCACTGCTTCTACGTCCGTGGGGTTTGGCATACGTAGAATAGCTTCCACCATCTTCAAATCAGGTTTCAGTCCCTTATCGGTCACAACATGGCCTAGGAAGTTTAGGTGTGAGGTCTTAAACAGGATCTTGTCCTTGATGAGTTTCAGGCTGTTTTCTTTGCACTTTATCAGCAGGTTTCTGAGATTGGTGTCGTGTTGTTGTTCGGATTCTCCATATATCAGGATGTCATCTGCCACACGGACGACTCCCTTGAGTCCCGTGTGGTTCTCGTTCAGCTTTATCTGGAATACTTCAGAGCTGACTTTCGTGCCGAATGGCAGACGTAGCCATCGATACCTTCCATGATGAGCTATGAAGGTTTGATGTAACTGCTTGCCTCGTCGACTCCGTGCCTGTAGCCGTGTGATAAGTCTACTTCGCTGAACACTTTAGCGTTAGATAGCTCCGGGAGGACGTCTTCGATTGTCGGCAGACGATACATTTCCTTTCGTAGAGCTTCATTCAGTGGCCTCGGGTCGATGCAGATGTGTAGTGTTCACATGTCTTTTGTCTGTACCGATATTTGGGAGCACCGTTCAGTCGGGTCCGTGACAGGGGTGATTACCTTGATTTTCACGAGTTCTTCCAGTTCTTGTTGTAATTTGCTCTGTAGTGCTATTGGCACTCGTCGTCGTTCCTGCTGAATATAAGGATAAGGTGTTCTTCAACTACTTGGAATTCCATTTGATATAAGTTGTTGTTGACCGGGTTTAATAGATGCAGTCGGTATTTGCCCAGTGGCTTCAAGGTGGCTTTGTTGTACATCCTTAGCTGGATGTCTAAATCCATCAACTTAGCAGAGCCAACATGCTTTGCTGGCATGACATTGACGGTAGCTCCACTGTGGCTTTCCGTCAGGCAGTAGCATTTCCGTGTATAGTGGACCAGTCGACACAGAGTGTACAGCATCAGTTTCCACAGACATGATACATTTTTTCTCGTAGTCATCATATGTGTGTCTGTCACGAGGAGGTTCTCTTGTGATGTCATGAGTCTTACGAATGTTCGGTGGGCAACACTTTGCAAAATTATTTTTTTCTTTGCATTTGCTGCAGAACTGTCCCCATGCAGGGCATAATTCCATCTTTCTCTCGTGATTTCTACCACACAACTTGCAATTAATGCGTGGTCGAAACTGTTGCCTTCTAGATATGTGTGCCGGTCCGTTATCTCGTTTCTGTGGATGTTGTAGTGTCGTCTCAAGCGGCTTGTGGTCGGTCGGTGTATACCACTGTTTCATGACCAAAAGTGTTTTGGTGGAAACGTTCGAGAGAGAAGAGTATGGCCAAACACTCCTTTTCTATTTGTGTATAGCCTACTTTGGTGTCTGAGAGCGCTCGGCTGGCATATGCTAGAGGTTTGCCGTCCTACATAAGTGCTGCACCAAGGCTGGTGCTCGATGCATCACACTGGATGGTCAGTTTCTTGGTTGGATCATAGTATGCTAACAGAGGTGCAGAGGTGACGAGTTTCTTTACACTGTGTGTATGGTCTACAAATGTGTGCGTGCGTGCGTTTGTGTACTCATGCATAGCTTCGTGTGTGCGTTCATGCGTGCGTGGGGTGAAGGTTGTGTTGATGTGCATGCGTGCGTGCATGCGTGTGTGTATAATATGTATAATATATATTACATTACAAGAAAATTTTACATATTACATTACAAGAAAACGGCAAACATCTACACGAAGCCCAATATCATATAAGTTATAATGAGAGGTGATTTCATGAGCAAGCAATGCAGTCGTGTTCCCCTTACCGCAGTGAATATTAAGCCTCTACCTGACACCAATCACCTGCCGGCCCGATAGAGCCCGGCTCGGGCGGTTCACGCAGGGACAGTGTACGTGCGGTGTCGTAGTAGCTCTAGATGCCAGCATCACCCACATTCTGCCCGGCTCCGTAGACAAGACAGCGGGTGCACACGGGCTAGCGGACGGTCTGTCCGAGAATAAACAACCACCGATGCACCTGGCTCAGCTATCACCGACGAGGTTGCTATTATTGCATTTGTAAGATCAGTTACAGGCCATCACCATGCCAGTACACCGCCCGCATAGTACTCGTCGACTTGATTGAGATCAATACACACAACTGTGAGGCAAAAGAGGTCACTGGTTGTTCTTAGAGCGCAACTGTTGTGACGATTCGACTGTGTATATAGCTAACCTCAGGTGGATTGGCGACAAGTCACACCAACAGGCGAAGGGCCCCAGGATACAGGGGCAGAAGTCGCATGCCCACGTACGGTCCAGTCGCGGTAAGTCTGTGGTGTGCCTTGCTGTTTCATCTGGTGCGGTAATTAACTCACTCATTATTTACAGCGTGAACCATGTAATCAACAAAGTCATGCTGCTGTGCTGTTGTCCAGTGTATGACTGATGTCGGACAGTTTGGCTATGAATGTAGCAGGCCATACATAATGGGCAATAGGCCTATTTAAGACTTAACCCAGTCTTCCGGTCACCTTCGGCGCTGTAAAAGGGTTTGATGGTGAACGCTGGCCACTTCCCTTCTACCGTCCTGGGATCTGAGATCAATTACGACTTAGACAATAGTAGTGACCTTCCTACACAGCATTAGTTTTGTAGTTATGTTGCTGTGTGTGTGATGTGCGTGTGTGATGTGTGTGGCGTGTGTTGCGTGTATGGCGTGTGTGTGTGTGGTGTATGTGGTGTGTGTGGTGTGTGTGAGTGCGTGCGCGTGTGTACGTGCGTGTAGGAGGTGTGGGGTGGTGTGTATGTAGGTGAGTGTGTGCGTGCGCGTGTATGTATGATGTGCGTGTGGTGTGAGTGTGTGTGCGTGCGCATGTGTACGCGCATGTGCATGTAGGTGGGGTGAGGGTGGGTGTGTGAGTGTGTGCGTGCGCGTGTGTAGGGGATGTGGGTGGTGGGTGTGTGTGTATACGTGCGTGTGTGTGTAGGGGATGTGGGGTGTGGGTGTATACGTGCGTGTGTAGGGGTGTGGGTGGGTGGGTGTATAGTGGTGTGGGTGTGTGGGGGCTGTGGGTGGGTGTGGGTGTGTGTCCGTGTCCCACCCTGAGAAGGGCCTACAACTCTCTGCAAATATTGCCTTTGACAGTCTTTACCTTAATTCTCACCTTTCGTGTTGTGGGCACGTTCTTTGTAGCATGTGTCACAGGACAGCATTTCCCCGTGTTATGACACATGCAAGACGAATGTACCCAGTCACCGAGCCACACGCTACTATAAACAAATCCCACATTCGCGGCATTGCAGGGTGTCAAGAACCAATGCAGTGGAATTTTTATGAATTTACACTGGCGAATAATGTTTCAAATGGTACTTAATTCCAACGGTAAGAGGGACACGGTTTTCAAGAAAACATACAAACACTGACGAAGACTGTGTGACACAGGTGAAATAAACCAAAAACTCTTTCGTGAGAGGTAGCGTTGAGAACTCAGAATGAACTTCGTTGTTTTGTGATCTGATTAAAAAGAAGCTCATTTGACGGGAAATTTTGTGTGGGGGGGACAAAAATAGCTGATGACGAAAACGTCAATTTGGAAAAAGAAATTATAAATATAGTGTACTCCGCTTTGTATGTCATAAAATTAAATGGATAAATCTTAAGAGTAGAACTGTACGAAGACACGTAATCTTCGTTATCGGAGAATCATGTTATATACATCTACCGATCTAATTTACCATCTCGACCCGCACGTGGGTTTTCATGAAGCATATCAGTTTCGCTCCCAGACGTCCCCATTGTGTTTGCCCTGTTAAGTCAGATATGATATCTGCGTTGGATTTGCCATTTCTGCCGCTTCGAAGATATCCTCCATTGTGAACTTGGCTCCGAGGCAAGTGGGTCGGCCGTCCAGTTCTGCAGTCCAGTTCTGCAGTTCCAGTATGACATAAAGTCTGCCCATATTGGCATCGTGTCATGGGAATCTGCTGCTTCAGATCACGACAACTGGTGCCAGTTTGTGAAAAGTGGTATCAGGAAGGCAGAGGAGATGAGAAACAAACGGGGGCCAGAGAAGAGAAGAGGGAGAGAGGGGTAGGGAGGGAGAGACAGACACAGAGAGAGAGATAGAGAGAGGAGGGAGAGAGAGAGGGGAGAGAGAGGGAGGAGAGAGGGAGGGAGGGAGATATATATATAAAGAGGGTTGGAGCGAGGAGGGAGAGAGAGAAGGGAGAGAGAGGAGAGAGATAGAGAGGAGGGAGAGAGAGGTAGAGAGAAAGAGAGAGATGTGGAGAGAGAGAGAGAGAGGTGGGGGGAGAGAGAGAGAGAGAGAGATAGATAGAGAGAGGTAGAGAGAGAGAGAGAGAGACCGTCGGAAAGAAAGGTCATCGACTACACCACACCGCTACCTTAAGCGGGTTACATGTATGTAAACAGAGACTCAGAAGATATTGGACTTTGTTTACAGAAGATTTCGAATGTTGACGTAGAGAACATTGCTGACAACTAAGGCGCGCATCTCCACTATTCTCAAGACAGAAGGATGTCCATGATATGATTGTTGTAATTCACAGCTTTCTGGCATTACTATGTTAGACGTACCAGCAACGCAGACTGCAATGCATGCTGAACGCAACTGCTCGTCTAATCACATTATAACAATGACCATGTATGCATACGTGTATGTACAACACCAGTCTTGAAATAGTCCTGAAATAGCTGCGTCAAGGAACGAATCAAATTTGTTATCACATTAAAGGCACTCTGCGTATTTGCATCGCCCTACGTAGGTGTATAGACACAAGGTATGGAAGGGGCCAAAAACGTTTAATATTTCTTTAGAAAGTCACGGTTAGGCTACGTGGGGTGAACAATATTATCCAAGTTTTGAAACGCGGTCGTTCAATGCCTGGGTATTTTCAAAAAGATTCACTCTACGGCATGACGCAACGCATTATTAATGTATAAGTTTTTATATCAAGAGGCCGTTCAAAAAACTTTCCTGTGGTTGTTATTAAGAATAGTTACGTACATTTTCGTCCAATACGGACAAACACTGCACACGTTTGTGCAATACCTACTTTCCATCCGAAATCATCAAGTGCGGCAAGATCACTCTACTCAAACCCCCATACGTACTTCTTTGTGCTGGAGTGAAGGGGCCATGCCACAAGACATGAGGGATGCCAACATCATCACGCTTTACAAGAACAAAGGAGACAGGAGTGACTGCAACAATTACAGAGGCATCTCACTCCTAAGCGTAGTTGGCAAGTTGTTGTTCGTGTCATCCTGAACAGACTACACATATTTGCTGACAGAGTCTACCCCGAATCCCAGTGTGGCTTCAGAACAAATAGGTCAACTTGATCTTTTCTCTTCGACAGTTACAGGAGAAATGCAGGGAACAGAAGAAGCCGCTGTACATTGCCTTCATCGATCTTACCAAAGCGTTCGACCTTGTGAGAAAGGATGATCTGTTCAAGATCCTACCGAAGATAGGATTCCCCCAAAGCCCTGCAGCGTAATCAGGTTGTTCCACGATGATATGAGAGGTACAATGCTGTACGACGGTTTTACCTCCGAGACTTTTAACGTTACCAGTGGCGTCAAACCTCTTTGGGATATTCTTTGCCCTTATTTTGAAACACGCCTTTGGATCTTCGACAGAGGAAGTGTACATGCACCCGATATCTGACGGGAAACTATTCAACTTGTATCGCCTAAAAGCGAAAACCAGGGTGTGCCTGTCCCTCGTCAGAGACTTTCTGTTTGCGGATGATGCAGCAGTCATCACGCATACTGAGGGGGGGGGGTTACAAAACCCCATAAACCGCTTTGCAAAGGCATGCACGGATTTCGGACTGACAATCAGCTTGAGAAAGACTAATAAATATTTAACATCATGGGGCAGGATGTGGTCACCCCCAGCCATCATCATAAACAACTATGAGCTAGAGGTCGTCCACCTCTTCACCTACCTTGGGTCCACCAGCCGACAACCTCACCTTAGAAGCAGAAATCACCAGAAGGATTGGGAGAGCCGCCTCAATACTTGCCCGGCTTACAGAGAGTCTGGAGCAACAAATTGCTGACTGAGCACACAAAGGTGACAGTGTACAACGCCTCCGTGCTGAGTACACTTCTGTACGACTGTGAGTCCTGTACGCTGTACTCCACTCAGGAGAATCGACTGAACTCATTTCACATGCGCTGCCTGTGGCGCATCCTCTGGATCTCCTGGAAGGACGGAGTCCCCAATACAGAGGTCCTCTCATGTGCCAAGTCTGTGAGCCTGGTGACCTTGTTCAGGCAACCCCCGCCTACGCTGGCTCAGCCACTTGCATCGGAAGGAAGACGGGAAACTTTCTAAAGAAATTCTCTACGGAGAGCTGGCCACGTCCCCATCTGCGCGTCAGGAACGTATGCAACCGAGACTTGAAGACACTAGACATGGATGTTGACAACTGGGAGGAGCTTGCTGGAAACCGATCCACATATATGGATGCAGCAAATACACAGGGATCTCAAAAGAGGAGAGGAGACTCTCCGCAGGCTATCAGAAGAAAAACGTAACCGCAGAAAAAACACCCAGGCTGAGAACAGAGCCGAGAGCGCCTTCAAGTGCAACAAATCCTGCCACTCAAGAATCGCGGCCTCTACAGCCACAACAGACGCTGCCCAGCCAACATCTGATCTTCGACACCAGGACGCAGATCCATAGTCTTTACGCACGAGATTGCCTCCGCCTACTACTACTACTACTACTACTACAAGTTTGGTTTACCAGTGTTGCAACCTTGCGATCAATGTCGTATTATAAAACCAAAAATGTGTCTCAAAATACCGAACCGAATTAGTGGCGCCACGTGGTGAGAACCAGCTCCTCTAATAGGTGAGCATCACTCGAAGTCGGGCGAGTATCCGCGAGAACGTGACGGGAAGGTGAGGCTCTGCTAGTTTGTCGCGAGTGTCACTGTTATGCGCAGTTAAATTACGACATTTTTTGATGATAACAGATGGTCACCATTGTAAAGTTGGAGCTCACAACGCACCAACCTACGGCGAGGTGAAACCTGAAAGCGGCAAGACGTTAGAAACATGTTTTGCAGCGGTGACAGCGGCATACACGTTTCTAGTAAGTAATGCTGTTGTGTGCCGAGTTGTTTACGTCATTGTCAACGACAACGAATGACTCGCGCCGTCAATTCGTGCTGCAGCTAAGCTGTATTCTGTGTTGATCTAATATTAAAGGTGTTCGATTTATTCCCCAGTCTGCTTCCCGGTAATATTGTACAATGTGCATGTTGTAAACAATAAGGCCTACAGTAAATACGCTAAGCCTAATTTTATTCTGAATCATGACAATGCCAATGCCATGGCAATGATCGGGGTAGGATATGTAGTCGTAGATGACGATGTTGATGACGATGGTTTGATGTACGTCTACGACTACGACACGTGATTGGGCGGGACCCGAGGGCCAACGCTGTGCCCAAATAACCATGATTCCCTTTTATGGCGAGTTCAATATCTTATTACAGCACGTGCCACCCCTACCGTCCTGCATGGCTGTGTTAGTGGGGTGTCTACCAGCAAGCCAGCCTGCAGGGTGGAACGTGGGTCCTGGGGGGCTGTGGTGGGCAGACAGCCGTACTGTCCATATAGACATAGCCATATAGCATAGGGGAGGGCGATCTTTTACTTTCTGACCTAACCATGAAAATGACCACCTACAGCCGCCAAACTTCTCCTCACATATCTTACATACATATACACACACTACGTTACAAACAAAATTATTTTACATTCCTACAACGATCAAATTTCGCAAAACAAACTCAAGTAAAACTCGACTTCTACGGCGGCGACTATCCGTTGCTCTGCGGTTACCGTAAAATTGACATTGTGTCGAGCTTCACAGAAATTCCGTACAATGGCGCTGTCATTACTGTACACATGTTCGCGCGCGATATAAATATAATATATCGTTAATACGGGCGCGTGAGTGGTGGTTATAATATTGGCATTGTTTCTGTTAAAAAGTAGCTCGATTAATTAAGGCATAATAATAATAATAATGTATTTATTTCAGACAATCATGATGTCCATATATACAAATACATCAATAAAAGTATGTAAATAATATAAAAATACATAGATAAGAACAATATGTTTAAAAATTGTATAAATCCCGGACCCACTGGTGCCGCAGTTTCGAAGTACAATACACGTCGCTAGTTTTAATGCTGTAAATAATGGGATTCAAAGACATGTCAATCCTATTCATTAAGCTAAAAATAGCCTTTCTGATTACACATTTACCCGAGCTGACATTAGCTGTAGCAAACATGTGGCTAGCGCTACATCTCATGGGCAAATTGTTCAATATCCTGAAAGAGTTGTTATATGCAACAATGAATTGATGAAAATTAACTTTTCTAAAGTTCACCCATAACGCACACATATAGATATTACCAAAATACGCTGTAAATAGCTTATTTTTTACAGCAGTTGAACAAAAGTGAAACTTTTGACGTAACATGTTACTCTTGGCATACAAAAGTCTCACTTTGGCTTGCATGTCAGACTCATCAGACAAGTTATTAGAAATGACATGTCCAAGATATTTACAAGAGGTGGCAAAGTTTAACTTCTTTCCTCCTAATGTCATTTCTTTAGACAGATTTGACTTTCTAGATTCAAAGTACATGACCAGGGATTTACTCGCATTGTATTGCACATCGTGCTCACATCCATATGAGTAACACATGTCTAGTAGTGTTTGTAGTCCTTTAGCAGAAGGTGCAAACAGAAGTAGATCATCGGCGTATATAAGGTGATTAACAACCATGTTACCAAGACTACAACCGATTTGTTTTTTGTGCAGTTGTATACTCAGATTATCCATATAAATGTTAAAAAGCAAAGGGGATAACTTCCCACCTTGCTTAACACCATTGCCTACCGAGAAGAAGTCCGAGTAGGTATTTCCCCATCGTATGCATACACATTGATTATTGAATTCATTGCTGAGTATTCTTAAGATATATTTCGGTACATTTCGTTGTTCTAGTTTCGTTATAAGTTTATTTCGGTTGACACGATCAAACGCCTTTGATGCATCTAAAAATGCGACGTGCATAGCTGAACCATGTTCAGTGTAGAACCTTAATAATTCCTTAAATGCAAACACGCATAACTCCGTTCCATGTTTAGGCTTAAAGCCAAATTGATTAGGAGTGGTTTCCAAGTACATTTTCATTCTGTTAAAAAGAACAGTGTCTATTATCTTCGAAAATATATTCGATAGACATATTGGCCTATAATTCCCTTTGTCGTTTACTCGTCTATTTTTGTCTTTAATAATTGGTACAATAACAGACTGTGACATTTCTTTTGGTAAATAACCATGCACCAGAATCGAAGACACAAGGATAGACAAAAGCACAGCGAGTTGATAATCAGCGAACTTAATATGTTCTGCACTGATACCGTCCAGACCTGGTGACTTATTTTTTGAGAGTCCATTAATAATATCCATCAGTTCAACTGCACCAACAGTCATTCTTGTATTGTCAGTGGAACAGTCATAACAAACTTTATCACATCGACTATCCTCCACATCATTAAATAAATGTTCATAATGATGCTTCCACATTGACCCGATGTTTACGTCACCGTGTATATTATCAATGTTTGTCGGAAGTTTTACTTTACTGTTCGTACAGTGCTTAATTTCTTTCCAGAATTTGCGGTGGTCTTTCTGACACAACTGTTCTGCAATGTTATCAGCAATGATAGTTTCTTTCTCCCTTTTACATTTTCTGATCGCCTGTTTGAATTTCATTCTGGATAATTTCATAACATTAAAAATGTCACCTTGTCTAGGTTTACCAGTCTCTTTCCATATACAGTAAGCATCACGGGCTGCACAATGAAGCTCTTTCACTCGCTCGTTCCAACCTGGTACAACATTATACTTATAAGCACCTTTGCGATTTGACCGGAGTGTGTGACCACACCTCTTCAATGTAATCACGATAGAATTGTAAAAGTCATCGAGATCATCATGATGATTACAGTTATGACAATTGGGATCATTGCATCTAACACCCGGTGGAACATTCAGTTTGCTCAATTCAACGTTCGTGCATTCTCTATATGCATCAATATCTTGTGGGTTTAATCTGTCCCACTGTAAGCCTTGCTTACTCTCATTAGTATTGCCACTACCACTAACGCATTCTGGTAGAATATCACTGTCTATGCTGAACGATATCGGGTGGTGATCAGAATAAATAACATCATAAAGTATGGACATGTTAGATAGGCAATCCTTCGCATCCGCGGTACATATGATATGGTCTAGCCATGATGTAGTTCCCCAGGCAGAACTAACGTATGTATATGTGTCTATTGGGAGAGTATCTTGATCACATATAGCCAGAGTAAATTCTTTGCAGAAATCAAGTAAGATATTCCCAAAAACTGATTTCTTGGAAATATCCGCGTTAAAATCACCAACAATAGTGATGCACGAGCTATTAATATTATTAACATATACAGCAATTTTGGACATATAATCATTGAACTTGTCCCTGTTTTCCTCGCATTCATAAGGTAAATATACGTTTAGTAGATAATACTCCTTGTTACCCCAACAAATTCTTATGCCGCATAGCCAATCATAGCACTGGTCAAGAATGGTGATGTATTGATCAAGGGAATGTTTCCATAAAAAACCTACACCACCATACGGTCTACCAGTTAAAATACCACAAGATGCATCTACAGGAGAAACACCATAACCCACATAACCTTCGTGACAGGTGTTTAGTATATGGCAATCTTGTTTAGTGAGCATAAGCTCTTGTAGGCACAGTATATCACATTCCATTAACACATCCTTTAAGAAGGGCATAAAACCTTTAAATCCATTACAATTAAAAGATGTGATGTTAATTTCCATAACTTAGTTCTTGGTGTTAAAGAATTTCCTCAAGTATACACCAGATGGCCAGTTGTCCGGGTCATAAAACTTAGATGCGTCATTGCATATAACATCAACCTTGAATGAGGCATAACTCTCATGCTTAGTTTTTAGTTTCACACATTTGGCCTCGAGCTTATGCACAGACTTCACATACAAAGACATGTCTTCGACAGTGACCGTAGGATCTAGTCGTGAGACAAAGGCTGTCAGGAATCGTCCATCCTTTACTTTGAGCTGGTTACCGCATTTCCGCGTGCCGATCACCGCCTTCGAACCGTTACTGCGCCTTTTCTTGCCAGACACCAGCTTAAAGTCATCATCAACGATAGTCTTCCTTGGTTGTTTCGCGACACCCGGCGCACGGCTCCCGATAACGTTCGCAGCTGGTAGAGGTGTTATGTTAACCATCGCAGGGCTACGCTGACGAGTAGACGTAGATCGAATGTTACTCACGGTTACGTCTGCCGACGTGTGGCTCGGTTCGGCTGTGGTGACTGCGCTGATCGGCGGCAGATTCACCCGAAGCGTCTGTCTATCATCTGTCGTGAGCTCAGGCTTACGCTGAGGCCATATCACCGGGTCAGGTTCCCTCGATTTGACGGCTGTCATGTCACGCCGCAGATCCGCCATTTCTGCCCGCATCGCACGAAACTCGGTAATAATGTGACCGAAGTCGATGTTGTTGACGTCGAGCGGCGGCAGGGTGGACAAATCCGTAACCGCAAACACTGGCAGTCCCCTAGGCGACTTGTGCAGCGCCCTCAGTATATCTTCAATGTTGTTTTTCTCTTTATGATGCCCTTGTCGGCGCCGGCCCTGACGCAAAGCAAGATTCTTGACGACTTCGCATTCGTATAAAGTCTGTTTAGCTGCTTCGATCTTGCTGGAAGTGAAGTGGTCTACGCACAACTTTACCAGCGTGTCATGCACCATGATGTCCATCTTGTTGAAGAGATAGCAAAGTATACTATTGCATACGATATGAGTTTGGCCATCTGTCTGAACTTCGGCAGCACACTGACCACTGACCGGGGATCTGCAGTTCGCAGTGTGATCGCTTGCATTGTTCGAAGGGGCAGCGCATAATTAATATCATCAGTATAGTTTACAGGTAATGAAAGGGTTCTACTTAATGTAAAAAACAAAATAAGTCTTACGAATAGCCAATAATTGTGTTCCCGCGGGTCAATTCTTTTTCGGTTGATGACCAACGCGAGTCGGTGCTCCAACGAATTACCAATTTTTTGGGGGGCATTCAGACTTAGGATGATTCATATATATTCGTTTGTGAACATTTGGTTAAAATTGTGCATTTTGCTAAGCTGGGGAAGTCATTTCTGTAATTAGTTAATGTGACAAACTGAACAAAGAAGACGCAAATCCTTATTTCTAGCTAGTTTTTGTGTGTCACCGTTAAAAGTGCAGGTTTGGAACAAATTATGCACAATTTGTAAGACTTGTTTTGTTTTTTACATTAAGTAGAAACCTTTCATTACCTGTAAACCATACTGATGATATTAATTATGCCTTAATTAATCGAGCTACTTTGTAACAGAAACAATACCAATATTATAACTACCACACGCACACACACTCACTCGTCCGTATATATTAACGATATATTATTTATATCGCGCGCGAACATGTGTACAGAATTTCTGTGAAGCTCGACACAATGTCAATTTTACGGTAACTGCGGAGCAACGGATAGTCGCCGCCGTAGAAGTCGAGTTTTACCTGAGTTTGTTTTGCGAAATTTGATCATTGTAGGAATGGAAAATAATTTTGTTTGTAACGTAGTGTGTGTGTATATGTATGTAAGATATGTGAGGAGAAGTTTGGCGGCTGTAGGTGGTCGTTTTCATGGTTAGGTCAGAAAGTAAAAGATCGCCTAGGGGAGACCTTGGCTTCATGGCCATTTTACTTTCAGTCTCAGAAGCTAAGAACTACAAGTGTTCTAGTTCTAGTTGGTTCCAGCACTCGGCAACGTTCTATTAGAACATTATCGCCAAGCCGACCTTTCTATGCTGGCACTGAGAGTGGTCACTGGCAGGGTGCTTGTCGTCCTCAGTGGTTCTTTTACGTCCCAAATTGAGACATCTGCGTGGCTGTCCCATTGTGTGGAATGTGATGGCCTACCTGCCTACCCCCTACAATGGCAGGGTTTTTGTTAAGAGCTGGGACCCGGGTAATTTACCCGGCATTGGCAATCTATGTACCCAGTTATCGAGAACGGAGAATGGAAGCTTTTTATTAAACACCAGCATGATTAACAAGACACCGCTTTCGAGTGCCTTTGCGTTACAAATTGTGCTTTACAGTGTTTATAAGTTCCACAAACAATTCAGTGCATCGGTGATGATTGAGGCATATCAGAACAAAACTGTTGGTCAACCGCGCTGGTTGACCAACATTTTTGCGTTAGAGAGTGTCTGCAAGCATACCGATCTCGATTCCCTTCCCTATCCCTAACACGCTGCGCGATCGGTGGAGATACATAACTGCCTGCATCACAGCATTTGACGCGCAAACGAATTGTACATTTATGCCCTTTTCAGCTGGATATGTGGTCCTAATCACAAGCTCAAATGGACAGACCATAATGCATCTAAATCATTTTGGAATTATGTACAAAAGCACATCACAGTGAAGATAGGATGCACGGTTTTTAACTCGGGCGCCTTTTAGTTTTACGAGATTTGAATTTGCCTGTCTATATTCGTAAGTACTTCACCCAAGACAACTTTTCTAATAGTTCATTTGCACAAATTTAACGGAATATGTGTTAGAGATTTAGCACATAGATATCTTACGGAAATTTTTTATTAGTTTTTTTGTGAAAACAACAAAAATGATTGCACGCACGATTTGTGCCCCCACCGTTAATGTATTACATGCTGAGACAGGTCTTAAAAATATTTTGTTCTGATGCACTAAACACAACAGCAATTAAAACGAGGCGGCTAATCAGTCAAAAACAGTTGTATGTACAATGCTGTCATATTGTTTACTTTTATTCATCCATAAAATGGATAGGGATTGTGCTTACCGATCATCCCTCCGGTTACGTATTTACCTATCTGATCGAAACATAACCGATCGCATAAACACAAAAAGCGATGACACAGCGCGTTAGGGGATAGGGAAGTGAATCGAGATCGGTATGCTTGCAGATACTCTCCAATAAATGGCACAATTTCTGGTTCGTGTTGTTCCTCTGAATTTGCTTCCCACAATTCTTAGCATTATTTGTTATTCCTGATAAGTCCGCCGCTATGTTTTTCGTAGATGGTTGCCCCTGGAGAACAGCTCAGCAATAATGTTGGCGTAGCGACGTTATTTCACAAATTAAAACAGTCATAGACTAAGCTAAGAAGCAGATATGTTAGAAGTCGTGGAATATAGCCACATATTAATTATGCGGGAGTTTTAATTACGGAACTGTTCAATACTTTCGGCTATGGCTGGGCTGGTGTAAATGATACGCAGAATGTTTGCCAACAATGTTTCAAAGTCCCCGAAAGCGAAACTTTTTTTGCTCAATTTGCTGACTTTGGCTTGTATTATAGGTTTCTTCGGATCTTTTTACAATTCGGCTTATAGCCACACATTTTTATATGTCAATATTGCGCGCTAACCCATGGCTGCAGCGGCGCAGACTGACACAAACAAACCGGAGTGCTATTTGGGCCTCAAAGGTGGTATAGAACGCAATATTTTATTCATATTTTATAACATCACATGCCTGAAACTATGTTGTGTGGTGGAAAAGAGACACTGAGGTTTAAAGTGTAGACAAATATGTAGGCCTAGTTATTATATATAACAGGTGGCATTGGGGTGGGCTTGGTTTCAGCACAACTTATTTAACAAGATTCACAAACAAAGCTACACGCTAAAGATGACGAGTGGATTAGGAAGCTTTAGACTTATCGAATGGCCAACCATTTTTATTTATGTATAAGCCATCCCATCAGATATTTATAAATTCTATTTTTAAACATGTTCACACGGCTTGAACTAACTCAATCAAATTGCTAGAGCCATTCAAAGTATCGTATTTGTCTAATGATATATGTAATTCATGAAGATTTAGCTATGCCTGGCGAACACAATGTTTCAATCTTGTTATGTTGAAAATAACACATTGATGTCAATAGTAAATCTTGTTTTGTATTAAAAGAAATGATAGACTGACAGTGTATCATTATCAACTCAATGAGTAGAGATGGGAATTCTGCTAGCAGCCTAGCAGATATTGTTACAATGGACATGTTTCAATTATAAAGCTTATGACACCATTGTGAAACACTTAAATATTATGTTAAATATTTATTTTTATAGTTATCAATATTATGAAACCAACTTATGAGCACTTGAGGAAACAACTCTCCTCTGTTTCGACTTGGAGCTGGAGAAATCCTAGCGATTCCTTGATGCTTGGATTCCATTTCCACCATAGGAAAATGAATGCCCTCATAGCATTGTATACAGATAGAAGTGCCTGTAAACTCAGAGATATGTAGGCCTACATTGTATGTTAACTGAACACTGTTTTTTTTCTAAATAATTAACACAGATGGAACTTAACTTACATAAGTTAAAAACAAATTGTCTATGATTTAATAGTGTTATATCATATTATATATTGTTGTATCCATAGACTAGTGGCCGGTCCACAACTCGGCAACGTGCTGTCACTTGGTCAGGGCATGTTATACGGTCCCAGCTCTGAGGGTCATGATCCCTGCTATCAGCACACTTAACAAAAACCCTGAATGGGTCAACAAGTCAGGCATGTGCTAATTGAAGACTGTTAAAATGAACTCTGTACGTTTTGAAAAAAGGCCACGGAGCGTGGTTCCCGTAGCACCGTGGCTATTGTCCGGAGTATCATGGATATAACTACTTATACTTGGCAAACATACATAGGAATATATAATCATATTTAGCATACCTAGCAGTTGGAAAGAAGCAGATCCAAAATCCTGTGGACTACAATATAAGATTATGTTATTGATTGATTGATTGATTGATTGATTGATTGATTGATTGATTGATTGATTGATTGTGTCATTTGCCGAGTTATTTAACCACTCAACCAAAACATTGCATAACATGGTAACAAATGGTGGCATACACATATTTTGTCAACCTGTCAACCAATGGGCATTGTAAAATAATCTTTATTTTATATGAACTACAATGCTTACTGCTCACAGACTGACTATTGTAATTGATATCAAGTAATGATTCCCTGGAAATGTTTCTAAATGATGTTTAGAATAATTGTATGCAGTGGTGTGTAGTGTGTCTGTGTAATCAATGACCCTGCACTGTGCAGGGATGTGGCATAAATAATACAGTGCCTGATGATTGTATAATTTGTTTGTTCTAGAATGTGCACACACAGCTAATGGCTGCGAGTGTAATACTGACCTATAAAAAGTCACTGCTGTTCTCTGTGACAGTATAGTCTATTATCCAGTAAGGGAAAGGCATAATCTCCCTGTTACAGTTTGTAGGTTTCAGTGAAAGGTTTGATGTGTGTTGCAGGGACTGTGTGTAATGTGTCATTTAGTGGACCTCGGTGAATGGATCACTTATCACAGACTCACTTGTACTGGACAGTTTATACATCATGTAACTTAAACAATTTAGGTTTGATTTTTGTTGTGTCAAGAAACTTTTTTGTTTTATCTCTGTATAAACTACATTCTAGGTTTGATTTGTTCACGTGAAGGTTCACCATCTGGTTCTCTGACATTTTGTGAATTATATTCCTAATATCCGGATTGCCCAAATATGTTTGAACAGGACATGATTAAAAAAAAAAACAGATGTCTACAATGGTAAAATTATTTAAAGTTTCCTATAATGTGATTGTATGTTGTACATAGCTGTGCATCCGAAATAGAATGATCGCATTACATCAGCATTTGTAAATAGATGAATTTCATACATGTACGAGCATTTGCTGTATATTTTCAGACATGACGCCAAAAGTAAAAAGTGCCCTTGTGCGGCGGTATAAGAGTAAGTAATACTTTTATTGATGTTTACACATTTTGTAAAATTCAGCTGTACATCATGATGTTAACAATATATAACTAAAATTGCATTATTGAGTAAGAATGTTGTCTGATGAATTGTGTGGTACAGTGGTAAGTTATGTGGTACAGTGGTGAGTTTTGTGGTATAGTGGTGAGTTCAGTGGTATAGTGGTGAGTTATATGGAACAGTGGTAAGTTGTATGATGCATTGGTGAGTTAAGTGGTACAGTGGTAACTTGTAAGTTCTATGGAATACTAGGGATTTCTTTTACTAGTGTCTAGGTGGGGTATCTCATATTTTCGACTGTACCACAAAACTCTAAAGTATTTTGCTACTTGTATATTTTTGTTTCCTCCAAAAGATGAACCAATGTGAAGACTGTTTCACCATCATTTCAACATTCTCATGTTTCTAAGTACTGTGTCGTGTTGTCGCCTGTAGAAGGGTTCTTCTCGAACAAGTGGAAGACCCAGTACCTGGTCCTGCACAAGGACAGTATGCTGCTATGGTACAAGGATCAGGGTGACATAGAGGCTGACGGCATGGTCATTCTCAAGGTACAGCTACACATGCGACTGTAATAACAATGCCAGGACTTTATATAGCACTTTTTAATTAGAAGATTAACAATCTAAGCACCACACAATGGCTAAAAATTTAAATACAGGAAGATTAAATGCTAAATATAAAAAAGCATTACCTCTTAACACTGTGTTATATTATATATATTTATTTAATTTAAGCACATTATTTATTTTAGGTGTTTAAACGGCTAATTCACTTATGTATAATATATACACTTGTAAATATATATATATATATTTATTTTTATTCAGGTTTATCTAACTGACATTTTACTTAATTTTTATATGCTACTTTTAAATCATTTTCTTTTACCTTTCTATTTAATATTTCTATTTAATATGTTTTAGGTCATTTAATGTATTTTACCTATACTCTACGATTGTCAGCGCCTTTGAACAGATTTGTTATCCGGACACACGGCGCTCCATAAATGCTTTATAATAATAATAATAAATATTAGCACTTTAAATATTTCATGCATTAGCATGAAATATTTATAGTGTTAAAATGCATTTTAAATCAATGCATATAAAAACAAATACTGCAAAACATAAAGTAATATGAATTTAGATATGTGGTAAAGAAGTCAGGTAGTGGTGGCAAAATAAGTTAGTTTTTCATTTTTTTCCAAAATTATATTAATGCTTGTGCCAACCAAAGACATTTCAGCAAATTGTTCAACTCTGTGGTGCACGGCACTGCACGCTGTGTTGGTCTGTCAGTAGAAGTGTTATGCTTCTATCTCGAGTCTACAAATGTGCCACCAATCATGCTGTTTACAATAGTGGCAACAGTTGCCAGTGTAAAGCTTTACAGCAGGCAGTGAGTAACAATGACCAGCACCTTTCTAAGCACACTGAGCTACCTGGAGGTGTGAAGTATCCAAAACAAACTCTCAGATTGTCTCATATGATAAACGGCTAATCTGATCAAACTAGCTCTCTCAATCAAACACACTGTGTATTGGCATGCCAGTATTTTTTATTGTATTGGTATATATGTAATACAATACGTTGTGATGAGATTCTACAGTGAACTATGGGCAGGTCAAGGTGAGTCTCCACCACTGGTGGAAGCGATGAACCGTTAAACCAAATACCATACCAAAAACATAATATGGTGGTGAAGGGTGGGGTTGATAATCACAAAATCAACAGATGCATTATTAATGTATAGCTAGCTTTTTAGTTAGAACCAATTTAAAATGACAACACAAATTTATGTTTCGTGCATATATAACAATAGATTTGGTTTAATGTTTGCAAACAGTCAATTTTTTTCTCCCACCCTGCTTGGGTTGTGACATAGCCCAAGTCTGGCATTACTGGTACCCTGGGGTAGATGTCACAATACTGGGGTAAAAAGTCACAATGTATAAAATAACACTTGGGTTAAATGTTACAACATATGAAACAACATTAGGGTTAACGTACTAGTTAATACTCTGCACAAGTTTTGACATTAAAATAATAGTATAGCTAATAGTCACTTCTGGGACTAAAACTCACAGCATGTGACTAGAGACATTCAATCCTAAGATAGGATCTAAAATTTATTGATTTTTAATTTATTGATTCAGACATTTCGTGCACACATATCAGTTATATCATATAAGTGAATCTCCTCATGGTGGCCTAGATACGACAAAGTGACTTAAGCCACAGTTCACAAGCTAGGCTGGGTGTGTACAAATTGCAGTTATTCCATTTTAATATAATTTTGTCTTAATTTCATATGCTTCCAGAATATCCAAAAGATTCAAACACCTGTTTTAACTATCTGCAATGGACATAATATATTAATTGACCCAGATCACCGGAGATGTCATTGATTTTATTGACAATGTTTTGCCCTGTTCTTATTTGTTCTTGTGGCATTCTCTTTTTGAAGTGATTCTCTGTATGAAATTATGTCTATGTGTGGTTTTTTGCAGGACATATGCAACTTTCTTGCTGTTGGTCCATACACCAAGAATCTACCAGACAGACCGAATCTGCCTAAGGGCAGCACAGACAGACACATACTCGCAATTCCCAGCAAAGCCAGTAGAAAACCTAAACACATTTACTGGTTTCTCTTCAGTGATGACAGTGAGTTGAAGTGAGTATTGAAATAACATCGTACGTTTTGTAGATTGGTAACAAATTATGTAAAGTAGTTGATTCAATTATTATTTTGCACCAGACTTTACAGTGCTTTTAGGATGATGCATGTTTTTCAACATCTGAACAGTGCTGGTAGTAATATGTAAAAACAAAGGAGACCTTTGCATTTTCTTTGAAATAGGCTGATCACATTACTAATAATGTAACTGTGAACATAGCATTGATGAGTGAGTTAGCCAAAGGTACAGCACTGTGAACATTACATTTCACATATGTTCACTTTTGTTTTCTTCAGTTCGTGGATGCAAGCTATCTGCTCTACAGTAAGTATGTTTTGTCTCAACCTCATGCAACAAACTATTTCATGAAGTGACAATAAGTGCCTGCATAGCTTTGTAACTCATATTATTTGATAAGAATGTCATAAACAATAAGTGATATTAAGTACATTTCAAGCCCAACTGGTTCTGCATACAGATAGTATTTATAACTGGAGTTAGTGCCCATTACTTTTGTCTTCATCAATTATACTGCAGCAGCAGTGATGAACTCTGTCCTTGTTGTAGCTACCACCACCTCCATAGCAGTAGTAGCCATGAACTCTGTCCTTGTAGCTACCACCATCTCCATAGCAGTAGTAGCCATGAACTCTGTTCTTGTTGTAGCTCCCACCACCTCCATAAGCAGTAGTAGCCATGAACTCTGTTCTTGTTGTAGTTCTTGTTGTAGCTCCCACCACCTCCAGAGCAGTAGTAGCCTTGAACTCTGTTCTTGTTGTAGCTACCACCATTTCCATAGTAATGGTAGCCAAGAACTCTGTTCTTGTTGTAGCTACCACCTCTTCCATAGCAGTAGTAGCCAAGAACTATGTTCTTGTTGTAGCTACCACCACTTCCATAGCAGTAGTAGCAATGAACTCTGTCCTTGTTGTAGCTACCATTGTAGCTACCACCACCTCCATAGCAGTAGTACCCATGAACTCTGTTCTTGTTGTAGCTACCACCACCTCCATAGCAGTAGTAGCCATGAACTCTGTCCTTGTAGCTACCACCATCTCCATAGCAGTAGTAGCCATGAACTCTGTTCTTGTTGTAGCTCCCACCACCTCCATAAGCAGTAGTAGCCATGAACTATGTTCTTGTTGTAGCTCCCACCACCTCCAAAGCAGTAGTAGCCTTGAACTCTGTTCTTGTTGTAGCTACCACCATTTCCATAGTAATGGTAGCCAAGAACTCTGTTCTTGTTGTAGCTACCACCTCTTCCATAGCAGTAGTAGCCAAGAACTATGTTCTTGTTGTAGCTACCACCACTTCCATAGCAGTAGTAGCAATGAACTCTGTCCTTGTTGTAGCTACCATTGTAGCTATCACCACCTCCATAGCAGTAGTAGCCTTGAACTCTGTTCTTGTTGTAGCTACCACCATTTCCATAGCAATATTAGCCAAGAACTATGTTCTTGTTGTAGCTACCACCACCTCCATAGCAGTAGTAGCTACAAACTCTGTTCTTGTCGTAGCTACCACCACCTCCATAGCAGTAGTAGCCATGAACTATGTTCTTGTTGTAGCTACCATCACTTTCATAGCAGTGGTAGCCAAGAACTATGTTCTTGTTGTAGCTTTCACCACCTCCACAGCAGTAGTAGCTGTGAACTCTGTTCTTGTTGTAGCTACCACCACTTCCATAGCAGTAGTAGCTACAAACTCTGTTCTTGTTGTAGCTACCACCACCTCCATAGCAGTAGTAGCTAAGAACTATGTTCATGTTGTAGATACCACCACCTCCATAGCAGCAGTAGCTACAAACTCTGTTCTTGTTGTAGCTACCACCACTTCCATAGCAGTAGTAGCTATGAACTATGTTCTTGTTGTAGATACCACCACCTTCACAGCAGTTGTAACCATGAACTCTGTTCTTGTTGTAGCTACCACCACCTCCACAGCAGAAGCCGCCCCCTCAGCCTGTGATGCCTGCCCAGCCTGGACAACCCCCTTACCCTCCAGCCCCTAACCCACCGTACCCGACCCAGGGGGGTCCACCACCACCGTATGCCCCAACCCAACAAGGTACGTCTCACGCTCATTCTGTTAGTATGATAATCTTACTTTAAGAAGCACACCTCTTTCATACATTGTCATTGTATGTAAAAGTAACAATGACAAATACAGTATAAGTAATTGTTTAATTTACATTATTTCTTTAATGAAATTTTTTATATACCCAATATATGCATTTGATCCTGTTGTGTTATTCTTAAAAAGTGACCATATCTTATTTGAGTCGGTTTGTATGCAAACAACTCTGATGACATACCACACAGTAGATGACCACATCATATTGTGTTTGATATTGGTTTAAGCCGCCAACCACATGTGTGCTGAGACTTTCATTTTAATAATGCACATATTGTAAATTTGTCAGTCTAAATTGCGAAATATAATTCCATGTAACTGATGTAACATGGCTACAAAGACATCACCCTCCATCCTGCCATGTTCTGACATCTACAATAACATCAATGTGCATTAATACCTGTTTCACTCATCATATGGCGCCACTGTAGCAATTGACATTTTAAACATAACGATGCTTAAGCTTGGCTCTAACATATATGTTTTCACGTAATCATGCAAACTAAATGTACAGAATGATCCATTGTGTTGTTTGACAGGAGGGTACCCACCACAGCAGCCTACAGCCCCCTACCAGCAACAGGCCCCATACCGCCAGCCCCACCAGGCTGCCCCCTACCCCCAGCAGCGCGGTGGGGCTCCAGCGGTGGGGTACAGAGGTGGGGCAGCAGCGGGGGGTGCCCCAGGGGGTGGAGGGGGTAATACCACAGTGATTGTGCAGGACAGGGGTGGAAACAGTGGCGGTGGCAATGGCGGCAACTTTGCGACAGGTAACATTTCCTTCTGAGTTGGTCAAACATTGCACAGATACCTGCCATAAGAAACTTGGATTCTGTTCTGTATATTTCAACCGCAGAACGAAGTTTAATACAGTTACTTATTTTTATATCATAATCAGTGTGTGCGATCACTGCCGTCTGGAGGCCCAACACAGTACAGTTGTCGACTCTCAAAAAGTGCCGGCCTCATGATTGCCATATTTTCAGCACGTACCTCATATTGATATTTGTACATGCAAAATTTTAAATGAAAATGTTTCATCATGTAAGTTGATCCCAGATTAAGATAAATTCATATTAAATATGAATATATATTAAACAACTTTACAACCATATAACATTTTGATAAGGTTGTAAAGTTGAAATGGAAAATTCTTCAACTGAAATTTCAAAATGATTCTTTTCAGAAGTGGAATTCAGAAACGTAATTGACCTTTTTCCAAACAAGAATTGTTTTAACTAAGTTTCCCATTAATGGCCCAATTGAAAACATAGTCATAATGAATATCATAATGAGTGCAACAGAATGGTTTTTGTAATTGGAGAAAGGTGCACACAATCAACCTGCAATGTGAATTGTGAAGAACTAGTTATACATTGTACCAGGTAGCTTACACAAAATGACTCGCTGCACAAATTGCGTGTTATTATATCTGCCTAACATTCTGGGCAAAATCCATATGACCACCGGTCACAATAGCTTCATGTCACAGACCATCATCCAGCTGCCATTGTTAGTGACATAAGTACATAACAACCATAAAGTCAACACTGCATATTTAGCAGTATACCAGTGTCATATGTTCAGTTACTGCCTGTGTCGAGGTAGTTTATACATAAACTGTGTGTAACCATTCAATAATGATTATTTACTAGTCTATGTTATGTTTGGGCTCATGTGCTTTGACCACTACACACTTCAAGGAATTAAAAGCATTTTAAGGTTTTAATGTAAAATTTAAAGTAATCCTATGTTGCCATACTGTTCATTCACAACATTCAATCATGAAATAGTCAATTAACTTTTTTAACTTCCATTTCCATGTCACATTCCATTCATGCTTTAAAATGTCCAATATCAGATGACATTACTTTCATCTAGCCTCAGACTCGACCGCTCACCTCAGACTTCACCGTTCACCTCAGACCCCACCGCTCACCTCAGACCCCACCGCTCACCTCAGACCCCACCGCTCACCTCAGACCCCACCGCTCACCTCAGACTCCACCGCTCACCTCAGACTCCACCGCTCACCTCAGACCCCACCGCTCACCTCAGACCCCACCGCTCACCTCAGACCCCACTACTCACCTCAGACTCCATCGCTCACCTCAGACTCCACCTCTCACCTCAGACCCCACCGCTCACCTCAGACTCCATCACTCACCTCAGACCCCACTACTCACCTCAGACTCCATCGCTCACCTCAGACCCCACTACTCACCTCAGACTCCACCGCTCACCTCAGACCCCACCGCTCACCTCAGACTCCATCGCTCACCTCAGACTCCACCGCTCACCTCCTCAGACTCCACCGCTCACCTCAGACCCCACCGCTCACCTCAGACCCCACTACTCACCTCAGACTCCATCACTCACCTCAGACTCCTCCTCACACCTCAGACCCCACTGCTCACCTCAGACCCCACTGCTCACCTCAGACCCCACCGCTCACCTCAGACTCCATCGCTCACCTCAGACCCCACCGCTCACCTTAGACCCCACCGCTCACCTTAGACCCCACCGCTCACCTCAGACCCCGCCGCTCACCTTAGACCCCACCGCTCACCTTAGACCCCATCGCTCACCTCAGACCCCACCGCTCACCTTAGACCCCACCGCTCACCTCAGACTCCATCGCTCACCTCAGACCCCACCGCTCACCTTAGTCAGAAGTTTGTAAACATTGATACAATGACATCAATATATTAACAGTATTGGTCTGAAGCGTCTAATATCGATGTCCGACACAAAACGAAACTGCCTCTGACCCCCCCTCCCCAAACAAAAGTAATTTCATCTGATATCAGATATTAACATTCTGAGATGATTCCTAAAGTGATGCGTACTTGTGTGATGTTGAAATGTAGTCAATGCGCTGTTGGCGTAGCTCCAAAAGGATTGTGTGTATTTTCGTAGTGCCAGTCTAGGCACACCTTTTGTAACTTCACTCTCGTGATTATGTTGTTTGTCTTGCAGGTATGCTGCTAGGGGGTGTGATGGGCTACGGCATGGGCTCTATGATGCATCCCCACTGGGGGTACGGTTACGGTGGAGGGTGGGGTCATTCAGGCTGGGGTCACTATGACTACGCCCCAGACGTACACATTCACAATGAGTACAATGTTGAAAACACAAACATTGAAAACACAGAAATCAACCAGACAAACGTAGAAAACAACGAGACGAATGTTGAGAACAATGAATATAACTATGCCGAGCAGGGTTTCGAGGGGGGTGGCTACGGGGGTCAAGGTCAGGGTGCTGGGTACGATGACGGTCAACAACACACCCCTGGTTACGAGACTGGACAGGGAGCAGGGTACGATGCAGGCAACCAGGCAGGGCAAGACCCGGGGGCGGATTATGGACAGGGTGACTATGCTGCCGGGAATGAGAATACTGTGGAGGGTCATGAGGATGGGGGCCACGATGCAGGGGGTGGCTATGATGATGGGGGTGGCTATGATGATGGGGGTGGTTATGATGATGGGGGTGGTTATGATGACGGGGGTGGTTATGATGATGGAGGTGGATTTGATGATGGAGGTGGATTTGATGGGGGTTTTGACGATGGAGGTGGTTTTGATGGCGGTGATTTCTAAGGATTTGCACCAAGATGAAAGCACACAGTAGGTATGTACCTTCCTGGTAGATTTGAAAAGCTTGTCCCATACTGTAGGAATATTATATCTGGCTGACCTCAATGTTATTACCAATAGTTATGAAGGTATATTGTTTTTAAGCTTTAGTACCAGTGTATATACACCTGTACATTTTTATTGATTTTATTAGTCATTAGCATGTTTGAACATTTTACAATGTCCCCCCTGGCATACTCTGTAAAACCACGTATTGTTACCTAGTATTATTAATGTCTGTATTTTTTATTAAGGCTGTTGAAAATGCATGTGTATTTTTGTGACTTTACAGGCAAGATTAATCTGCATAGCTAATTTACATGATAACTATGGTACTGAAATTGTCATATTCAGAATAACAATTTGAACTGTAAATGTTTTTTTAATTATAAAATTATTTCACATGCATGTATGTGTTTAGAAACTACATTTCATCAATGATTAAAATTTTATTCTGCCAAAGTTCATCCATAAAGCCAGTGTTTTACCCCTGAATGTATGATGCAGACAGATGTTTACGTTATCTGGAAAATGGATTCAATAATTATGTTTCCCTGTAGCTCATGGTTTATGTTTCCTAGCAGCAAGTGCCAGCTGCTGTGATTTCTCAATAAACTGGAATATTTGTACCAGTAAGAAGTAAAGCCAGCTGCACCTGTTCCTTACATGAGTTGGTGGACTTGTCTGAGCGGCCATCTTGGCACACTTCTTAACATTTCATTGACTATCTCACAAAATACATTAGTTAATTGTTGACTGGATGTGTACCTATTTGCATGCAATTATGATGGGTTTAGCTTTAATTGTAATTATGAGCAGGCTATATGAATGTGTACACACATTAAGTTACACACATTAAGTTACACACATGGTTGTATATCTTGGCGAATGCCATATATCTATAATTGAGGTGTTTTGGTATTTTTATATCCTGGTGGTTTCTGTTTTCTCCTGTTGCATAAAGTTGTTTATTCTGCTGTTTCGTTCAGCAGAAGGCAGATGAAAACAGCAACATTGCTCATTTATTTTGCTGTATCATTGACCATGGACATGAATGGAAGCTATAGAAGCTCTTTAACTGTAAAACACTAGACAAATATAGTGAAACCATCAATAATTTTGAATGTTACTACTGACAATTATGGTATCATTTTCAACTCCCCCATTACATCTGCACCAGGAATACCAATCTGATTTAATGATCTCAACAAGTGATGATTACATGGATGTTCAACCTTGTGGACTACCAGAACTTGCTCACTAATGTTTGGCAAGGCCATTTATGTTAGTGATGTATATCCCACTGCTATCTCGGTTTGTTCCAAATATGTTATTTTTATGTAGTTTGATTAATCTGATAGAATCGTGCCGAGATTTGCTGATGTTTAATAATAGATTGTCTTAACACACAACTATGACCATTACTATCTTAACATATTTTTACTGGAGAAATGTTAGCTTTCTTTAGCTTTTGTCAAGCAGTATATTATTATCTTGGTGTACAGCATGTCTGCTATAATAATACATTTTCAGGTTACTCTGAAAATTGCTATATTTTAAATAAAAACCAGGAATTTCTTGGAAGTTCTTCATATGTTTGTGTAATATGAGTAGAGCGTATATGGCCAGTTATTTTATGAACAGTTAGCATTATTTATAATAAATATTAAAGATGTGCCAGTGCATTTTCAGGAACACTACTGTTGTGCTTTTAATGTGTCAGTAAACAGTTGTGTCTGTGCTGTAGTCTGGATATGTCACCTGTGCTGACATCACTGTCAACAAGAATGATCAATGCTGCAGATCTAGGAAAACTTTGAAAGAATAATTTGAAGAAAAAAAATTGTTTTAAATGTAGAATGTTACAAATATACCGCTTGGTAGTAATGAGTAATATATTTGCTATGCATGTGTAAATGTAATGATTATATTAAGCATCAACTTGTACCATTGATTTTACACCAGCCTTGAAGAATCTATATATTATGGAATGCTGCTAAAACATTAAAAATAATATAAAAATGGTAGAAGATTGAACAAATAAATGATAGTTTTTATCACTAACTCTTTACATTCTATAAATAGTGTTGGGCATGTGTGGTCTGACCTGTCATCAGACTGATAATTTACTGCTGTAACTGGCCAAAGTGAATTAGCACTTGTCCAGAAGAATTGTGATTTCAGGGAACTTTATGTGACTGGTTAAGTTACTTCTCAATTGTTAGTCTTGTTTTTCAGATTCATTTTGCAGTTGTACCTACCTTGTGGAATATTGTACTGTCAACATAAAATTATGAAATATCATATTTCAAAAATTGATATTTATAGATATTAGTATGTCATGTATGCCGCACGCCAGGTGTATATTTGTCTATTATGCTTTATACATTCATACATTTGATCCATTTGTATATCCGGGGTTTGCATATTTGAATGAGTGGTATTGTCAAGAACAGATTTACAAAGGCCAACTCTTGCATTGTTAGAAATTACAGGACTCGTACATGACAAAGCAAAATTCTGTTGCACATATTACTTTTTATATTCTCTTCTGACTGCTTTTGTGGTTTCATTATTGCAGTGTTTACACATGTAATACACAAGTATTCATACATGTGCACCATAGTGCTCTCTCGTTTTACTCTATGTACATTTTATGGCTGTGTAACTGTGAAAATAAATATATTACAAAAAATAGACTTGTAATTAAAATTAGTTATACAGACACAGGTGTGCTCGCATGCACTCACATATGTGCACACGCATACACGTGCGCACACACACACCACACACACATACACATGCAAGCAGACAAACAGACATATATGCACATATATATTTGCATGATATTATATATGCCACAAAGCATCTGCATCAGGTTTTATAAAGATACAACAGATTCAACATCCACAAAGTCAGATGGTAGGTGGATATGGAAGTAATTTGCATATCGAGACTCCACCATTTATTAATCATCTTATGTGATACAGTATTTTAATTATTGCATACAATTCTTTGCATCAGTAATTGCATATTGGTAATTGCAATTGTGTTTATTTAGCTATATTTTATATTGAATAAATCGGTCAATAAAACATAATGGGGTACCTAAATTACACAGTTGAACATTTTTTATTACATCCATATGAAAAGTAGACCCGACTATGACTGATAACTGTTAATATATAGCATTTTTCGCCAGTGACGACACAGTGGTGATGTGTACAATGTATCACTATTCATAATACCCTGTAGTATTGCATTGCCCGATTTAGCTACACATTTCATAAAACTATACACATTTTTTCTAATCAACATTTTGCAGGTGAGTAAGCCTCGTGATACAAACATAACTAGCGCTACAATCTCTAGGGTCATTGCACAACAATCTAAAGACATTATTGTATGCTACACACAGTTTTCTAATTGATTCTGCTCTAATTCCACCATAGCTGACATGTATATAGCGAAGTGCAATAGGATTTGAACAGATTACACTTTACAAAATCTGTACACATATAGAATTTTCGGATCAGGGCATTACCCTGAGCATAAATTTTCTTGTATTGCCTAGCCATGTCATCATTGTCACTGAGATCTTCTGTGATAATATGCCCAAGATATTTGCATTTATTAACCCTAGCCAGTGTTTCACCATGTAATACAAAGTTTGAAAGGTGTATATCCTTGAACCTTTTACAGCAAAAAATTGTAACATTACTTTTGGCACTATTGTATTTAATATCGTGTTCTATTCCATATTCTGAACAAACAATTAGTAACATTGATAAACCCATAGATGAGGGAGCCAAGAGCACTAAATCATCAGCATACAACAAACGATTAATTAATGACTCGCCTATTATACAACCAGCATTTACATTATTTAGTTTTTTACCTCCTTGACGCACCCCATTACTAACAGAAAAACTGTCGGATATTCTTCCAACGTACATACGTTTTTTGAGTAGCATACCAAAATATTAAAATTCTAACTATATACATAGGTACACCCAGATTGACGAGTTTCTCAAACAGAATATAATGACCGACACGATCAAACGTTTTGGACGCATCCAGAAAACATGAATACACATTACTATTCAAGCTCCGGTATTTCAGAACAGCCTCTTTGAAGGCACATATACACAAGTCTGTACTGTGTTTAGCCTTGAAGCCAAACTAATTGTTACATGTAGTTAGACAGTATGCAATACGGTCATCAATTATTTTGTCAAAAACTTTGGACACAATACTGGCTAAAGCAATGGGTCTGTAATTATTCTTGCTACATATGCTAGCATTTTTGTTTTTAACAATTGGCACAAGTACAACAGATATCATAGTTTCAGGTAAAATCCCATGAACAATTAAGCTAGTAAAACACATAGACAACAGTGGAATTATAACGTCACTGCAGTGTTTCAGATGCTCTGCACATGTACCATCCAAACCACAACTCTTGTCTTTCAAATCTATTATGGCATTGATAACCTCTGAGTGTGACACCTCTATGTCACTTTGATATTCAACATTTTTGCAAATGCTATTTACATCTTTGGTGTTATCTAGACAGTTAAACAAATCCTCATAGTGACATTTCCACATATTTACAATATTGTGTGACCCTGTTACACCATCAATAACATTTGGGGAAGATAAATTATTGTTATTCATCAGTTTAATTTCTTTCCAAAATGCTTTGTCATTTTTACACAGCAGCTTTTTAGTAAGCAATTCCTTTCTTAATGCATCCTCATTGTTTCTGATGAATCTCATAGCACCTTTAAATCTAGCCTTAGCCCTGTTTTTTTATGTCAAATAGTGCCCCTTGCCTGGGACTACCAGAGTTTTTCCATATGGTGTATGTCTCTCGAGACATATCATATAGATCCGATGCATATTCTTTCCAACCTGGCAGGTTAACGTTTTTACCCTTGGATGGTTTGGGTGTTTTTATAGTATTCTGTCCCGCAGTGGTTATTGCACACATGATGTTATCATAATATTTTTGTAAGGCTACTTTATGCTCTACCTTAGTACAGTTGCAGTCTTTACACAATAAAACATCAGTTGGTATCTCAACATTTCTCGATAGGAATTCTGACTGTAGGTAGATAAACATTAAATACATACATTTTCTTTGTGCCAGATACAATCTCGATACTAACAACCCAATCATATTTATGTGGAGTAATAAATTCATCATATTTATTATTCCAGAGAATAGCTACCCCTTCCCTCTTACGGCCTAATGTTAAACCCAGAGAATCATCATTGGGGGAGTTGGCTACCGCATTGTACCCCTTTCGCATGGTTTTTATATCTTCCTCCTGCTGTTTAGCTAACCAAGTTTCCTGGAGGCAAATAATATCATAATCAGAGACTAGCTGTTCTACTTCTAATCTTTCATAAAAAACTATTTGACCCTAATTTCAGCCCACGACAGTTATAGCTTGCAAGCTTTACTAAGTGTTCGTTGAATGTGTTTATTCTGCGTCCTCTGCCGAGTCATCATTCATGTAGTCGGCTGCTCTGGTGTTTGTGTGCTGCATTTTCTCTGAAGGTTTGTACCATCGGACAAAGGTACCCTCCGGCCATATTTCCCATCTAGGAACATCTTGGGGTTGTCGACTTCCGCTGACACATAAAATGATCGGTAGTACTCTGGATATTTTGACTTGAGGAGCATACACGTCACATTGACATTCAGCTTTTCATCCAAGTATCGCTTCAAGTCATCTGCACGTCTCTGGTCAGGAGAGAAGCGTGTGGCAAACACATTCGCATTTCTTGTTTGCTTCACAGCAGCCGTAATGCTGTCAACTTTCGCAGAGCCAATTATAGGATTTCTCTGCTTCTTCTTGAACATGACAGGACTTGACTGTTGAGCACGTAGGTTAGATGCACTGTGACGTTTGCTTGCCTTTTTGACAACGGTGCTCCAGTGACACTGTCCATCAGTCCCAGCATCAGTCTGTTGGTACTGGAGCAACTGCAATGTCAGCAGTCTTAGACTTAGTCGCAGCTGGCTCTACATTGGGCAGAGCAGTGTCGTTATATATATAAATTATTATATTTATATATATATAATATATTATGTTGAAGTAAATTAGACATTTTAAAAATACCGTTGGAATTATATCTTCTCAGTCTTGATCTTTCGACATCAAAGATTATTAGTATAGTGGCGGTGTCTGAAATTGCATCGTGATGTAAGCCGAACTGACTAGGCGGCCAAAATGACCTACAGCGTCGAAAGAACGCGAACATGAACACTAGTAGCTCCACCTAGTGGATCGGGAACGACACCAGCCAAGCTAGCGCATGCCAACGGAGAATTTACGGCAACATGGCGTCGCAAACGAAGCTTCGGGAGAAGTTTGATGACTTGAAAGTGACAACAGATGAGCTTGAGAGGATTGGTAAAGCGTTGAAAGATAAAGAATTCAGAAAACTGTTCACTGAGTATGCCGAGGAGATATCTGATCCGGAAAATCGCAAACTTTATGAAGCAGAAATACAGCAACTTGAGAGAGAAAATGGCATGGATATCAAATTCATCAATCCCGAGCCTGGTTACGTTCTAAAGACATCGGTTGATGGCAACATGAAAGCATTTATTAACGTCTGTAAGAATGACAACATCGGCAAACCGTCTTCCAGAAAAGAAAAGGATCCAAACGGCCATTACGGCATGGCGTGGTCCATCCCGCATAGTTTTGCACCGGTACGAGAGGACATCGACAAGAACGAACAGAAATGTAAGGTGTTCGACTTCGTCATCCACCCAGACACGTACCGAATGGCAGAGTCTAATGCACGCTTCAAGAAAATGATCAACGACACTGCAATGGATGGAATAGAGCGTCAGTTCAACATGAAAGTTGATAGGAAAAATGTAAAATATCCAAAAATGAATTTTAAAGGGACTGCTACTCCAACTATAGTTAGAACAAAAATGGAAGGTGTAAAGTCTGTGGAACGGCCAGCAGATGACATCTTGAGTAAGATTCCATATCCATACGATGACATCCCAACAGAGGAGAAAACCAGAATGAGGGAAAAGAAATTGAAAGAACAGAAAGCCAACTCTGCCAAAACAAAAACACCAGATGATAATGATGAGTACACAAAGCCTGTGTTCACGATAAAACATCGTTGTGAGTTTGACATGCAAGATTTCCGTGATGCAGCAGATGCAAAGCCAAGCACCCGTCCAAAGGAACTCGTCATTGATATCAGCCTACCACTGCTGAATTCTGCTGCACAAGTCAGCCTCGACATCTTTGAGAAAAGCTTAAAGCTTGAGTGCTCTAAACCAGCCAAGTACAGACTTCATTTGGACTTGCCTTATCCAGTTGATGAAAGTGAAGGCTCAGCGAAATTTAATAAGAGCAAACATTGTTTAACTGTGACGTTGTCTGTGGTGCCTGCCATCATTCCACAACTGCCTTTCAGCAGTGCAACAAGCAAACCAAGTGATTCACAGTCACAGCCACCCAATGATGATGGGCCACAGGCAGAAGACAAACCTCTCATAGAGGTCATCTCCTCTCAAGATACAAGTGAAACATCCCCAGATCCTGACAACACTGAGTCCAGTCCACAAGCTATCAGTGAACCTCACAGTGACAACTCTACTTGCAAAGAATTGCGTGAGAAGTCATGGCCATTAAGTGACAACCACATACCACATGATGTTCCACAATATGACTATCACCAGGACGATGAAACAGTTTCATTTGTATTGCATGTTAAGAACATCTCACGTGAAAGCATAGAGAAGTCATTCTCTCCAGACCACACATGTTGTCACATACGGTTCTCATCGATTGGCTCTGGTTGTTTCCCAGTTGAGTACAGTTTCTACATCACATTCCCTCAGCAGTGCCTGGTGGACACCAGCCAGTGTCGGATTGAGGTGTCCGACACAAATGCTGTCTTGGTTCTGGTGAAACAGGACGAATCTGTTGGCCTGTGGGACAACTTCTGTGCAGGACTCGGCACAGAACAACTTGAGGTAAGGTCATGATTCTCAGTTTGCTTTTTATTTTCTGTTAAAACTTGTAAGTTTATTGTTCTCTTCTTTCCCGCTAAGTCTGGAATGAAGATGACCTTGATACTTGTCCTCGATTTCTTTTTTCCTCTTTTCCTCCCTATTTGTTCTTGCACTCTTGTCATCACTCTCCACCAACTGTCTCCACTCCCCAGTTATTTTTCTTGTCTGTTTACACCAGTGTTACACAGGAAGGTACATCATTATGTATGCTGAAGTCATACAATGGCACATAATTTATAATAACTGATACATCCATTAATTCAAAACCTTGTTTGAGGTATATATGTAAAAATATGAGATTTGGTAGAATCACTTTAACACTGGACATCAATATTGTGTTCATTGTTCAGAAGGCTTGCTGTACATACATTTTTATATGAAAGATGCAACACAAAATATATTAACTAATTAACTTTGTTTGGTAATTTTCCTGCACATGATGATTACCATATCTAAAGGTGTAATGGCTCTTGTGCTTTCGGACGCCTAAAAATAATCAAATTCTCAGCTGTTCGAAAACAAAAGTACAAAAAAGATTATTTTTGGCAACCAAAATATGTGCTCATTTGGACAATTAAAAATAATAGGTACATATTGTAACATTAGGTTAGTTTATGTTCAGTTTACTTATTATGTAAATGTTGACATTATAAAGGTTGAACATTATAAATGCTACAGGTCAGATTAACTCGTCATTAATATCAGTAAGTAAAGATGTTTTAGTAAATTATGACAAGACAGCAACAGTGCAAGAAGTATTGATATTATGTGGCTATTATCTACAGTTAACCTCACATTCACCCAGTGGTGCAGCACTAAACACAGCAGTCAGTGCCCTGTGCATCAGTGGAGGTGGGTGATACACCAGGCACTGACATCTGACCCAGTGTGTGCAGCTGTATGTGGGCTGGTGTAGCTCACTATTTAGTCCACCTCTATCTAGATCACTGTACAGTGTAGACTAGTGGTGTTGGGTGACCTGCTGTCCTTGGTGTGGTTGTACAGCTAGGAGCCCAGGATGACTGCTGTTTTATTGGTGCTTTTTTATGTATTGGTAGGTGTGTCACTTATCTCTGTTGCCCACCTAATCTAGTGCAGTAGTTAGCTTAACATTTTGGGATGTAGCCAGTTTTGCAAGCAGATAAACTACAGTACATTTTCTGACAATCATTCTTCCACTGACATGCACCATTACCTGTGTTGATTCTGTGGATTTCGGTTGAAAGAAAACCTGTGCTAACACTGATTAATTCCTGATTAATAGCAATTTTGGTTGGGAAAAATCTTATAACTGTACATAAATATGATAACAATATATTTACATTGTACTTCTTATCATTAATATCTGGTTGAAATTATCAGTTTATACACATTATTCTGCATTACACTCATGTGGAAGGGACTGGTAATTGTTACACATCATCATCATGCTCACCTGGAAGTTTCACATGAGTGTGGATGGTGGATGTGTTACATCTTCTCACTGAGGTGCCACACAATCAGTGATGATCATTGATCATGTTGCAGTTTACAAACTGATATATCCTCAGTTAGAGGACTTGTCGCAGTAAATAGTTGTAACTGCCTGGGTTATATATCAGTCCCAGGGAGATTCAAACAAACATGACATTAAATTTTTTCCAAGTTCTATGAAATACTTTGCTCTAGAGAGTTTTTTGTTATGTTTCAAGCGTAAGTGACATGTCCATTTTAGGCTTCTCATACTCTAGTAAATCCACTGTGCACAGTAAATGGTGTATGAATCATTATTTCTTTGCAAGTTACTGTACTTTGCAGTGTTGTTGATATATATGATGAGCTGTGATAGCCCAAGAGTGCCATTGTTACTTGGCCTGTTGTTCATGATGAGCTGTGATAGCCCAAGAGTCATTGTTACTTGGCCTGTTATTGATGATGAGCTGTGATAGCCCAAGAGTCATTGTTACTTGGCCTGTTGTATATAATGATGAGCCGTGATAGCCCAAGGGTCATTGTTACTTGGTTTGTTGTTGATGATGAGCCATGATAGCCCAAGAGTCATTGTTACTTGGCCTGTTGCTGATGATGACCCGTGATAGCCCAAGGGTCATTGTTACTTGGTTTGTTGTTGATGATGAACCATGATAGCCCAAGAGTCATTGTTACTTGGCCTGTTGCTGATGATGACCCGTGATAGCCCAAGGGTCATTGTTACTTGGTTTGTTGTTGATGATGAGTCATGATAGCCCAAGAGTCATTGTTACTTGGCCTGTTGCTGATGATGACCCGTGATAGCCCAATGGTCATTGTTACTTGGTTTGTTGTTGATGATGAGCTGTGATAGCCCAAGAGTCATTGTTACTTGGCCTGTTGTTGATGATGAGTCGTGATAGCCCAAGGGTCATTGTTACTTGGCCTGTTGCTGATGATGAGCCGTGATAGCCCAAGGGTCATTGTTCCTTGGCCTGTTGTTGATGATGAGCTGTGATAGCCCAAGAGTCATTGTTACTTGGCCTGTTGCTGATGATGAGCTATGATAGCCCAAGAGTTGTGGTTACTTGGCCTGTTATTGATGATGAGCTGTGATAGCCCAAGAGTCATTGTTACTTGGCCTGTTATTGATGATGAGCTGTGATAGCCCAAGAGTCATTGTTACTTGGCCTGTTGTTCATGATGAGCTGTGATAGCCCAAGGGTCATTGTTACTTCGCCTGTTATTGATGATGAGCTGTGATAGCCCAAGAGTCATTGTTACTTCGCCTGTTATTGATGATGAGCTGTGATAGCCCAAGAGTCATTGTAACTTGGCCTGTTGTTCATGATGAGCTGTGATAGCCCAAGGGTCATTGTTACTTCGCCTGTTATTGATGATGAGCTGTGATAGCCCAAGAGTCATTGTTACTTGGCCTGTTGTTCATGATGAGCTGTGATAGCCCAAGAGTCATTGTTACTTTGCCTGTTATTGATGATGAGCTGTGATAGCCCAAGAGTCATTGTAACTTGGCCTGTTGTTCATGATGAGCTGTGATAGCCCAAGAGTCATTGTTACTTCGCCTGTTATTGATGATGAGCTGTGATAACCCAAGAGTCATTGTTACTTCGCCTGTTGTTCATGATGAGCTGTGATAGCCCAAGAGTCATTGTTACTTGGCCTGTTGTTCATGATGAGCTGTGATAGCCCAAGAGTCATTGTTACTTCGCCTGTTATTGATGATGAGCTGTGATAGCCCAAGAGTCATTGTTACTTGGTTTGTTGCAGGAGAAGACATTTACCACAAAGAACAATGTGCAGCGTCTCTTGGACAGTCTTGACACCGACACTAACACCAAGAAGGACAGTGACATTCAGCTAGAGGTGACACACATGACAGACGACAGGTTGACCATTCTTGTCAAGGTGTGTAGCACTGTATCTATAAATATTTCTTACACTTTTCAAATTATCAATACCATTAATTTGGATTACTCTCACAATATTGTCACATAATTTGCCTAATATTGGTGTTTACTTAATTGATGTTAAAATAATCAAATTTGTACAAGTCCATTTTGAATTCTTAAAAAAACTATTGTAGAAATGTTCCGTCTATTCCATGATTTTGTGAATATATGACCTAATATGTAATGCAGAATAACAAATTGCAACTATTAATGAACTTCCGTATTCAGCATGAAAACTTTCAGCGTAACGGCACACTTTCATTTACACATTCTCATCTACTGCTCTTTGGCTCCACACCTGGCCTCCTGTTACTTAACTTCATGTCTGCCTTCCACTGTTTGCTTTGTAGCCTTCCACTCCTTATCTTTAGAGCATTGCCTGCCTACACTCTCTGTGACATTGCCTAACATTGCCTGTCTACACTGTGTCACCATTATTTGTCCATGTGTGTCATGTTTGTAGGAGGGTGACAGCGGTGACCATCTGCCGACTGGCCTCGGCCATGAGTCGACTGACCCTGCCAGCAGCACACAGGACAAACAGCGACCAAAGCTCCATGGGATCCTGCGTCAGCGCAGCCACACCATCTGTGAGACCAGCACGGAGTCATTCAACGGTAGCCTGGGTCGACAGAACAGTGCACTGAGCAGCGAGGGCAGTGGTCAGTTGGAGTCGGACGAGAACTCTGAGACGTCTTCGGGCAGTCGGCGGCGCCGGTCAGTGTCATTCAGTGAATACGTGGAGCGGACGACATTCAAGACGGGCCAGACAGTGAGCAGCATGAAGTCTACCCTGAAGAGCAAGCGGCGCCGTGCACGCAAGCGGGAACAGAAGCAAGCAGCACGACTGCTGCGCCGGCGCCGCTCTAGCAGTGGTTCGGAAGTGAGCAGCGATGAACGTGGAAGCAGTTCAGGCAGTCACCACAAGGTGGCGTCGATGCATAAAGAAAATGATGACGGAGTGAGCAGTGAAGTGCCTACGGAGTCAGAGAGTCATGACAGTGATAACCATACGTCAGATGACAACACCTGTAGTGATGAAGATTGTTTTGAAGAAGCAACTGGTGGCAGTGGTGCTGGAGACAGACAAGACAACACAACAGATGATGCTCTACTTGAGAGTGATATGAAGGACTTGAAACTAGGAGAATCTATAACCACAGATAGCCCCTGTAAGACAGAGAAACGTGTATGTCTGCAAATGACAGCTGGTCCAGTGACAGAAGTCATCAATAGTCCTCTAACAGCTGACAGCAGTGGTCCTCCAGCAGCTGACAGAAGTGGTCCTCCAGTAGTTGACAACAATGGTCCTCCAGCACCTAACAACAATGGTCCTCCAGCAACTGATAGCAGTGGTCCTCCAGCCAGCAATGGTCCCCCAGACAGCAGTGCTGTGTCGCCTAGCGACAGTGCCTCTACTGACAGTGGTGCAGGTGAGAACTACCTGAATGGAGACACAGGAAGCATGCTAGACAGCATCGTCGTCAAAGAGAATGTAGAGAGTGTGGAGGTGGGAGGGGAGGAAACAGTCTGCCCAGAGGGAGGGGAGGAGAACCCTATGGGAGGAGGGAAGAAAGTCGGGCTGATACAAGAGGTGTGTGGGAAAGATGGGACGGTGGCGAATGGAGAGGTAGGAAAGGGAGGAGAGAGGGAAGAGGGGAACACTGAGAGGAGGAATGAAGACACACCGGAGACGATGCTTAGTTGGGATGACACTCCAGTTGTCACAGATCCTGTCGACTCGCCTGTCACCTTCAGTAACAGCCTCATGTATGACCTTGATGACGATGACTAGCAACAGTTGACACGCTGTCTGTCCTCCAATCAGTCTCTCTGTCATGTTGGATTTACACAAGTCTACTAATTCTGTGGGTTTAATGAGTGAAGCCTTTGTGTGTACAAAGCATGATTATTTGAGCCACTGTTCAGTTGGTACATTGATATAAGTTGTCAAGCAGATAGACCAATGGAGATGATTACTCGTAGCAGCATCTATTATTATTCCACAGTTTTGAGAGATGTAAAGAAAACTGTTATTACAGAAGAAAATAGTACTGCACGAAAATAGCAAAGTAGTAAGTCCTCTTGTATCTACTTGGATTTTCATTGGTTTTTGATTTGGTAATACAGGGCCTGTATGACAAATATTGTGTAGAATTCTAGAATCGGAGCATGCTCTGTAAATAAGAAGGGACTGACTATGTACTTTAAAAAGAAGGTTGTAAATAATATATGCTGTTTTTGAGATGTGAATGTGGGTAAAATTGCTGCAAAAGATGTGTTTCCTGCACTGCAGGTGAAATGTTTGCTACATTTAGTGTGTTGTGCCAGATGTTTAGTGTTTACATATAGCGTAAGAAGGGTGAATCAGATTGTGCTTATGACAATACAGGTTATGGATCACATATTGATACTGATTACTGTATATTACTCACTATTTTGTTGAGATGGTTCTGAGTGCTACATCCATCAACTGTTGTTACACGTGTGTTTGGACAGACCACTATGAAATGTTTGTGATTGATCTCTGATATGTATATCTAGTTACATATAGATAGGTGGCAGTTGACATATCAATGCTTCTGACAAGTTTCACATGTTTGGAATGGTTAAAGACGTCATGTTGTTTTGATTGTTTAAGAAGTGATGTGAAAATTTACAAATAAATAAAAATAGTACTGTGATACAATGGGAAGTAGTTTTTCAAAAGGTTTGTTGTATACAAATAAGACAAAATAAAATTGTCATATCCTTGGGGCTGGTTTGTTATTGTTAAAAAAAAAACTGCTAGAATGGGTGGATGTTCCAACTTCTTGTTTCACTTGGCATTGTTTACTGCACACATAACCGGGTTGAAATCTCGGAATGTTTTGGCCATATCCACAAGTCTTCAGTGGCAGACAGGCTTCATACTGAACAGTGTTCAATGAAAGACGTAAGGATTTTCAACCATGAGAAAGAACTTAATTAGGAAAAATCAGGACAAAACTTCCCCAGAACAACGACCTCGGCCAGAAGCTCCCATCATCCATCTCGATCTTGTCTTGTGTCGCGACTTGTGAGGCAAACAAATGTACATCTATGCACACACGCACGCACACACACACACACACACATTAGCATCGTTTAAACAGGATTTCTTTTTTATAAAATGACCACAAAGTAAGCAAAATGTTTCTTTGGGTAGACATGTTTATATCCAAACAGTTAGTTCTATTTGCTTGTAGATTAGATTTTTATCAATAAGATATCATTTGTATGGATTGGTTGGTCTAAACTGATGGGAGACTGGCCCCAGAATCAGAGAATGCGAGATGGGCGGTTGAGACCGTGAAATGTGATATCACTGGCTCCAGCCAGTAACCTCACTTCCCTCCACAACATGTAGATCCTTGTAGGTGCAGTTAGACTTGATTGTGTTGTCAGCCCAGTTCCATCCAGGAAGATTGAAATCCCCACCAAGAAGGAGGATGTTCTTGTTTTATGATAGCTTTGAGTGTTAGGGCTAAGGTACTGATGCGTTCTGCATCATTAGTATGGGGTCTGTAGAAATACCCAGCAATGAGTTTACCTCCTTTGGGTAGAAACATTTTAACAAAGATGGATTCAATATTGTCAACATATATGACGAGACAGGATGTATATGCCGAGTTGATGGCCAGAAGTACTCCTCCACCTTGTCCATTATTTCAGTCACGTCTGTAAGTAGTGAATGTCTCTGAATCTATGAATTCAGACGTTTGCATGTCCAGTTTCAGCCATGTTTCAGTTATTATGATAATGTCTGGCTTTGTTGCCTCAATGAGGTTTAGCAATGCTCCTTTCTTGTTGACAACTGATGGTTCATCGAGGTTTACAATTCTTACTTGGTTAGCGGGTTTTAACACAGGTTTAGCAGGTGATGAATGCCAGGGTGGTTTCAAGGACGCCTCTGCCAGAAGCGGCAGAATCTGTGGTACTCACCGGGTGTAGACTAGACTGAACTTGAGGTATCACTTACTGTGGATGGTAGATCAAACAACGTATGGCTGTAGTGAAGTGTTCTACACTTTATGCATGTCCAAGGTGTCTTGACTGGATAGACTGTCGTATGTAAGGTCCTGAATGCCCCGACAGTCAGCATGAAAATTGTGTCAGCGTTCACAATGTCTTTATGTTCCCAGTTAACTGGTTTGTGGCATGCTCCACATAGATATATAATGTTGACTGATCTAATAAATTTGAGTATGTGTTTGACAGGGACATGTTTTCATGTGAAACATGGAGTTTGTTGTAAAAACAAAGTATTTAAATGTGCTCACGATTGGCATAACATTTAAAATAAAAAAGTGAATATAAATTTGTGTTAAAAAGAATAAACAAGTAGAATAATGATGGTAATAAATAAATAAAAGCAGCCAGCTAAACTATGTATCTATAAGATATGTCAATAGATTGGGTGTCGATACCTTATTTAGGGTGTCAACTAGCCTAAATTAGTGTTAAAATATTATAAGATTGGTGACCTAAGACAGTTTGTTTATATCTGGCTCAGCCGTAACCAAAGCGGTGGGAAATACAAATTTTGATCTGACAGGCTTAGGTGCTATTAGCTTAGCCGATTTCATCATCTGATTTTCCGTTTTTTCATGTTGGGGTCTTTATGTAGTAATTCGTCTACATGCTGATTTACAGTTCAGAGAAATGCTTTTAAGTTATACAAAAACAACAATTTTGCGAGAGGCCCAAAGCAAACACCAGTGCTTAAGCCACCTGGCGGATTCTTTGCTACTGCTGGTTGGCTAACAGCTGCACCACTTGCCATTTCTCGCTGAATTTCAACCTAATCATAAATAACACTTTACGAACAAGCAAGCGTGTTGTAAGTAAATATAAGATAGGACTTATTTAAACAACACAAGTTTATATCTAGAGAAAGACAAAATATCACATATTACAGTTGTAAATAATTTATTTTTGAAATGCTTTCACAGTGAATTACTTGCTTATCATCACACATTGACTGAAGAGTTGGAGGAAGGATGCGTACTAAGCTCATTCAACACGTAAGTATAATAGTCTGCCATGTGCTGCTTATTTCAGTGTTCACTGAAGACAGGACACTGTTAGCTGCCAGCCCACACAGTGATGACCACAGGATTAGACGTCACAAGCAGTCCTATTGAATATGACACCAGACTCGATACAGACATTGTGTTCACATTTTTCACATGTATGTGGCTCAAAAAGTGGCTGACCCAATAATAATTAAACACTCGATAATAATTAAACTGCATGGAACTAATATTTCAATCCAAAATATCCCTAATTTCTACATTATATTTAAAATTACTATTAAAATGTATTTCGAATGCAGTTATTTAAAGTGACACATTTGCTAGCACACACCCAAGCACCTATACAGTATACACATATCTTGCATAATTTATACACCGGACACCATAAACCAATGTGTGACTCATGCCTGGACACCATATTCCAATGGTGTGACTTGTGTCGGACACCATATACCAAAAGGGTGACTCATGCCACAGAGGTGACTGCTCAATCACGAGTATTTGCCATGACAACAGTAATGAAATAACAAAATTATACAGACAGATAACAAGTTCCACTATTTGAAAAATTTGAATGGCCGTAAAAACAATGATTTTGTAATAAATGGCCAATGCATAATGTTCACCTGAAAATGTGCACTTATCCACTCCTAAATGAATCATTTTGCAAATTATAATATTGTTATTGGACATTACCACACATGGCCAATTGGATGTGTGTAGGTAACTAGCGACGCCGCTAATCAATCAAAACATTATTTGCTTCTGTGTAGTAAATATCAGCAACAGTAAAAAAATCACCTCTAATACAAAGTTGAGTTGCAACATTGTGCCAAACAGAAACAACATCCTTTAAGTATGTCTGCAATAACGGCCAATGCATTTCCTCCTGTATCTTTAAGATCCTGGCTAATAACATACAAATAAATACATTTCTGAAAGTGTCACTCCTTGAAATGTGCCAAAGATCGTCTTCTATACTGTGTAAATATTTCGTTGTGCAGTTCTTTCGGGTGATGCAGTAGAGAAACACAAACCTCCTCATACAACCATATTATGTTAAATCTTGCTAACTGATATTCAACATATGAACATTATACCTGTCACAACTGATACACAGATGGGTTGGTATTGTCCATACAACTGTAAACTGGCTAAAGAGAACTTGTGGATTCACGTTTTGTACATTGCGACTGGCTGTAAAGATGATGTACAGACAGTGAACTACCAGTTTTAGTTACTTCTAACAGTCACAAGTATAAATGCAACATTGTTTTACACTTCAAACAACACATGCTTTTGGATGTATGATGAAAACTGTGCCTTCTAAGAGGTGGTCGCATAAATTATCAAAGTCCAAAACGACTAGCACTGCGTGTTGGTGGGTGATGGCTTGGTCACTGCAATATTTATAACATTTGAATTATTTAATGAATTAATATTAAAACCTCTTATTGTGGTTTCTATTCACAGGTACATGACTGGTCTATATACAGGTGTGGATAGACAGGAGGCCGGTGACTATTGGCACAGCTTTTTGGGCACCATCTTGGGTCTCAAGACAGGTCACTACGTTTTGGACTTTGAACTTTTGAGACCACCTTTATGCAGTATATAAACAATGGTGAATACTGAGAAAACATGATAACTCAAGTTGAATGACATTGGTATCCTAGCTGATATCACTGCTGATTGTGGAATGATTGAGGGGTGCCCTCTACTCGAGTGAGATGACAAAATCTTCTGCAATATTAATGCCCGGTTTCCTTATAGTCAGCAGTTGTTTGCTGGGGTCAAAGGTGAAGTCAAGCTGCTGCGGCTGTACGGCTGTAAACAGACGAACATCACATCACTTTCTATTGACCTCCACAAGGGCACTGATTACCAAGTACAAAAATAACCATTGAACTAACAACTGATTCTGAAACTGTGATTACTTATTTTACAAAATCCATTTCTGGAAAGATTACACATTTTAGAAAATGAAATGTTTAACATATTTTAAATAAATAACATTGTATGGCCAGATGATGCATCCTCTCATTTTAGTTTACTGTAACTTCTAAACATGCAAAATAACACGACCATAACAAATGAATTATGAAAAAATTAGTTCATTTTCTACATACATGTTTCATTTGAAAAAGAAGAAAACGTTTGATTTCAATATATTTACATCAAGTTCTAAACTATATTCAAAGAAATCTGCCTCATTAACATTGATTTATCCTCTTGCCATCTAGGCATACTGCTGTTTATGTTAATCTTATTCAATTTTAGTCTTATCCATATCCACAAACAAACATTCTGACTTCTTGAGTTGTTGATTTTAAACATATGTTGTATATGTATATGTGTATTGTTCTGACAAGGGACATGAGTTATGAATTGTAAACTGCCAGCTGAGTGGGTGTGTAAGTGGCGTAGTCTAGACGTGACTGAGTGAGATGATGCTGTACTTACAGTTGCCAGTCAACTTGACTGTCATAGGTTTAGTTGTCACTCCAGCCACAATGACTCTCTCTAGCCAAGACTTTGTAACAAACCCAGTGTTTGAAGGATTCAGGCTCCTGAAACATGACAACAGAGTCAGCACGGGTAAACACTTCGGAGAAACCATACCATATCTGTGATACTGTGTGCACGACCAGCAAGTGAAGTGCTGCTAAAACATGTACAGTATCAATTGCATTACACAAATTAATAAGAACCTACACGACAGTGGCCCCTGCGTGAGCGACCAAAATTGGTCTTAGTAGGGGTCTCCCGTCCCTTTGCTGACACCACTTTTTCATTCACACTAATGTATTGTTTTGAATAGTTTATTTTGTGATCGTTTTTCTGTTGTAGTGAAAATAATGATGCAATATTTTGTTTGCATATGATTTATGTATATTTAGTATCGATTAATATTGTGTCACTGGGACAAATAAACATTTCCTTCCTTCCTATAACAGTTTCATTTGACACTAGTCATATACAAGTAGTGACACAATGACAGTGGTCAGATGACAGACAACATGTGACAACCATCATGTGACCGTAGCGAGATATGTATCCAAAGCCAGTAGACCAATCCACAAAAATGCTACATACTGCATCATATACACTACTAATGTGCCTCAGTAAAGTATGTAATGTTCATGGGTTTAGTTAAATGCAAAGTGTGTGTGTGTGTGTGTGTGTGTGTGTGTGTGTGTGTGTGTGTGCACTGACTACATACTTGCTGGTGAGTTTTTTGTCTTCCAGTGTGAACTCTCTGTGGATGAATGATCCTTGTCTGTAGTCATATGACTGATAGTCATCAATGTAGAGGTCTCCTCTTGCACTGCCCTGCAGCAATAGAACACATTGATGAGACATAAGACAGAGGAAGGACAAAGTTTACCCACACCAGCCAGAGCAAGAAAACTACAAGTGATATATGTCATGACTACGTCTTACAACCAGTTAGTCAGCGTTGACCTATGGACATATATAAGAAATGACATACGTACATACAAATAATTTGATTGGAACATATTTGAAGAAAAAAACAATTATAGCCTACATTCGTTATAGGATACATGTTGGTCAAAAGCAGTGCATGCAAGGATGGGGATTAAAAAATGTCCATTTTAGATGGAATCTATCGGAAGTCCCTGTGGTAAGCATACACTGTGACATAAATTTCTAACCGAACAAAGAGCTTACAAACCTTTCTATCCAAGGTCACCACCAGGGTATAGGGGTCATTCCTCGCAAGTATTGCTGCTCTTCGGATCCTCATTTTACGTGGAATAATGAAGCCACCTCTTTGGAAGACTGGGATCTGCAGAAGATGATGAGTTAACATTTGCCCCGATGCAACTGATCAAGTCATCAATATGTTCAACACACACATCTACGGGACTGATCACATTCTCAACTATGTTCAACACACACATCTACGGGACTGATCACATTCTCAACTATGTTCAACACACACACCTACGGGACTGATCACATTCTCAACTATGTTCAACACACACATCTACGGGACTGATCACATTCTCAACTATGTTCAACACACACACCTACGGGACTGACCACATTCTCAACTATGTTCAACACACACACCTACGGGACTGATCACATTCTCAACTATGTTCAACACACACATCTACGGGACTGATCACATTCTCAACTATGTTCAACACACACATCTACGGGACTGATCACATTCTCAACTATGTTCAACACACACATCTACGGACTGATCACATTCTCAACTATGTTCAACACACACACCTACGGGACTGATCACATTCTCAACTATGTTCAACACACACATCTACGGGACTGATCACATTCTCAACTATGTTCAACACACACATCTACGGACTGATCACATTCTCAACTATGTTCAACACACACATCTACGGGACTGATCACATTCTCAACTATGTTCAACACACACATCTACGGGACTGATCACATTCTCAACTATGTTCAACACACACATCTACGGACTGATCACATTCTCAACTATGTTCAACACACACATCTACGGGACTGATCACATTCTCAACTATGTTCAACACACACATCTACGGACTGATCACATTCTCAACTATGTTCAACTACTGTTCTACGGGGACTGATTCTCAACTATGTTCAACACACACACCTACGGGACTGATCACATTCTCAACTATGTTCAACACACACATCTACGGGACTGATCACATTCTCAACTATGTTCAACACACACATCTACGGGACTGATCACATTCTCAACTATGTTCAACACACACATCTACGGACTGATCACATTCTCAACTATGTTCAACACACACACCTACGGGACTGATCACATTCTCAACTATGTTCAACACACACATCTACGGGACTGATCACATTCTCAACTATGTTCAACACACACACCTACGGGACTGATCACATTCTCAACTATGTTCAACACACACACCTACGGGACTGATCACATTCTCAACTATGTTCAACACACACATCTACGGGACTGATCACATTCTCAACTATGTTCAACACACACATCTACGGGACTGATCACATTCTCAACTATGTTCAACACACATACCTACGGGACTGATCACATTCTCAACTATGTTCAACACACACATCTGCAGGACTGATCACATTCTCAACTATGTTCAACACACACATCTACGGACTGATCACATTCTCAACTATGTTCAACACACACACCTACGGGACTGATCACATTCTCAACTATGTTCAACACACACATCTACGGGACTGATCACATTCTCAACTATGTTCAACACACACATCTACGGACTGATCACATTCTCAACTATGTTCAACACACACATCTACGGGACTGATCACATTCTCAACTATGTTCAACACACACATCTACGGGACTGATCACATTCTCAACTATGTTCAACACACACATCTACGGGACTGATCACATTCTCAACTATGTTCAACACACACATCTACGGACTGATCACATTCTCAACTATGTTCAACACACACATCTACGGGACTGATCACATTCTCAACTATGTTCAACACACACATCTACGGGACTGATCACATTCTCAACTATGTTCAACACACACATCTACGGGACTGATCACATTCTCAACTATGTTCAACACACACATCTACGGACTGATCACATTCTCAACTATGTTCAACACACACATCTACGGGACTGATCACATTCTCAACTATGTTCAACACACACATCTACGGACTGATCACATTCTCAACTATGTTCAACACACACATCTACGGGACTGATCACATTCTCAACTATGTTCAACACACACATCTACGGGACTGATCACATTCTCAACTATGTTCAACACACATACCTACGGGACTGATCACATTCTCAACTATGTTCAACACACACATCTGCAGGACTGATCACATTCTCAACTATGTTCAACACACACATCTACGGACTGATCACATTCTCAACTATGTTCAACACACACACCTACGGGACTGATCACATTCTCAACTATGTTCAACACACACATCTACGGGACTGATCACATTCTCAAATATGTTCAACACACATCTACGGACTGATCACATTCTCAACTATGTTCAACACACACATCTACGGACTGATCACATTCTCAACTATGTTCAACACACACATCTACGGGACTGATCACATTCTCAACTATGTTCAACACACACATCTACGGACTGATCACATTCTCAACTATGTTCAACACACACATCTACGGGACTGATCACATTCTCAACTATGTTCAACACACACATCTACGGGACTGATCACATTCTCAAATATGTTCAACACACACATCTACGGACTGATCACATTCTCAACTATGTTCAACACACACATCTACGGGACTGATCACATTCTCAACTATGTTCAACACACACATCTACGGGACTGATCACATTCTCAACTATGTTCAACACACACATCTACGGACTGATCACATTCTCAACTATGTTCAACACACACATCTACGGACTGATCACATTCTCAACTATGTTCAACACACACATCTACGGGACTGATCACATTCTCAACTATGTTCAACAATAATAATATCTACCGGACTGATCACATTCCTCAACCATGTTCAACACACACATCCACGATCAGATCACATTCCTCAACTATGTTCACACACATCTACGGACTGATCACATTCTCAACTATGTTCAACACACACACATCTACGGACTGGATCACATTCTCAACTATGTTCAACAATACACATCTACGGACTGATCATCACATTCTCAACTATGTTCAAATACATATCTACGGGACTGATCATTATTCTCAACTATGTTCCTAACACATAAGCATCTACGGACTGATCACATTCTCAACTATGTTCAACACACACACCTACGGGACTGATCACATTCTCAACTATGTTCAACACACACATCTACGGGACTGATCACATTCTCAACTATGTTCAACACACACATCTACGGGACTGATCACATTCTCAACTATGTTCAACACACACATCTACGGGACTGATCACATTCTCAACTATGTTCAACACACACATCTACGGGACTGATCACATTCTCAACTATGTTCAACACACACACCTACGGGACTGATCACATTCTCAACTATGTTCAACACACACATCTACGGACTGATCACATTCTCAACTATGTTCACATTACGGACACTCTCAACTATGTTCAACACACACATCTACGGACTGATCACATTCTCAACTATGTTCAACACACACACCTACGGGACTGATCACATTCTCAACTATGTTCAACACACACATCTACGGGACTGATCACATTCTCAAATATGTTCAACACACACATCTACAGACTGATCACATTCTCAACTATGTTCAACACACACATCTATGGGACTGATCACATTCTCAAATATGTTCAACACACACATCTACGGGACTGATCACATTCTCAACTATGTTCAACACACACATCTACGGACTGATCACATTCTCAACTATGTTCAACACATACATCTACGGGACTGATCACATTCTCAACTATGTTCAACACACACACCTACGGGACTGATCACATTCTCAAATATGTTCAACACACACATCTACGGGACTGATCACATTCTCAACTATGTTCAACACATACATCTACAGACTGATCACATTCTCAACTATGTTCAACACACACACCTACGGGACTGATCACATTCTCAAATATGTTCAACACACACATCTATGGGACTGATCACATTCTCAAATATGTTCAACACACACATCTACAGACTGATCACATTCTCAGCTATGTTCAACACATACATCTACGGGACTGATCACATTCTCAAATATGTTCAATACACACATCTACGGGACTGATCACATTCTCAACTATGTTCAACACACACACCTACGGGACTGACCACATTCTCAACTATGTTCAACACACACATCTACGGGACTGATCACATTCTCAACTATGTTCAACACACATACCTACGGGACTGATCACATTCTCAACTATGTTCAACACACACATCTGCAGGACTGATCACATTCTCAACTATGTTCAACACACACATCTACGGACTGATCACATTCTCAACTATGTTCAACACACACACCTACGGGACTGATCACATTCTCAACTATGTTCAACACACACATCTACGGGACTGATCACATTCTCAACTATGTTCAACACACACATCTACGGGACTGATCACATTCTCAAATATGTTCAACACACACATCTACGGACTGATCACATTCTCAACTATGTTCAACACACACACCTACGGGACTGATCACATTCTCAACTATGTTCAACACACACATCTACGGGACTGATCACATTCTCAACTATGTTCAACACACACATCTACGGACTGATCACATTCTCAACTATGTTCAACACACACACCTACGGGACTGATCACATTCTCAACTATGTTCAACACACACATCTACGGGACTGATCACATTCTCAACTATGTTCAACACACACATCTACGGGACTGATCACATTCTCAACTATGTTCAACACACACATCTACGGGACTGATCACATTCTCAAATATGTTCAACACACACATCTACGGACTGATCACATTCTCAACTATGTTCAACACACACACCTACGGGACTGATCACATTCTCAACTATGTTCAACACACACATCTACAGACTGATCACATTCTCAGCTATGTTCAACACATACATCTACGGGACTGATCACATTCTCAAATATGTTCAATACACACATCTACGGGACTGATCACATTCTCAAATATGTTCAATACACATACCTACGGGACTGATCACATCTTCAACATTCAGTTTGACTTTGTTTATTTCATTACCCTCTGTTATTATAAATCTAGAATATTTAAAGTATTCTTGTTAATGTTAGATGCATTCATGAACATCATTTATGTTTATACAGCAGACATGTTCAGTACTTGTCAAACACCAAGTTGGTAAATCACCTTTTCCAAGTTGACAGTGATGTAATGCTGGCGGCCACCTGCGAACTTCTCATATGTATCCACACTGTACCACACCTGTACCAGGACAAGATAACCACATTGTAATAGGACAAGATACCACATTTATAATATGACAACATACCACACTGTAATAGGACATATTGTACCTATTGTCTCTTGACAACATACCACATTGTCACACCTTGTACAGAGGTACCAACATTATCAGAGAAAAAGCAGGAAGATATAATAGTGCTGAAGGCGTGGCGGCAGTAGCAGAGACGTGCATGCATGTGTATAGTTTCTGAAATTAACAAAAATGAAATGGCCCAGATTTTGTTTTTAACTGGCCCGGCTGAATTTGAACTGGCCCAAATAATGTTCAAAACATATGCATCGACACGTTTCCATTTTTCCACATTCTTTATTCATACAATGTGAATGTCTATCATTTGAATTTTACATATAAGTGCATGAGGTATTAAACAATAATATTGTTAACATTAAATATGTGTACACTAACATGATATAGCCAAGTCACACTAACATAACTTTACATTGCATACATACATAAATAAATCATTAAAATTAGGCCTGCATTAAAATGTACAGACAATGCAAAGCACACTATAATAATAACGTGCAACTTTTATAGTATTTTTAATTACCAAACTATAATAAATATTTGTCCATGTATATATCCTGATTGTTTAAACTATGATGTCCAATGCTAGTACTTGCATTTGTGTTGCAGTGTTTATTCAGATGCATGAATACAGTATATTTGCCACATCTTTGAGGTGTGGTGCCAGTGTGATGACAGCTAGACCCCAGCTGAGTTGACACACATTGCTGTTTTCATACAGGTTATTCATGGCAATAAACTGTTTTACAGTTTATTCGCTAGGTGACACCACCAAATTACGTGGCCTTCACCTTGCTGATGTTAGACCCGTTACGAAACTCTTTAGTCACCAGTCAACTTCAAAACACAGTAACTTTTAGTTCACAGGACATGATAAAACTCGTAAAAATGGCATCCCGTCTTGAAAAACTGCGCTGCTGGTGGCAATGGTTAGATTTAACGTTCCTTGGCTTTGCTGTTAAATACAACTGTTCCCGTGATAAGAGTTGAGTTTTGACTAACTACTGATCTTGAATTATTACCAAAATTACGTTTATAGTCTCCTGTAACTGACTCGGGTCTAAGAATTCTCACGAACTATGCATCTGGTCATCGGATGCAGTCTAGCCGTGTCCGCTGAGATGAACCAGCGGGATCGGGCCGATAACTTTAGCATTTCGGCGACGGGACGATTTTTTATTGCCGGCTTAATAACAATACATAACTATATTTGTAGTGCCATATGCAGGGCTGCCTACCTGACAAAAAACAATTTCCGTAATGACCACCAAGATCGTATCCCGCCCCACTCCCTGGTTCACAAGGTTGCCAATCAAATCTTTCTCTGAAGTAGATGCCCAGCCTGTTCATGGTGCCTGGGAATCCAGGAAGTTACTAATTTAATCATCAAAAGTAGATATACTTTATTTCAACATACTGTGTTGTTACTGATGTCTGCAGATAAGGTCATCGGTTAGAACTTCAAAGCGATGCTTGTTTTACAATATCCAATAAGTTACATTGTGTTAATTACAGCTGTCAAAGTGCATGCATGGCCAGACATGCCCAAGTGTTTACGTCTGTAGAGCATCACCGTGGGAAAGACAGCGCTAGTGAATAGCCAATAACCATCCAACGAGCTTCTAAATTTATAACAGTGAACAACACAGCAGGAAATATTATAATTATTACTAACAGTGTTATCGTAATGTTGGAAGACTGTTCTAAAAAACTAAGTTTTCCGATAAAATCGAGCAGTTGGCACCTCTGCTTGTACCATGCTATAACAGCAGTACGGCATGATATATACCATGCTTATAACACAACACAAACAATGCACAAGATACACACAGCATCTGTACCACAACTGTAACCTGACACAATACACACACCACCTGAGCCCTGCCTGATGCTCCCAGTCAGTCTGACTATAGAGTTGTGAGTGTGGTCAACATACCTGGTCTGTCCCTGGCAGGTAGACATTCACCCCAGCTGCTCCTGCGTCAGTGACAGGATGTACCAACAGGGCCGAACCTGCACATCACAACGGGTTTGTCATTCAGATGATACTCCAACAAAGTGGTTGCAAGCATTAAAGTTAACATTATAATAAATAAGTACAATACTCAAATTATATTCAATAATGCTACAAAACGAAGACTAGCAATTTCACCAAACAAAAGTATCCTGGAAAACATGAACAAAATTATAGAAATGTATTTAAATACATCTAAAATGTGCCTATAACTTAGATGACATGCAAGGCAAACATTATTGACACTTGATATACTGGTCGATGATCATTCTCGCTAGTCCCTAACTTAGAGGCATAGGACTCTGACAACACATAAAACCAGTAATCAGAATGAATTGAGTAATATGTGCTGCACAATTTCTTATCTATTATCTAACAGAATTTGCTAACAATGGATATAATCAGTGTTATATGTATTTTATCTGAACAACATTGACCCCTTTCACTCTAATCCATGCATGACTACAATCCATGCTACTGGATGTTCTACATTTCCTCATTACACTGATGAACTGGTTTGTGTGGGTCACGGACTCGCCGTAGTATGGTATGTAGAGCACCACACCCTTAATTGAGAGGCCAAGTGTTTAAGTCAACATTCTGCTGTTTTTTAAACTTGGACAACTTTGTTTGGTCCACATTGCTCTAGATTATTCAACTGTATAATTGCACCTATAGAAAGTAGAGGGTGGATATGAAATAATAGTCTTCGCACAGTAATTGCAGCCTTGCTTAAGTGGAGATGGTGATGAAATGAATGTATCGGTCAATTCTGTCACAGGTGGAGTGTAACTTCCTGCAAAGTCTTTAAGGGTAGCCACTACCCGAAAACGGCCATATCTCCATTAATACTGAACATATCTTAGCCAAATTTGGAGTACTAATTGGTTAAATTAATAGTACATGATGTGTGGAATATGGGCTCATTTGCTTGTGCAGTACCATGACAATGAGTGTTTCTAGTGTGATAGAGGGGCATGCATCCATGAACATTATTCTGAGCTAACAACTGTATGTGTGATCATGCAGGTGTCAAGAATCATTAGGTAGAATGCTCCTCTGTCAGATAAGGTGGTTTTGGGCAAGAAAATTTGACTGCAAAGACTGTTATGAGAGGGGACTTTAGGTTTGAGCTTTTTTCAAGACGTCTTGAAAAATGCTCAAACCTGAACAAGTCACTGAAGTCAGATATCCTTGCCCAAAACCACCTTATCTATCACAACACCAACAATCAAAGCTACAAAACATTGCCTATTACATACCCACAAGATGCTCGTCTTCCATGGCAAACGTGCCCTTGTCGGTGGGGAAGTCAACCCAGAGTGGCTTCATAATGGGACTGCCGGTGGTCTCAGCATTGTAGAAGAGTGTGTACCAGAAGGGCAGGAGACTGTATCGGGTGCGCACAGCCTCGCGTATGGCACGCAAGTGCTCCGAAGGCAGCAGCCACGGCTCACGCCGCCGCGTATCCAGGTGGGCATGGGCACGGAAGAAGGGTTGGTACGCAGCCGCCTACAACACAGGGACCGTCTCAAAACTACTCTCAAGATACACTACTTACATCAGTGAACGACAAAGGGACCAGCTCAAAACTACTCTGAAGATACACTACTTATATCACACTGCACGAAAGAGGGACCAGCTCAAAAGTACTCTCAACATACACTACTTATAGCTCACTGCCCGACACAGGGGCCAGCTCAAAGAATACTCCAGATACACTTCCTACATATCATTGCACTGTGGTTATAATGTTATCTACACACCCGGAACACCGGGTTCTGTACATAACCGGAACACCGGGTTCTGTACATATCCGGAACAACGTGAACACCAGAACAGTGTTTTGTAAGTGAATATACGTTTATGTAAAACTTTAACAGTGTCTGCATGCACACAGAACAGTGGTATGTACGCAACTTGCCTGGTACCAGCGGGTGAGTAGTTCCGAGTCGGGGTTCTTGAAGAAGCCACCAACATCAGCCCCTGAGAGGGTGATTCCAACAAGGTTGAGGGTCATAAGCATGGGCAGTGATATCTTGAGGTGGCTCCACTCCCCTGTGTTGTCTCCCGTCCACACAGCGCCTGACAGACAGAGATGTCTCCATGGCTACTTATATTATAGTCACACATCAACAGGCAGGTGAAATAATAGTCAGGTCAGATTGACTAGATCAACAGTACACACTGGCCAAAGCAAACGATATTCTACATGAAAAATTACACAAAAGTCAGTCGCGTGTATGTACACATGCATGTATGTGCGAGTCAATTTGTGTAAAATGCAAATTTATTTGGTTTGTTCTGGTGTTTAGATCATAAGTTTCAGTATGAGAGGTTATCTTTCTCAGCAGAAAAATGTGCACTTATCTTGGTAAAAATAGCCAGAGAATAAATGACAGACTGCCTAGTGACATTCAGTAGCCCGTTGGACTCACCGTATCGCTGGGAGCCAGCAAAGAATGCTCGGGACAAGACAAATGGACGCTTCTGGTTGTTTGACCGCTGTAGTTGTCCTTCAAATGTTGATCGGTGCTGGACACACAAAGACCAACATTCACAAGCATATGATGAGAGTAACAGAACTCACAAGATCACTGTTTAATGGGGATACAGGAAGAAATATGTGGAGGGCGATGGAACACAAAAGATCACTATGTAATGGGGAGATGGGGGAAATATGTGGAGGGTGACAGGATTCACATGATCACTGTTTAATTAGGAAATGGGGGAAATATCAGAAGGTTGACAGAACTCACAAGATCACTGTGTAATGAGCAGATGGGGGACATATCACAAGGGTGACAGAACTCACAACATCACCGTTTAATGAGCAGATGGGGGACATATCAGAAGAGTGACAGAACTCACAAGATCACTGTTTAATGAGCAGATGGGGGACATATCAGAAGGGTGACAGAACTCACAAGATCACTGTTTAATTGGGAGATGGGGAAATATGAGAAGTGAACTTATAAAATCAGTGTGATGGGGAGATGAGGGAAATATAAGGATGGCGACACAATTCACAAGATCACTGTGTTTAGGGAAGATGAAGGAGATATGTGGAAGGCATGACCACTCACCAGATATGTGCCATACATGTTGTGTACGTCCCTGTGCTCCCAGCCACCAAAGTGTATGGCGTCCTTGTGCATTGTGATCTCCGGTCCGTTGAATACCGATGGTTCATTCATGTCATTCCACGTGTAGAGGTCAAGGGTCGAGCCAACGTACTCTTTCGGCTGCAGCTTGTTTGCCCAGAACTGTCGTACCTCGGGGTTGAGGAAGTCAAGCCAGCCTGATGATCCTGTCACAAGATAACAAAATATTCCATTTTTAATAGATGTATGACCACATTTAACACACCATATTTAACTGCACCACCCACTTGTGATATCATTTTAAGAGGCAATACCTTTTGATCTGCAATCCAAAAACAGTTCTGTGTATAATGCTAATGTCTTAGCCAGCATTATTATATGAATGTTAGTATTGAGTGATTGCAAAAATAGACAAGCAAGCAAAAAATGAACAACTCAAAACTCGTCCCAAAAGCTTTTTTTGAATGACTGCTGGTACCATTACGGTTCGTCTAATCCCAGCAATCTTGATATCGTTTGAAAGCTTACGCATTCTGCTATTCAAACATATACACAGTTTCCTGATAATCATTCCTAAAATAAACTATAAACGGACCTACAACCATGCTCGTTCCAGTGTCTTACACACTGCGAACGATGTTGGTTCGTTGACACAGTTCACCAATCTATCAAACGAGGGACCACTAACTGTTTTCATGGTATAAGCTCCACCCACTTTCAAACGGCTGCTAAAATGACATAATAGAAGTAGGCATGACGTCACAATCACGTATATCAACCAACCAACACACCAAATTTGACCCACTGGTTGGAGTACATTATTGGGACGTCACGCCGACGTAGAGATATACTGGTTTCGCTGCGATGAATGCACATCAGTTTCACTGTGGTTTAAAAGTGGGTGGAGCTTATAATATGAAATCAAGGAATGGTAAAGTGCGCATGTCTGAACCTATGCAAATGTGGAAAACACAATCGGAAGATTAGTGTACTGGGTACCCACCGCCAACATCGTTCAGAACCGTACAGAACACTGAAAACGGCACAATTGTAAGTTTGTTTATAGGTGTTCTATGAATGGTTACGGGGAAATCTAGATGAGATTAGAATAAAAAAAGTGCATCCTTTCAAATAATACCAAGATCGTCGGGATAGGATGAGCCGTGAGGGTTGTAGCGACTATGTTTTGGACGTGTTCCGAGTTGTTCATTTTTCGCTCGCTTATCTATTTTTCGTGATTGTTATGTTCTTATTGTTCCATATTTTGTTATCAGTCCTGTTACTGGGTCTTCACGTCTCTTATGTCTCTTAAACTGCATTCATTGAGTGTGAATAAGGTGTAGATAGAGTGACAGGATGCCCCACACTACCTGGCCAGCACCAGCCTTCATAGTCTGCTCCATCTTTGTTCTTCACGTAGTAGCCTTTCTCTGTCGCTTCCTTGTGCACAAAGTAGTTGTCATCCTTCTTGATGTGAGGGTCGATGATGGTCACCATCTTGCGTCCCTTCGCGGCCACTTTGTTGATCATGTCCACTGAGTTGGGGAACTTGTGGGCGTCCCATGTGAAGTAGCTGCAACAGACATCACAATAAAGCAAGTCTTTTATATAGCGCAGTATCCAGTCATTAGGATTGCTCAAAGCACTACACTTTACTCCCTGACAGACCTGTTCAACCGAACACCATCTCAACTTCTCTGGGAAGCATTCAGCAATGTTGCAATTAATGCGTAGACTATTCATACACAAATACCCACGACTGTCTATATCCGGGTACTCGTACAGCTGAGTGCACTGGAGCAACATAGAGTGAATGAACTTGTCCAGTGTTTGACATGGCAGCACAGGATTCAAACCCAGGTTCTCTAGGTTGAGTGTGTCGCTCTAGTCACTGCACCACGGCGCTACACAATGGTACAAGCAGCCATGCTCCTCTTTGCTAAATTCTTACATGTGTGAACATTCTTAATAATCAATACTACAAAATTTCTTTTTGTTAGTTTTGTTTACTTATGTTTAAAGTGTACTGTAACTAGCATGTTGTCAGATGTAATAGTAACTATTCGCTAGATTCTAAATTAAGTCAACTTATTTACTCATCGACATTTTGTCATAAATTAATGGTAAAATAATTGAAACACTTGTCAAACCCTTACTGCATTGGAAATGGTGCACTTGTATTGTTATTATTTGAAAGTGTTTAAGTGAACCAAATGTACTTTGTTGAAAATTACAAATTTTGGGATGGCTGCTACGAGACCAAGCAATCCGACAGTCCATGTTTTGGGCATTGTAAAGTCATTATACTGTATGGTAATTTTTTTACACCTATGTAGTACATTTTAGTTAAACATACATGTATTATCTGCTATTTTAAGATAAATTATTTCATAATTGAGCTGAAGATATTTCTGTTACGACAACTATACTGTTTTGTGGGTGTAATAAATTCTTCCCATTCATTCACAACCAACGACAGACAGACTGCTGCAACTAAATGATGCGAGTTAGTGAATCACACTGACCGTTTGCCGTCTGTGTGCTCAATGTCCAGCCAGAGGACGTCCAGGGGAATATCATGTTCATCATAACCAGCAACAACACTGCAACAGGACAGGTGGTGCTACAAACTGTGCACAACTCTTCTTTTCAGAATACAACATTTCATTGAAGATAATAAAATACCGTTTGTTTACATGAATTGATATATTTACAAATGCCATGCCTACCTGGCAACATCTTCCTCGTCGTTGTAGTTCCAACGCGACTGGTGATACGCAATCGCGAACAACTACAAATACAGCATCATATTTAAACACTCCTAGTGCAATCTTACAACTAACTAACCACAATTACATTAACAGACTCGAGTATAAAACAAGAAATACATTTTATAAAATACAACAGAACATGAACATTGAATGTGTTTCTTACTAAAGAAGCTCCTTTGTGATGTTCTAGTAGCTGTGCTCACGTATGAACTGACACATGATCTTTGTAGGTTCACTTCTATGATGTGACTTATGTGAGAGTGCTGTAGAAACTAGAACTTCACTTCTGTCTGGTATGATTTGCAGCGAGAGGTGTGAGTGACAATCAGTGAAACTGAGTCATCAAGTATCCAAACATGTGAAGAACCTACTTAATAATATTGTCACTAAAACACAATTACCATCAATAAAACATGACACTAGGAACTACACACTCAATCAGGCCAAGTTCCTTCTGTGTAATATAAATACACCTGTCATACTAAGTACATCTCATTACTGTGTAAAGAATATCCTGGTAAATGTATCAAGATGAAGGGGTGGCCTTAGAGTGACCGTGTGGACTGACCGGTGGCAAGGCAGTGGTGCCGGTCAACTTTGCATACTGCTGGAAGACATCGTTGGGCGTTGGTCCAAGCATAAAGATCACATCTATGATACCGCTCTCTGAGAACCAGTGACTGTCAATCTGAGGGATGTCTGAATCGCCCTTCACAAAGTCCACGAGCTTACTGAACATTGTCTGTAACACAAACCAAACTATAGTGTTGTATATACCAACATGCCGATCTACAGTCTTGGACCGATATGGAAGAATAAACTCACTCTCAGTACTATATAGCATGGCAGTAATATATTTAAAAGTAAAATAGATATAAAATTTGATATATATAATGATACAGGTACTATATATTATAATGACACAGGTACTATATATGTGTGTATATATATATTTATATAATAATACAGGTACTGTTATGTTATACTAGTGTGCCTATGTGTATACTTGATCTACAACTCAATCATTTGAATGTCTAAGAATTCTGACCTGACCACTAAAAGCCAAATTAACAGCGATGGTGATACATCTACTGTCAGGTCTACATAACCAGGAACTCATTATAACAGAAAGATTACAGTGAGGAAGCAATCAGTTGCCTACCACCAACATCACAGGAGTGACATCCTACTACAGTAGCCTGGAGCCATGTAGATTGACTGGCTCTGTGAGGGGGGCTGCTATCTCATAAGTCGTCACCTACCTTGTCAGCGATCACAGAACGAATGTCAATCCATGACTCCGCGACATTCATCCAAAACATTCCTAAAGTTCTCTTCTCACTGCCAAACAACCAAACATAATTCACTAAGTACACATCGCTACAATAACTCAATCATGAAATAGTAGTATAAAGATGCAATAAACAATTTAACTAACATGTTTGGATATTGATTATATATGATATGTGTGTGTGTGCCATGTGCATGAGCACCCAATTAGGTTATGAATAAAATGTTATTGGAAAATTGTTTATTCTCTTTTTGCATCTACTTTAATCAGAAGATTAATAATGTACATATTTTTAAAGCACTACTTCCCATGTAGGGATGATGTGCCATACAAAAAATATGATTCCACTGCTAGCTTCCTTTTTTATCCAGAATACAATTCCACTCAGTCTGAAATCATGGCATTATTACAGCATACTAAAAAAACATTAATTTTGAATACATCAATGGCGGTATATTTCATAAACACCCAATTATGTTACAAACTAATTGTTTATTCGTTATTTGTTCTCTTCAAGAACAGAGTTAACATTGGCATCTGAGTTAATGGAGTGCAGAGAGTTCGTACCTGTGAGCAACAAGCATCGGCACAGAGCCATAGAGAGCCATGGGGCTGTAGAGGTCATACTCAAACACGTCCAGGTTGTACAGGCGGTATGGCTCTGTGTCCCTGTAAGGAAAACATGCTCCTCTTTATAATATGGTGGCTGCAGACAACCATGGCAATAATGAGAGAACATAACTAGTCCAGGTCTGCGGTCAATTACATTGCAATGTCATCGATTACTATTACTTTGTTTCCTTCCTATTACTATTACATTCGAAGCAATTATTATTACTATTACATTTTTCATCTGAACATTTTATGGTATAATGCACTGTATGCATAAATACAATAAATACAATTGTTTGATCACAGTCTCAAGAAGTTAAATAAGACAGGTGAATAAAAATATCTAACTTGCCATTTATTGATACCCATGCCAAAAGAATTTGAACTAATATTTGAGAATATCCAGTACTTTCACCATCATCATCATTAGGAAAGTATTATAAAGTAAAAAAAATTAAATATTTACAACAAAATATATCTATATCGTATATACCATATTTAGTACAATCTACTAACTACATTGACTAAGGATAGAACATATATGTTCCATTTTATATTTAAATACCATACTGGAATGAAAGACAAAAGCAATAGTCAGTGCTGCATAACAGTCTAATAATTACAGTCTAATTAAACCACATTGCTCTACTGCTGCTTGGTGCCTGGTGGACAGTTTATTATTGGCTCAAGTACAAATACATCAGGATGTTTTTCACACCCTTTGTAGTTTAGGCTGAATTGTGTGCATCATTGAGGCAGTCACTAAACCCATAGGCTTACTTGAAAAGGGTAGTTGGGGACTTGGCACTTGGCAGAACTGGCTTCAAAGCATTGAAAGCCCAGATTAATCCCTTTAATGATTGCAGCACTCGCACTGTACAGGTGTCTCTCCACTCTCTTGCTAGGTAAATACTCATAAAACTCTAGGGTAAAACTTCACCAGGGCCATGCTGAAGTTGACAAGGAGGAGCAACCATAAAACCTGGAGAAACTAGCGGATTCTACAACTTAATCAAATGGAATTGTTATGTAGTAGAAATTTTGTTTGAATGTTCAATTGTAATATAAAAGTAATAGGTCAATTACTATTACATTGCTTCCTATTACATTCAGTTTTTGCTCAACCTATTACTATAACTTCAATATTTGAAATCGTTACTTTATTATTACATATTACTATTATCCGAGGCCTGATAACTACATTGTTTCTACTTCCTAGTACATCTACTACCATTCAGGTGTGGCAGCCACAACTTTACACAACTTGCTGCCACAACATCTGTTTTTTAGAACATTCCGTATGGCGCCATGAACAATGATTGTTAATTTGATGTTATATTATTATGAAATATAGATATTAAATGTTGCTATATAAATGTATAGTGCAATAAGACAAACATTATTCCACCGAACACAATGCAAATAATAATTTCATGCAATAATTGCCCGTTTCACTCACTTTGTAGACTTGAGCAGCAGACTGTCTGCATGCTCCGGCAGGCCATAGACGTGTTCAAAGCCAGGGAAGGAGACGTCCAGACCAACAGAACTTGGACCTTGCAACACAAACAAGTTAATAAATCAAGAATAACTGTTTCTTTACAAAATATGTGAATATTGAACTATACATCTATTCTAATCAGATGACCTTTTATGCCAATGCATACAATTGTGTTTTCCTTTTACACTCGTGAAATTTACACTCCTTGTGAAATGTCATATTTTAATTAACTATCATATCTTAAAAACTACTTGTCTTATCAAATTTGCAGTGTATTAAATCTGTATGAAAAGAAGGTCAGAGATTAAATAATAATCAATTTGAACAATGGCAACCAGATAATTCTTGGAAGTTCTGATGGGGGTGGTGGTTTAGTGAAAAGTACCATGGACAATTTTATTAATATAGTTTCATGTTTGTTATTTGTTCTAACAAACAGCATATTAAATAGGACAATTAAGTAGTTTGGATGAATAGACAGTACAACACTTGGCAACAAATATTATTTTTAATATTTGTTTACATTTTTTATGTAAGATAATATTTTTAAAATAATTGTTATCAAAAGTATTACTCTCCATTCGTCCAGACCTTTGGGTTTAGAATCAGTGTGTGTCTTAAATGTTTCCTCCCACTTGTCGTGCTCCTTCTCGTCTGCTGCCTTCTCTTCCTCCGTTTTCTCACCTTCCTGCAACAATGTACGTTTGTTTTCCACAAAATGAACTAGAAACAAGACAGGTGAAAATATTGAACCGATGAGGCACCTTTAACGTAATTATATTACAGTTACTTGGAACAATAAACTGTCATTCAACATAAGTAATGAAGACGTGAATGAATAACAATCACCAACAAAAGGAACAGATCAATTCACAGGTAAAAATTAAAACCATACAACCTATGCTCCTATTTTTGGATACCATTAACACTGTGTCGTGGGCAGTTGTAAAGATGAAACCTTTTGCTCATTATTTCCATGTTCCTCCTCCTTGTCGGCCTCCTCCTTGTCGGCCTCTTCCCCTCCCACAGGTGGTTCCTCAACGTCAGGCTCCTCTTCCTTCCCAGTACCTCTGAAATGGTGTGAAAGCCATGAGAAAGCAGCCCGCCACAGCCCCCTACAAACAACAGAAAGCTTATCTGTTTCCTCAACACCCTGCCACCACTTCACTTGCTGCAACATGAGGGGAACATCAGAAACACAGATAAGTCTATCTACTCCAGTACTAGTTGTAGATTCACACACAACAATGTTTGTTTGAGGAATAATTCAAAAGTTGTTATTTATTTTCAAGCAGTTGTTTTTCTTATCTCAATTTGGGACATAAAAGAACAACTGAGGATGACATGCACCCTGGCAGTGACCACACACAGTGCCAGCATAGAAAGGTCGGCTTGGCAACAATGTTCTCAAAAAGGCTGACTAGTTGAATGAGACCTTACAAGACAATAATATTCTAACCACAATATATGTACAGACTAGTCAGTTAATAGAACATTGCAGAGTGCTGGAAATAAATAGAATAAATAAACAGTTCTTCTAAAGGCCTCTGAGCATGCTTAAGTATACTTTCACATACGCATAATTGTTCGCACGACTTACTGAGACTTCTCGCGAAGATGTTCAAAGTTAAGGAGGCCCTTTGCGTTGATGCTCATCACTGGCTCCTTGTCCATGATGAAGTCGATACGGAACGGGTTGGCGTTCACCACGACTGTCGTGTCACCCAGAGCCACCGACACACTGCTACTGCTGCTTAGCAACATACGCAGACTGCAACAAACATACAGCCAGGTGAGAACAATCTCAGAGACCACAACATACACAGACTGCAACAAACATACAGCCAGGTGAGAACAGTCTCAGAGACCACAAGATACACAGACTGCAACAAATATACAGCCAGGTAAGAACAGTCTCAAAGATCACAACAAACATACAGCCAGGTGAGAACAGTCTCAGAGACCACAACAAACATACAGTCAGGTGAGAACAGTCTCAGAGACCACAACATACACAGACTGCAACAAACACACAGCCAGGTGAGAACAGTCTCAGAGACCACAACATACACATACTGCAACAAACACACAGCCAGGTGAGAACAGTCTCAGAGACCACAACATACACAGACTGCAACAAACATACAGCCAGGTGAGAACAGTCTCAGAGACCACAACAAACATACAACCAAGTGAGAAAAGTATCAGAGACCATAACAAACATACAGCCAATTGAGAACAGTCTCAGAGACCATAAAAAACATACAGCCAAGTGAGAACAGTCTCAGAGACCACAACAAACATACAGCCAGGTAAGAAGTCTCAGAGACCACAACATACACAGACTGCAACAAACATACAGCCAGGTGAGAACAGTCTCAGAGACCATAACAAACATACAGCCAAGTGAGAACAGTCTCAGAGACCACAACAAACATACAGCCAGGTAAGAATTCTCAGAGACCACAACATACGCAGACTGCAACAAACATACAGCCAGGTGAGAACAGTCTCAGAGACCATAACAAACATACAGCCAAGTGAGAACAATCTCAGAGACCACAACATACACAGATTGCAACAAACATACAGCCAGGTGAGAACAGTGTCAGAGACCATAACAAACATACAGCCTAGTGAGAACAGTCTCAGAGACCACAACATACACAGATTGCAACAAACATACAGCCAGGTGAGAACAGTGTCAGAGACCATAACAAACATACAGCCTAGTGAGAACAGTCTCAGAGACCACAACATACGCAGACTGCAACAAACATACAGCCAGGTGAGAACAGTCTCAGAGACCACAACATACACAGACTGCAACAAACATACAGCCAGGTGAGAACAGTCTCAGAGACCACAACATACACAGACTGCAACAAACATACAGCCAGGTGAGAACAGTCTCAGAGACCACAACAAACATACAACCAAGTGAGAAAAGTATCAGAGACCATAACAAACATACAGCCAATTGAGAACAGTCTCAGAGACCATAACAAACATACAGCCAAGTGAGAACAGTCTCAGAGACCACAACATACGCAGACTGCAACAAACATACAGCCAGGTGAGAACAGTCTCAGAGACCATAACAAACATACAGCCAAGTGAGAACAGTCTTAGAGACCACAACAAACATACAGCCAGGTAAGAAGTCTCAGAGACCACAACATACGCAGACTGCAACAAACATACAGCCTAGTGAGAACAATCTCAGAGACCACAACATACACAGATTGCAACAAACATACAGCCAGGTGAGAACAGTGTCAGAGACCATAACAAACATACAGCCTAGTGAGAACAGTCTCAGAGACCACAACATACGCAGACTGCAACAAACATACAGCCAGGCGAGAACAGTCTCAGAGACCACAACATACACAGACTGCAACAAACATACAGCCAGGTGAGAACAGTCTCAGAGACCACAACATACACAGATTGCAACAAACATACAGCCAGGTGAGAACAGTGTCAGAGACCATAACAAACATACAGCCTAGTGAGAACAGTCTCAGAGACCACAACATACGCAGACTGCAACAAACATACAGCCAGGTGAGAACAGTCTCAGAGACCACAACATACACAAACTGCAACAAACATACAGCCAGGTGAGAACAGTCTCAGAGACCACAACATACAAAGACTGCAACAAACATACAGCCAGGTGAGAACAGTCTCAGAGACCATAACAAACATACAGCCAAGTGAGAACAGTCTCAGAGACCACAACAAACAAACAGCCAGGTAAGAAGTCTCAGAGACCACAACATACACAGACTGCAATAAACATACAGCCTAGTGAGAACAGTCTCAGAGACTACAACTTACACAGACTGCAACAAACATACAGCCAGGTGAGAACAGTCTCAGAGACCACAACAAACATACAACCAAGTGAGAAAAGTATCAGAGACCATAACAAACATACAGCCAATTGAGAACAGTCTCAGAGACCATAACAAACATACAGCCAAGTGAGAACAGTCTCAGAGACCACAACAAACATACAGCCTAGTGAGAACAGTCTCAGAGACCACAACATACGCAGACTGCAACAAACATACAGCCAGGTGAGAACAGTCTCAGAGACCATAACAAACATACAGCCAAGTGAGAACAGTCTCAGAGACCACAACAAACATACAGCCAGGTAAGAAGTCTCAGAGACCACAACATAGGCAGACTGCAACAAACATACAGCCTAGTGAGAACAATCTCAGAGACCACAACATACACAGATTGCAACAAACATACAGCCAGGTGAGAACAGTGTCAGAGACCATAACAAACATACAGCCTAGTGAGAACAGTCTCAGAGACCACAACATACGCAGACTGCAACAAACATACAGCCAGGTGAGAACAGTCTCAGAGACCACAACATACACAGACTGCAACAAACATACAGCCAGGTGAGAACAGTCTCAGAGACCACAACATACACAGACTGCAACAAACATACAGCCAGGTGAGAACAGTCTCAGAGACCATAACAAACATACAGCCAAGTGAGAACAGTCTCAGAGACCACAACAAACAAACAGCCAGGTAAGAAGTCTCAGAGACCACAACATACACAGACTGCAATAAACATACAGCCTAGTGAGAACAGTCTCAGAGACCACAACTTACACAGACTGCAACAAACATACAGCCAGGTGAGAACAGTGTCAGAGACCATAACAAACATACAGCCTAGTGAGAACAGTCTCAGAGACCACAACATACGCAGACTGCAACAAACATACAGCCAGGTGAGAACAGTCTCAGATACCATAACAAACATACAGCCAAGTGAGAACAGTCTCAGAGATCACAACAAACATACAGCCAGGTAAGAAGTCTCAGAGACCACAACATACGCAGACTGCAACAAACAAACAGCCTAGTGAGAACAGTCTCAGAGACCACAACATACACAGACTGCAACAAACATACAACCAGGTGAGAACAGTCTCAGAGACTATAACAAACATACAGCCTAGTGAGAACAGTCTTAGAGACCACAACATACACAGACTGCAACAAACATACAGCCAGGTGAGAACAGTCTCAGAGACCACAACATACACAGACTGCAACAAACATACAGCCAGGTGAGAACAGTCTCAGAGACCACAACATACACAGACTGCAACAAACATACAGCCAGGTAAGAACAGTCTCAAAGATCACAACAAACATACAGCCAGGTGAGAACAGTCTCAGAGACCACAAGATACACAGACTGCAACAAACATACAGCCAGGTAAGAACAGCCTCAAAGATCACAACAAATATACAGCCAGGTGAGAACAGTATCAGAGACCACAACAAACATACAGTCAGGTGAGAACAGTATCAGAGACCACAACATACACAGACTGCAACAAACACACAGCCAGGTGAGAACAGTCTCAGAGACCATAACAAACATACAGCCAAGTGAGAACAGTCTCAGAGACCACAACAAACATACAGCCAGGTAAGAAGTCTCAGAGACCACAACATACGCAGACTGCAACAAACATACAGCCTAGTGAGAACAATCTCAGAGACCACAACATACACAGATTGCAACAAACATACAGCCAGGTGAGAACAGTGTCAGAGACCATAACAAACATACAGCCTAGTGAGAACAGTCTCAGAGACCACAACATACGCAGACTGCAACAAACATACAGCCAGGTGAGAACAGTCTCAGAGACCACAACATACACAGACTGCAACAAACATACAGCCAGGTGAGAACAGTCTCAGAGACCACAACATACACAGACTGCAACAAACACACAGCCAGGTGAGAACAGTCTCAGAGACCACAACATACATGTTGTGGTCTCTGAGACTGTTCTCACCTGGCTTTATACAGCCAGGTGAGAACAGTCTCAGAGACCACAACAAACATACAACCAAGTGATAACAGTCTCAGAGACCACAACATGCCTAATAAATTAAGTAATGTACTAACTGTCAGTGTATCACATGGCATCATCGATGAACAATTGAGACACATTTGACTATTTGATTGAGAAAAATTAATAATTCCCTGACAACTCTGTAGAGCAACTGGGTGACTGGACTCGCACATCAATGACTCAGTATTAATGAACGATGTTCATTCATAAATCAAAATATTAGTTAAGAACATTCATTAATAAACAAAATGTTTAAACCAAGTACAAGTGTTAGTTTGCCACAATGCTAGACTGTTTTACTTGTGATAATTTAAAACATTAAATTAATTCACAGAATTATTTATTTAAGTTTATTCTTGATGAAATTTGGAAATACTAAAAATGACGGTTTCAAGAGCAAATGCTCACTTGTCTTTTTCTGGCTCCTTCACCAACACGTCACCAACTGGAGGCTCATAGCGACTTGACAGTGGGTTCACTTCGTTGATCTTAAGTCGCACCATGTTGTCACGGAGACCAGACAACTCCAACTTAAGTCTCTCCTTGGTGTCGAGGTTGAGCAGCTGCATGGAGAGTGTGGTCGGCTCCACATGAAGACTGCTTATCACGACCACATACACATTCCTACCCTCGGGTGTCGCCCGCTGACGTCTGAAACACAAACATCAATTACTCACATTAAACACTGGTGCGTTTCAATCTACTGAATGATTAAATAATTAATTAAAATAATTCCCTTTAAATTCTATTAGGATCGATATAAAGTATAAACCTACCCCTGGCAGATACACAGATGCAACGTAAGTTTGCTGAATCAACTGTCCCACTTGTGGTATTCGTCGGTGATGGTTATGGGAGCCAAACGCATGTTTGCAATATCAAAGAGCAATTCCGGGAAATCTGCACAACTACGCGTCCGACCTTTCTCACAAGCCATTAGTGTCCTTATGATTAGCCATCCTCATGAGACTCTAATTACTTCAATTTCCAGAACATTACACATTTAATATATACCATACTTGACCCAAACCCCAAATCTAGAAAAGTAAATAGCCATGAGATGATTGGATAATGGGCTGAGTGGTACCCTCCCAGTCCTGAGGTTTTAATCTCTACAGACAAAATAGTGTCTGATGTAGATGTATAAATCTAGAGTAAGCTAAACTTCAGGAGTACCTGCAGAAGCTGCTCTGGTCACATGTCTTGAAGTTGCTGCGGTCAACGGCCAGCACAAAGCTAGACAGGAGTGCGGCAGTGGTCACCCAGCACAAGCCTCTCATTCTGCAGTGGTCAAACAATCACCGTCAAACATATTGTACTTTTTATCACATTACCCTGTATATAGATCTACACAATCTGATAATATATTAATCATAAAATGTTATATATTATAATCTACATGTATATATTTAAATTTTACATTTTGGTTGCTCTTGTTCACATTTTTAATGCTTGTGAACACTTAAATGGAATAGCCTTACTCAGGCTGTGGTTGAGATTGCACTGGTGCAGATTTTAGAGAGGAAATTAGACTATAAGTTGTGGGAAAATCACCCAATTAAATTATACTACACATTAAGACTATTACATATAAGACTAGAACATAGCATTGTCTTTTTTTTAACGTTTATGACTCAAGGTGACGTGAGCCTTGGTGACGGAAGCATGATTTATAAACATGCTTTTAAAAATGTTTATTTTTTGTTTACAATGTACTCAATTGTAATATTTAGCAAACATACGTGAATTTAAAAACGTGCATATAGTGCACATATACGGATGGATATTATTTTGTATAGATATGAACGGATTGCACTTTGTTCGGCAAGAGTTGAAAGTTGACGATGGGTGATACAGGTGTAATATGGTGTCGGCCGTTGTCTGTGTTCGTGAGCAAACTGGAGCAACCGGAGCACTATTTGGGTCTCAAAATGGGCTAAGCCTAGGAACAATATTTTTATAGCGTAAATATGTCTATGATGATGTGGAATGATTTAATTATTGCATTGACGTGTCAAATTTAAATAAAACTATAGTTAATAACAGCAACATCGAGGTTGGTCTGGATTGTACACAAGTGCCCCTAAATTTTCTCATATTTCCCAGACACGTTTTTATATGCGTCGTTTGGGCACGTGCGCAAAATGTATGCAGCATTCCAACGTACAACGCCTCATTGCCGTGTTTCTGTGCTCCAAGGGAATCCCTGTGTATTCATTAATTACAACTACTTACTCAAAAACAAATCATTTTTCCCCACTCATATTATGAATTCAGTCTATAAAACTGTTTTTATTGTACACATATATCCACTTATTATACAAATATCATATTAAATATTTATGTACCAATAATTGCCAATGCCCATATAAGAATTTAATTATAAATTATTGAGTTAGTATATGTGTGTATGTTAATCTTTTCATCCTAAACACTTTGTATCTGGCGCATCACACTTGCAGTGGTACATCTACAACCAATCAGATGAAAAGTAATGTATTTTTTAAACTTACAAAGTTCTCAATGTATTGGTTAAGGGTACTTGTTGTTTTTAAAGTTCTTAGATGGACGTAACTAGATTGTTCATAATGTTACGCGTATTTCCTGTGATTGTTTCAAGGACCACTGATCAGGTGGGGATATTTTACATAACATACATTAACACAAACAAATATACTTCATAATAAAAATACTTTATGATTACTTCGGGAAACCATCTTCTGTGCGCGCGTGTGTATGCAGGGGTAGAACTACCCACTAGTCCGTACACTAGTAAAGATTACGGCGGACTAGTAAATCCGCCTACCAACTAGTCCGGCTGTCTAGTAAAAATCAGCATGTTGCATGATGCCACCATCCGTACCATTGACAAACTAATTCTTTACGTAATGAGGCGACAGTGAAACAGTGCTTTTGATTGGCTGTTGTGTGACATCGAATTCTGAAATGACAGTTTTGTTTGGTTTAGCGTATCTGGTAGAGGGGTAGGGCTAATGAGTGCAATTGGTGGTCATTTTCAAAAGCACGGTTTTCGAATACGGTTTACATCTACATTGCTTTATTAGTCTACGTTTATGCACGATGTATCATTACTTGACTGGGGTTGCAAAACCAGCAGAAAAACGCAAGCTGGAAAAACACTGCAACTGCCCACCGAGCCATTCAAGTGCTGAAAACGGCCACCATGGACCGTCTGACGCATTTGTTGCAATTTAAATTTGTGTTGTTTTGATATTTTCAGGACTAGTAAACCTTTTGGCGGACTAATAAACTTTTGTCTTTACTAGTCCTGCTGTCCAGTAAAATAAATGCTGAAGTTCTACCCCTGGTATGTGTGCAAAATCTGTACTGACTCTACCTAGCCAGATCTAGTCCTAGGCTAGGTTAAATTGTATGTCCGCACACTAAGCTTATTGCTAACTTATGCCAGGGTAAGTAGGGCAAAGTAGCCACAGCCGACAATCTAGCTGGCGGAAAAGGTTACTAAATAAAAACTGTTAGAATTTCTTGCCCTAAACATGGCTTTATGGAGCACAGAGGTAGAGCTTTGGACTCTCCACCGAGAGAAAACGGATTCGAATCCCGTGCTGCTGTGTCGAGCATTGGGCAAGTTCGTTTTCTCTAGGTTGCTGCAGTTCACTCAACTGTATGAATGAGTACCTGGCTGTAGACAGTGGTGGATATTTGTGTATGAATAGTTTTTGTGCATTCATTGCAGCATAGCTCGATGCTTCCCAGAGAAGTCGAGATAGTGTTCGATTGTCTACCAGGGAGTAAAGTGTAAAGTGCTTTGAGCAGTCCGGAGGACTGGATACTGTGCTATATAACTTTTATAAGAACTTACCTTTACTTTGACTAATAAAAGTAAGATTGCCAATATTTAATTTAACATGTTCTAACTAAGTCTAAGATTGTCAGTATTTGATTAAAGTTATGATTTTCTACGCAAAACGACAAAAGACCTAGCCCTATACTGTCCTACGGCTACGACGCCTACGTCGACGACCGATACAATTTGTTTATACTCCTATTAGTATAACTATAAGTCGGCATGCTTAGGATGTCCTGGAATATTAACTTTTGCGATTGCTTCACATGCCCCAGAAGATGCGATATGTAGCCATTATTTACAATAATGTCAACATTTCTAAGGCAAATTGATACGTTAACGAGTTAATGCCCGGATGAACACGTTGACTTGCCACCGCTATCTCTCATGTCACATTCACCGACTGTTTTCAACTTCAAGGTTTTTGGCAGCTTATCTGTACTCGTTGTTAGGTACAATAGGTAAATAATACTAAAACGAAAAAACATAAAATAACGTAAAATATGTATATGTATGCCACAGTATACTCACTGAATATTTTTTTGGATTTACTGGGAGAAATCAACAGATAGATTGCGTCAAATGCTTGGCAAACAACGCACTCTACACAAGCGGTGTCACGTGGAATGTTCGAGGGGCTTAACGATAGACCGTGCCGCCAGGTGGCTGTGTTATCGATTTTGTGCAATTTTTCATCTACGGGTATGTAAACCACCTTTATGAGAATGATATATATTTATAAATATAATTTTTATACATGATAATTGACAAGAGATCTTCAAATAATGTTTATCGGTTAACTTTAGTTACCGAATATATAAAAATAAATTACTTGAGTTTTAAAATATTTACAAATATATATATATATATAATTATTAATTGTATTTGTTTCTTGTACAGCTAAGCAAACCATGAATCGTTAACCGTTAGTAAAAACAAAACAACAAATATCCAAAATGAATTGATTACCCTTTGAAATTTTATAGACATTATATATATATATATACACCTGTATATAGGCCCTATATTATATATATATATAAGATCTATACAAAATCCGATTTGTTTTTATTATTTGCGCAATATATACCGCAAATGCATACAAAACGATTTTCGAAATTCGTTTTCATTCAACAAATAATATTTTATCTACGGCAAACTCAAGAGTAGTGTTTTGTTTAACCGATATTCTTCATGACTGAATGGGTTGTCCAAAACAGCGTTGTCGCCGTAATCGTAGAGCTACAAGTAGGCTACAAGCGCAACGGGTCCATGTGCATGTGTTGCCAACACACCACTAAGATATCAATATCTGCACAACATAGGTGTTGTAGACCGGTACTATAGCTGTTCTAAAACACGTATCTGCCATAAACTGCCCAGTTTACTGGAAATAAAACAAAGATCAGATAACTAGCCGCATGGAAGGCAAATAAACCCGTTATTCCAAATTATACCCGATGCATCTAGTCTGTGTTTTGCCGTTGCATTATTTGTTGTGACTTGCCAACGCGAGCGTGAGCCTGTGAGGAATATTCTCTTTTGTTATAAAACCTGCCTAAATTTAATCCGGATATACATATAAAATTGCCGTAGTTATGGATAAGCCTCAGATTATTTTGCACGTCCAGAAGCCGGTAAACTATACCCTGTACGATACTCGATGGATCCCGGCTTCTGCCAAATTTGTTGTCATCGGAAGTTATGCACGGGGCACAGGCGCCATACAAGTCTACGAAGTATCCCGGGGGGAGATCGTACTGGTACATGAGGTTCGTAACATGATGTGGGTAAACGTCGGTGTCTGACAAATATGAGTATGTTTCGTGTTGATTTATCCTTAACTTAAGTCTATTGTCCTGACTGAGTTACAGAGTGAGTATAGCATAAATCATGTCCATAGCCATAGGTGCCATAGACATTTATAAGTATAGGCTAGCCGCTAGCCGGCACTTGTCTAGTATCCGGGCCCACTTCGATTTCGCCGTTATAACCACATGTTTGCCTAAATCTGATACCTCAGTGCATTAGTTCCTGCTATTTATGCCTCAAAAGTGTGCTAAGATGCAATATTTTAAAATATAAATATGCCTGGGATAATGTTTAATGATGGAACTAAAGCACTGAGGTATAAAATTTAGGCAAAAATGTGGATATGATGGACATGTTGAGGTGGGCCCAAATACTAGTGGAGCACAGTAGTGCAGCGGTATGAGCTTTGGACTCTCGACAGAGAGAACGTGGGTTCAAATCCTGTGCGGCGGTGTTGAACCATGAGCAAGTTCCTTTACAGACAGTGGTGGATATTTGTGTATGAATAGTCTTCATGCATTAATTGCACCATGACTGAAAGCTTCCAAGAGAAGTCATGATGGTGTTCAATTGAACAGGTCTGCCAGGGAATAAAGTGTTAAACGCTTTGAGCAGTCCCGAGGACTGAATACTGCGCTATATATAAGAACTTACCTTTACTTTTTTTTATTAGACAAATGCCCTGTAGGCTAGTGATAGTGTAGTCAGTATAGATTCCTAACTCAAATATATAGTCAGCAGCTAGGTTATTATTCGGCCATCTCCATAATGCATCCCTTGAATCATGTGAGATCTAGCTGCTAATTCCGGTGCTGTCTATATGCATGAGTCTATGACTTATGATAATGAGCGTGACTTCTAAGGGAAAGGCAGTTATGCAAACATGTCTTTTATTGGTTAATAACCGCCCGGACACTTATAAATTAAGTCTTAAACCTTAAATACTGATAGCAGTGTTTACATGAGGTATTGGTTTTTCATAAAAAAATTGCAAGTATTTCACTAAAATCAACTTGTCTAAAAAATTGTTTGCTTAGCATGAAATAACTAAGTGGTAGAAAGTTACAATATCTAGGCTATTTCATAAAAAAATTCATCAGATTTTTATGAAAACATTTTACTTATTAAAAAAACTTGGACACTCATCGGCCAGTCCAATATAATGCCATGGTAATAGTTGTAGTTGTTTCCAGCACTCGGCAACGTTCTGTTAACTGACCAGTCTGTATAATTGTGATTACAATGTTGAGGTCATATGCTAAGTTTCTGTCACCTGCGTTACAATCATTGATATTTCCTAAAGTTGCCCTTTTCAAGATTGACAAAGATGAAAACACACACTAAATCAGATTGTGTGCTAAAGTTCAAGCTCATTCTGAATAGCTTTGTGGATCTGCCAGACATTAGCAGATGTGTAATATGTTCTGTAGCAGCCATGTTAACTTGGTGTTTTCTTTAGGCTGAGAAGGCAAAACCCATTAAGTGTGGTACATTTGGAGCCACAGCCAGTGTACACAAGAAACACCTGGCAACAGGCGACTTTGATGGAAAGATGCAAATATGGTAGGTTCATTAACAAAGTCTACTATCATCTATGATCAGTCATATGTTGTACATGTGTTGCACTATGTGCAATATATTGTGCTAAATCAATATTATAAAATAAAAAAATATGTTGAACTGTCAGTTGGTCAAACATTGACTTTTGTGGTGCTTGATAGCAACAGCTCATGCAGATTTCACAGACTCCCAGCCATCTACGATGGCTGGGAGTCTGGGAAATTAATGGATCATATATCCGTTCAATGCTCACTCCTACAAGAAAGCCCAGACAACTTCAAATAGCTGGTTGTAACCTACTTTTTATTCCAAGATTTAAGATGTATACTAACTAGAACTCAAGCTTTCTCGGTTGCCACACCAAGTTTGTGGAATTCGCTTCTTGTCAGTGTTAATTCAGCAGGAAATAATAGTTTAATTTTACCATCATTTAAAAACCTATCTTATCTAAAAAAAATCGCCTCTCCTTAGCTTTCTTGCGACTCCATCCATTCTGTTGATGACTTTCACATTGTACATGATTATGAGAATGTTTAATCCTCTCGATTTGGTGCGTCACTGAGCTTGGATATTCTGAGGATATATGTGCGAAAGAAGTCATTTTATTGTTATTGAATGTGTCATTGTGTTTCTTTCCAGGGATTTGGAGGCAACTGACATCCCTGTCTACTCTGTGAATGGGCACAAGGAGATCATCAACTGTATTGATGGGGTCGGGGGGATGGGCGTAGGTGAAGGCGCCCCTGAGATTGTCACTGGCAGCAGAGATGGTATGTATTCTAAACTTTCCCTAAAGTTAACGAAACACATCCACATGTGGTGGACATTAATTGTATGATATCTGTTCAATGTAAACAAAACTTGATACCATTATTATGCGTTCCTCGGCTAGTTTTGGGAAGGACATGACCGTAGAGGCGGAGCTTGTAAATGTTAGTACTTGGCAATTAGAAACAATGTGGATTCAGTTGAAAGTGATCGTTCAGAAGAGTGTTGTATCACAAATTGTTATAACATTTCCACTTATCATTGTTATTGTGAAATTAATTTAGTTTTAGAGTATATTAATGTGCACACCATTTGTTGTCATCTTTGCAGGGCATAATCAGAAATGTCTACTGGAGTGTGTTGCGTGCAGTGTGTGTGTGATCCAAGGCATGTGTTGTCCCATGTTGTTGTAGATGTTGTCAGTGTGTGTTGAATCCAAGGCACACATGTGTTGTCCCATGTTGTTGTAGATGTTGTCAGTGTGTGTAAGATCCAAGGCACATGTGTGTAGTCCCATGTTGTTGTAGATGTTGTCAGTGTGTATAAGATCCAAGGCACATGTGTGTAGTCCCATGTTGTTGTAGATGTTGTCAGTGTGAGATCCAAGGGAACTGTGTGTTGTCCCATGTTATTGTAGATGTTGTCAGTATGTATAAGATCCAAGGCACATGTGTGTTGTCCCATGTTGTTGTAGATGTTGTCAGTGTGAGATCCAAGGGTACTGTGTGTTGTCCCATGTTGTTGTAGATGTTGTCAGTGTGTATAAGATCCAAGGCACGTGTGTAGTCCCATGTTGTTGTAGATGTTGTCAGTGTGAGATCCAAGGGAACTGTGTGTTGTCCCATGTTGTTGTAGATGTTGTCAGTGTGTATAAGATCCAAGGCACGTGTGTGTAGTCCCATGTTGTTGTAGATGTTGTCAGTGTGTATAAGATCCAAGGCACGTGTGTGTAGTCCCATGTTGTTGTAGATGTTGTCAGTGTGTATAAGATCCAAGGCACGTGTGTGTAGTCCCATGTTGTTGTAGATGTTGTCAGTGTGAGATCCAAGGGAACTGTGTGTTGTCCCATGTTGTTGTAGATGTTGTCAGTGTGTGTGGGATCCAAGGCACATGTGTGTTGTCCCATGTTGTAGATTTTAGAATGTTGTATACAAGCTTGGAGGCCATATCGCAAGAAGGACATAGATATGCTAGAAAGAGTGCAGAGGAGAGCTACTAAAATTATACCAAAACTGAGGGACCTTAGTTACAAATTATGTCTAAAAGAATGTGGTTTAACAACACTAGAGACCAGAAGATTGAGAGGAGATCAGATAGAAGTATTTAAAATATTGAATGAATCTTGAAAATATTGGTATAAATATTTGTGTTCTCAATTAAGAAAGATAGAAGGACTAGAGGACATGAAGTTACATTAGTAAAGGAGCAGTGTAGATTAGATATAAGAAATATATATCATTTTCACAAAGGACTGTATGTGAATAGAACATATTATCTGCTGATTGTGTGGGTGCTAATAGTATGAATGTTTAAAATCGACACATACCTCAGAAGGATGGGATATATGTAGATAAAAAGGGTAGGACTCTTGATAATCCAAAAGGCTTCCTTGTCCACCTGCCATCTGTAGTTAATTCTCTGGGTGGCAATCTTGTTCAATCTTGTTAAAATGCTGTCTTGTGGGATCCAAGGAAACTGTGTGCTGTCCCATGTTGTTGTACATGTTGTCAGTATGTGTGATCCAAGGAATATGTTTCTGTTCCATGTTGTTGTAGATGTCAGTATGTGTGATCCAAGGAATATGTTTCTGTTCCATGTTGTTGTAGATGTTGTCAGTGTGTGGGATTCAGCCTTGTTATAAAATGCAAATTCAATTGAATGCATATATTCAAATGCGTCCATAATATTTTAATGGATTTGCATTTGAATGCATACCCGAAATATTTGCTGTTACATTTGAATGCAACCAAACAAATATATTTTGAAGTACTGACTCACATGCATATCATATGCAGGCATAATTGTTTGAATAATAATGATAACTTGCTTATTCATCATTTATGCATTCCATGTTCAGGTGCAGTGAAGGTGTGGGATCCACGTCAGAAGGTGGACCCAGTGGCCACGATGGAGTCGGGGGACGGAGAGTGCAAGAGGGACTGCTGGGCCGTCGCATTCGGTAAACACACACATACATCACCTAGTCACTGCTTGGTAGGCACAGCCTGAACACAGATGACAAGGAGACTGAACAAAGATGGCAGGGAGACTGAACAAAGATGGCAGGGAGACTGAATACAGATGACAAAGAGGCTGAACACAGATGACAAAGAGGCTGAACACATATGACAGAGATACTGAAAACAACTGACAGAGGGACTGAACACAGATGACCTGGAAACTGAACACAGATGACAGGGTAACTGAACACAGATGACACAGAGACTGAACACAAATTACACAGAGACTGAACACAAATTACATGGAAACTGAACACATATGACAAGGAGACTGAACACAGATGACAGAGAAATTTAACACAAATGACCTGGAAACTGAACACAAATGATAGGGAGACAGAATACAGATCAAATAGAAGATTGAAAACAGATGACAATGAGGCTGACAGTGTGTCATGTTTTTGCAGGTCATGCCTACAATGCCCATGACCGCTGTGTGTGCGCTGGCTATGACAATGGAGACATCAAACTTTTTGACCTGAGGAGCATGTCTCTGCGGTGGGAGACCAATGTCAAGAACGGGGTGAGACAGCTCACTTGTAAATATATCCATTTTGAACTAATGTATTTTATGAATGTCTCAGGCAACAAAAGTACTGCAAAGTTAATGATTCTAACAAAATAGTTGTTTCTTGTCATCCTGGACCAACTGTGATGAATGGTGTCACGTATGGCTGATTTCCTAGTTTCCAAGTTGTCTCCTGTTTATGATGGGTTAGTATATGAGGCCACAATCAATTGGTCAGTCTTTATCAGAACACAGCGACCAAGACAATATTTTTACTTTGGTCAATGCCGGGGTGTATGTGGTATTAAGGGTGGTCACTGCCAGGGTGTATGTAGTACTAAGGGTAGTCACCGCTAGGGTGTATGTAGTACTAAGGCCGGGGTGTATGTGTTACTAAGGGTGGTCACTGCCAGGGTGTATGTGGTACTAGGGTGGTCACTGCCAGGGTGTATGTGGTATTAAGGGTGGTCACTGCCAGGGTGTATGTGGTACTAAATGTGGTCACTGCCAGGGTTTATGTGGTACTGTTGTGGTCATTGCTAGGGTGTATGTGGTACTAAGGGTGGTCACTGCAAGGATGCATGTTATCCTAATTGATTATATTATGTCCCCAATTAACAAAACAGTACCAACATTAATATATACACATTCACCAAAAGTTGAGAGCTAAGTCTTTACTCTAGACATCTTGAACACAGAACTGTAGCATGTCAAGCAGATGTACTTAGCACCTGTCTAATGAATTGTGAAATGTTTGAAAACGTGTGACAATAATAACTATTATTATATCACGGTTACATATGTGACCTTTCTAACACCATCTAAATTACCCATAACATTTTGTTTCATTTCAGGTGTGCAATTTAGAGTTTGATAGGAAAGACATTAGCATGAACAAATTAGTTGCAACTTGCCTCGAGTCAAAGATTCACATATATGACATGCGCACGCAACATCCAACAAAAGGCTTTGCTTCAATATCAGAAAAGGTAAGCTGAGTTACATCCCAATGTGTCAGTGTCTAGTAGGTAGTGTTGTGGTTGAGTAACATCCCAGTGTGTCAGTGTCAAGTAGGTAGTGTTGTGGTTGAGTAACATCCCAGTGTGTCAGTGTCTAGTAGGTAGTGTTGTGGTTGAGTAACACCCCAGTGTGTCGGTGTCAAGTAGGTAGTGTTGTGGTTGAGTAACATCCCAGTGTGTCAGTGTCTAGTAGGTAGTGTTGTGGTTGAGTAACATCCCAGTGTGTCAGTGTCAAGTAGGTAGTGTAGTGGTTGAGTAACATCCCAGTGTGTCAGTGTCTAGTAGGTAGTGTCGTGGTTGAGTAACACCCCAGTGTGTCAGTGTATATTAGGTAGTGTTGTGGTTGAGTAACACCCCAGTGTGTCAGTGTCTAGTAGGTAGTGTCGTGGTTGAGTAACTTTCCAGTGTGTCAGTCTGTAGTAGGTAGTGTCGTGGTTGAGTAACATCCCAGTGTGTCAGTCTGTAGTAGGTCGTGTCATGGTTGAGTAACATCCCAGTGTGTTATTAGTCGATGTTAGTCTGTTCCTGTTGGGCATAGACTGGGACTGCTCTTGTTGGGAATAAACAGGTGTGTTCTCAGTGAGCGTTGTGTTGTCCTCAGTGAGCATTGTGTTGTTTTCAGTGAGTGCTATGTTGTTCTCAGTGAGCATTGTGTTGTTCTCAGTGAGCATTGTGTTGTTCTCAGTGAGCGTTGTGTTGTTCTCAGTGAGCCTTGTGTTGTTCTCAGTGAGCATTGTGTTGTCCTCAGTGAGCATTGTGTTGTTTTCAGTGAGTGTTATGTTGTTCTCAGTGAGCATTGTGTTGTTCTCAGTGAGCGTTGTGTTGTTCTCAGTGAGCATTGTGTTGTTCTCAGTGAGCATTGTGTTGTTCTCAGTGAGCATTGTGTTGTTCTCAGTGAGCGTTGTGTTGTTCTCAGTGAGCATTGTGTTGTTCTCAGTGAACATTGTGTTGCTCTCAGTGAACATTGTGTTGTTCTCAGTGAGCATTGTGTTGTTCTCAGTGAGCCTTGTGTTGTTCTCAGTGAGCATTGTGTTGTTCTCAGTGAGCCTTGTGTTGTTCTCAGTGAGCATTGTGTTGTTCTCAGTGAGCATTGTGTTGCTCTCAGTGAGCCTTGTGTTGCTCTCAGTGAGCGTTGTGTTGTTCTCAGTGAGCGTTGTGTTGTTCTGAGAGACCGTTGTGGTGTTCTGAGAGACCGTTGTGTTGTTCTCAGTGAGCACTGTTTTGTTCTCTGTGAGCATTGTGTTGTTTTCAGTGAATGTTATGTTGTTCTCAGTGAGCATTGTGTTGTTCTCAGTGAGCATTGTGTTGTTCTCAGTGAGCGTTGTGTTGTTCTCAGTGAGCATTGTGTTGTTCTCAGTGAGCGTTGTGTTGTTCTCAGTGAGCATTGTGTTGTTCTCAGTGAGCATTGTGTTGTTCTCAGTGAGCATTGTGTTGTTCTCAGTGAGCATTGTGTTGTTCTCAGTGAGCATTGTGTTGTTCTCAGTGAACATTGTGTTGCTCTCAGTGAACATTGTGTTGTTCTCAGTGAGCATTGTGTTGTTCTCAGTGAGCCTTGTGTTGTTCTCAGTGAGCCTTGTGTTGTTCTCAGTGAGCATTGTGTTGTTCTCAGTGAGCCTTGTGTTGTTCTCAGTGAGCATTGTGTTGTTCTCAGTGAGCATTGTGTTGCTCTCAGTGAGCCTTGTGTTGCTCTCAGTGAGCGTTGTGTTGTTCTCAGTGAGCGTTGTGTTGTTCTGAGAGACCGTTGTGTTGTTCTGAGAGACCGTTGTGTTGTTCTCAGTGAGCACTGTTTTGTTCTCTGTGAGCATTGTGTTGTTCTCAGTGAGCCTTGTGTTGCTCTCAGTGAGCTATGTGTTGTTCTCAGTGAGCATTGTGTTGTTCTCAGTGAGCGTTGTGTTGTTCTCAGTGAGCATTGTGTTGTTCTCATTGAGCCTTGTGTTGTTCTCAGTGAGCATTGTGTTGTTCTCAGTGAGCCTTGTGTTGCTCTCAGTGAGCGTTGTGTTGCTCTCAGTGAGCGTTGTGTTGTTCTCAGTTGAGCGTTGTGTTGTTCTCAGTGATCGTTGTGTTGTTCTCAGTGAGTGTTGTGTTGTTCTCAGTGAGCACTGTGTTGTTCTCTGTGAGCATTGTGTTGTTCTCAGTGAGCCTTGTGTTGTTCTCAGTGAGCCTTGTGTTGCTCTCAGTGAGCGTTGTGTTGTTCTCAGTGAGCGTTGTGTTGTTCTCAGTGAGCATTGTGTTGTTCTCAGTGAGCATTGTGTTGTTCTCATTGAGCCTTGTGTTGTTCTCAGTGAGCATTGTGTTGTTCTCAGTGAGCCTTGTGTTGCTCTCAGTGAGCGTTGTGTTTTTCTCAGTGAGCGTTGTGTTGTTCTCAGTGAGCGTTGGGTTGTTCTCTGTGAGCATTGTGTTGTTCTCAGTGAGCCTTGTGTTTTTCTCAGTGAGCGTTGTGTTGTTCTCAGTGAGCGTTGGGTTGTTCTCAGTGAACGTTGTGTTGTTCTCTGTGAGCATTGTGTTGTTCTCAGTGAGCCTTGTGTTGTTCTCAGTGAGCCTTGTGTTGTTCTCAGTGAGCCTTGTGTTGTTCTCAGTGAGCATTGTGTTGTTATCAGTGAGCCTTGTGTTGTTCTCAGTGAGCATTGTGTTGTTCTCAGTGAGCATTGTGTTATTCTCAGTGAGCGTTGTGTTGTTCTCAGTGAGCATTGTGTTGTTCTCAGTGAGCGTTGTGTTGTTCTCAGTGAGCGTTGTGTTGTTCTCAGTGAGCATTGTGTTGTTCTCAGTGCGCATTGTGTTGTTCTCAGTGAGCCTTGTGTTGTTCTCGGTGAGCATTGTGTTGTTCTCGGTGAGCATTGTGTTGTTCTCAGTGACCGTTGTGTTGTCCAGGCCCACAAGTCCACTGTGTGGTTGGCCCGGCACCTGCCACAGAACCGCGACGTCTTCATGACCCTGGGCGGAAGTGGATCACTCAATCTCTGGAAGTAGTGAGTACTCACTTATTAGTGTAAACGTCTCATGATATTGTCATTGTTGGCTTGTACACTCTTCAGGCAGTTGTATTTTTATAAATTTGTGTAAGTCTTTATAGAGGCTATCCAATCTAGCATACTTTTAATGAGTAGGTTGCAAATAGGCTGCAGAACATGGGATTCTGCATTGTTAATGTCTGAATCGTGACCTATACTTTTCAAGTAAAAAAGTAGATATGTTCTAATATAGTGCAGTACACAACTCAAAACGCTTCACACTTCACTCTCCAGCAGACCTGTTCAATTAAACACCATCTTCACTTCTCTGGGAAGTATGTGTTATTGTTAATAGCTACTGTGTTGTCTGTGTATCTCTGTTGACATGTCCACAATTTTATACGTATGTAATTTATGTGCATATAATTATAATTTTTTATATATGTACAGGGATGTATAAATGATCCGTTGTTCTAACAATACAACTAAAATGAGGCCGATCCTGTTGTAGAGAACAGGCAGTAGTAGTTGATGTGACCAATAAGAGTGCCCCATGTTTGTTTCAGTTCGTACCCACCCCACCGCTGCCAGCCAGACAGCGAGGGGGTGGACATGGGTAAGATGGGAACCATCACCCTCCATCAGAACGTCACCCTGTCAACTCAACCAATCTGTGGCTTCGACTGGAGTCCAGACAAACTCGGTCTCGCTGTCAGCGTCGCATTTGACCAGACAATCCGTGTTCTCATTGTTACAAAACTCAACATGTTGTAGTGGTATTCTGGGGAGTTTGTGTCAGGTCACCATAGCAACTGATGGTGCACGTATCATTGGGGATGTCGTTTCAGGTCACCATGACAACAAGTATTGTCAGTAGCATCAATATAGAAATACAGTTCCCACAAGTCAAGAATCCTTCATTTCATGTAATGATTTGTTGAGTCCATTCCTGAGCATGAATAAATATGTTGCTGTTTTTAAGACATGTTCTTGTGAGAGTTTTAGTAGCAGTGTATAATAATTGACAAATAACGTTTTTACATGTTTTTGATGTAGTCACATAATTCAAAATATTTCATTTTGATATATCCAAAAACATTTTACCTGGTAGAGGCTTTCTTTAGTTAGAATCTGAAGAAGACAAGTACAACTATCCTGAATAATGTTCAGTAAACTTCTCTAACATGTAATATTCATATTAAACAAATTCGCATATTTTTTACATTGAGGAAAGTGGAAAATTTGTTGCTTTTCACTGATCTTGACTAACCAGTGTATCCATTTGGAGATATTGTGAACATAAAATAATCTCACAAAGATTATATTGAAAATAATTGCATTGACAGATCTCAACATGTTAAGTTGTCAGATAATGTGAACCCCTTTTCATATTGCACAAAGATATTAACCATTCTGACCATGACCTAATTTCACCCAGAGTCCCCGACATGCACACCTCACCCAAAGATTACAATAGAAAACTACAACTTCATCTGTACAGAATACGTTAAGAGAACAGTTATATAAATTAAACTGTCAGATGAATAGACTCTGGGTTAACAACACAACTACATCAGCTGCTTCTTCTCAAATAAGTCTTTTATTATTAAATCAAATTACAAAGGCTCCCGTAATATAATTTAAGCTGAATACATTTGGAAGCCTGTTTTACATAACAGGAATTTACACAAACCATCATTAATTTACGTTTTAATTGACAATTAAAGAATTATTATTCTCACACCACTGTCCAGATTATATAAAGTAATAAACTGGTCAGTTTTTCACCGTTCCATGAAGCAGTGCAAAGCAAGGCAAAAGTGCAACGATGCCGCAGCGCACTACAAATATGTGGCAGTGCACTGCAAAAGTGCAACAGTGCACTACAAAATGTTCTTATACTGTAAACAAACGCAGTAGATATCATAACATTGAACCGTGTGTAATACTTTGGGTATACAGGCACTTGACAAACAAACGGCATGTGGGTGTTCACTATATTGTATTACAAATATCTAAATCGTAACTTACTGTAGCCAAATCCACATATATAAAATACCCTACATACGCATAAAATATTGTTTTATAAATAAAAAACATTACAATATACCTTAATATCATTTAAAGTAAATCACTTAGGCTTTGCAGGTGATACTAGTTTTAGAGGAACTGCCAAGTGTTGCGTCACAGAAATAGTTACAAATGTAAGAGAGCCACTATACATAGAATATAATAGGATGATTATTACACATTTGCCAAAGAAGAGTAAAAGATACACTAAACTGTATGTCAGAAACATCTAAATACATCACATGTTCAAGTCGATGCCGGTTTCACCTAGGTAAACCATTTAATAGATACACAAAAAAGTTGACATTGATAAATTTGTGAAAAATGGCTGACCACACAGTGGTAGAGATTATTCGTGTTAACTCAAGTCTTGCTACAAATTCACATCAACAATCAAACAATCAGCATCACTTCGTAAATGCGTAGAAACAGCACTCAGTGTTCATTGGCAAAGGAAATTCAGAAAACCTTCATTGATACTTGGTGATCACATTTCAAACTACAAAAATTCAACTTCAGTAAAGTGAATTACCTATTGGCACGGGGAGTGACGAAGCAGGTACATTTAATGGTCTAACAGTAAACGTAAACTTCATGACATAACTGTACACAGAGTAAGTAAACAGATCAAGTTAATGGTCTAACAACACAAGTAAACTTAATGATTTAATGTGGGAGTAAGAATTTATTTTATGGGTGACCCCACAGTATTTTATAACATTCCTTGTTCAATCAGACTTTTAGAGCATGTTCTGACTGCATGGGCAACATAAATAAGGATGCTTATATTTAAATGTCAAAATTGCACAGGGAGTAACTAAGTAAACTTAATGGTTTAATGATACAGGTAGTGAGTAAACTTAATGACATAACAGCACCACAGAAAGTAAATAAACCTGACAAAGACAAAAAACATTGCGTTTGGCTGCTCAACGAAAGATATCTCGGTAAACTGCAATTAAAACATGCTGCACACTCGAACAAACACACACACAACATACATGCACACATACATACATATCACACACACACACCTTAAGTGCTTCTTTAAAAAGAATATATAATTAATAAGTCAAATAAAATATCATCCTGTTAATGACAATGAGTTGGCAAGTGTGTAGTTGTGTCCCACGATCACGTGTGCCACCAGTCACCCATGAGTAGCATTCCCCCGAGCCAGTGCACAGCCCCACAGATCATGTAGTACTGCAAGATGAGAGACACAATGAAGAAGACATGGATGCTGCTGAGCCACCATTCACTGAGCTGTAGACGGCGGGGCTGGGAGATCACACGACCATCACTCTCACCCGGTAAGAGCGGTGGGAAGTGACCGGTCTCGTAGAATGTCTCCAGGAGTTTATCTTTCTCCTCGTATCGTCGAAACAGCCACGTCTGGAGTTTCTCAGGTTCCATAGGAACCTTGTCGGCTGAGTACAGGCGGTAGTGCAGTGTCGTCTCGCACGGTGCACGGTTGCCAAATGTCACGTTGAATGCATCGAGCGGCTTATGGTCAGGATAGCCAATGGTGACGTCAATCACCCACTTCAGGGGCCGCCACTTGCAACCTGTCAACATATGGGCTCTTGTTGAACCAGAATACACAACTGTCGTGTCCAGATAACAATAATGTGTGGTCCGTGAGACCTGCCTCTGCAAAGAGGGTATTAAGTTGCAAAACTATGAAAGGGAGTTTTCTACATTTTTTTAATCTACAGCTTTAAGATGATACCTCGTTTGTTGAAATCGCTTCAGTAGTTTTTTTTATTTACGGCTAACACTGAAGTAAACTTTGAAAAAGTAACAAAAAAGTTCAAAACTGAGTAAATAATTCTCAAATATCTCAATTATTAGGAAATCTAAGTTTTAATGAGATTGTAGAATGTGTACCATTGACAAGATGATAGCCGTTCCTCTGTTGGGGTGAGAGTAGATCCATCAGGGTCTGCATCGCCCCCAGTCGAGGCAGCGTCACATGCTCTAATGCTGGGTAGTTGTGCTTGCTGGCATACCTGCAACACAATCACATCATTGCTGGCATACCTGCAGCACAATCACATCATTGCTGGCATACCTGCAACACAATCACATCATTGCTGGCATACCTGCACCACAATCACATCATTGCTGGCATACCTGCAACACAATCACATCATTGCTAGCATACCTGCAGCACAATCACATCATTGCTGGCATACCTGCACCACAATCACATAATTGCTGGCATACCTGCAGCACAATCACATCATTGCTAGCATACCTGCAACACAATCACATCATTACTGGCATACCTGCAACACAATCACATCATTGCTGGCATACCTGCACCACAATCACATCATTGCTGGCATACCTGCAACACAATCACATCATTGCTAGCATACCTGCAACACAATCACATCATTGCTAGCATACCTGCAACACAATCACATCATTACTGGCATACCTGCAACACAATCACATCATTGCTAGTATACCTGCAGCACAATCACATCATTGCTGGCATACCTGCAACACAATCACATCATTGCTGGCATACCTGCAACACAGTCACATCATTGCTAGCATACCTGCAGCACAATCACATCATTGCTGGCATACCTGCAGCACAATCACATCATTGCTGGCATACCTGCACCACAATCACATAATTGCTGGCATACCTGCAGCACAATCACATCATTGCTAGCATACCTGCAACACAATCACATCATTGCTGGCATACCTGCAACACAATCTCATCATTGCTAGCATACCTGCAACACAATCACATCATTGCTGGCATACCTGCAACACAATCACATCATTGCTAGCATACCTGCAACACAATCACATCATTACTGGCATACCTGCAACACAATCACATCATTGCTAGCATACCTGCAACACAATCACATCATTGCTGGCATATCTGTAACACAATCACATCATTGCTGGCATACCTGCAACACAATCACATCATTGCTGGCATACCTGCAACACAATCACATCATTGCTAGCATACCTGCAGCACAATCACATCATTGCTGGCATACCTGCAACACAATCACACCATTGCTGACATACCTGCACCACAATCACATAATTGCTGGCATACCTGCAACACAACCACATCATTGCTAGCATACCTGCAACACAATCACATCATTGCTGGCATACCTGCAACACAATCACATCATTACTGGCATACCTGCAACACAATCACATCATTGCTAGCATACCTGCAACACAATCACATCATTGCTGGCATATCTGTAACACAATCACATCATTGCTGGCATACCTGCAACACACTCACATCATTGCTAGCATATCTGTAACACAATCACATCATTGCTAGCATATCTGCAACACAATCATATCATTGCTAGCATATCTGTAACACAATCACATCATTGCTGGCATACCTGCAACACAATCACATAATTGCTAGCATATCTTTAACACAATCACATCATTGCTGGCATAGCTGCAACACAATCACATTATTGCTGGCATAGCTGCAACAAAATCACATCACTGCTGGCATCGCTGCAACACAATCACATCGTTGCTGGCATAGCTGCAACACAATCACATCATTGCTAGCATACCTGCAACACAATCACATCATTGCTGGCATACCTGCAACACAATCACATCATTGCTGGCATACCTGCAACACAATCACATCATTGCTGGCATAGCTGCAACACAATCACATCATTGCTAGCATATCTGTAACACAATCACTTCATTGCTAGCATACCTGCAACACAATCACTTCATTCCTAGCATATCTGTAACACAATCACATCATTGCTGGCATAGCTGCAACACAATCACATCATTGCTGGCATATCTGCAACACAATCACATCATTGCTGGCATAGCTGCAACAAAATCACATCATTGCTGGCATAGCTGCAACACAATCACATCATTGCTGGCATAGCTGCAACACAATCATATCATTGCTGGCATAGCTGCAACACTCACATCAACTACTGATCTATTCATTCATTAAATCTTGTCCTTAGCAATATCTCCTTAACAATGTTTCCATTTTTTAACAATAGGTCACTATGTCATTTCTTTAAGTTTAACAGTTCCAAAAAGCATAGCCTATACAGCCACATCCTGTTTTCATAGGGATTTGTTTTAAATGTAAAAAATCGTGATAAAGTACATATTATCTTGTATTCGTTGCACAAGTATAATTTCAAATATCAAACCAGTATGATCAAAGAGGAAATACGTTTGAAACTACATATACTTCCAACAAAACACATAAGATTTTGTGAGAGGAAACTTGTTTGAAGCTATGTAGATTTTCAACAAAAACATGGCAAATTATGTTAGAGGAAACATGTTTGAAACTACGTAGATTTCCAACAAAACACAGCAGATTTTGTTTGATGTAGTTCTTTTGGGGGGATATTATACAACGTTCTACAGCAGTACGCATCAGTGTATTGTTAAGACTGGTCATCTGAAGACGCTGTTTACAAAAATATGTTTTACGCTCGATATTGCTCAATTTATTTTAACGTGAAACGCAACGCCCACGGAGCGGGCACGTTACAATGGTTGTATAGTCAAAAAAGTACCCGAAACAAACATACAGTAATTTATTCCATTATACAGTAATTTAATCCACACGAGCTATGCCTTTCGAATCTGTTTGAGAAAAGCCGCCATTGCCAAAATCTGCAGGGGAAAAACTGTTAGAAAAAGCGAAAAAGATCTGGCCTACGATACTGACAAGTGTCACTGACATTTCCGAGACACCTGGCTTGCCCAATTTCTGTGGTTGCATAATCCATGAATGGAACACTTTCTGTAAGAAGTCGTATATGACTAGGACCCAGAAGAGTATGGCTCTTGTGGTTCTGTTTGAAGCACAGGCTGTTGGTAGTGTGAACCAAGGAAAGGAAGACATGGACCAGTTGGAAGTCACGGCTGCTGGCCCAAGTGATGACGTTGATGCAGACGGTCGCGCTGATGACAGTGGCTCTGACTTGTCGGACATTAATTATGAATCTTGTGGTTCGAGCCAGAAGATTCATAACTAATGTCTAAGATCTTGCAGTGATGATATCATTGCTGTTGTCGCTGACCATGACTGTAATTCTTAATGACCTTTGCAAAAGATGGCTCATGAATGTTTGGCCGCCAGTGTCTGTCGCATGTTTCAATTAAATAAAATTAAGGAAAATTCCCCAAATCTTTGTTTTTCGTAGTTATTTAAAAACATTGTAGAAATAAGTCTGAAACCAGTTACCTAAAAATTACCAGTCTGCCGATACCTAAAACCGCACTGTATGTGTACGTATGATCAGGAAACACCTGTCTGACATATGTATTATAGGATTTTACAGCTGGCAGTATAACTGTGCATTTCTTTCAATATCGTTCAGCAAGCCATTAGTAAAATGCGGACTAGTAACTTTGTTGCCGGACCAGCAACTTTTTGAAGTAGCTAGTCCGGCTGACCAGCACAATTTTAGGGTAAAGGTCGAACGCTGATATACATCTGTATAAAGATATTTATACAGATCTGAGCCAAGACAATGTGACATGTTTGTTCCTAGAGAGTGGTGTCACTTACAGCTGACTGGTGGCCCTGCGCTTGCGGAGGAAGCCTCCCTCAGGGAAGAGAATCACCCACTTGCGATGGTGACTGCTGTACACCTGCTCCATGTGGCTCCTCAACTGCACCAACTGATGAGCCCTGTGCTTCTTGCCCTGCGCAAAACAAACTCTTCGATAATGCAATGTCTGTGCAGAAATGTAAATAGGCTAGTAGAATATTTTGTTTTGTTCTATCACTGAATTACAATTACTTGTTCTATTGCTTTCATTTGATATATTACGCACTATGTTTACTGGATACTACGTCATCTTGTAATTTGATTAACCTACGCAAATAAATATATAATTACATGTACATTGATTGGTTGATTGACAAAAGTACTCAGCTTTTATATGATATGGTCAAACGTTTTAAACTATTTAATATTGTTCTTTTTATTAATTAATTTTGCTATATCAGTTAACTAATTTATTTTCAATTTACAAAAATGGTAATCACATCTGAATGCTGAGCTCCTTACCTGCCAGCTGTTTATTCTTTAAATACTAGCTACTCACAATGCTGGATATTTAATCATATGTGTTTGCTTATTATATAAGCTGCAATTACAATATGTTTACCTTCAAATTAACACTACGCACATTGCAATACCACTAGTATTCAATTGCACAACGTGTTGTATTAACTTAGCAATACTTGTGACATGTACCACCAGGCCTTGGGTAATACTAATAGTATTGAAGTAATAGTAATAGTAATATGTTGAACAAAAACTTAATGTAATAGTAATAAGAAGCAATGTAATAGTAACTGTTGTATTATTTTTATATTACTATTGAACATTTAAACCGAATTTCATCTACATAACAATTCCATTTGATTAGGTTGTATATTCCACTAGTTTCTCCAGGTTTTATGGTTGCTCCCCCTTGTCAACTTCAGCATGACCCTAGTGAAGTTTTACCCTAGAGTTTTATGAGTGTTTACAAAAAATTGGGCTTTCACTGCTTTGAAGTCAGTTCTGGGTTTAGTGACTGCCCCCGTGGTGCATATAATTCAGCCTAAACTAGTGGGTTTGAAAAAATCCTGATGTTTTTGTACTTGAGCCAATAATTAACTGTCACCAAGCACCAATTGAGCAATGTGGTTTAATTAGACTAATATAATCCACTAGTTATGTGGCATTGACTACTGCTTTTGTCTTTCATTCCAGTATGGTATTTAAATATAAAATGGAACATATATATTATATCCTTAGTCAATGTATAGTAATAAATTGTACTAAATATGGTATATATACGATATAGATATATTTTGTTGTAAATATTTATGAATTTTTTATACTTTATAATACTTCTCTAATGATTTAACAAGATTGCCACCCAGAGAATTAACTCTAGATGGCAGGTAGACAAGGAAGTCCTTTGGCTTATCGAGAGTCCAACCCTTTTATCTATGTGTATCCCGCCCTTCTGAGGTATGTGTTGATTTTATATTTAAACATATTCACGCTACTCAATATATTCATGATGATGATGATGAAAGAACTTGACAGTCTCAAATATTTATTTCATATGGTGCTAAAAATGTAAAGAATATGTGGCTTCATCATTTCCAGTTTCTGCTTAATTCTGTACCCGGCTCTCCAACACATACTAAAAGATTGATATGTATTGCAGCAATATGCAATTTAATGATCAAATGATGGTTGATGCTAAAGAAATAATTCAGGCCTGCAGGAAAAGCTCCTGGTTATGACTGTATAAATAATGAACATTTTAAGTATGCTAATGAAAACCTTCATGTTTATGTCACTGCTATTCAGCAGCTTGTTAATTCATGGGTTTTTACCTGATGCGATGATGATCACAATAATAGCGCCAATAATTAAAAACAAAGCTGGTGATTTGTCTGATAACAATAACTACAGACCTATTGCTCTTGCAACAATTGCTAGTAAATTATTTGAATCTTTAATATTATCAAAATCTACCACTTTCTTCACAACGTGTGCTAACCATCACTCAACCGAGATGCTCATATTTCTATTAAAAGAACTTTTTCGACACTACATAATGAATGGCTCTTTTATGTATGTCACTATGTTGGATGCCTCCAAGGCCTTTGACAAAGTGAACCATAGCAAGCTATTCACTAAACTAATTGACCGTGGCTGTCCTGCTTTCATTGTGTGCATTCTGTATCACTGGTACAGTACCCAGAATTTCATTGTCAGCTGATGTCAGAGCTTTTCTAGATTTTTACCGTCTCCAATGGTGTTAAACAAGGTGGAATCCTTTCTCCCCACCTTTTTATTATGTACATGGATGACTTAAGTGTAAATCTTAACAAATTAGATGTCTTTATGCAGGCAGCATAATGAATCATTTGATGTATGCAGATGATCTCTGCATTTTTTAACCTAGTGTTTCTGGATTGAGAAAACTAACAGATTGTTGTGCCAAGTATGGCAAAATGTTTAACATAACATATAATGCCAACAAGTCATATTGTATGGTTACTGACAACAAACCTCAGGACATGAACAATATTCATCCTGTCAGGCTGTCACTCTGAATAATCGTCCGTTACCGCACACTATTAAATGCAAATATCTGGGTCATATAATTAACAATAATCTTACTGATGATCACGACACTGGCAGACAGAAAAGGTGCCTATATGCTCAGGCCAATGTTTTAGTACGAAAATTTTCCCTTTGCAGCTCTACCATTAAAACTTACCTATTTCTCTCTTACTGTGGTACTATGTACACCTCAAGTCTCTTTGGTGTAAATTAAAAAAACATAATTTGAAAGGTATTACTGTTGCCTATAACAACAGTTTTAGAATTGTACACAATTTGTCATCATGGTGTAGTGCAAGTTTTATGTTTGCTACAAACTGTGTTAAATCTTTTAATGAACGTATGTGTCCATCCATATATAGCTTATTATGTCGTCTTCAACAGTATGAAAATCCACTTTTTGTGAATTATTTTATACTTATATAAATTTTAGAAGTCCTATGTTTAAATATTGGACTACCCAATTACATTACATACTTAAAGGTGAATGCACATTTTTTGTATATCTTTTATAAACCATCTATTTTATTTCATGTGTCTATATCTTTGTATTTTACTTATTTATTACTGTTTTATTTACTTGTATTGTATGTACATATTTTGTCTGAAATAAAAACATTGTTATTATTAAATACTTTGGGCAAGGCATCAATAAATGGCAAGTTAGATTTTTATTCATCCATCTTGTTTACCTTCCTGAGACTATGAGTCAAACAAATGTACTTATTGTATTTATGCACACAGTGCACTATACCATAAAATGTTCCAATGAAAACTGTAATAGTAGTACTAATTGCTTCAAATGTAATAGTAACAGGAAGAATTCAGCATGTAATAGTAATAGGAAGGAAACAAAGTAATAGTGATATCTAGTCATCCAGTGACACCAACCACAAGAGTGACATCTAGTGTGCGAGTGGTGATTGCAAGTGTTTCTGTGGTGTGAGAAATACAGGTCTGGCCCCAACGGTCTATTAATCTGCCAGACATTGTAATACACATTGGAACCAAGAATTGTCTAGATGATCAATTAAACAGGAGAATACAGCTACAAGTAATCATATGCAACATTATAAAAAGAAGTGATAATGCAGAATGCAGAATTCATGACTATGATCCAGTGAACTCACGGAGCTAATGAAGAAGTCTCCACGCAGCATTGAGCAGATGCCAAAGTGTGTGAAGCGGAAGACTGAGTCAATGATCCAGAGCACGCGCCCCGTCGCTGCCGGCTTCCCCATCAGCAAGTACATGAGGGTCGGCACATCTCCCGTCGACTGGTGGTTCACCAGCAGCAGACACTCATCTTCCTCACACGCACTGATGTCTGCTCCAACCTCACTCACTGAAACAACAAACACTGTCATCTCTCTCTCACACGCACTGATGTCTGCTCCAACCTCACTCACTGAAACAACAAACACTGTCATCTCTCTCTCACACGCACTGATGTCTGCTCCAACCTCACTCACTGAAACAACAAACACTGTCATCTCTCTCTCACACACACTGATGTCTACTCCAACCTCACTCACCGAAACAACAAACACTGTCATCTCTCTCTCACACGCACTGATGTCTGCTCCAACCTCACTCACCGAAACAACAAACACTGTCATCTCTCTCTCACACACACTGATGTCTACTCCAACCTCACTCACCGAAACAACAAACACTGTCATCTCTCTCTCACACACACTGATGTCTGCTCCAACCTCACTCACTGAAACAACAAACACTGACATCTCTCTCTCACACACACTGATGTCTGCTCCAACCTCACTCACTGAAACAACAAATACTGTCATCTCTCTCTCACACGCATTGACGTCTGCTCCAACCTCACTCACTGAAACAACAAACACTGTCATCTCTCTCTCACACGCACTGATGTCTGCTCCAACCTCACTCACTGAAACAACAAACACTGTCATCTCTCTCTCACACGCACTGATGTCTGCTCCAACCTCACTCACTGAAACAACAAACACTGTCATCTCTCTCTCACAACTGACTGTCATCTCTCTCTCACACGCACTGATGTCTGCTCCAACCTCACTCACTGAAACAACAAACACTGTCATCTCTCTCTCACACGCACTGATGTCTGCTCCAACCTCACTCACTGAAACAACAAACACTGTCATCTCTCTCTCACACCACTGATGTCTGCTCCAACCTCACTCACTGAAACAACAAACACTGTCATCTCTCTCTCACACGCACTGATGTCTGCTCCAACCTCACTCACTGAAACAACAAACACTGTCATCTCTCTCTCACACGCACTGATGTCTCCTCCAACCTCACTCACTGAAACAACAAACACTGTCATCTCTCTCTCACACACACTGATGTCTGCTCCAACCTCACTCACTGAAACAACAAACACTTTCATCTCTCTCTCACACACACCGATGTCTGCTCCAACCTCACTCACTGAAACAACAAACACTTTCATCTCTCTCTCACACGCACTGATGTCTGCTCCAACCTCACTCACTGAAACAACAAACACTTTCATCTCTCTCTCACACACACCGATGTCTGCTCCAACCTCACTCACTGAAACAACAAACACTTTCATCTCTCTCTCACACACACCGATGTCTGCTCCAACCTCACTCACTGAAACAACAAACACTTTCATCTCTCTCTCACACACACCGATGTCTGCTCCAACCTCACTCACTGAAACAACAAACACTTTCATCTCTCTCTCACACGCACTGATGTCTGCTCCAACCTCACTCACTGAAACAACAAACACTTTCATCTCTCTCTCACACACACCGATGTCTGCTCCAACCTCACTCACTGAAACAACAAACACTTTCATCTCTCTCTCACACGCACTGATGTCTGCTCCAACCTCACTCACTGAAACAACAAACACTGTCATCTCTCTCTCACACCCTGATGTCTGCTCCAACCTCACTCACTGAAACAACAAACACTGTCATCTCTCTCTCACACGCACTGATGTCTGCTCCAACCTCACTCACTGAAACAACAAACACTGTCATCTCTCTCTCACACACACTGATGTCTGCTCCAACCTCACTCACTGAAACAACAAACACTGTCATCTCTCTCTCACACACACTGATGTCTGCTCCAAACTCACTCACTGAAACAACAAACACTTTCATCTCTCTCTCACACGCACCGATGTCTGCTCCAACCTCACTCACTGAAACAACAAACACTTTCATCTCTCTCTCACACGCACTGATGTCTGCTCCAACCTCACTCACTGAAACAACAAACACTGTCATCTCTCTCTCACACGCACTGATGTCTGCTCCAACCTCACTCACTGAAACAACAGAGTCTGTCATCTCTCTCTCACACGCACTGATGTCTGCTCCAACCTCACTCTCTGAAACAACAAACACTGTCATCTCTCTCTCATACGCACTGATGTCTGCTCCAACCTCACTCACTGAAACAACAAACCTGGTCATCTCTCTCTCACACGCACCGATGTCTGCTCCAACCTCACTCACTGAAACAACAAACACTGTCATCTCTCTCTCACACACACCGATGTCTGCTCCAACCTCACTCACTGAAACAACAAACACTTTCATCTCTCTCTCACACACACAGATGTCTGCTCTAACCTCACTCACTGAAACAACAAATACTTTCATCTCTCTCTCACACACACTGATGTCTGCTCCAACCTCAGTCACTGAAACAACAAACACTTTCATCTCTCTCTCACACACACTGATGTCTGCTCCAACCTCAGTCACTGAAACAACAAACACTTTCATCCCTCTCTCACATACACGCTGATGTCTGCTCCAACCTCAGTTACTAAAACAACAAACACTTTCATCTCCCTCTCTCACACACACTGATGTCTGCTCCAACCTCACTCACTGAAACAACAAACACTTTCATCTCCCTCTCACACGCACTGATGTCTGCTCCAACCTCACTCACTGAAACAACAAACACTGTCATCTCTCTCACACACACCGATGTCTGCTCCAACCTCACTCACTGAAACAACAAACACTGTCATCTCTCTCTCACACGCACTGATGTCTGCTCCAACCTCACTCACTGAAACAACAAACACTGTCATCTCTCTCTCACACGCACTGATGTCTGCTCCAACCTCACTCACTGAAACAACAAACACTTTCATCCCTCTCTCACATACACGCTGATGTCTGCTCCAACCTCAGTTACTAAAACAACAAACACTTTCATCTCCCTCTCTCACACACACTGATGTCTGCTCCAACCTCACTCACTGAAACAACAAACACTTTCATCTCCCTCTCACATACACTCTGATGTCTGCTCCAACCTCACTTACTGAAACAACAAACACTTTCATCTCTCACATACGCACTGATGTCTGCTCCAACCTCACCCACTGAAACAACAAACACTTTCATCTTTCTCTCACACTCACACACATGCATAAACGAGTACAGGTACCTAAACACAGGTGGAATTATGTGCACACAGCTTGTGTGCAGTAACTGCAGTATGGCTGAAAACTTTCCAGAGAAATGACGATAATGTTGGAATGCACACATCAGTGATGGAATATAAAGTGCATTGACAGTTCTAAGGACAGAATGCCATGCTATAAAAAGTAATATGTACATACAACTGTGTTCTAGTAATGTTCTGCATTAGCCTGTGATCATGCCTTCAATAGAAACAGATAGATATGTGAATCTACCTGTGTAGCTGGCAGTCTGCATCCAATGAGCGACAAGACTCTGTAGGAAGCGGAAGAGAACTGCCTCCATCGACCAGTAGAGGCCGCTGCAGGTGAAGCGAAGTGGGAGAAGGAAGACGCCGCACCATAGTAAGTATGCGCAGACAGCGTAGATGGTGGAGACAGTGACCCACACAGTGCGAGCGACTGCACGCACAAACACATATCTAGATGACTCCACAACAACCTTTGGCTGCAATGCCTGCTCACAGACCCTGCCTCTAGTCATACTGTCCTCTCAGTCAAATTGTATTGACTGTAGACTGCACTCTGGGTACCATGTCACGTGACCATCAAGGTTTGGCCGTCCACTCTCACAGCATACTCCTCTGATTCTGCAACGAAACACGATTTATAAATAACCAATCTTGACAAATCTATTCACCAGGTGTTTTGTGTGGCTGGTATTTAAACCTTGCTGAGGACGAAGTCTACAGCCAAATGATATTTTAGATACACAATGTACTATCTATGACACGTGGACCACAAACACTGCTGTACATCTAGTTTGGACAGAAATAGTGCATTTTTATACCAATACGTATCTGTATGACAATGAGTCTAACTTACCAAATATTACAGTTTTCCACAGTGGAAGGCTTGAAGCACCCAACAGCTATGTCTTAAGCTACAACATCTAGACACACCAATATAACATCTGGACTTCTTAAGAGGATGATCAGTGATCACTGAGGCACACATGAACTTAATCAGGAGTGCCTTTACTTGTGCATTTTACAGCTTCCACAGCAGCTGGTAATTATTGATCAATTCGACCAAACCACAAAAATATGCAGCAGCTGTGATCTCTGTGGACTCCTAGTCTCTGAAGACCTCTCCAATGAATTTCTCACTGGGGCATGTCAGACCAGATATAAAAATAAAAGTATGTGTAAGTATTAATAATTTATAATACTAACAACATGCATGCAAACTGGATACCCATGTCCAAATAATCATGACATTTCAGCATGTACCAGTTAGACAAATAAGTTGCTGTCGGACTCTTTACTTATACTAATCATAAAACAGTATTTAGTAGTTTCTCAGAATCCTATACGTTGCTTGGTGGTACTTTGGGAATACCATGGACCGGGGCTCAGCATCACTGTGAGCTGCTTTCTATTGTCAGGTAACAAACAACGTACAGGATTCTGAGAGTTTTTTTTTACATAGCTCATGAAGTACTAGCATATATATATACAAGATCTAGTACACTACAAGTACTATATATATAGCTCATGAAGTACTACCTGGTAGTATATATATATATATACAAGATCTAGTGCACTACAAGTACTAGTATATATATAAGATCTAGTGCACTACAAAACAGCCACAAGGACCACACTAGAAAGGCCTGTATCGCAACTAATTCTCTGAGTGTTGCTGTGTGTTGTATCTATGGTGGTATCCATTCCAACTAATTCTCTGAGTGTTGCTGTGTGTTGTATCTATGGTGGTATCCATTCCAACTAATTCTCTGAGTGTTGCTGTGTGTTGTATCTAGTGGTGGTGGTATCCATTAAGTGCTAGTTCCGATGCCAGACAATTTGCTATTCTGCTGCACAGAAAACTGCTTCGATTAATTTGGGTGTTTCAGAAATGCCATGGTCTTTATTTAACTACTTCAGTCTTTTATATGATAGTGTTCGCTGCTTTGCCAAGTCCGACCGGCGAGAATATAATATGTTGGCGTGTCGTTGCTATTTAGGCCGACTTTCAAATTGCGTTTACGATCTACGGACATGCATGGGAAATTGTACTTATTATGTAATATCTATTTACTCTACTTTGGAAATAATGTACATATATACGTTATATATCAAATTAAAGCAAAGATAATATCATATAATAAAGTAGTGTCGATGGTGGAATGCACTGTGGGCCGAGATCAACAATAACTTTGATAAAAACGTATATTGGTTGTTCCTTTTGCTGTGACCAAATCATTTTGAAATGTACACTAATATATTTTAAAACGAATAAAATTTACAAAGAAACAGTGTTTGTGTTAAATATACAATTACAGATAGTTTTAATTTAATATTATTTTATAAATAGAACAGTTATACTTATACAAAGTAAGCTATATTTCTTATAGAACTTAACTCACTAACTAAAGTACATTAGAAATATCCCATTATTTCTTCATGTAACTACTATATTATGTTATAATGGTTGTTCTGGTTTCAGGTCCAGAACAGTTTTAGTTTTAACAATTTTCCCTAACTTATGGTGATCAGGGAAAGGAAACCCATTCACAAAGTCAGATAAAAACCAAACACGACATAGCACAGTGAAACTTGTTTTAATGTCCACATACCAAATGTATCTTCTAGGTGTTCAAATTTTTATTTGCCCGAGTTATATTTTTCAATTTTGTGCTTGTCTCCTGCCAGGTGCTAAACTAATATCTCGAAAACTATCATTTTGATTCACATCCACTTCATATTTTGCATAGTGATTGAATATGTTGTTGTCCTTGGGCAGGTGTAATATTATGAGATTCAAAATATTAATTAAAAAGTTGTATTAGGTCAAAAATTGCATTTTTATAAAAAAATGCTTACCCGACCCTAAACAATACTGATCAGCTTGTCTGTTTATAACTATGGGATGAGATATCTTGACATCAGTTGGATACATGAATTGTCTTGATATCCTGGCTAGGCCAAATTCACATGTATAACCACGGCTGCAACCTTTGGGAACCTATGAACCTGAGAGCATGGCATTTTTCGCCAGGTCTTTACACACGACACAATTTTTACCAGTCCAAAAATATCATGGTAGATACACGTGTCCGCAGGTGCACATACAATCCAGTCCAAACGTGCATAAATATTATATATTTCTACTGGCTGCACCCAGCGGATGAACCCTGCCACCCCGGCAGTTCTCTCGTTATACAATGACATTTTTTACTAGAGAAGTGCCTGTAAAAGGCAGACTGCTGTACCTTTTGGACTGTCTAAAAGCCAGCACTGACTCTATGGAGATATTACAAGATAACCTGTTAACACTGTGCAGTATAAGACTGTGCAGTGTATGCACAATGGCTTTAGCTGACTAGTCCTGATATTGTTTTACTAGTCCTTAAAAATAAATGTGCCGGATACCATCATACTGTTATATCAGACAGTTATGGCATAGACTAGTAACTAAGTAGCTTTATTTCATAAAGAAAACAAGCTGTTTCTCATTTCAATTAAATGTTCAACTAAATGTGTCATTAATAGAAACAAATACATGTGATTTCGTAGAAAAAATTGCAGACATCAAAATAAATTACTAGTTTAATTAGGGGCAGCAAACGGCCATGGTGAACAAGGTGACGCCAGCGGAATTTGAAGCCTGATGACGACGCCTATAGCGACGAAGGACCGATATTGTCTGACTAAGTTGCATCATTTGGCCTACATTTTTCATTAGCGTTTCCTTTCCCGAAGTCGACTGAACAATCAGCAACATTACTAGTGTTTGGTAACTTGCTAAAATAATCACTCCATGCAGGAATAACGCAACTATGATGGGATAGCATGTAACAATGTCTGTAACCCACGCATGTATGTTTGTCCATGTCGCTCATCACTCATGGACGCTAGGCGGCACAGTACTATGCTAACCGGATGTAATAACCAGATTTGGAGCACTGATTAGAAAAATGAATGGTATATGATGTATGAAATATGGGCACGTTTGGTTGTGTATTACCATGGCAATGAACGTTTCAAGTGAGATGGATTTTCACATCCTTGAAAATTATTCTGAGCTAACAACTGTATGTGTGATCATGCAACTGTCAAAAATCATTAGCTAGAATACTCCATTGTGCAATAAGGTGGTTTTGGGCAAGGATATCTGACTTCAGTGACTTGTTCAGGTTTGAGCATTTTCAAGACCCATCTCACAACAGTCATTGCAGTCAAACTTCCTTGCCCAAAACCACCTTAATGCATAAAGGAGTATTCTAGCTAATGATTCTTGACAACTGCATGATCACACACAGTTGTTAGCTCAGAATAATTTTCAAGGATGCCCCTCTATCACACTAGAAATGTTGATTGTCATGGCACTGCACAAGCAAATGAGCCCACATTCCACATATCATGTACTATTCATTTAACTAATTAGTATTAATTTGGCTAAGATATGTTCAGTACTAACAGAGATATGGCCTATGGCCGTTTTCGAGTAGTGGCTACCCTTAATGTAAAAAACAAAATAAGTCTTACGAATAGCCAATAATTGTGTTCGTATGTATGTGTGCGTGTCTACACTAATATCTTCTTTTGATAAGAAAATTAATACAAATGATTATTCTATTAATTAAATATAATGCTACCATCAGATATGTATTAATAATATTAATACAGTTTTGGACATTCATTACTTGTTAAGCATAATGAATAAATGATAATGAAATATGGTCTTAGAAAAACAGTTTTTAACGGTTTGGTCGCATTCTAAAATAATATTAATATTTTAGTGTTTTTTTATTGTATTGTATTGTAGGAACAACAGCTTAAACAATAAAATTCATCTTTGAATTTTTCACAAACTTGCCGCTTCTGTTGTTGTTGTTCTGTCAGCGCCACTGTCTCCAGACCATACAGGCATGCCGGTGAAATGCACATTCTTGGGACTTTCTCTTTCTGCTTTTTTCGAGATTTTTCTGTCCATCACGACTCCCTCTACCTTTCTCCAAGCATTCGCTCCTGCTTGTATTCGGCGTCGCACTTCCACATCTGAATCCCCATCCACCGTAATCATTCCTCCAAGGTACACAAAGCCATCCACTTGAAATATCTGGGTACGTACAGTCAAACCTCACTTCATGGTCATCTCTTCAATACACCCACATTAAGATCACCCTAAGTCTAAGACATCCCAAATTACTTTTAATTTTTTGAAAATGAGATTCCATCATGAAATGATCAAGAATAGACTAATCTTTCATGGACTAGTTGTGTAAATGATACAAAATGCTACTTAGATCTGCATTTATTTTTATGTTTTGTGACAGCTATCAAATTTTGTCTTAATTGCTGGCAACGTTTCAAACTAAAGGGCTCCGGTGATGTGAAAACCCAAGCCAATAGTGAAATAGTCAATAAAACACAGCTGATAGAGTGAAAACCATGTGCCATTAAAATTGGAAACCAGTCAGTATGAAACCGCAGCTGAGTGAAAATTATGAAGATGGTTTTCTCTAAAACATGCTTTTGGCATTTTCAAACTGCTGTAACTTTTGAAGTAGAGTGAAAATAAGCAACACTGAGCCAGTGCATTAATTTTGAGGCTCGCTCATCTAGGGAGCGATTTATCGCTCGTGCTAACTGCCATTATCGCTCACATCACCAGACCTGCTACATTTGGTGCCCTCTAGTGGCAAAATACACACCCATTTGTTTGAAAGAAAGTCTGTTCTTGTTACGTAAATTAGCGTTGGCGTGCAGTTGCCGACGTTTCCAGAGCCATGACTTAAGAGTTTGCTTTCTGCTCAACAGGATTCTTGTCGGCCGGGCATTGTTTGACAGTCATAGATCATTAATCAGCTGCAATTTTCTGCACCGGGTAGCGGTGAAATTTAAAAGGTGCCGACAACTAGCGTCCGTCCCATAAAAACAAAACAACTTAATTATCAGTGTCATTACACTGCTGTCATTTTTTGTAGCATCATTGCTAGTACATGTACTTCCTGTCTAAAATGTTTTATCAGCATGCAACTTTTCAATCTGTGCCAACACTTGATGTCCCAAATTGACTCGATCAAAATAAACTTGTGTAATGGATATCGCTATGGCATGGCCAGCCTCGATTGCGTTTTGGCATGACTGGGCAGTGGCGTCACCAAACGGACAAACAGGAACGCCACCTAGTGGATAAAAATAATAAATTGCTCGTGCTAAATTATTTAGCAGATTTGTTTTTTTCAAACGCGCTGCTGAGCGGTAAGGTATCAGCTTGCCCCTCTCAATATGCCCTGTTTGAAAATGCAAAAAAAGCAATATTTTGTAGAAGCATCCCATTTTGGTATGGTGGGTCACAAATAGGCACCTTGCCATTCTGGTCACCTTTGCCCAGTCTTGAGGCCGAGGGTGACCTTAATAGAGAGCTAAGTGAGGTTCCTCTGTAAGTGTAACTCATCTTTCATTTATCTGTCTCAAAGTGGTTTATCAACTTTCGTTGGGGGGGGGGGAGCAGAAGGCTGAGGCCAGATGAAAGTAACTTTGCTTGTTATTACTGAAAAACCTGTTTATAAATCAAAGAGCAGATCAACAAGTTCTGGCATGTTAGGCAAATGTATCAGGACATACATTGAAGTCACACTGTAGGATGCATTGAGGTCATGATGTAGCTAGCTGATAAACATAAATGAATGCAGTAAATACATAACATTCATTGTTGTCACACTAGAGCTGAATGCAGCACAAGATTTCACAGCATCCACTACACTTGTGGTCAAGTTGTAGCTGAATGCACAGGTCAGGACATACATTGTGGTCATGATGTAGCTCAATATATTTGTGTTTGGACATACATTGTGGTCATGCAGTACTTAGTTGAATGCGACATACTGTACATTGTGGTTACGATGTAGCTGAATACATGACAGGCCTTGACATTAAGGTTTTGTATCCACTGGCCCAGCAGGCCAGTAGATTTGAAAAGTTACTGGCCCGAATTTTGTGGGAATATTTTTTTTATAATAAAAACATGCAATATGTGACAACACGAGTTACACAATTAGGTGGACAGAACCAAATAAAATAGCAATGGACATAATTGCTAGATGTCGCCGTGTGAACCAAACAATCGGATGCACTCTTTCTCTGTGAGTGTGGTTACCTGTCGGCATCCATATTATTTTTAATTTAAGTTCAGATGTTATCCGGTTTCTGCTTGATAATCGCCATGCTGCGAACTGAAGGAGATTGAGAGATGAGTAATTACTAACACTGAACGATGATAAAAAAAAATGGGCCAAGAGGACTATATTGTGATTTTTTAATTATTAATGAAATGGCTTTTGGTGAATCATAGTTACAGATCATTAAGGGTTATGATGGAAGTAAAATGTTGACATGTTTAGTAGTGACTATATGCATGCCAGTAAAGATACACCTGGAAATAAAATATTCGAGTAGACCGTTTCGTGAAGATTGTATATACTTGTATTAGTTAATGTGTTATTATTAAAAAAATACTGTTGAATTTGATCCTGATACTCTGCTATTTAGGCCAATTTCCAGTGGTTGTAGAAACTTTGTAGGAGAGTTGATGAGCTGCAATTTCGCTTATAGCACAGTTAAAGGTTTTTTATGAAAACGTGCACACTGTTCTCATTTTGCCCACACCACCATCCCACAGAATGGAAAGAAGAAAGAGATGAACTATGATAAAACTTGATTTGTTCACAAGATACATAGCATGCATTTTGACTTAAAAACAGTAGCAATTAATGACATAATACTGATTGAATTGGAGTGAAGTAATGGCTGGAACATGTATAGTAAAACATCTGAATAATATTCCTTATAATTTTGGCTAAATATACTTTAATCTTACAGCTTAAAACCTGCAGGCACCCAGACATTGTGAAACCTATAGCAGCAGCATGGGTTAACTGGCCAGGGTCTAATGGGTTAAAGCTGTACACATTAGTCACAGCCCACATTGAGGCATTCATTCTGTTCAACACTGGGACAATGGCAGACAGAGGTAGTGAAATACACAACTGCCCTTACTTTTGCTTAACCGGCTCTCGCCTGGCTGCATGACTTCACCAGGAAGATAGTCTGGCTCAGAGTCGCATTTTGACTGCCCACTTGTTGACAGCCATGAGAGCATGTGATTAAAAGGCACTAAACGACGAACAAAGTTTAATGTCGGTTTATTTTTGTGTGTGACATATTTCAATATAAGTTTAATGTTGAATAGTTGTTATAGTATAGTACTGTTTGATAAAAGTGTATCCTTACTTAATTTGTTATTTCATAGTTGGCCTGAGATCCAATCATGAACCTGAATCTGGGGTAAAGCCCCCTACCAGTAACAATGGCTGGATCTTAATAATCCAGGCCATTGTGATGGGACAATGCTGCCATCTCACAGCGCCTGGATAAACGAGGCTAAACTGCCCAGGTTCTCTGGCAGTAACAAACACACAGAACTTGGCAGCCGGCCAGGTTCTACCACAGTAGTAAGGAAGCAGGCAAATTTTGTAAAAAAAATTGGGGACCCTGAGGTGCCCTTAGAATGATTCAATCAAATACAGCTTTCTCGAGTATACTCGCACTACCATAAGATACGTCTATGCAAAATTAGAGAAAAAGTTGCTGAACGGTTTCTGAGATATGGCAGCTAATGGCAGCGCATGGCGGACGCAGAGTGATGGCATTCAGCCCAAAGGACTAAAAATTAGTTCGAGGCGGACTGCAGTGACGTTCAGAAGTGCGATGCAAGGAGCAATATTATTTATTTTATTTAAAATATCAAAATAAATAATATGTGAAATTCTGAACATACACTATGGTCACACTGTAACTAAATACACGAGGACATACATTGTGGTCATGCTGTAGCTGAATACATGAGGAGATATATTGTGGTCGCGCTGTTGCTGAATACATGAGGACATGCATTGTGGTCACGCTGTTGCAGAATACATGAGGACATACATTGTGGTCACGATGTTGCTGAATACATGAGGACATACATTGTGGTTACGATGTTGCTGAATACACGAGGACATACATTGTGGTCACGCTGTAGCTGAATACATGAGGACATACATTGTGATCACGTTGTAGCTGAATACACGAGGACATACGTTGTGGTCACGATTTTGCAGAATACATGAGGACATACATTGTGGTCACGATGTTGCAGAATTCATGAGGACATACGTTGTGGTCACGATGTTGCAGAATACATGAGGACATACATTGTGGTCACGATGTTGCTTAATATATGAGGATAATGAGGACATACATTGTGGTCACGATGTTGCTGAACATATGAGGACATACATTGTGGTCACGCTGTTGCAGAATACATGAGGACATACATTGTTGTCACGATGTTGCTGAATATATGAGGACATACATTGTGGTCACACTGTAGCTGAATACATGAGGACATACAGTGTGGTCATGCTGTTGCTGAATATATGAGGACATATGTTGTGGTCACGATGTTGCAGAATACATGAGGACATACATTGCGGTCACGATGTTGCTGAACATATGAGGACATACATTGTGGTCACGTTGTTGCAGAATACATGAGGACATACATTGTTGTGACAACAATGTTGTCACGATGTTGCTGAATATATGAGGACATACATTGTGGTCACGCTGTTGCAGAATACATGAGCAGGCCTTGACATTAAGGTTTTGAATCCAGTAGATTTGAAAAGTTAGTGGCTCTGATTTTGTGTTACCGTCAAAAATACGCTGATACATCATACTGAGGTGCAAAACATTATTAGTCTTTTTTATATAATTTTACCAACAAAGTCAAAGACAAGTTGTTAGAAGTTACTATACACATACTGATTGTTCAAAGTGAAACGTCCAAAGCTAACAATAGTGTAATACTGTTTACGTGTGTACTCAGATACATATATACCGTAATTGCCAAGTTTAAATAAACTGTGGCCAGTGTGACGACAGCTAGTCAGTCGGTAGTTGAGTTGATGCTGCTTTTATGTACAGGTCATTCAAGGCATTAGAATATTTCACGGTTCATTCGCTAGGTGGCACCACCCAAAATAGGTGGCCTTCACCTTGCCTTTGCTGACGCAATGTTACATTTGGTTTCTGTCACTTTAGCCACTAGTTAAATTTGGATTTAAGCTGTATTCCTTTCATATATATATATAGAGAAAAAAAAGCGTGCATAATTCTAAAGTCGAGGCAGCTTCCAACCACCGTACAAAGTGTCCAAGGGAAAAATGGCGTCTCTCGTCATAAAAACCTGTGCTGCCGGTAGTTAGAAAATTTATTCGATGGCTTTGCATGCCATCGTCCGCATGATAAGTGTCGGAATTTGGACTCATTATTGATAAAAATTAATATCTACGTTATGTTTACAATGTCCTATAACTGAGTCGGGTCTAAGAATTCTGGCGAACTGCATCTGATAACCGATGCGGTCGTGCCGTGACCGTCGCTTCGTCTCGGCTGCATTCAAGAACCGGAAACCAGTGGCCCGTTGGGCCAGTAAAATATAAGAACTGCTGGCCCGAAAGCTTAAAAAAAGGCGCCGGGCCATCGGGCCAGTGTTAATGTCGAGGCCTGCATGAGGACATACAGTGTGGTCACGATGTTGCAGAATACATGAGGACATACAGTGTAGGCACCACACTCTGCAGCCTGCGACACAGCGGTATGAGCGTATGTGTGAAGACCATGAGATGTAGCTAGCCAAGATGAAGTATGAAGTGATCGAGATGATATGATCATCACCTTAATGGTATAATTTATATGGATTATTAATTATAAAATTTATGTATTATTCTCACTAGCATAAATTGCCCTGGATCTACCATTTCTTTTGGCAAACATTAAATCAACCAATTACAACCAATCGTGCATGCCAGAGAGTATATTTAATAAAGTTGTTCAATTATCTGCAGCGACAAGTCAAATTTTCTTAGAAATATAAACACTTCCTGTTAGATATCAGACAAACTGCTTATTCCCAATCAAGCTAGTAAATGATACGTTTTTTAAATGATGGTTGATTATATTGTTCTGTTCAACACTAGCAATTGATAATATTTGCCATGTTGTGCATGACAGTGTCTTCAAAATTAATGAATCAGGCCTCGAAGTTAACATTCTGAGCTAGGGATGCAGTGTTCCTAAAATAATTAGGAGCAAAATATATTTTAGGTGTACATATGCTTTGACTAATTATAATGCAAAACTAAACGTGTTGCGGCATTTTATGGAACTCAATCAACACTAACAGCGTTCTGAATTATCATCTCTGCTACTAAATAGTACTAATACAACATAAATTCTAGATACAGTTGTGTAATTTGATCTACCCCGGGGTAGTCATGATTGCTACCCAGTAATACTGTGTATATTAACAACCATAACAATAATTTAAACGACTGAATGTTCTTATGAAATTATAGTATCCGTACACATTTATTATGACTATACAGTAATCACACAGTGAACATTCTCCATTTTATATTCTGACAGGCTTTATGTTGAATTTTGCATAGGCACACATTGCTTCTCTGTTTAAACTTTAAACAAAAAAAAAACGGTTGTCTAGTTAGTTAAGAGTTGCCCCTTTCGGTCATTGATTGCCCAAGTCACTTCATGATAAGTAAGCACAGTACAGAGGTACCTGCATAGGACTTTGTACCTATAGCCTTAGGCAAAGTCATCATTCTCTTGCTACAATTTAGCAATATTTTGCTACCCAGTAGATGGTAAGCAGGGTTAGAGCAAGGTGCTGAAATGTCATCTTGCACAATTTGTATGATGGCTAAAATGGGCAGTTGCCTGGCAGGAGGGTAATCTGTATCTGTATTTTGACTGGCAAAATGTCCTATGGACACATCACGCCAGTGCGTAATCAATATACAAAGTTCCAAATCACACATTGCAACTAAAACAATTTATCTAGTCGCAGGCATAAGACTATACTCGCAAATGCAACTAGGTAGGCGCAACTTCCAGCCCTGTGAATGCGTAGCTTTTGTACTTTTGCGTGAAGTAAATACAAATATTCGTTTAATCAAAGGCAGGCATTGTGAAAGACTATTCCATATTCAATACATGGTATTTGTGTATTGTCACTGTATTGAGACTGTACGTTGCAACGTTGAGATGATGTGCAGCTGTCCACATGTCACTTCCAGAATTGTATTTATATTTCGCTGTGATAACTTGAGTTTTGCCAACATTTGATACCTCAGAGCATTAGTTCCATCATTCAACATCATCCCAGGCATATTTATATTACGAAAATATTGTGTCTTAGCACATTTTTGAAGTCCAAATAGCGACCTGGTTTGCACTATTCTGCGTTACAAGACCATGCGTTACCGCATCGCGCTCGTAAAATGTTACGGTTACGGTAAGCTCAAATCACAACTCCCTAGGCCCTAACCTAGCCATGGGCTAGCAAGCCATAACCACCATTCCCTTGCTTATGTTATGCTTAGCCTTAAGTTAGGACTTAAGTTAGGCCGCAGCTTAGCTAATTTAAGACGTTTAGTTTCGGTTCAGTAACAACGCCTACTTCTGGCCGACGACCGACACGGATCGAATGTAGGCCTATTTCTGGTCTGAGATGCTATTAGTCCGCGACATCAACAAAAGCGAATCAGTTCGTTCCAACCATGTCCATGGTAGCACCTGCTGGCACCATTCTCAACCAGGTAACCTTGGTCTGGGCTCTGGGCAGGCGCAACTCCGGAACAGGGGCACCTTCTCCGACTTGTCCTAGTAATGTCCACGATAACCTTTTATAGGGCACTATTTGTTGAAGACAAACATAAGTGCATATGACGACCACAGTTAAGAGCAACTATCACAGCTGAATGTAAACATATTTACCTCATCAAAACTTGTTTACATCCCACTTTCTGCCGCCGACTGGTTCCACTCCCAGGCTCTAAGCCAAGCCTGTTACCCAGTGTTGGCCAAACGTCACCTGTCTTTGCTTTCGTATAATATGTTTCGCTTCTTGGAAAGCGCGGAATATGTGGCACAGTTGCACTGAAACCGTTTGTATTAGCACATAAATTATGTCGTTATACTAATAAATAAAGTAATTCAATATTAGTTTACGATTATTGCTATTTTTAAATACGAACGTGTACATTTGATATAAGCATATTCTTGTTGTTTTGTAACATTCGCAAGATGTCACTTTCAAGCGTGTTATTTATTGTTCACAAGGTGGCGCCACAAATACTTGGGGTCGCGCCTCTGCGTAAACTCGCCGGGAGAGTCTGGCTAGAAGTGCGTGTTTTAACTCTTACAACCACCATATTGCATCACTGGTCAAATTACTGATGCAGGGTTTATTTTACAGCGTTCATGCACGTTGAATTACATCCATTTCTTAAACAGTATTACGTTTAATATACTTATTATTCGACATCATATCACGATCATTGTCCATCACGCATTTCATTCATCGTACACATACTACACACCGTCCCTCCACGGGCACATGCAAAACAGAGGTATACATTTCATTTGATTGGCAAGATAGAGGAGTGTAATCATCGGTTGCTACTCTTGTGCAATCTGGAATTTTTCTATTGAGACAGGGATGCAACAGCTGAATGCATTCCTGTGGCAACATTGTCATTGGTAGAGTATGCTTCACAAATAAGCAATAGACCCAAGCCAACGCTACTTACACGATTTGTTCAATTTTTTTTTTTTTTTCAGGGGTCACCATCTACCCGAAAGTGTAAGCTGATTAATACTAGTTGTTGCCAGGGTTGGAGTTAGCATTCGCCACCTGTACTCCATTGCCAGTGCATCCCTCCCTCCCTATCTCCCTCCCTCAGTTCTTCTCTATTTCAGGATGTATTCTGAAGTAGGAGTTAATTAATTGTATACCTTTGCAGTATTCTGTGTTAGACATTCATTCCTCAATAGTTTTCAGGAAGAATCGGGTCTACTTTCTTCGGTATTGGCATTATTAACTTCTGCTAATGACAAGGTGTCAGTATCAACGTTAACGACAAAGAGGGGTTCAATTGGAAAGACGGATGTGCTCGTATTATCCACAGGGAGCAGTCGTTCAAAGTAAGTTTTAATGCATTGACTCTATAAACAAAATGTAAAATAGAACTAGATAATCGAAACTGGAGCTAAGCAATGTATGTAAAAAATGCTGATTGCTTACATGAAAGTGCCTGATGTTGGGTGACTAGGATATGGGGGTGACTAGTGTAGGAGGGTGCCTACGATTTGGTGGAGACTAGGATATTGGGGTAAACCAGGGTATGAGTGTGATTATGATAATTATTATGTGGGTGCCTAGGGTGTGGGGGTGACTAAAACATGGGGGATTAGGGTATGGGGTTACTAGGTTATGGTGATGACTATGGTATGAGAGTTACTAGGGTGTTGGTTGTAGAAGTGGTCAGTGTGTCGTTGGTTGTCATGGTGTGACAACTTGATAGAAGTAGTCAATGTGTCATTGGTTGTCAAGGCGTGAGAACTTGATAGAAGTGGCCAATGGCCATTGGTTGTCAAGGCATGACAACTTGACAGAAATGGTCAATATGTAATTGGTTGTCAAGGTGTGACAACTTGAAAGAAGTGGTCAATGTGTCGTTGGTTGTCAAGGTGTGACAACTTGATAGAAGTGGTCAATGTGTCGTTGGTTGTCAAGGTGTGACAACTTGATAGAAGTGGTCAGTGTGTCGTTGGTTGTCAAGGTTTAACAACTTGATAGAAGTGGTCAAATGTGTCATTGGTTGTCAAGGCGTGACAACTTGATAGAAGTGGTCAGTGTGTCATTGGTTGTCAAGACGTGACAACTTTATAGAAGTGGTCAATGTGTCATTGGTTGTCAAGGCGTGACAACTTGATAGAAGTGGTCAATGTGTTGTTGGTTGTCAAGGTTTGACAACTTGATGGGAGTGGTCAGTGTGTCGTTGGTTGTCAAGGTGTGACAACTTGATAGAAGTGTTCAATGTGTCGTTGGTTGTCAAGGTGTGACAACTTGATAGAAGTGGTCAATATATCATTGGTTGTCAAGGCATGACAACTTGATAGAAATGGTCAATATGTAATTGGTTATCAAGGTGTGAGAACTTGATAGAAGTGGTCAATGTGTCGTTGGTTGTCAAGGTTTGACAACATGATAGAAGTGCTCAGTGTGTCGTTGGTTGTCAAGGTGTGACACCTTGATAGAAGTGGTCACTGTGTCGTTGGTTGTTAAGGTGTGACAACTTCACAGAAGTGATCAATGTGTCGTTGGTTGCCAAGGTTTGACAATTTGATAGAAGTGGTCAATATGTCGTTGGTTGTCAAGGTGTGGCAGTTTGATAGAAGTGGTCAGTGTGTCGTTGGTTGTTAAGGTGTGACAACTTGATAGAAGTGGTCAATGTGTCGTTGGTTGTCAAGGTTTGAAAATGTGACAGACGTGGTCAGTGTGTCTTTGGTTGTCAAGGTGTGACAATTTGATACAAGTGGTCAGTGTGTCTTTGGTTGTCAAGGTGTCACCAGAGGATAGAAGTGGTCTATGTGTCGTTAGTTTTCAAGGTGTCACTTGTGTGCTAATTGATTATCATAAGAAAACGTTTTGTATTAAATGCTCGTGATTATATTGGAAAACAAAGATGATTCATTATACAACATTTACTCTCAGTATATGACACACACGCGTATATTAATACATACTGTCGCGTATGATTTTTATCACACTAATGCAATATGAAAGATCAACGATGATGAGGTATTATTGTCATAATGTGACAGTGACAGCGAGAAGTTTGAAGGAACCTTGAAATTGAACAATCTATCTAGTTCCTGCGACAACTAGGTATCTATGAAGAATCATAACATAGTTACACAGTGTCAATCCCTGAAATGCGCCTCATATTAGCGTTATCTATTCGAATAGACGTAATAATAAGAACGCCTTATCAGTATGCTACGCATGCAAGTTCACCTAAATTCAGATTATACTCTATACAGGGTCTAATACAATTTTCGTTTACGACCTGTAGTTGTCGATATTTAAATTCGGTACTATTGGTCAACATTCGGCGACCACCCATCATTAAACGTACTCGTTTCGCGTGGATTTACTAGATTTGTGCTTGAATTGTCTTTGACGGCATTAATTTGAATGTTTCGGTCACTTTCGCTTGATGCTTCGTTGCCCTGCGTACTAGAGACATCGAAGTTCGTTCTATTTCCGGAAAGTCTGACGGAGCGACAGACGCGCGCATGCGTACGTAACGTTGCGGCGGCTGCAGTTCTTTCTGTTCTCAGTTGTCGGATCTGATAGCGAAGCTCTGTGTTTGCGCTCTGAAGTCTCTCCGTCTCCTGCGGAAGAGATAATTGTTAAAATATCAGAAATCCATATATATAGGCCCTACCTTTATAATTTGCAAATTGTTTTTCAGTATCTAACATTACGGCTGAATTAGCATTATGCTTAACAAAAAGGACATAGACTATTTAGATAGGATTGCTTTGAACGCTCTTCGCTCAAGAATGGGCCATCGGCCGATGGCGTCTACACAGTGTCCGTCAAGTTGATCCAACAAACCAAAAAGCAACACAGCGAACTAAACAGACGCAACTGAAATAAGTCAACTGAAATATACATGCACGCACGAACGCACGCACTCACACACACACACAAACACACACGCAAACGCACACACACACACACACACACACACACACACACAACGCTAACCTGAATCAATTCGTTCAGTAATGCCATCTGCCGGTAACAATTATAGGCCTACTACTAGTGTCGAGGCACTCTCTAAATTATCCGAACCTGTTCATGTAGGCGAGCCAAATTCAGCTAGACAGGGAGTATGTTCGATGTAGTACATTGTACCACAGCGGGCATACGCCTCTACTGTCATGTATACGAAGCACACATGTTCATGGCGTACACGTCAAGTCGTGACTACTTGCCTTGAGCAAGCTCCATGCCAGATCTTTCTTCCTCTGTCGACAGCGGCGCGCGGCAAGTTTGTTTCGATTACGACGTATTTGGCGTCGTCTTTCTTCCTTTTCATCCGACAACTGTTGTACACAAATATAGAATAGAACAATGTTTAAGAAGAATTTGTTTCATGATCGGTTTGCCAAATTAAGCGCTCCTCCATCGACACAGTTTTGACGTAAGTCTCATGCTATGAAATATCATATTTACGTGCACATACATCGCTGACATCAGGTCAAGTGGTAATCTCATCGGTGGAACCATACGCGACAAGCTCCAGAAATAATAACGTGCACTAGGAGGTCGTTGGCTTATCAACAGGCCAGCCGTTTTATGCGTGTATACTGTTGTGTAAATCATGGTTTAAAATTACTCATAGGCATACAACAGGTATTTACACTCTCAGCTGAACAAATTAAACTTTGTATCTTTCGCTGAGTTTCCTCGGGTTTAGCGTTTTTGCACTGGAAAAGTTATTTCTGTCATTGTTTCCATAACTATTCAAAGAAGAGTAATAATTTTGAGTCTATGCCGTATGCACCATACAGAGTTAACCAAAAACTAATAATTTGCAAGTACAACGAAAAATATAATGCGAATACTTTACAAGAAACATATGAGAGAATACACGCTGACTGAGTGTTAGCGCCGTTTTAATAGATAGCCTGACATCAACAAGTCATAATCACTAGTTTCCTACACAAACCAGTGGGGCACGTATCCATTGCGTAGCTTTTCTCGTCGTTGCCGTTGGCAACGCGTTAACAACGTGTTCCCAGTTCGCCTGTCGATCTAGTTTGCGTATCGTTTTACTAAACAGTACTAAATTGTCATGAATTTAGTATATCTGTTATCATAAAATGTGAAATGTATCTAACATTTTTATGCTATGAATCAAATGTCACAGTTAAGTGGTATGTTATTTACAAAGATCAACATTACAGGTTGACCTTTGCTCTCATCACAACACCCGTCCGCGACCTTCTGCTGGAAAGAGACGCCCAGCGCGCTCATGTTTGATTACTAGGGCAAAGGGCATCTGACGTGTGTCACACACATTTCATTTTGTCGTGTGTCGAACTATAGTACTTTAAAAAAGTACAGTTCATTCGTTATAGTACATACTAGCAATGCCAATACTAACAGTAGTTGGATTAAATCTGAACATTAGTTAAACACTCCATGGACACATTCGTTCGTTCAATAATTAATATTTATAAAGTTTTGATGATGGACCTGTAATATAATTCAAGGGCGACTTAAGTTATTTATTGTGAATTAATTTATGTATCACCCCAGAATGCTATCGTGTACAAAAATAAGTGTTAACTAATGCAGCAGGTTGTTATGCTTTATGTATCGGTCCAAGTTGTCGAGTATGCATCATACTATTGCACTGGTAGTTATTTGTAACATTATCATAACGACTAGAGTACGTCTCCTCTTCCAGAAACTGCTCGAGCGAGGCCTGACACATGCACATTCAACCAGTCCGCTGTACGCTTCTTTGGGTTCCAGTTCTCGGATCAAAGTCTCTCTGCTGATCCAGCCAAGATAGAAGCCATTGTTGCGCAGTCTACTGGGAATGACCAACTACTGCGCAAGGTTCGTTCCGCACTACTCTGACATCACTGAACCTATATGAAGACTGACACGCAAGGCAGACAATGGTGAATTATTGAAGTGGGAATGGACAACTGACCAAGAATATACATTTGACAAGCTAAAACGAGCTCTGGCTGTGGAACCAGTGATGGGGTACTTCGACTCACGCACAAAGACAGAGATCGTACTGGATGCCAGCCCAGTGGGTTTGTCTGCGATTCTCACACAGTACACGGACACACTTGAAGATGGTTGTGTGATTGCATTCGCGATCCGCGTCCCTCAAGCGTTGAGCAGTGATACCCTCAAAATTACCGTGAAGGTCTGGCTGTAGTGTGGATCTGTGAACACTTCCTCTACATCTATGGCAGACCAGTCACTGTCATCACATATCACAAGCCACTCGTGTCAATCTACAACACTCCAAAGTCGAAACCACCACTGCAACTAGAGAGATACGCCCCCAGACTCGATGCATATCAAGTCAAAGTGATATACAAGCCAGGAGCTAGCAACACGGCTGACTATCTCTCACTACATCCTGTGCCAAGTTCTGGTCCACAAGAAGGACAAGACACAGGAGACCACTACGTCAACTTCCTAGCCGCCCATGCTTTACCCATGGCAATGTTTCTAGAAGAATTTAAATGCGCAACGCTCGAAGATGCGACCTTGCAGGAAGTAGCAAGTCGCATTAGAAATGGACAGTGGAAGGAGCCATGTCCTACCGGAGCAGATGCTGCAGCATTATCACCTTTCAAGAACATCAAAGATGAACTCACTCTGCGGCCGGACAATGATCTCATACTCCGAGGAACCAGACTCGTCATTTCACACACACTACAAGCTCGAACACTAACCATCGCACACGAAGGACATCAAGGTCTTGTCGAAACAAAGCAACTACTGAGAGAGAATGTGTGGTTCCCAGACATCGACCACCAAGCTGAAGTGCTGTTGGAAGGTTGCCTGGCATGCCAAGCCACCTCACCCACCAAGACCGCTCTTCAGCAACCACTGAAAATGGCCGAACTCCCACCAGGACCATGGCTTCATGTCTCTGTCGAATTCTGGGGTCCAGCGTCAGATGACAAGTACGTGCTGGTCATCGTGGATGAGTATTCACGGTACCCTGTGGTAGACACTGACTCTTCTACATCAGCCGCCATTGTAATTCCAGTGCTTGACAAGGTCTTCTCTATGTTCGGCATTCCATGTGTGGTGAACAATTATAACGGACAACCGTTAAATGAACACGAATTTTGTGCTGGTGAAAGCGAAGAAATACAACACGTTTTCTGAAATGTTCACCAATGTTTCATCCCCAAGCCATACACCGTTACACACACGAATGGACCCATAATCACCGCGCAAAGAGACAATCACAAGATACCCCTCATTTTTTAAACACGTTCCACATGTCAACCGGTTACCAATTCAACCAATGCAGCCTTCCACCGACACACAATCGCTGTCGGGAAAAGCTACACCCAGACACGCCACAGTGAAAGCAGACAGCCTACGTCCACGCCGAGTACGAGACGCGCCAGTATGGCTGACGGATTATGTGTCAACATAATTTCACTGTGGAACACATGCATTCACACGTGGGACATATGACGCACGTGAACCTTGTGGTGTTAGTCGTAGAAGAAAGATATTATAATTATTTATTCTATATTCTGGTAGAACTGGATATCATATTCTATATTTTGGTAGAACTGCAACGTGATTGCAATGTGTTAGTTTTAGAACTGCAAAGTGATTGCAACGTTTTAGTCGTAGCAAATCATAGAGGTGTGAACACTTGCATTGAACACACTAGGCTGGGACAGAGCAACAACTCAAGGAAATATAATACTGCATTAACTAACCGATTTTCTGTGATAGAAACAATGGACTTGATTACTAAAGACAATGGACTTGATTACCAAAGACAATGGACTTGATTACTAAAGACAATGGACTTGATTACCAAAGACAATGGACTTGATTACCAAAGATGCAGCATTTGGTCCATAACATTTAATAGCGATTCTATCCGTTTAACTTTCAAACTCTAGACGCTTTTTACACGTTGAACACTCATATTTGTTTTGATCTATTGATGATTATTAATCTTTGAAATCTGAACGCTGAAAGTACAAGCGTAACACTAATTTACCATTAATTGTATGATGCACGTTAGCAATGTTATTAGTAGCTTATTAATTTGTCGACTGTAAACTAGAGATATTGGAGGTTCAATCTAAAGAAAGGAGGGATGTAGTATCCAGTGTAACCATAGTCTTACCAATTTAATAGCTAGGAAGCAATGTACAGTATGTATGAGAAAATATTGCTTTGCTCTATGGCTACGCCATATCTCCGTGTTGTTATTGTAAACTTACGTCTCCGCAGAAACCACTATCCAAGAACGTTAAACACCACAAATAGGATGATAATTTATCTAAAATAATCATATTTATGTAAATAATCACATCTAAACGTGCATTATTCACTCTAGAATGGCCAAGAGGTTCGACGACTTTTACCCAGATATATCCTGCCGTGTGCTTTAACCCGACTTGTAAACACTGTTTGTAAATCATATTTCTGGTCCCAAAAAAATTGAAAATGTTTAGATACTGATAAATTCGTGAATTGCAACTCATTATTTTTTTAATGAATCCAAAGACATGGCGATTACTCCAAATATTTACGTCATTTTGCTCATATTTCCGAAGGGCACACATCGATCGTTGGCATGTAAAATCGTATGTGTGGCTTCAGCGGTTTGGTTTGCGACCCGCAACCGCAGTTCCAGCAAACTGCCGTCAGACGGCACAATGCCGGCGGAAAAGGTCTATTTGGCCGCGCTCATCCTCGCAAGCCAGGAAGTTAGCTGAATCCATCCTCGCAAGCCAGGGCTGTTTGCCATGCAAAACTAGCCCTGGCAGATCTCGTATGCGAAGTGCGGAAGTTAGCTGAGTCAAACTAGTAATTGCATGACTTCGCCAGTCGCGACTGCGTCACCATTGAGAACAGCGCAAATACCCAACCCAATTTGAAGACGGATAAACGACTTCGCCCATTAGCACGAGCAGCTGAGCGGTATTGTGTATTATAATAATTGCTTCTACTTCCTAAACATTGCATGTAACACGAGCCACGGTTGGTTGAAATTAGTTTTGTTATGACCACATGATCTTCCGCCAAATACTGATCTAGTGAGCGATTTCATGGGCTGAGCTTCAATTCAGAGTTTCGTAAAGCGATCAGCCAGGGGGCATTTGGTTCGGCTGCCTGTGGAGGTTTTTGTGCCCCTCCCCCAAACTTCCCTCTCTGACCACTCTTAGCTAAGTATATTCCCCTAATGACACAACGGTGACATTAATATTAGCATAAAGTGCTTGATTTTATTTTCATTAGATGACATATCAAGAGCAAATTAGACATGTGATAGCTTTTTTCCCAACAGTCTGGATGGAATAAAACAGTCGAATGGAATGATGTGTCGTCACGTGTGTTACGTATCACTGTGATGTCACGTTTCACTGTATGTGGCTGTTCAATGTGACGTTAGATTGCCAAACAAAGGTTAGGAGTTAAAATTATAATTCCCAAACATTCCTTCAAAGTTAACTCGGTGCATCTATTATAAATCAAAGCACACAACACAAAGGCACTCACTGTCAGCTGTCTGGAATTGCTTCCAGGTACGTTTACGTAAAGCGGTAGTGTAGTTAAAATGAAAGTTATCAGAGTTAATTAGACCCAACCCGCATGTCGCATTATAAATACTTGTTTACCTAAGTTATATAAACAAGGTAATCACGTGTCAGCGAGCTCGGCTGACGTGTTTATTCAATGTTTCACCGCTGGTTGTCCAGCAATAAGGTCTCGATGACGTCAGTCCAGTGTGCCTTTGGCGCACGCTTTTTCATTGATCGACGAACTCAGCCCATTTGTGTAGGCTTAACTGAAACGCTCGGTCTTTACGTCTACCTGGTAAATGTATACAACGCGCGGAGTTGTATTGCTTTGTAGTGTTACAAATATTATCAAGAACCGCAAGCATGGATTGTGTTTTGTCGAGGAAAGATTGAGGGAGCCCGCGTGGGGTCTATTATTTCAAGAATGCCGGAATCTTCACTGGAGCAAACTGTTTCAAGAATGCAGGCGTCCTCACTGGAGCAGACTGTATATAAGAGTTCAGAAGCGAAAGGTCGGTCGTGTTCCCTATGCTATGCCTATGGTGACGTTATAATTTACGGATTCATTACGTCGCTGTTTGTCTACGTCACAGTCAACATTATGCGCGAGACCTGCGTTTACATGATCTGTCTTGCATTACTAGACTAAGATGGCATGACATCTACCAGATCAATCTTTTCAGTGACATATTTTTATTTCGTAAAGACAAATGTTTGGCAGCTAGAATGTCTTGTTTTTTGTTTGTCTGCTGTCACAAACCCTAAATGGCGTTTTAGTTCCACCCTAAATGGCCCTTTTCTTCCGAATGAGGATTCTTCTACGATAGTGGTTCTCGAACATTTTATTTTCTCTATAACGACCTGTAGCATATTTATTCCAAACGAAATTACACCAGGAGAGGATACACCTTTATTTGAAGTATATTGTATAGCAGGAAAGGTATACAGTTTTTAACTAAAAATTAAATTGATTCCACATTGCAGTGACAAACTTCTTTATGTTGGGTTTATATGTACAATGATAGCACATCGAAGTTCATGCTCCACTTGCGACTTTTTCATTATTTGGAATTTTTTTCCAACAACATTCTTTGTTAGACAGTATTCTTCCAAATATAAATGGTACAGTTTTTTTGCAATTTTCTCCCCAAAACATGAATTACCATGGTCTTGTCACAAAGTACAACCAGCGGGTCTCCAAATTGAGTGACGCTTCTTCATCCTTGCTATTTTGAAGGATACTAGAAATTATTCTTTCACCATTGCTTGGGCATTTTGAAATCATGTGGATTAAGTGTATGTTTTATACTGCGCGAATTAAAATTACACAACGTCGTGTATCGATCCCATAAAATTGCCAAACGACCCCCAGTTTGATAACCACTGTCTACGGGTTTTGTGAAAACGTCCGCTTCGATGATACTTCAGTCGAGTTCGCCGAAACATTTAACCAGTAGAGCGAACAATCTGAATATTAAACATATTTTCTCGAAAACTCAGAACAAAATATTCGATGTATTTAATAATTTAAATAGTGGGTTCCCAATAAAACATAACAATGGCAATACCAATATTAAAACAATACCGGGTTATATGCAGTGTCGTCACAACACGTATGAAAAAGCAGTACTGCTGATGTTGTTTAATCAATTAATCTGAAGAATAACATGTTAATGTGTCGTGGTACGTCTACTAAGTGCACGATTTGCGATTGAAAACATCGAATAGGTCGGGATGCCAAAGTTCAAAAAAATGACTTATTTTGGAAAAAAGTTTACCATCTGGTTGTTCGTTGAAATGAACATATCGATATTATGAACCTGTAAGAAGAGAATCAATTCGAAAAGCTCAAGTGTCATACAGCTAAGCATTCCGCAGATTAAAAACAATATATATGTATATATATATAACATAAATCGCATACCATATTTGTTCGAGCCAACGACGACGTGCTGTATTCCATTGCATCAACTGGTGTGTTCGTGAAACGTTGACCTCGAACGTACATATAGTTCTTGCGCACAGTGCGCAGTGCACTTTCTCGGAAGGCGAAACGCCGAAAATATAACAAAACGCTACTGTGTGATCCATTTACGATGAAACACGAGAGAGGCGGTATAATTAATCATGATAATAGGGTCTACAATAGTCGGGCGAACAAGAATGCACTGGGAACACACGAGAGTCGTGGTGATAAACGGAAATTAAAGGACATCCTGATATTTTCAAATAAACACCGCGTGTAATTGGACAGTTCAAAAATCCTGTAATAGAGTCGCCCCTTTATACGATGTCAAACTAACTCAAGCATGACTATTGATCTACATCTGTGCACAGTATCTTTCTTTGTTGGGAACTTTTGGGAGTAGGAGAACACAGCATACCTGATGTTACTAATTCCCTGGTTCAAAACTAATTATGTTATATGTTACCTTTATCAAGTTAAAGCAACTACTAACCAAGTAATAACATGGTTATAAAGTGCGCAGTGGCGAACTGAACTACAACGGTGTGGAAGTGCCATCTGGTGATCAACGGATGAGAGCGCCAGTTTTCCGGAAACGCTTCGTGCGAAAACAAAAGTGAAACTGCCGGCGGGTTCCTAGTCATGACTTGACGCTAATATGTCTTCTAATGAGAGCGCGCAGCCTTCATGGTAGATCAGTATATGTGTGTGTGTATATATATATATATATACATATATATATATATGTATTTATACATATGTGTGTGTGTGTGTGTGTGAGTGTGTGTGTGTGTGTGTGTGTGTGTGTGTGTGTGTGTGTGTGTGTGTGTGTGTGTGTGTGTGTGTGTGTGTGTGTGTGTGTGTGTGTGTGTGTGTGTGTGTGTGTGTGTGTGTGTGTGTGTGTGTGTGTGTGTGTGTGTGTGTTTTCCTATCGCACCATATCCATTAATATTGTCGGAAAGCTACCGCCGTCATACCGTGTGAGAAAGCGTACGTTTGAACGACCTGGATCCGCGTCGTTACTTACGTTTGCCTATCCAAGTATTACTACTGAGGCGTGGCTGTACAACAAGAAATATAAGTACTGAACTTGATAAATTGAACACATGGTTTACAGTTAATGAACTATCTCTAAATTTATCCAAAATAAATTTTATGTTGTTTAGTAATTGCAAGAAAAAATTAATACAGAAATAAGCATTAATAAAACTACGATTGACATGGTGTATAAAACTAAATTTCTCGGTGTATTAATAGACGACAAACTCAACTGGACCATATTGCCATGCACAACAAGCTAGACATTATTCGTGTAAACCAAGTTTGTTATCGTTTTTTTGCACGTGTAAGACCCGATGTAATCACACGAAATGCAAGAAATAAGTGGCAGAGAAAGCACTTATCAATGGGAAATGATCATGTTTTGATACAGTATATTTCTCGAATGTATATTAGCATACAAAGAATTGCTTTAAGATGTGCCGTGAAAGCGTCCATGTAGTATCGTGGATCTGGACAAATATGTCATTGGCATGTCTGCACTGAACTGATAGATATGGAGTTGGGAACTGTGACGACGGCTTGTCTGTTTATTGGGGCCAGGCTCAATGAACACGGAACGCGATGGCCCCACTCACAGTTGTAGGGAAACACCAAGTGAATTGTGGAATTACAATAAGGCCAATTATAGGGAATTATACACCCGTTGCATTTTAGGAAGTAAAACATGACTGTTAGGCATGACGTTTTGTTTAAAATGATACACAATCTAGAAACTCGACGGTGTAACAACACTTAGCTAACGCTAATATACACTTCTAATATTGCAATCATGGAGCCAATACTTAACCACATAAGCCAAGACGAACCTAATTACCCATAATTACCATGTACGCCTGCACAAAACCGATTTAAATCGTTGAATGGTGGCTGAGCACCGGCTGCCCTGTTTACCTAATTTCAGTGTTCGCATTTGGAAATAACACGGCCGTCACACACACAATATTCTCTAACACTTACAGAGAAGACATCACAATGTTGGGTCAGGGATACACCGCAAGGTGAACTGTCGAAGATAGTTCAATAGCTATGTCGCCGCATAAGTAATGATTGGCAAAAAGAAACGTGTCTGATGAAATGTCGTGAGAAATGTCATTTGTAACAACCTTTGTAACGACAACATTGATATGACGATATTCAGGAGGAAGACATTTTTGCATGATCAGGTATTGGAAATCGGATCTTCTGAGTGATCTGATAAAACATCATAAACACAATGTACGCGATTGTACTGGGAATCTCCGAGATAAACGCCAGGGCAAATCTACAACCAGGGCCTCACCCAGAGACCCGTCCTGTGGACGGGTATGTTAATAAATTGCGTTTTTTTTTGACGAGGTCAAATTGATTGTGGACGGGTCCGTCCATGTCGTTTTGTTGTGCGGGCCAGCCCAGCCATGCCATTTTTATGACGTCATTGAAACTGCCGCGAAGCCAGTTACAAAATCTAAGGAGACTGGTTTTGCAAATCGCCCACCCGGATCGTCTGGCCAGCTCCTCGACACACGCCAGGCCTCGACATGCTAAGATAATTGTCACCTACTTGCTAGCGGCGACTTGCTAGGGTAATTGTACCTACTCGCTAGCGTTGGCTCCTTGAAAGGCACCCGACACTTGCCTGTGTCTATGTAGACTAAATAATCCTACGTGAGGTCAACATCAGGGCAGGGAGATACAATAAGCATTTGCCGATAACGACGCGTTCTTGGAAAACAAATCGAATTCCGCGTAATCGAAATTCGGAAACGGGATTTGTGTTTTTGAACGGAAACTCAGTAAACGCTAAGAGTAGAATCACCAACACCGTAAACGATATTGAATTTATTGGCGATATTTTTTATACAAACATGATTACTGTGCAACTCTATTCGTTTATTTTGGTGAATTTATGACGATTTTTAAAACGCGCATGGCAAATCGCTACCTCGTGAGTCGTGTCAACCAAAGGCCAAGACCGTGTATTTAATACAAGACGGTGCAGCATGCGCTATTTCCATTGTTCAAAGTACATAAGTGGAGCAGTTAGTCCGCCATTCTGGAGGCACGCCAAGCCAGAACCGACGTAAACAGGAACGCGGGCGAATAGTCCAGTAGAAATTGACGATGACCCGGACATTTTGGTTAAAAAGCCATTTTTTGTTTTAAGGTTTCCGGAACCCAATTTTTCAAAGTTAACTTTGAAATAAAATATTACTTTTCTGAACAGAAATGGACTTCTTTTTTCACTTTTCAGCAGAAAATGCACCATTTGACAAAAAAACTGCTACTTACATTTCTGATCACACGTGAGATATGCATTCAGCCATGATCTCTGCCTTGCCTTCATAAATGGTAATATGTACACTGTACTTTTAATTTATTTTTATATTTTATGATTGGGTACACTAAGTATGATTACGAAATTTATCATGCTGGTGTATATATATATATATATATATATATATATATACTCATAGTTGCATGTCCTATCCCGCATCCGATGGCGCGTTCAATCGCGTGCCCGACCGCGCACGTCGTAGCATGTTTAATCAAAATTGGACCGACAAAAATGTGATCCTGGGTGAGGCCCTGTCTACACCTAAGAGATGCTCCAAACGTCGATGTTTGATACTACACGACACCGATGCAATTTGAACTCTACAACCAAACGCTCGTACACAAAACATGTCCTCTACCACCACACGCACGTACACAAAACTTGGCCTCTACCACCACACGCACGTACACAACACTTGATCTCTACTTCCACAAGCACGTACACAAAACCTGACCTCTATCACCACACGGACGTACACAAAACCTGACCTCTATCACCACACGGACGTACACAAAACATGACATCTACCACCACGCGAACGTACACAAAACCTGACCTCTATTACCACACGGACGTACCCAAAACCTGACCTCTATCACCACACGAACGTACACAAAACATGACATCTACCACCACGCGAACGTACACAAAACATGACATCTACCACCACATGCACGAATACAGCACTTAGCCTCTACCACTTCATGCACGTAAGCAACACGACTGTCTACGTCCGGTCATGAAGAGTGTCACTGTGAGTCATCAGACGGTCGTTGTCACAATCACATGCGGCGTACACCCTCGACTGGCTAATAAGTCGCCTGATGGAGAAACGTGGGACAGTTCGCAGGCCAGAATGTGCAGCCCTGACCGCAGTGAGATAGGAGAATGCGGCCTGGACTATACACAGCCGTCCCAGTTGCCCAGTTAGAGTTGTTCTAACAACACATTGGCTAAGGAGTTGGAGAAACGGTTTGTGTTGTTCTTGCGTTGGAACGCAGACTTCCCCATTTCGAGCGTCATGCTCTGATAACACTCAAGGATAACACACACCAACATCAAGTGATGGATGTCCGTTGTTCTTCGTAGTCTCTCGGACAACCTACACTGTGGACAGCAATTCTAAGTGTGATTTGGATAACTCACAAGTCGGTGTCACGGCAGGGTTTGGCGAGCTGGCATGTATGTTGGTGCTGGAGAGAGATGCCCCCTGCTGTCACTACGGGGACATGACCATTGACACCCGTACGAGTTGGTGGATCAAGCATAACATATTACAAACAAAACATCACAATCTACCAAGATGGGTTGTCCTTCATGTGGCCACCCTCATCGCGCAGGCGTTTTACCAGGTGTAAGGCGTTTGTACATTATTAGGCGAAACATAACGTATAAGGAAAAAGAGCTAATAATACCGCTGTACAAAACAACAGTTAGGCCTCATTTAGAATATTGTATTCAAGCGTGGAGGCCATATCGCAGGAAGGACATAGATATGCTAGAAAGAGTGCAGAGGAGAGCAACTAAAATGATACCAAAACTGAGGGATCTTAGTTACGAAATACGCCTTAAAAATGCGGTTTAACAACACTAGAGACCAGGAGATTGAGAGGAGATCAGATAGAAGTATTTAAAATATTGAATGGTTATGAAAATATTGATAGAAATATTTGTTTTTCAATTAAGAAAGATACAAGGACTAGAGGACATGAATTAGCAAAGGAGCAGAGTAGATTATATATAAGAAAGTTTTCATTTTCACAAAGGACTGTAAATGAATGGAATAGATTATCTGCTGATTGTGTGGGTGCTAGTAGCGTGAATATGTTTAAAAATAAAATCGACACATACCTCAGACGGGCGGGATACACATAGATAAAAGGGTCGGACTCTCGATAAGCCAAAGGGCTTCCTTGTCCACCTGCCACCTAGAGTTAATTCTCTGGGTGGCAATCTTGTTAAATCTTATTAAATCTTGTTACAGCAAGGGGACCTTTTACGATGTCCGTCCACTACAGCACATGCACTGCGCATGCGCTGCACGTAAAATATCATTAGTGAACAACTCTTGGTGTTTATTTTTCACGGATCACGTGTAATATATTAATTGCACGACATCAAACCATTTAAAATTGTCAAATTGATTAAGTATACAATAATTATCTCTCTCTTGGCACACATATGAAATAATGTATTTCCAGTATGGGTGCATTCAAGAGGGGATAAATGGCTGGCGACCAAACGTTACAAGGAGGGAGGAATGTTGTAGGCACCAGTTGGCAGCACTGCACATGCTGACCGCACACACCCTTTGCCCCTTTTACACACCACTGCACACCAATCTACAGTTTCAGCACGACTCAGCCTCTTGAAAATTGTTCGGCATAACTTCAGCTTCCCCGCTGTCTCGGCTCCACTAATGGCATCGGAAAGAGAGAAAGATGGGAGAGGGAGTATCGTCGAAAATATATCGCCGTCGCGCTGCTGTCACTTCAGCTTCTCCGTAACTTTAGCTTCTCCGCTGCCTCGGCACGTCTGATGACATCGGAAGACGGAGTAGGGGTGATGGTTCTGTTTAAAATGTTCCCCGTTATAAACGGCGATGGACATCAATGTTGAACGAACGCCACACGATGCACGACAGAGCAGCGAAAATAAAGCGGACAGTGAAAGATAAGATAACTTATGCATTTCTACCAAAATAAGGGAATTTATAAAAATTAGGGATGTAACATAGACAGCTATTTTGGCTCGTGTGCAGAATACGCACCTATTCACTTACTTACTTACTTACTTACTTACGTATGTATTTCTCATAACGAAACGACGTTATCTCGCGATGGTGGGTATCCGTGATAGGCTGCCAAATAATGTTAGGTTGGTGATGTGATCGCGCCAGAACTTGCCAATTGTAATTTTAGTAAATGTGTAGAGTACTGACTTTTAACAAGATTTAACCAGATTTAACAAGATTGCCGTCCAGAACTATAAGCTCCAGACGGCATACGGACAAGGAAGCCTTTGGCTTATCGAGTATCCAACAATTTTCCACCTACGTATAACCCTCCCTCGCCAGATAGCTTTTATTTTTGAACATATTCACACTGCTAGCATTTACACAGTCATCAGATAATTTGTTCCAGTCATTTATTGTCCTCTAAGAGAACGAGTACATTCTCATATCCAACCTACACCGTTCCTTGACTAATGCTGCATTGTGCCCTCTGGTTATAATGCCTTCTTTCAGTTTGAAGAAAATATTTCTATCAGAATCCTCATAACCATTCAATATCTTAAACAGAAATTATTTGGTATCCTCTTAGTCTATTAGTCTCTAGTGTTTTAAACCTACATTCTAATAGGCGTCTTTCATAACCGAGATCTTTCAGTTAAGGAGTCATCTTCTCCCCGCGTCCACGCCGCTTCTGTGCCTTTTACATATAGCCGTTTTTATTATCACATGACTATCAACTGCACGATGATTGGCCGTTGCAGAAATTTTGTTTGCAACATTGTTGACGAACGTTCACCACACACGGACGATTTTTGTTGGAATGACAGCTTTTGTTGACAACAAAATTTAACATTCCAAAAAATCATTGTTAACAATAAATGCTTTTTGTTATCGGTCACCGCACACGACCAACATGTGTAGAAAAACAATGTTGGCAACATTGTTTGGGGGAAATATTGGCCGTGTGTGCACTGTGCATGCGTTAACGATGAAAATAAATTGACTTGTCCATCACACGGCCTATTGCCTAGCAACGAGGTCCACGTAGCCAGCAAAAATGGATGCCGAACACGAATAGAGTTCGGACATTCATTCTACTGAATAAACAGAATCAATCAATCAAACATGTTTTATGTATTGGTTTGTAAAGCTTGTTGGAGATCAGGTGCTTAATTTTGATTGTGTCGTAAGTCACAATAAAAAATCTGCCCGAAATCTCTGTGAAGCTTTCCCATTCCTACATTATTTTCATCAGTATTAAACTTATAATACTAATCTATTTATAATCGAACTAGCGTATATAGGGGGTAGGTTAACGTTTTAGGTTAATGTTTTCCTCTTAGACGACTTGAACCTCGAACACCAAACTTTCAGGAATTAAACCCCTAGAATAGGACGTAGGACCTATATCTTTTCAAACTATCCTATATATGTCAAGATTTTCACATTTTATGGGGTAAGTCATTTGTTCGGAACGTAATACGTAATGTGCGTATCAGTTCAAGAACCACGCGCGCGTGGCAAATACTTCGGGAAAGTGGCCCTTGCGTCAAATACTTGGACATGGAACAGACGCTAAAAAATAATACTTATGCCTATACTCATGCCAATAGCAAAGTGATACGAATATTATTTGACAATTCAATACTAACACGACTAGGTCCTATCGATGGACATGGACTTCACATTCTCTCCGACTTTCGTCATTTTAAACAAACAACGGGCTTTGGGTGGGGGTGACACTCATTATGAGCAGCGCCTGTGGCATTTAGCCCCTCACTTTTGATGTCGTAGATTAGCACTTAGATGTACTGTATATATATTTTATTGATTATCTATTTGTATGCAGCAATAGTGTTTCTACACATTGCATTATAAAGATGGACTTTCTTGGTATGATTGATATGCATACCATTTGGCAATAAAATATGCCCATTGCCAACTTGTTATATCCGTCGTCCTTTATTTCAACATCAAACGAGCTACAGGCACGTTAAATATATATATATCTACCTGTACAATGCATGACAAAACATTAATATAGTTATACTCGAAACCTCCGTCAAGCTTTGCGTAGGCATACCAAAAACGTTTACGTAGTGTGCAGTACCTTCAGTACACAAGCAGCATGACATCTGCTAAATCAAGATTTCCCGCAGTTCTCGCTTAAACAATTTTGCCTTCTTTTGTTTTTGTTGCAAAGAAAAAGACGGGAGCACGCAATTCACAGGGATATACGACGCAATATGTTGCAGCTGCGCGTGTTCGCCATCCTTTGTATGGCTTGACGGACTTTGTTGCGAGACAATAAATCACATGATGGATACATCAATTACGCACTGATTTATTAAAAGGACTGCGCGTATGTTTCAGTTCGTTTACCCATCGCGGATCAGTTTCTTTTATTAGATGCGAAGTATGTTAGTAGTGACGGAATGTGTGTTGTCTCGCTTTTCGCGAAATTGGTCTGAAAGATGAGGAGCAAAACATCCAAATGCGGGAGTAGTTTTATATATTTAAGCATCAGCAAATTTGATATGCGGCTAAATCAAACGAGGAGTTTGATTTAGCCACAAATCTTTGTGTCCAACCAGACTGTGTAAGATTTGGAAAGATTTGATGGTCATATAAACTGGTGACACTTAATTTACAGACACATCACGAAATACCAATTAAATTTATTATAACATAACTAGGTCTGAATCATGTATTTGCTATATCCAGAACAATGTTTGTGAAGTGTTTTTTATGAATGATCACCGAGAAATCAGTCACTTGTAGGTACGTCTCTCATAAACGTTGCGCAAACAACGTGTAACCGGAACCACATTACGTACCTTCTCTCTCTGGGTTTTCCGTTTATGTCTCATGTCATTCACAGTGTATCTGAATCACCGAGACACGAAGTCACACATCTACTTTCTGTTTCAACTTTCAATTAGCCTTCTCCATCGTATGTCTGCACTTTCCAAAGGTAAATGTCCAAAATAGTGTACAGATGGCGTTGTAGCGGGTAACAAAATAAATGTTTGTTCGAACCATAGCTAATTATAATAATAACAACATTAAGCCTAATTAATATGACATTATATACTAACCATTTATTTCCGTCGTCTGATTGGTTCCAACGATTACGCATTCGATCTTAATGTTTAGGATAATTAAGAAATGTGGAGGTGTAATCGGTGATTTGAAAATGAGTAGTGTTTTGAGCGTTCGTAGGGGTAGTGTTTTGAAATTTACCGTAGTGCTTTGAGCGTACTTTCAAAACAAAATCCAACTAGTATATATATATATATATATATATATATCATCATTATCAAATTGTATGTATGTATATATATATATTTATATATATATATATATATATATCATCAAATTGTATGTATGTATATATATATATATATATATATATATACATATACATACAATTTGTATATATATTAGTTAATTATCTAAAAAGTGTAATATATTTAAAATACAAGAAAAATAGTTAGCCAGTAATAAATAACTACGATACCAATATTACCAGATAAAAACCACTAACTCTAATTCACACTAATGTTAACACAACCAATTAATACTAAACAGAACAAAAAAATAGGCAAATTACCTATATTACCTGGCTATCATTGTCTAACATATATTATAAATATGAACTGATTTGTTTCAGCATTCTACAATGCAGTATAAATTATGAATATGTCATGACACTTTGACTGTATTTGTCATCCGTAATACATGACACACTACATATTCTAGTGAAAGTTAAGTCTAATGCACAAATGTAATTACAGGTCTGTTTGACTTACCTACACAACAATTCTGAACACTACATTCTGACTCAGTCAACGATGCTTGTGCTGTTTAAGGTTTAAGTTCAAACATTAGAATGCTTCCGCTGTCAATTTGAATCACCGAACGCATCGCAACATCTCAACAAAGTTTCATGCGGTGCGAAATTTCACATTAAGCGCATTGTGTTCCTTGACCTTTCACTCTGTCGTGCCTGGGTGATTTCGACCTTTGGGTGTGCTAATTTGTCACTGAACGTCAATTACGGTGAAGTTACTAGGGTTATCCCTGTCCAGATAAGTTATAACTGTATTATATATTTAGATTTCATCGCCTGTAAAACGTAAGCAGCCAACGAGGAAGTAAAATACGATATTTTCCAACCAATCGCACAACGTAAAGACGATATACGGAAATGGGTGAAACTTTTGTAAGACGATCACTTGTTTTGTCATGAACTCATTGTTTGCCTTTCAGTCAGTCTAATCTGTTCTTGTCGGTTAAACATTTCGTCACGTGCCTTGTGGTGTGCCATATGTTTCAGCAGTCGCCCGGAAGTTGGGTTGACGACCCCGGATAGGGCGTGGGAACAATATTAACACGGATGTTTATGTATTGGGGGTGTCTTCGGCATATCACGTTCCACTCGTATAAGGATAAACAAATGTGGTTTATATTAGTATTTTTATTATTACTTGTATTAGTAGTAGTAGTAGTTGTAGTTTGGTAGTCACCAGATTGTATAACCACCAAGCATTGCTTGTAGAAATATTACCCTTTAATGTTTTGACGTTTCTGCATGACATTGTTGAACACGTCTTGTGGATAACGTACAAATAACGGTTTTTAACATCCGTATAATTCACTTAATCCAATAAGCCCCTGTGAGATTGTAAATTAACCTTTGTGGTATATGGACCATTGTGAACAAGGAAGTTGGTTACGTGGTTAGTGATATTTACAATACTTTAATTCTTTGCAGATGATACCGATATTTTCTGTTCTGGAAGTGATCCTGTACAACAAGAAATATAATTAGTGAACTTAATAAATTGAACACATGGTTTGCAGTTGATAAACTATCTCTACATCTATCCAAAATTAATGTTATGTTGTTTAGCAATAGCAAGAAAAAATTAATATAGAAATAAGCATTACTAAAACTAAGATTGACATGGTGTATAAAACAAATTGTCTAGGTGTATTGATAGATAACAAACTCAACTGGAAAGACCATATTGCCATGATAAAATCAAAGACATCTGATAGTATTGCATACATAAGTACAAAGCAAGATATTTGTTAGATATAACCTCCTGCATGATATTGTACTGTTCACTATTTTTTCCATATATAACATACTGTTGTGAAGTGTGGGGTAACACATACAATACTAATATTAATTATATCTACATGTTAGAGAAAAAGACAGTAAGATTTGTGTGCAATGTGAGTTACCTACATCATTCAAATATGTTGTGTTCACAAGAGATGCTTACCTGTAACTCTACAAAATATCTTCAAGTTAAGGTTGGACTCAGCCTATACCTCCCGCCAAAGTAAAAATATAAGGATGATATACTTTAAAGATATTTTAAATGTAATATTCAGAGGGACAACTGACCCACGGGTCCATTTACTATGGGGTGTACATTTAGAACGACATGAGTGACCAGGTCTATTACGGGGGGGGGGGGGTAAATGTATTTATTCAAAACATATTGTTAACGAAGCCTATTTTATTAGTACAATATGACCGTTAGTTTTTCACCTCAACTCAAGGTTTCGGTTTGCATATTATGTATACTTTTTATTACAATATTGTTGTTAATACATGCGAGCGGCCAAGATGTCTGAATAGATATTCAGTGACCTCCGCTGAAACGTATTGCGCTTAATCACTAATGACCACCGCAATATATCGATAGCATATCTCCGCGTACGTGGAATTTCCACTTCGCTTCAGCAGTCACGATCAATATAAGGCATGCTCATGAATATTTGGTACCCACCGTTAGACTTCGGTGAGTTTTATGGGGCAACAAACATATCCAGCTGCTGTTTACGTCACGGATTCAGCAAAGAAAAGAAGGAAAATGGAAATTAACAATCTTATTGAATGAACGGAGAGCGAACAGAGCAGTAGCCGATGCGAGATGGAATTATTTAAAAGTGTGCTTCACTGATCATGCGTGCAGACTTGTATTCGGGCTGCATAATTAATCATCCATGTGGCAACAAGCTAGACATTATTCGTGTAAACCAAGTTTGTTATCGGTTTCTTGCCAGTGTAAGACCCGATGTAATCACACGAAATGCAAAAAATAAGTGGCAGAGAAAGCACTTATCAATGGGAAATGATCATGTTTGGGTACAGTATATTTCTCGAATATTTATTAGCTTACAAAGAATTGCTTTAAGATGTGCCGTGAAAGCATCCATGTAGTATCGTGGATCTGGACAAATATGTCAACGGCATGTCTGCACTGAACTGATAGATGTGGAGTTGGGAACTGTGACGACGGCTTGTCTGTTTCTCGGGGCCAGGCTCAATGAACACGGAATGCGATGTCCCCACTCACAGTTGTAGGGAAACACCAAGTGAAGGAGGACCATAATATCCGAAGCAATTCTCTCAAATACAATTCATTGTAGTCTATGTTTTTTTTCCAACAAGAGTCCATTGTAGTTTATGAGTTTATTAAACAGAGTTCGCGGTAGCTTATGATTCTACAATACATTTCACTCAATCTTGTTATTTTCTTAAACGGAATCCACTGTAGTCATACGCGTGTCTGGGGGCACGTGCCCCTTAGACCTTTGGAATTTTGCGTGCCGTAGACCTTTTTGAATTGTCTCACGTGACCGTGCCCTTACACCCTTTGAAATGTGTCCCTGTTCAAGTTATAATAAGCTTAAATTACGGCGTCGCAGCAGCGAAATGTTCTCAACAGCACCCTGTAATAAATGCATTACTAATTAGTACGAGTTTAATTAAGGAATAAGTGTTGTATTGTGGGTGTTGGGGAATACAACACCTGCAAATTTAACAAGGTTTAACAAGATCTAACAAGATTATAATGTAATATATTAGTAATTAATATAGACGTACTTAAAAATAAAGTTATATTTAGTGAATTGTGGAATTACAAGAAGGCCAATTATAGGGAATTATACACCCGTTGCATTTTAGGAAATAAATCATGACTGTTAGGCATGACGTAGTGTGTAGTTGGTTGTGAAGGTGTGACAACTTGATAGAAGTGGTCAATGTGTCATTGGTTGTCAAGACGTGTGAACTTGATAGAAGTAGCCAATATGTCATTGGTTGTCAAGGTGTGACAACTTGAAAGAAATGGTCAATGTGTCGTTGGCTGTCAAGGTGTGACAACTTGATAGAAGTGGACAATGTGTCATTGGTTGTCAAAGTTTGACAACTTGATAGAAGTAGTCAATGTGTCATTGGTTGTCAAGGCGTGACAACTTGATAGAAGTGGTCAATGTGTCATTGGTTGTCAAGGCGTGACAACTTGATAGAAGTGGTCAATATGTCATTGGTTTGGCAAATTGATGGGAGTGGTCAGTGTGTCGCTGGTTGTCAAGGTGTGACAACTTGATAGAAGTGGTCAATGTGTCATTGGTTGTCAAGGTTTGACAACTTGATAGAAGTAGTCAATGTGTCATTGGTTGTCAAGGCGTGACAACTTGATAGAAGTGGTCAATATGTAATTGGTTTGACAACTTGATGGGAGTGGTCAGTGTGTCGTTGGTTGTCAAGGTGTGACAACTTGATATAAGTGGTCAGTGTGTCGTTGGTTGTTAAGGTGTGACAACTTGATGAAGTGATCAATGTGTCATTGGTGACAACTTGATAGAAGTGGTCAATGTGACGTTGGTTGTTAAGGTGTGACAACTTGATAGAAGTGGTCAGTGTGTCGTTGGTTGTTAAGGTGTGACAACTTGATAGAAGTGGTCAATGTGTCGTTGGTTGTCAAGGTTTGACTATTTGACAGAAGTGGTCAGTGTGTCTTTGGTCGTCAAGGTGTGGCAATTTGATACAAGTGGTCAGTGTATCTTTGGTTGTCAAGGTGTCATCAGAGGATATAAGTGGTCTATGTGTCGTTAGTTTTCAAGGAGTCACTTGTGTGTTAATTGATTATCATAAGAAAACGTTTTGTATTTAATGCTCGTGATTATATTGGAAAACAAAGATGATTCATTATACAACATTTACTCTTAGTATATGACACATACGCGTATATTAATACATACTGTCGCGTATGATTTTTATCACACTAATGCAATATGAAAGATCAACGGTGATGAGGTATTATTGTCATAATGTGACAGTGACAGCGAGAAGTTTGAAGGAACCTTGAAATTGAACAATCTATCTAGTTCCTGCGACAACTATGTATCTATGAAGAATCATAAAATAGTTACACAGTGTCAATCCCTGAAATGCGCCTCATATTAGCGTTATCTATTCGAATAGACATAATAATAAGATCGCCTTATCAGTATGCTACGCATGCAAGTTCAGCTAAATTCAGATATAACTATATACAGGGTCTAATAACATTTTCGTTTACGACCTGTAGTTGTCGATATTTAAATTCGGTACTATTGGTCAACATCCGGCGACCACCCATCATTAAACGTGCTCGTTTCGCGTGTATTTACTAGATTTGAGCTTGAATTTTCTATGACGGCATTAATTTGAATGTTTCGGTCACTTTCGCTTGATGCTTCATTGCCCTGCGTGCTAGAGACATCGAAGTTCGTTCTATTTCCGGAGAGTCTGGCGGAGCGACAGACGCGCGCGTGCGAACGTAACGTTCCGGCGGTAGTTCTGTCTGTTTTCAGTTGTCGGATCTGATAGCGAAGCTCTGTGTTTGCGCTTTGAAGTCTCTCCGACTCCTGCGGAAGAGAAGAGATCATTGTTAAAATATCATAAATCCATATATCTAGGTATTACCTTTATAATTTATAATTTGCAAATTGTTTTCAGTATGTAACATTACGGCTGAATTGGCATTATGCTTAACCAAAAGGACGTAGACTATTTAGATATGTTTGCATTGAACGCTCGTCTCTCAAGAATGGGCTTTCGCCCGATGGCGTCTACACAGTGTCCGTCAAGTTGACCCAACAAACCAAACAGCAACACAGCGAACTGAACAGACGCAACTGAAATAAGTCACCTGAAATACATACGCACGCACGCACGCACACACACGCACGCACACACACACACACACACACATACACACACACACACACACACACACACACACACACACACACACATACACACACACAACGCTAATCTGAATCAACTCGTTCAGTGATGCCGTCTGCCGGTAGCAATTATAGGCCTACTACTAGTGTTGGGGCACACTCTAAATTATCCGGACCTGTTCATGTAGGCGAGCCAAAGTCAGCTAAACGGGGCGTATGTTCGATGTAGTATATTGTACCACATCGGTCATACACCTCTACTGTCATGTATACGAAGCACACTCGCTCATGGCGTACACGTCAAGTCGTGACTACTTGCCTTGAGCAAGCTCCATGCCAGGTCTTTCTTCCTCTGTCGACAGCGGCGCGCGGCAAGTTTGTTCCGATCACGACGTATTTGGCGTCGTCTTTCTTCCTTTTCCTCCGACAACTGTTGTACGCAAATATAGAAGAGAACAATGGTTAAGAAGAATTTGTTTCATCATCGGTTTGCCAAATTAAGCGCTCCTCCACCGACACAGTTTTGTCGTAAGTCTCATGCCATGAAATATTACATTTACGTGCACATACATCGCTGACATCAGGTCAAGTGGTAATCTCATCGGTGGAACCATACGCGACAAGCTCCAGAAATAATAATGTGCACTAGGAAGTCGTTGGCTTATCAACAGGCCAGCCGTTGTTATGCATGTATACTATTGTGTAAATCATGGTTTAAAATTACTCATAGGCATACAACTGGTATTTACAGTCTCAGCAGAACACGCAATAACTTAATTTATCGTTCCAAATTAAACTTTGTATCTTTCGCTTAGTTTCCTCAGGTTTAGCGTTTTTGTACTGGAAAAGTTATTTATGTCATTGTTTCCATAACTATTCAAAGAATAGTAATAATGTTGAGTCTATGCCGTATGCACCATAGACAGTTAACCAAAAACTAATAATTTGCAAGTACAACGAAAAATATCATGCGAGTACTTTACAAGAAACATATGGGAGAACACACGCTGACTGATTGTTACCGCCGTTTTAATAGATAGCCTGACATCAAAAAGTCATAAACACTAGTTTCCTATACAAACCAGTGGGGCACGTATCCATTGCGTAGCTTTTCTCGTCGTTGCCATTGGCAACGCGTTAACAACGTGTTCCCAGTTCGCCTGTCGATCTAGTTTGTGTATCGTTTTGCTAAACAGTACTAAATTGTCAAAAATTTAGTATATCTGTTATCCTAAAATGTCAATGTAACTAACATTTTTATGCTATGAGTCAAATGTCACAGTTAAGTGGTATGTTATTGACAAAGATCAACATTACAGGTTGACCTTTGCTGTCATCACAACACCCATCCGCGACCTTCTGCTGGAAAGAGACGCCCAGCGCGCTCGTGTTTGATTACTAGGGCAAAGGGCATCTGACGTGTGTCACACACATTTCATTTTGTCGTGTATCGAACTATAGTTCTTTTAAAAAGTACAGTTCATTCGTTATAGTGCATACTAGCAATGCCAATACTAACAGTAGTTGGATTAAATCTGAACATTAGTTAAACACTCCATGGACACATTCGTGCGTTCAATAATTAATATTGATAAAATTTTGATGTAATTTAAGGGCGACTTAAGTTATTTATTGTGAATTAATTAATATATCACCCCAGAATGCATCAGGTTGGTATGCTTTATCTGTCTGTCCATGTTGTCGAGTATGCATCATGCTATTGCAGTGGTAGTTATTTGTAACATTACCATAACGACTAGAGTACGTCTCCTCTTCCAGAAACCGCCCGAGCGAAGCCTGACACTGCGGAGAGAGAAATGCACATTCAACCAGTCCACCGTACGCTTCTTTGGGTTCCAGTTCTCGGATCAAGGTCTCTCTGCCGATCCAGCCAAGATAGAAGCCATTGTTGCGCTTGACACCCCACGAGACGCTGGCGAGCTACGCAGTCTACTGGGAATGACCAACTACTGCGCAAGATTCGTTCCGCACTACTCTGACATCACCGAACCTATATGCAGACTGACACGCAAGGCAGACAATGGTGAATCAGTCAAGTGGGAATGGACAACTGGCTAAGAAGAAGCATTTGACAAACTCAAACGAGCACTGGCTGTGGAACCAGTGATGGGCTACTTCGACTCACACACAAAGACAGATATCGTACTGGATGCCAGCCCAGTGGGTTTGTCTGCGATTCTCACACAGTACACGGACACCCCTGAAGACGGTTGTGTGATTGCATTCGCGATCCGCGTCCTCTCAAGCGTTGTGCATTGATACCCTCAAAATGACCGTGACGGTCTGGCTGTTGTGTGGGGCTGTGAACAATTCCACCTCTACATCTATGGCAAACCAGTCACTGTCATCACAGATCACAAGCCACTCGTGTCAATCTACAACACTCCAAAGTCGAAACCACCACTGCAACTAGAGAGATACGCCCTCAGACTCGAGGCAAATCAATTCAAAGTGATGTACAAGCCAGGAGCTAGCAACACTGCTGAGTATCTCTCACGACATCCTGTGCAATGTTTCTAGAATAAATTAAATGCGCAACTCTCGAAGATGCGACCTTGCAGGAAGTAGCAAGTCGCATTAGAAATGGACAGTGGAAGGAACCATGTCCTACCGGAGCAGATGCTGCAGCATTATCACCTTTCAAGAACATCACAGATGAACTCACTCTGCGGCCGGACAATGATCTCATACTCCGAGGAACCAGACTCGTCATTTCACACACACTACAAGCTCGAACACTAACCATCGCACACGAAGGACATCAAGGTCTTGTCGAAACAAAGCAACTACTGAGAGAGAATGTGTGGTTCCCAGACATCGACCACCAAGCTGAAGTGCTGTTGGAAGGTTGCCTGGCATGTCAAGCCACCACACCCACCAAGACCGCTCTTAAGCAACCACTGAAAATGGCCGAACTCCCACCAGGACCATGGCTTCATGTCTCTGTCGAGTTCTGGGGTCCAACGTCAGATGACACGTACGTGCTGGTCATCGTGGATGAGTATTCACGGTACCCTGTGGTAGACACTGTCTCTTCTACATCATCCGCCATTGTAATTCCAGTGCTTGGCAAGATCTTCTCTATGTTCGGCATAGAGACGCGCCAATATGACGGATTATGTGTCAACATAATTTCACGGTGGAACACATGCATTCACACGTGGGACATAATAACGCCCGTGAATCTTGTGATGTTAGTCGTAGAAGAATGATATCATAGTTATTTTATGTTATATTCTGGTAGAACTGCAACGTGATTGCAAAGTTTTAGTTTTAGAACTGCAAAGTGATTGCAACGTTTTAGTCGTAGAAAATCATACAGATGTGAATACTTGCATTGAACACACTAGGCTGGGGCAGTGCAATAACTCAAGGAAATGTAATACTGCATTAACTAACCGATTTTCTGTGATAGAAACAATGAACTTGATTACTAAAGACAATGGACTTGATTACCAAAGACAATGGATTACCAAAGATGCTGCATTCGATCCGTAACATTTAATAGCGATTCTATCCGTTTAACTTTGAAACTCTAGACGATTTTTACACGTTGAACACTCATATTTGTTTTGATTTATTGATGATTATTAATCTTTGAAATCTGAACGCTGAAAGTACAAGCGTAACACTAATTTACCATTAATTGTATGATGCACGTTAGCAATGTTATTAGTAGCTTATTCATTTGTCGACTGTAAACTAGAGATATTGGAGGTTCAATCTAAAGAAAGGAGGGATGTAGTATCCAATGTAACCATAGTCTTAGCAATTTAATAGCTAGGAAGCAATATACAGCTTCACGTACTTGTATGAGAAGATATTGCTTTGCTCTACGGCTGCGCTACATCTTCGTGTTGTTATTGTAAACTTACGTCTCCGCATAAACCACTATCCAAGAACGTTAAACATCACAAATAGGTTGATAATTTATCTTCTTAAAGTAATCATATTCATGTAAATAATCACATCTAAACGTGCATTAATCACTCTAGAATGGACAAGAGGTTCGACGACTTTGACCCGGATCTATCTTGCCGTGTGCTTTAACCCGACTTGTAAACACTGTTTGTAAATCATATTTCTGGTCAAACAAAAATTGAAAATGTTTCGATACTTACAAATTCGTGAACTGCAACTCATTATCTTTCTAATGAATCGAAAGACATGGCGATTACTCCAAATATTTACGTCATTTTGCTCATATTTCCTAAGGGCACACATCGATCGTTGGCATGTAAAATCGTATGTGTGGCTTCAGCGGTTTGGCTTGCGACCCGCAACCGCAGTTCCAGCAAACTGCCGTCAGATGGCACAATGCCGGCGGAAAAGGTATATTTTCCAGCGCTTATCCTCGCAAGCCAGGGCTGTTTGCCATGCAAAACTAGCCCTGGCAGATCTCGTATGCGAAGTGCGGAAGTTAGCTGAGTCAAACTAGTAAGTGCATGACTTCGCCAGTCGCTATTGAGTCACCAGTGAGAACAGCGCAAATACCCGACCCAATTTGAACTAGAAGACGGATAAACGACTTCGCCCATTAGCACGAGCAGCTGAGCGGTATTGTGTATTATAATAATTGCTTCTACTTCTTAGACACCGCATGTAACACGAGCCACGGTTGGTTGAAATTAGTTTTATTATGACCACATGATCTTCCGCCAAATACTGATCTAGTGAGCGATTTCATGGGCTGAGCTTAAATTCAGAGTTTCGTAAAGCGATCAGCCAGGGGGTACTGTTGGCTGGCACTGACGTGATCAGCAGCAGCGACCTCTGGCGCGCGAGGATGGCCGAGCTATGTCTGAACTACAGTGGCGTGCCCCCTAAACCTTTCTTAATGTGCCCTCCTTACTGAAGACGTTACGGCGGCGCAGCAGCGAAATTTTCAATAGCATCCTCACCTCCGTCTTCCGATGTTATCAGTCGAGTCGAGACAGTGGAGAAGCTGAACTTACGCCGGCGTGGCAGCCAAAAATTTTATTCGCCTACACCATTTGGTTCGGCCGCCTGTGGAAGTTTTTGTGACCCCGCCCAAACTTCCCTCTCTGGACACGCCCCTGACCACTCTTAGCTAAGAGTATTCCCCTAATGACACAACGGTGACATTAACATTAGCATAAAATGCTTGATTTTATTTTCATTAGATGACATATCAAGAGCAAATTAGACATGTGACAGCTATTTTCCCAACAGTCTGGATGGAATAAAACAGTCGAATGGAATTATGTGTCGTCACGTGTGTTACGTATCACTGTGATGTAACGTTTCACTGTATGTGGCTGTTCAACTTGGCGGTAGATTGCCAAAAAAAGATTAGAAGTTAAAATTATAATTCCCAAACATTCCTTCAAAGTTAACTCGGTGCATCTATTATAAATCAAAGCACACAACACAAAGGCACTCATTGTCAGCTGTCTGGAATTGCTTCCAGGTACGTTTACGTAAAGCGGTAGTGTAGTTAAAATGAAAGTTATCAGAGTTAATTAGACCCAAAACGCATGTCGCATTATAAATACTTGTTTACCTAAGTTATATAAACAAGGTAATCACGTCTCAGCGAGCTCGGCTAACGTGTTTACTCAATGTTTCACCGCTGGTTGTCCAGCAATAAGGTCTCGATGACGTCAGTCCAGTGTGCCTTTGGCGCACGCTTTTTCATTGATTGACGAACTCAGCCCATTTGTGTAGGCTTAACTGAAACGCTCGGTCTTTACGTCTACCTGGTAAATGTATACAACGCGCGGAGTTGTATTGCTTTGTAGTGTTACAAATATTATCAAGAACCGCAAGCATGGATTGTGTTTTGTCGAGGAAAGATTGAGGGAGCCCGCGTGGGGTCTATTATTTCAAGAATGCCGGAATCTTCACTGGAGCAAACTGTTTCAAGAATGCAGGCGTCCTCACTGGAGCAGACTGTATATAAGAGTTCAGAAGCGAAAGGTCGGTCGTGTTCCCTATGCTATGCCTATGGTGACGTTATAATTTACGGATTCATTACGTCGCTGTTTGTCTACGTCACAGTCAACATTATGCGCGAGACCTGCGTTTACATGATCTGTCTTGCATTACTAGACTAAGATGGCATGACATCTACCAGATCAATCTTTTCAGTGACATATTTTTATTTCGTAAAGACAAATGTTTGGCAGCTAGAATGTTTTGTTTTTTGTTTGTCTGCTGTCACAAACCCTAAATGGCGTTTTACTTCCACCCTAAATGGCCCTTTTCTTCCGAATGAGGATTCTTCTACGATAGTGGTTCTCGAACATTTTACTTTCTCCATAACGACCTGTAGCATATTTATTCCAAACGAAATTACACCAGGAGAGGATACACCTTTATTTGAAGTATATTGTATAGCAGGAAAGGTATACAGTTTTTAACTAAAAATTTAATTGATTCCACATTGCAGTGACAAACTTCTTTATGTTGGGTTTATATGTACAATGATAGCACATCGAAGTTCATGCTCCACTTGTGACTTTTTCATTATTTGGAATTTTTTTCCAACAACATTCTTTGTTAGACAGTATTCTTCCAAATATAAATGGTAGTTTTTTTTTGCAATTTTCTCCCCAAAACATGAATTACCATGGTCTTGTCACAAAGTACAACCAGCGGGTCTCCAAATTGAGTGACGCTTCTTCATCCTTGCTATTTTCAAGGATACTAGAAATTATTCTTTCACCATTGCTTGGGCATTTTGAAATCATGTGGATTAAGTGTATGTTTTATACTGCGCGAATTAAAATTACACAACGTCGTGTATCGATCCCATAAAATTGCCAAACGACCCCCAGTTTGATAACCACTGTCTACGGGTTTTGTGAAAACGTCCGCTTCGATGATACTTCAGTCGAGTTCGCCGAAACATTTAACCAGTAGAGCGAACAATCTGAATATTAAACATATTTTCTCGAAAACTCAGAACAAAATATTCGATGTATTTAATAATTTAAATAGTGGGTTCCCAATAAAACATAACAATGGCAATACCAATATTAAAACAATACCGGGTTATATGCAGTGTCGTCACAACACGTATGAAAAGCAGTACTGCTGATGTTGTTTAATCAATTAATCTTAAGAATAACATGTTAATGTGTCGTGGTACGTCTACTAAGTGCACGATTTGCGATTGAAAACATCGAATAGGTCGGGATGCCAAAGTTCAACAAAATGACTTTTTTGGGAAAAAAACTTACCATCTGGTTGTTCGTTGAAATGAACACATCGATATTATGAACCTGTAAGAAGAGAATCAATTCGAAAAGCTCAAGTGTCATACAGCTAAGCATTCCGCAGATTAAAAACAATATCTATGTATAAATATAATATAAATCGCATACCATATTTGTTCCAGCCAATGACGACGTGCTGTATTCCATTGCATCAACTGGTGTGTTCGTGAAACGTTGACCTCGAACGTACATATAGTTCCTGCGCACAGTGCGCTGTGCATTTTCTCGGAAGGCGAAACGCCGAAAATATCATAAAACGCTACTGTTTGATCCATTTACGATGAAACACGAGAGAGGCGGTATAATTAATCATGATAATAGGGTCTACAATAGTCGGGCGAACAAGAATGCACCAGGAACACACAAGAGTCGTGGTGATAAACGGAAATTAAAGGACATCCTGATATTTTCAAATAAACACCGCGTGTAATTGGACAGTTAAAAAATCCTGTAATAGAGTCGCCCCTTTATACGATGTCAAATTAACTCAAGCATGACTATTGATCTACATATGTGGACAGTATCTTTCTTTGTTGGGAACTTTTGGGAGTAGGAGAACACAGCATACCTGATGTTACTAATTCCCTGGTTCAAAACTAATTATGTTATATGTTACCTTTATCAAGTTAAAGCAACTACTAACCAAGTAATAACATGGTTATAAAGTGCGCAGTGGCGAACTGAACTACAACGGTGTGGAAGTGCCATCTGGTGATCAACGGATGAGAGCGCCAGTTTTCCAAAAACGCTTCGTGCGAAAACAAAAGTGAAACTGCCGGCGGGTTTCCTGGTCATGACTTGACGCTAATATGTCTTCTAATGAGAGCGCGCAGCTTTCATGGTAGATCAGTATATGTGTGTGTATATATATATATACACACACATATACTGATCTGATATATATATATACACACACATATACTGATCTGATATATATATATATACATATATATATATATGTATATATATATATATCTCTGTGTGTGTGTGTGTGTGTGTGTGTGTGTGTGTGTGTGTGTGTGTGTGTGTGTGTGTGTGTGTGTGTTTTCCTATCGCACCATATCCATTAATATTGTCGGAAAACTACCGCCGTCATACCGTATGAGAAAGCGTACGTTTGAACGACCTGGATCCGCGTCGTTACTTACGTTTGCCTATCCAAGTATTACTGAGGCGTGGCTGTACAACAAGAAATACAAGTACTGAACTTGATAAATTGAACACATGGTTTACAGTTAATAAACTATGTCTAAATTTATCCAAAATAAATTTTATGTTGTTTAGTAATTGCAAGAAAAAATTAATACAGAAATAAGCATTAATAAAACTACGATTGACATGGTGTATAAAAAAAAAATTCTCGGTGTATTAATAGACGACAAACGCAACTGGAAAGGCCATATTGCCATGATAAAATCAAAGATATCTAAAAGTATTAGACTGATGTACAAAGCAAGACATTTGTTAGATATAACCCCTGCATGATATTGTACTGTTCACTATTTCTTCCATATATAACATACCGTTGTGAAGTGTGGGGTAACAAATACAAGACTAATATTAATGATATCTACATGTTACAAAAAGGCAGTAAGATTTGTGTGCAATGTGAGTTACCTATACATCATTCAAATGTGCCATTTCTGAAACTGCAAGCAAGTACTAAAGATATTTGATGTGATTGAACTGAAAATTGCAATGATAATGTATAAGGCTCACAAGAGATGATTACCTGTAAATCTACAAAATATGTTCAAGTTAAGCTTGGACTCAGCCTATACCACCCGCCAAAGTAAAATTATAAGGCAACTTTTTGTAAGACAATAAAAAAGCTAACTGCATAATAATACATGGTGTGAAATTATGGAACATGTTAGATGATAAAATAAAGGCCTCTAACAATATTACTACTTTTAAGAAGTTATTTAGAAATAAAATATATGAGAAGTATACATTATTACTGTAATTCTATAATTAAATCATGGCAATTGCGTAATGTTTATCTTTGTATTAATTAATGACACATTTAGACAGATCTACTAACAGCGCTATATGAAGACATATTTTTGTATCTCTTAATTTTATATATATATTTTCAAATCTATTAATTATTACTGTATTGCATGTATTAACCGGAATGGGGACAGTGTATAGTAAGTATTACACTTCAACTGTGTCCATTTCTGCAAATGTAAAATATTGTTATAAACACATGTACTGTGGAAATAAATCATTCATCCATCCATTCATTCATTAAGATAGTTTCGAAGTGATTCGTTGATAAAAGGAAAAACAGCATTGACCTTTCCAAAAGCTATAAATATACTAAACAATATTGTCAACCCGTGAGCAACTCGTTGTTGCACGGTTTGGCCAAATCTTGGTACAGGTTTGTTTTTCGTTATGGTCTATTAAAATAATAGACCATAATTTCGTTTCACTGATGAGCCAATTCTAAAACTCATTAAAGATATTTTAAATGTAATATTCAGAGGGAAAACTGAACCACGGGTCCATTTACTACGGGGTGTACATTTACAACGACAGGAGTGACCAGGTCTACTACGGGCATAAATATATTTATTCAAAACATATTGACCATGTGTTAACGAACCGTATTTTATTCGTACAATATGACCGTTAATTTTTTCACTTGATGGTTTCGGTTTCCATATTATGTATACATTTAATTAAAATATTGTTGTTAATTGAAATACACGCGAGCGGCCAAGATGTCTGAATAATATACATTGACCTCCGCTTAAACGTATTGCGCTTAATCACTAATGACCACCACAATATATCGAGTGCAAACCTCCGCGTACGCGGAATTTCCACTTCGCGTCAGCAGTCACGATCCATATAAGGCATGCTCATGAATATTTGGTACCGACCGTTAGACTTCGGTGAGTTTTATGGGGCAGCAAACATATCCAGCTGCTGTTTACGTCACGGATTCAGCAAAGAAAAGAAGAAGGAAAATGGAAATTGACAATCTATGGAAAGAACGGAGAGCGAATAGAGCGGCAGCCGATGTGAGATGGAATGATTTAAAAGTGAGCTTCATTGATCATGCGTGCAGACTTATATTCGGGCTCCATAATTAATCATCCAAGTGGCAACAAGCTAGACATTATTCGTGTAAACCAAGTTTGTTATCGTTTTTTTGCACTTGTAAGACCCGATGTAATCACACGAAATGCAAGAAATAAGTGGCAGAGAAAGCACTTATCAATGGGAAATGATCATGTTTTGATACAGTATATTTCTCGAATGTATATTAGCTTACAAAGAATTGCTTTAAGATGTGCCGTGAAAGCGTCCATGTAGTATCGTGGATCTGGACAAATATGTCATTGGCATGTCTGCACTGAACTGATAGATATGGAGTTGGGAACTGTGACGACGGCTTGTCTGTTTCTTGGGGCCAGGCTCAATGAACACGGAACGCGATGGCCCCACTCACAGTTGTAGGGAAACACCAAGTGAATTGTGGAATTACAATAAGGCCAATTATAGGGAATTATACACCCGTTGCATTTTATGAAGTAAAACATGACTATTAGGCATGACGTTTTTTTTTAATGATACACAATCTAGAAACTCGACGGTGTAACAACACTTAGCTAACGCTAATATACACTTCTAATATTGTAATCATGGAGCCAATACTTAACCACATCAGCCTAGACGAACCTAATTACCCATAATTACCATGTACGCCTGCACAAAACCGATTTAAATCGTTGAATGGTAGCTGAGCACCGGCTGCCCTATTTACCTAATTTCAGTGTTCGCATTTGGAAACAACACGGCCGTCACACACACAATATTCTCTAACACTTACAGAGAAGACATCACAATGTTGGGTCAGGGATACACCGCAAGGTGAACTGTAGAAGATAGTTCAATAGCTATGTCGCCGCATAAGTAATGATTGGCAAAAAGAAACGTGTCTGATGAAATGTCGTGAGAAATGTCATTTGTAACAACCTTTGTAACGACAACATTGATATGACGATATTCAGGAGGAAGACATTTTTGCATGATCAGGTATTGGAAATCGGATCTTCTGAGTGATCTGATAAAACATCATAAACACAATGTACGCGATTGTACTGGGAATATCCGAGATAAACGCCCGGACAAATCTACAACCAGGGCCTCACCCAGAGACCTGTCCACCCGTCCTGTGGACGGGTATACTCATACATTGCGTGTTTTGGGAGAAGGTCAAAATTATTGTGGACGGGTCCGTCCATGTCGTTTTTTGTGTGCGAGCCAGCCCGCCCATGCCATTTTTACGACGTCATTGAAACTGCCGCGAAGCCAGTTACAAAATCTACGGACACTGGTTTTGAAAATCGCCCACCCGGATCGCCTGGCCAGCTCCTCGACACACGCCAGGCCTCGCCTCGATATTATGCTAAGATAATTGTCACCTACTCGCTAGCGGCGACTTGCTAGGGTAATTGTTACCTACACGCTAGCGGTGACTCCTTGAAAGGCACCCGACACTTGCCTATCTATGTAGACTAAATAATCCTACGTGAGGTCAACATCAGGGCAGGGGGATACAAAAAGCACTTGCCGATTACGACGCGTTCTTGGAAAACGACCGGATTTGTGTTTTTGAACGGAAACTCAGTAAACGCTAAGAGTAGAATCACCAACAACGTAAACGATCAATGCTGTTTTTCCTTTTATCAACGAATCACTTCGAAACTATCTTAATGAATGAATGGATGGATGAATGATTTATTTCCACAGTACATGTGTTTATAACAATATTTTACATTTGCAGAAATGGACACAGTTGAAGTGTAATACTTACTATACACTGTCCCCATTCCGGTTAATACATGCAATACAGTAATAATTAATAGATTTGAAAATATATATATAAAATTAAGAGATACAAAAATATGTCTTCATATAGCGCTGTTAGTAGATCTGTCTAAATGTGTCATTAATTAATACAAAGATAAACATTACGCAATTGCCATGATTTAATTATAGAATTACAGTAATAATGTATACTTCTCATATATTTTATTTCTAAATAACTTCTTAAAAGTAGTAATATTGTTAGAGGCCTTTATTTTATCATCTAACATGTTCCATAATTTCACACCATGTATTATTATGCAGTTAGCTTTTTTATTGTCTTACAAAAAGTTGCCTTATAATTTTACTTTGGCGGGTGGTATAGGCTGAGTCCAAGCTTAACTTGAACATATTTTGTAGATTTACAGGTAATCATCTCTTGTGAGCCTTATACATTATCATTGCAATTTTCAGTTCAATCACATCAAATATCTTTAGTACTTGCTTGCAGTTTCAGAAATGGCACATTTGAATGATGTATAGGTAACTCACATTGCACACAAATCTTACTGCCTTTTTGTAACATGTAGATATCATTAATATTAGTCTTGTATTTGTTACCCCACACTTCACAACGGTATGTTATATATGGAAGAAATAGTGAACAGTACAATATCATGCAGGGGTTATATCTAACAAATGTCTTGCTTTGTACATCAGTCTAATACTTTTAGATATCTTTGATTTTATCATGGCAATATGGCCTTTCCAG
>CM034538.1:49395084-49483172 GCA_020002185.1 Paraescarpia echinospica | reverse complement strand
GACTTGTCCATCACACGGCCTATTGCCTAGCAACGAGGTCCACGTAGCCAGCAAAAATGGATGCCGAACACGAATAGAGTTCGGACATTCATTCTACTGAATAAACAGAATCAATCAATCAAACATGTTTTATGTATTGGTTTGTAAAGCTTGTTGGAGATCAGGTGCTTAATTTTGATTTTGTCGTAAGTCACAATAAAAAATCTGCCCGAAATCTCTGTGAAGCTTTCCCATTCCTACATTATTTTCATCAGTATTAAACTTATAATACTAATCTATTTATAATCGAACTAGCGTATATAGGGGGTAGATTAACGTTTTAGGTTAATGTTTTCCTCTTAGACGACTTGAACCTCGAACACCAAACTTTCAGGAATTAAACCCCTAGAATAGGACGTAGGACCTATATCTTTTCAAACTATCCTATATATGTCAAGATTTTCACATTTTATGGGGTAAGTCATTTGTTCGGAACGTAATACGTAATGTGCGTATCAGTTCAAGAACCACGCGCGCGTGGCAAATACTTCGGGAAAGTGGCCCTTGCGTCAAATACTTGGACATGGAACAGACGCTAAAAAATAATACTTATGCCTATACTCATGCCAATAGCAAAGTGATAGGAATATTATTTGACAATTCAATACTAACACGACTAGGTCCTATCGATGGACATGGACTTCACATTCTCTCCGACTTTCGTCATTTTAAACAAACAACGGGCTTTGGGTGGGGGTGACACTCATTATGAGCAGCGCCTGTGGCATTTAGCCCCTCACTTTTGATGTCGTAGATTAGCACTTAGATGTACTGTATATATATTTTATTGATTGTCTATTTGTATGCAGCAATAGTGTTTCTACACATTGCATTATAAAGATGGACTTTCTTGGTATGATTGATATGCATACCATTTGGCAATAAAATATGCCCATTACCAACTTGTTATATCCGTCGTCCTTTATTTCAACATCAAACGAGCTACAGGCACGTTAAATATACATATATCTACCTGTACAATGCATGACAAAACATTAATATAGTTATACTCGAAACCTCCGTCAAGCTTTGCGTAGGCATACCAAAAACGTTTACGTAGTGTGCAGTACCTTCAGTACACAAGCAGCATGACATCTGCTAAATCAAGATTTCCCGCAGTTCTCGCTTAAACACTTTTGCCTTCTTTTGTTTTTGTTGCAAAGAAAAAGACGGGAGCACGCAATTCACAGGGATATACGACGCAATATGTTGCAGCTGCGCGTGTTCGCCATCCTTTGTATGGCTTGACGGACTTTGTTGCGAGACAATAAATCACATGATGGATACATCAATTACGCACTGATTTATTAAAAGGACTGCGCGTATGTTTCAGTTCGTTTACCCATCGCGGATCAGTTTCTTTTATTAGATGCGAAGTATGTTAGTAGTGACGGAATGTGTGTTGTCTCGTTTTTCGCGAAATTGGTCTGAAAGATGAGGAGCAAAACATCCAAATGCGGGAGTAGTTTTAGATATTTAAACATCAGAAAATTTTATATGCGGCTAAATCAAACGAGGAGTTTGATTTAGCCACACATCTTTGTGTCCAACCAGACTGTGTAAGATTTGGAAAGATTTGATGGTCATATAAACTGGTGACACTTAATTTACAGACACATCACGAAATACCAATTAAATTTATTATAACATAACTAGGTCTGAATCATGTATTTGCTATATCCAGAACAATGTTTGTGAAGTGTTTTTTTATGAATGATCACCGAGAAATCAGTCACTTGTAGGTACGTCTCTCATAAACGTTGCGCAAACCACGTGTAACCGGAACCACATTACGTACCTTCTCTCTCTGGGTTTTCCGTTTATGTCTCATGTCATTCACAGTGTATCTGAATCACCGAGACACGGAGTGACACATATATTTTCTGTTTCAACTTTCAATTAGCCTTCTCCATCGTATGTCTGCACTTTCCAAAGGTAAATGTCCAAAATAATGTACAGATGGCGTTGTAGCGGGTAACAAAATAAATGTTTGTTCCAACCATAGCTAATTATAATAATAACAACATTAAGCCTAATTAATATGACATTATATACTAACCATTTATTTCCGTCGTCTGATTGGTTCCAACGATTACGCATTCGATCTTAATGTTTAGGATAATTAAGAAATGTGGAGGTGTAATCGGTGTTTTGAAAATGAGTAGTGTTTTGAGCGTTCGTAGGGGTAGTGTTTGGAAATTTACCGTAGTGCTTTGAGCGTACTTTCAAAACAAAATCCAACTAGTATATATATATATATATATATATACATATATATAGTATATCTAGATACTAGGCTATATTTGGCGGAGATAGATCGTTGAAATTGGTGGTGTATCAAAGTTCATAAACAAGTGGAATTACTGATTGATAAGTATTATTCTTGCCTTAATATCATTCATAAAGTAGCAGTAAACATATATTGAGTAGCAGTTGTGCTTAAAGTTAGTTAGATAAAGTATTTTAGGACACTTTAGTCTAGTGAGTGATAATAGGGTACGTTAGCCTACGGCTACGATAAGTTTGTAAACAAGATTTAACAAACCTCGTTATGTGGTAGAATATATAGGTGATAAAGTAACAACCATAAACTACCTACATAAGATAATATCTGTGTAAGTCAGTACCTGCTAGACATTTTGATAAGGTAGCTTTGTTGTTAAAATTAAGCATTTGCGATAACCGGGCGAACTAAGTTTATGTAGCTAGTGTCTCTCTTATTCGCTAGGGCGCTGTATAACCTAAATAAATAAGGCAGTCTAGCGTACGCAATCTTACGTAAAGTGTAACATTTATGCACAGAAAACAGTCTTCTTAAAGACTACATAGACAGTGAATAGTGTAAACACAGTTGACAAAACTATTTGAAATAGCTAATTAGATTATTATTATTAAATAAATTCTGATATGGCGCCTTGCAAGCGGCAAGTCAAGGCAAAGAGACACTTGGTGTGCGACGACTGCCACAGTTGGGTAGATTTTGCCCTATCCGGCTGTACGAAGTCATGGACAGAAACCAAAGAAGAGGGATTCACCTTTCAGTGCGTGGGGTGTTGGAAGGTGAAATGTCTGGAGAAAGAGGTAGCTAGGTTGGTAGATATTGTGAAGGGGATGGAGATGAGAATCAGCAAGGAGACAGATGGAATGGAGAGAGACGACAGGGATAAAGTTGGGAATACTGTGAAACTGAAGGAGCAGAGTAGTGGCAACAAGACCGAGGAAAGGAGACTGAGAGGAGGGAAGGTGATCGGAGGGGAAGAAAGTGGAGGATCGACGGCAGGAAATGTGACAGGTGTGAAGGTGGCAGGAGAGAAAGTGACCGTAGAGAAAGAGGTAGGAGGGAAAAAGAGACGGGAGAGGAGAGAAGGAAATGCAATGGGAGGAAAGATGACGGGAAGAAAGGAAGTGAGAGTACATGTGACAGAAGAGAAGTCGGGAGGGACGATGACAGGAAGAAAGGTGACAAGAGAAACAGCGTCAGGAAAGAATGGAACGGACGAGATTGTGACGGGAGAGCAGAAGACAGGGGAACAAGATTACAACCAGACAGATGCAAACCGTAGAAAGAGCTACTCTGAGGCAGTGATTGAGGGGGCAATGAGGAAAGAGAGGGTGTTTATGGGCGAGAAAAACAGATAAGACTCTAAGCGAGGGGGAGGACGTCGTTGTTTGTCTACCGGGGGCTAGGATAGAACATGTAACTGAAAGGGTAGAGAAGGTACTGGGGCATGGCAAGGGAGGGTCTATACTAGTACATGTAGGGACAAATAACGCAGAGAGGGAGGGAACAACTGGGATAGTTCAGAAGTACAGACAGTTAGTGAAGAAGTTAAAGAAGACAAGAGTAGAACAGATTATCCTCTCAGGAATTTTGCCAGTAATGGGAGGAAGGGGGCCGACATATAGAAACTGCAAGAGGATGGCGATCAACGCACTAGTTGAGCAGATGTGTAAAGAAGAGGGGGTGGGATTCGTAGATTTATGGGGATACTTTGTTGGGAGGGAAGATATGTACATGAGAGATGGCCTTCATCTAAGTGGAAAGGGGGCAGCAGTTTTCTCAGAGAACTTGCTGCAATCTGTTGATAGTGGGACAGGCTGCATCTATTTAAACTAGATTCGCAGGGGGGATTCACAGAGAAGCCTGAAACTGGAGGCATAGATAAAGACAGCAGAAATAAATCGGCAAAGAACAGCCTGGAAAACTGTTCTGAATCGGGATATAAATGCATTTGTTTAAATGCAAGGAGCATAGTAAACAAAAGAAGTGAACTAAACATTATGGTAGAAGATATTGACCCTCACATAATAGGTATAACCGAATCGTGGGCCACCACTGATATATCAGATGCCGAATTGGGACTAACAGGATATGTAATGTTTAGGAAAGATAGAATAGGAAGAAAGGGAGGTGGAGTTATTTTATATATTAAAGAATCTATCCAGGCTTATGAAAAAAAATAAAAAGAGAAGAAGATTGCGAAGAAGCTGTTTGGTGTAACATAGTTACAGGAAACTCAACGTTAACAGTTGGGTTAGTTTATCGAAGTCCAAACATAAGCATAGAAGAGAATGAAAAAATACAAAACGCTATAAGGGAAGTAAGCAAACGGAACTGTATTATTATGGGGACTTTAACCATGGGCATATACAATGAAAATCTCTACAGAGTATGGGGAGTGAGGACCACAAGTTTTTAGTTTTAGTACAAGATAGTTTCCTTTCTCAACATGTGCTAGAACCAACCAGGGGAGAGAATGTGTTAGACTTAGTTTTGTCCTCACAGAAAGAATTAGTTGACAATGTCAAGATATGTGAGCCACTGGGGAGTAGTGATCACAACCAGATACATTTTACCATCAAAGTAAAATCAGAAAGGAATAGTAAAAAGCAGTATAGGAAAAATTTCCACAAAGGAAGGTATAAGGACATGAGGAAATATTTAGCAAAGATAGACTGGAATAACACACTGTAGAATAAGACAGCAACCGAATGCTGGAATATCTTAAATAGTGAAATTAAGTGCATAGTCGATAAATTTGTACCTTTCAAAAAACAAGGGAAACGGTCTAAAAAGAAACACTTATCGAAAGAAGCCATTAGAAAATTAAGTATAAACAAACGATGTGGAAGTCATATAGATGTACTGGAAATGATGAAGACTACAACATTTATAAAGAAGCACTTAATCAAGCTACAGCTGAAATTAGAAATTCAAAGAGAAGCTATGAAAAAAATTAGCTAGTAATATAAAACATGACAGTAAGAGTTTTATGCGTATATTCGAAGCAAACAGAAAGTTCAGGATAAGGTCGGTCCTCTAGAAGATAGTGCTGGAAATACAATATCAGAGGGATTCTTAATGGCAGAAGACCTGAATGAGTATTTTAGTTCAGTGTTTACCAGGGAAGATATTAGTTCACTGCCAGTACCAGAGGCTAAGTTCAAGGGGGCAGATTCAGACTATTTAGGACAGTTAGTTGCAACCTCGGAAATGGTAGCTAAGAAAATAAGGGCTATGAAGGATAATAAATCACCTGGAGTGGACGGGATTCCGCCCAAACTACTATTGGAAATTGTAGAACAAATTAGCGTACCGCTTGCAACAGTTTTCAATTTGTCATTAGAAGAGGGAGTGGTTCCTTTAGAATGGAAAGAGGCAAACATTATACCGTTATTTAAAAAGGTTCGAGAAACAAGTCAGAGAACTATAGACCAGTGAGTTTAACATCAGTGATTTGCAAATTATTAGAAAGACTAATTAAAGATCACATGGTGGATTTTCTTGTTAAACATAACTTGATAAACCCATCTCAACATGGGTTTTTAAAAGCGAGGTCATGCTTAACAAATATGTTATGTTTTTGGAAGACATCACTAGGTGGGTAGATGAGGGATCACCTGTAGATATCATCTATTTAGATTTTCAAAAAGCTTTCGACAAAGTACCACATCAAAGATTACTCCTTAAGCTAAAGGCCCATGGCATAGGAAATGGTATAATAAACTGGATAGAAAAATGGCCGAATGACAGAAGACAACGTGTAGTAGTTGATGGGGAGGCTTCAAACTGGAAATCGGTATTGAGTGGGGTACCACAGGGATCAGTACTAGGACCTATATTATTCTTAATATATATCAACGATTTGGACGATGATATAACAAGCAAGGTGCTAAAATTTGCGGATGATACAAAAGTGTTTAGAAGGATTAAAAGTGATGGAGATAGACAGCATTTACAAGATGATCTTGACAGGCTGATCAAATGGTCTGAAAAGTGGCAAATGCTGTTCAATTTTGGGAAATGTAAATGCCTCCACATAGGACATGGGAACGAAGAAGTAGAATATACAATGGGGGGTACTGTACTAAGTACTACTGTAAAAGAAAAGGACTTTGGGTTAACCATTAGTGCTGATATGAAGGTTTCAGAGCAGTGCGGAATTGCAGCTTCAAAGGGAAATCAAATCCTTGGATTAATTAGGCGAAACATAACGTATAAGGAAAAAGAGCTAATAATACCGCTGTACAAAACAATAGTTAGGCCTCATTTAGAATATTGTATTCAAGCGTGGAGGCCATATCGCAGGAAGGACATAGATATGCTAGAAAGAGTGCAGAGGAGAGCAACTAAAATTATACAAAAACTGAGGGATCTTAGTTACGAAATACGCCTAAACAAATGCGGTTTAACAACACTAGAGACCAGGAGATTGAGAGGAGATCAGATAGAAGTGTTTAAAATATTGAAGGGTTATGAAAATATTGATAGAAACATTTTTTTCTCAGTTAAGAAAGATAGAAGGACCAGAGGACATGAAGCTACATTAGTAAAGGAGCAGTGTAGATTAGATATAAGAAAGTTCTCATTCTCACAAAGGACTGTAAATGAATGGAACAGATTATCTCCTGATTGTGTTGGTGCTAGTAACGTGAATATGTTTAAAAATAAAATCGACACACCTTAAAAGGGCGGGATACATGTAGATAAAAACTTTTGGACTCTCGATATGCCAAAAGGCTTCCTTGTCCACCTGCCATCCAGAGTAATTTTCTGGATGGCAATCTTGTTAAATCTTGTTAAATATATATATATATGTACATATATATATATATATATCATAATCAAATTGTATGTATGTATATATATATATATATATATCATCATCAAATTGTATGTATGTATATATATATATATACATATACATACAATTTGTATATATATTAGTTAATTATCTAAAAAGTGTAATATATTTAAAATACAAGAAAAATAGTTTGCCAGTAATAAATAACTACGATACCAATATTACCAGATAAAAACCACTAACTCTAATTCACACTAATGTTAACACAACCAATTAATACTAAACAGAACAAAAAAAAGGCAAATTACCTATATTACCTGGCTATCATTGTCTAACATATATTAGAAATATGAACTGATTTGTTTCAGCATTCCACAATGCAGTATAACTTATGAATATGTCATGACACTTTGACTGTATTTGTCATCCATAATACATGACACACTACATATTCTAGTGAAAGTTAAGTCTAATGCACAAATGTAATTACAGGTCTGTTTGACTTACCTACATAACAATTCTGAACACTACATTCTGACTCAGTCAACGATGCTTGTGCTGTTTAAGGTTTAAGTTCAAACATTATAAAGTTTCCGCTGTAAGTTCGAATCACCGAATGTATCGCAACATCTCACTGCAGTTTCAGCTAAGTTTGATGCGGTGCGAAATGTCCCATTAAGCGCATTGTGTTCCTTGACCTTTCACTCTGTCGTGCCTGGGTGATTTCGACCAGTGGGTGTGCTAATTTACACTGAACGTCAATTATGGTGAAGTTACCCTGTCCTGATAAGTTATAACTGTATTATATATCTAGATTTCATCGCCTGTAAAACGACAGCAGCCAACGAGGAAGTAAAATACGATATTTTCCAACCAATCGCACAACGTAAAGACGATATACGGAAATGGGTGAAACTTTTGTAAGACGATCACTTGTTTTGTCATGAACTCATTGTTTGCCTTTCAGTCAGTCTAATCTGTTCATGTCGGTTAAACATTTCGTCACGTGCCTTGTGGTGTGCCATATGTTTCAGCAGTCGCCCGGAAGTTGGGTTGACGACCCCGGATAGGGCGTGGGAACAATATTAACACGGATGTTTATGTATTGGGAGTGTCTTCGGCCTATCACGTTCCACTCGTATAAGGATAAACAAATGTGGTTTATATTATTATTATTATTATTACTTGTATTAGTAGTAGTAGTAGTTGTAGTTTGGTAGTCACCAGATTGAATAACCACCAAGCATTGCTTGTAGAAATATTACCCTTTAATGTTTTGACGTTTCTGCATGACATTGTTGAACACGTCTTGTGGATAACGTACAAATAACGGTTTTTAACATCCGTATAATTCACTTAATCCAATAAGCCCCTGTGAGATTGTAAATTAACCTTCGTGGTATATGGACCATTGTGAACAAGGAAGCTGGTTACGTGGTTAGTGATATTTACAATACTTCAACATTATTGAAATTTATTCTCTTTGCTGATGATACCGATATTTTCTGTTCTGGAAGTGATCCTGTACAACAAGAAATATAATTAGTGAACTTAATAAATTGAACACATGGTTTGCAGTTGATAAACTATCTCTACATCTATCCAAAATTAATGTTATGTTGTTTAGCAATAGCAAGAAAAAATTAATATAGAAATAAGCATTACTAAAACTAAGATGTATAAAACAAAATTTCTACGTGTATTGATAGATAACAAACTCAACTGGAAAGACCATATTGCCATGATCAAATCAAAGACATCTGATAGTATTGCATACATAAGTACAAAGCAAGATATTTGTTAGATATAACCTCCTGCATGATATTGTACTGTTCACTATTTCTTCCATATATAACATACCGTTGTGAAGTGTGGGGTAACACATACAATACTAATATTAATTATATCTACATGTTAGAGAAAAAGACAGTAAGATTTGTGTGCAATGTGAGTTACCTACATAATTCAAATATGTAGTGTTCACAAGAGATGCTTAAGTTTGTTATCGGTTTCTTGCCCGTGTAAGACCCGATGTAATCACACGAAATGCAAAAAATAAGTGGCAGAGAAAGCACTTATCAATGGGAAATGATCATGTTTTGGTACAGTATATTTCTCGAATATTTATTAGCTTACAAAGAATTGCTTTAAGATGTGCCGTGAAAGCATCCATATAGTATCGTGGATCTGGACAAATATGTCAACGGCATGTCTGCACTGAACTGATAGATGTGGAGTTGGGAACTGTGACGACGGCTTGTCTGTTTCTCGGGGCCAGGCTCAATGAACACGGAATGCGATGTCCCCACTCAAAGTTGTAGGGAAACACCAAGTGAAGGAGGACCATTAAATCCGAAGCAATTCTCTCAAATACAATTCATTGTAGTCTATGTTTTTTTCTCCAACAAGAGTCCATTGTAGTTTATGAGTTTATTCAACAGAGTTCGCGGTAGCTTATGATTCTACAATACATTTCACTCAATCTTGTTATTTTCTTAAACGGAATCCACTGTAGTCATACGCGTGTCTGGGGGCACGTGCCCCTTAGACCTTTGGAATTTTGCGTGCCCGTAGACCTTTTTGAATTGTCTCACGTGACCGTGCCCTTACACCCTTTGAAATGTGCCCCTGTTCAAGTTATAATAAGCTTAAATTACGGCGTCGCAGCAGCGAAATGTTCTCAACAGCACCCTGTAATAAATGCATTACTAATTAGTACGAGTTTAATTAAGGAATAAGTGTTGTATTGTGGGTGTTGGGGAATACAACACCTGCAAATTTAACAAGGTTTAACAAGATCTAACAAGATTATAATGTAATATATTAGTAATTAATATAGACGTACTTAAAAATAAAGTTATATTTAGTGAATTGTGGAATTACAAGAAGGCCAATTATAGGGAATTATACACCCGTTGCATTTTAGGAAATAAATCATGACTGTTAGGCATGACGTAGTGTGTAGTTGGTTGTGAAGGTGTGACAACTTGATAGAAGGGGTCAATGTATCATTGGATGTCAAGACGTGTGAACTTGATAGAAGTAGCCAATATGTCATTGGTTGTCAAGGTGTGACAACTTGAAAGAAATGGACAATGTGTCGTTGGCTGTCAAGGTGTGACAACTTGATAGAAGTGGACAATGTGTCATTGGTTGTCAAAGTTTGACAACTTGATAGAAGTAGTCAATGTGTCATTGGTTGTCAAGGCGTGACAACTTGATAGAAGTGGTCAATGTGTCATTGGTTGTCAAGGTTTGACAACTTGATAGAAGTAGTCAATGTGTCATTGGTTTGGCAAATTGATGGGAGTGGTCAGTGTGTCGCTGGTTGTCAAGGTGTGACAACTTGATAGAAGTGGTCAATGTGTCATTGGTTGTCAAGGTTTGACAACTTGATAGAAGTAGTCAATGTGTCATTGGTTGTCAAGGCGTGACAACTTGATAGAAGTGGTCAATATGTAATTGGTTTGACAACTTGATGGGAGTGGTCAGTGTGTCGTTGGTTGTCAAGGTGTGACAACTTGATATAAGTGGTCAGTGTGTCGTTGGTTGTTAAGGTGTGACAACTTGATGAAGTGATCAATGTGTCATTGGTGACAACTTGATAGAAGTGGTCAATGTGACGTTGGTTGTTAAGGTGTGACAACTTGATAGAAGTGGTCAGTGTGTCGTTGGTTGTTAAGGTGTGACAACTTGATAGAAGTGGTCAATGTGTCGTTGGTTGTCAAGGTTTGACTATTTGACAGAAGTGGTCAGTGTGTCTTTGGTCGTCAAGGTGTGGCAATTTGATACAAGTGGTCAGTGTATCTTTGGTTGTCAAGGTGTCATCAGAGGATATAAGTGGTCTATGTGTCGTTAGTTTTCAAGGAGTCACTTGTGTGTTAATTGATTATCATAAGAAAACGTTTTGTATTTAATGCTCGTGATTATATTGGAAAACAAAGATGATTCATTATACAACATTTACTCTTAGTATATGACACATACGCGTATATTAATACATACTGTCGCGTATGATTTTTATCACACTAATGCAATATGAAAGATCAACGGTGATGAGGTATTATTGTCATAATGTGACAGTGACAGCGAGAAGTTTGAAGGAACCTTGAAATTGAACAATCTATCTAGTTCCTGCGACAACTATGTATCTATGAAGAATCATAACATAGTTACACAGTGTCAATCCCTGAAATGCGCCTCATATTAGCGTTATCTATTCGAATAGACATAATAATAAGATCGCCTTATCAGTATGCTACGCATGCAAGTTCAGCTAAATTCAGATATAACTATATACAGGGTCTAATAACATTTTCGTTTACGACCTGTAGTTGTCGATATTTAAATTCGGTACTATTGGTCAACATCCGGCGACCACCCATCATTAAACGTGCTCGTTTCGCGTGTATTTATTAGATTTGAGCTTGAATTTTCTATGACGGCATTAATTTGAATGTTTCGGTCACTTTCGCTTGATGCTTCATTGCCCTGCGTGCTAGAGACATCGAAGTTCGTTCTATTTCCGGAAAGTCTGGCGGAGCGACAGACGCGCGCGTGCGAACGTAACGTTCCGGCGGTAGTTCTGTCTGTTTTCAGTTGTCGGATCTGATAGCGAAGCTCTGTGTTTGCGCTTTGAAGTCTCTCCGACTCCTGCGGAAGAGAAGAGATCATTGTTAAAATATCAGAAATCCATATATCTAGGTATTACCTTTATAATTTATAATTTGCAAATTGTTTTCAGTATGTAACATTACGGCTGAATTGGCATTATGCTTAACCAAAAGGACGTAGACTATTTAGATATGTTTGCATTGAACGCTCGTCTCTCAAGAATGGGCTTTCGCCCGATGGCGTCTACACAGTGTCCGTCAAGTTGACCCAACAAACCAAACAGCAACACAGCGAACTGAACAGACGCAACTGAAATAAGTCACCTGAAATACATACGCACGCACGCACGCACACACACGCACGCACACACACACACACACACACACACACACAACGCTAATCTGAATCAATTCGTTCAGTGATGCCGTCTGCCGGTAGCAATTATAGGCCTACTACTAGTGTTGGGGCACACTCTAAATTATCCGGACCTGTTCATGTAGGCGAGCCAAAGTCAGCTAAACGGGGCGTATGTTCGATGTAGTATATTGTACCACATCGGTCATACACCTCTACTGTCATGTATACGAAGCACACTCGCTCATGGCGTACACGTCAAGTCGTGACTACTTGCCTTGAGCAAGCTCCATGCCAGGTCTTTCTTCCTCTGTCGACAGCGGCGCGCGGCAAGTTTGTTCCGATCACGACGTATTTGGCGTCGTCTTTCTTCCTTTTCCTCCGACAACTGTTGTACGAAAATATAGAAGAGAACAATGGTTAAGAAGAATTTGTTTCATCATCGGTTTGCCAAATTAAGCGCTCCTCCACCGACACAGTTTTGTCGTAAGTCTCATGCCATGAAATATTACATTTACGTGCGCATACATCGCTGACATCAGGTCAAGTGGTAATCTCATCGGTGGAACCATACGCGACAAGCTCCAGAAATAATAATGTGCACTAGGAAGTCGTTGGCTTATCAACAGGCCAGCCGTTGTTATGCATGTATACTATTGTGTAAATCATGGTTTAAAATTACTCATTGGCATACAACTGGTATTTACAGTCTCAGCAGAACACGCAATAACTTAATTTATCGTTCCAAATTAAACTTTGTATCTTTCGCTTAGTTTCCTCAGGTTTAGCGTTTTTGTACTGGAAAAGTTATTTATGTCATTGTTTCCATAACTATTCAAAGAATAGTAATAATGTTGAGTCTATGCCGTATGCACCATAGAGAGTTAACCAAGAACTAATAGTTTGCAAGTACAACGAAAAATATCATGCGAGTACTTTACAAGAAACATATGGGAGAACACACGCTGACTGATTGTTAGCGCCGTTTTAATAGATAGCCTGACATCAAAAAGTCATTAACACTAGTTTCCTATACAAACCAGTGGGGCACGTATCCATTGCGTAGTTTTTCTCGTCGTTGCCATTGGCAACGCGTTAACAACGTGTTCCCAGTTCGCCTGTCGATCTAGTTTGTGTATCGTTTTGCTAAACAGTACTAAATTGTCAAAAATTTAGTATATCTGTTATCCTAAAATGTCAATGTAACTAACATTTTTATGCTATGAGTCAAATGTCACAGTTAAGTGGTATGTTATTTACAAAGATCAACATTACAGGTTGACCTTTGCTGTCATCACAACACCCATCCGCGACCTTCTGCTGGAAAGAGACGCCCAGCGCGCTCGTGTTTGATTACTAGGGCAAAGGGCATCTGACGTGTGTCACACACATTTCATTTTGTCGTGCATCGAACTATAGTTCTTTTAAAAAGTACAGTTCATTCGTTATAGTGCATACTAGCAATGCCAATACTAACAGTAGTTGGATTAAATCTGAACATTAGTTAAACACTACATGGACACATTCGTGCGTTCAATAATTAATATTGATAAAGTTTTGATGTAATTTAAGGGCGACTTAAGTTATTTATTGTGAATTAATTAATATATCACCCCAGAATGCATCAGGTTGGTATGCTTTATCTGTATGTCCATGTTGTCGAGTATGCATCATGCTATTGCACTGGTAGTTATTTGTAACATTACCATAACGACTAGAGTACGTCTCCTCTTCCAGAAACTGCCCGAGCGAAGCCTGACACTGCGGAGAGAGAAATGCACATTCAACCAGTCCACCGTACGCTTCTTTGGGTTCCAGTTCTCGGATCAAGGTCTCTCTGCCGATCCAGCCAAGATAGAAGCCATTGTTGCGCTTGACACCCCACGAGACGCTGGCGAGCTACGCAGTCTACTGGGAATGACCAACTACTGCGCAAGATTCGTTCCGCACTACTCTGACATCACCGAACCTATATGGAGACTGACACGCAAGGCAGACAATGGTGAATCAGTCAAGTGGGAATGGACAACTGGCTAAGAAGAAGCATTTGACAAACTCAAACGAGCACTGGCTGTGGAACCAGTGATGGGCTACTTCGACTCACACACAAAGACAGATATCGTACTGGATGCCAGCCCAGTGGGTTTGTCTGCGATTCTCATACAGTACACGGACACCCCTGAAGACGGTTGTGTGATTGCATTCGCGATCCGCGTCCTCTCAAGCGTTGAGCATTGATACCCTCAAAATGACCGTGAAGGTCTGGCTGTAGTGTGGGGCTGTGAACAATTCCACCTCTACATCTATGGCAAACCAGTCACTGTCATCACAGATCACAAGCCACTCGTGTCAATCTACAACACTCCAAAGTCGAAACCACCACTGCAACTAGAGAGATACGCCCTCAGACTCGAGGCAAATCAAGTCAAAGTGATGTACAAGCCAGGAGCTAGCAACACTGCTGAGTATCTCTCACGACATCCTGTGCAATGTTTCTAGAAGAAATTAAATGCGCAACTCTCGAAGATGCGACCTTGTAGGAAGTAGCAAGTCGCATTAGAAATGGACAGTGGAAGGAACCATGTCCTACCGGAGCAGATGCTGCAGCATTATCACCTTTCAAGAACATCAAAGATGAACTCACTCTGCGGCCGGACAATGATCTCATACTCCGAGGAACCAGACTCGTCATTTCACACACACTACAAGCTCGAACACTAACCATCGCACACGAATGACATCAAGGTCTTGTCGAAACAAAGCAACTACTGAGAGAGAATGTGTGGTTCCCAGACATCGACCACCAAGCTGAAGTGCTGTTGGAAGGTTGCCTGGCATGTCAAGCCACCACACCCACCAAGACCGCTCTTCAGCAACCACTGAAAATGGCCGAACTCCCACCAGGACCATGGCTTCATGTCTCTGTCGAGTTCTGGGGTCCAACGTCAGATGACACGTACGTGCTGGTCATCGTGGATGAGTATTCACGGTACCCTGTGGTAGACACTGTCTCTTCTACATCATCCGCCATTGTAATTCCAGTGCTTGGCAAGATCTTCTCTATGTTCGGCATAGAGACGCGCCAGTATGACGGATTATGTGTCAACATAATTTCACGGTTGAACACATGCATTCACACGTGGGACATAATAACGCCCGTGAATCTTGTGATGTTCGTCGTAGAAGAATGATATCATAGTTATTTTATTTTATATTCTGGTAGAACTGCAACGTGATTGCAAAGTTTTAGTTTTAGAACTGCAAAGTGATTGCAACGTTTTAGTCGTATAAAATCATACAGATGTGAATACTTGCATTGAACACACTAGGCTGGGGCAGTGCAATAACTCAAGGAAATGTAATACTGCATTAACTAACCGATTTTCTGTGATAGAAACAATGAACTTGATTACTAAAGACAATGGACTTGATTACCAAAGACAATGGAGTTGATTACCAAAGATGCTGCATTCGATCCGTAACATTTAATAGCGGTTCTATCCGTTTAACTTTCAAACTCTAGACGATTTTTACACGTTGAACACTCATATTTGTTTTGATTTATTGATGATTATTAATCTTTGAAATCTGAACGCTGAAAATACAAGCGTAACACTAATTTACCATTAATTGTATGATGCACGTTAGCAATGTTATTAGTAGCTGATTAATTTGTCGAATATAAACTAGAGATATTGGAGGTTCAATCTAAAGAAAGGAGGGATGTAGTATCCAATGTAACCATAGTCTTAGCAATTTAATAGCTAGGAAGCAATATACAGTTTCACGTACTTGTATGAGAAGATATTGCTTTGCTCTACGGCTGCGCTACATCTTCGTGTTGTTATTGTAAACTTACGTCTCCGCATAAACCACTATCCAAGAACGTTAAACATCACAAATAGGTTGATAATTTATCTTCTTAAAGTAATCATATTCATGTAAATAATCACATCTAAACGTGCATTAATCACTCTAGAATGGACAATAGGTTCGACGACTTTGACCCGGATCTATCTTGCCGTGTGCTTTAACCCGACTTGTAAACACTGTTTGTAAATCATATTTCTGGTCAAACAAAAATTGAAAATGTTTCGATACTTACAAATTCGTGAACTGCAATTCATTATCTTTCTAATGATTCAAAAGACATGGCGATTACTCCAAATATTTACGTCATTTTGCTCATATTTCCTAAGGGCACACATCGATCGTTGGCATGTAAAATCGTATGTGTGGCTTCAGCGGTTTGGCTTGCGACCCGCAACCGCAGTTCCAGCAAACTGCCGTCAGATGGCACAATGCCGGCGGAAAAGGTATATTTTGCAGCGCTTATCCTCGCAAGCCAGGGCTGTTTGCCATGCAAAACTAGCCCTGGCAGATCTCGTATGCGAAGTGCGGAAGTTAGCTGAGTCAAACTAGTAAGTGCATGACTTCGCCAGTCGCGACTGAGTCACCAGTGAGAACAGCGCAAATACCCGACCCAATTTGAACTTGAAGACGGATAAACGACTTCGCCCATTAGCACGAGCAGCTGAGCGGTATTGTGTATTATAATAATTGCTTCTACTTCTTAGACACCGCATGTAACACGAGCCACGGTTGGTTGAAATTAGTTTTATTATGACCACATGATCTTCCGCCAAATACTGATCTAGTGAGCGATTTCATGGGCTGAGCTTAAATTCAGAGTTTCGTAAAGCGATCAGCCAGGGGGTACTGTTGGCTGGCACTGACGTGATCAGCAGCAGCGACCTCTGGCGCGCGAGGATGGCCGAGCTATGTCTGAACTACAGTGGCGTGTCCCCTAAACCTTTCTTAATGTGCCCTCCTTACTGAAGACGTTACGGCGGCGCAGCAGCGAAATTTTCAATAGCATCCCCACCTCCGTCTTCCGATGTCATCAGTCGAGTCGAGACAGTGGAGAAGCTGAAGTTACGCCGGCGTGGCGGCCAAATATTTTATTCGCCTACACCATTTGGTTCGGCCGCCTGTGGAAGTTTTTGTGACCCCGCCCAAACTTCCCTCTCTGGACACGCCCCTGACCACTCTTAGCTAAGAGTATTCCCCTAATGACACAACGGTGACATTAACATTAGCATAAAATGCTTGATTTTATTTTCATTAGATGACATGTCAAGAGCAAATTAGACTTGTGACAGCTATTTTCCCAACAGTCTGGATGGAATAAAACAGTCGAATGGAATTATGTGTCGTCACGTGTGTTACGTATCACTGTGATGTAACGTTTCAGTGTATGTGGCTGTTCAACGTGGCGGTAGATTGCCAAAAAAAGATTAGAAGTTAAAATTATAATTCCCAAACATTCCTTCAAAGTTAACTCGGTGCATATATTATAAATCAAAGCACACAACACAAAGGCACTCACTGTCAGCTGTCTGGAATTGCTTCCAGGTACGTTTACGTAAAGCGGTAGTGTAGTTAAAATGAAAGTTATCAGAGTTAATTAGACCCAACCCGCATGTCGCATTATAAACACTTGTTTACCTAAGTTATATAAACAAGGTAATCACGTCTCAGCGAGCTCGGCTAACGTGTTTACTCAATGTTTCACCGCTGGTTGTCCAGCAATAAGGTCTCGATGACGTCAGTCCAGTGTGCCTTTGGCGCACGCTTTTTCATTGATCGACGCACTCAGCCCATTTGTGTAGGCTTAACTGAAACGCTCGGTCTTTACGTCTACCTGGTAAATGTATACAACGCGCGGAGTTGTATTGCTTTGTAGTGTTACAAATATTATCAAGAACCGCAAGCATGGATTGTGTTTTGTCCAGGAAAGATTGAGAGAGCCCGCGTGGGGTCTATTATTTCAAGAATGCCGGAATCTTCACTGGAGCAAACTGTTTCAAGAATGCAGGCGTCCTCACTGGAGCAGACTGTATATAAGAGTTGATAAGCGAAAGGTCGGTCGTGTTCCCTATGCTATGCCTATCAAAGACCGTATATCAATACAAGACGGTGCAGCACGCGCTACCTACATTGTTCGAGGAAAGTACGTAAGCAGTTCGTCCGCCATTCTGGAGTTGCGCTAAGCCAGACCATACGCCTGCAGAAAATGCAGTTCTTTGCATAATTATTGCTCAACATTTTCAACGATAACCTCAATATCTTAATTATATAAAAAGTGGTACAGCCTAATGATTTTTCTGATGAAACACGACGAAATTCAGTTGGCTCAATAAATAATTGCAATGTTTCTACGTGATTTGTTTGCTAAGTTCATTATTTTGAATTGTGATAGCTAAAAAACTTTCAGGATTACTTTAATAGCTTTCATTTTAGATGACGCATCACAGCTTGTTGATTATTCTGATGAAATGAGGTAACTGAATAAATACGTTAACATCAAGCGCTGCCGGTCGCGCAGGCGCATGCGCTTGCCTCCCGAATGGCGGACAAAAACCTTCAGTGCAGACTGCCATTTTCTCGCTCAGTGACGCCTCCTGTCCAAATAGAGGCTCCTTGATGCCTATGGTGACGTTATAATTTACGGATTCATTACGTCGCTGTTTGTCTACGTCACAGTCAACATTATGCGCGAGACCTGCGTTTACATGATCTGTCTTGCATTACTAGACTAAGATGGCATGACATCTACCAGATCAATCTTTTCAGTGACATATTTTTATTTCGTAAAGACAAATGTTTGGCAGCTAGAATGTCTTGTTTTTTGTTTGTCTGCTGTCACAAACCCTAAATGGCGTTTTACTTCCACCCTAAATGGCCCTTTTCTTCCGAATGAGGATTCTTCTACGATAGTGGTTCTCGAACATTTTATTTTCTCTATAACGACCTGTAGCATATTTATTCCAAACGAAATTACACCAGGAGAGGATACACCTTTGTTTGAAGTATATTGTATAGCAGGAAAGGTATACAGTTTAAAAAAAAAAATTTAATTGATTCCACATTGCAGTGACAAACTTCTTTATGTTGGGTTTATATGTACAATGATAGCACATCGAAGTTCATGCTCCACTTGCGACTTTTTCATTATTTTGAATTTTTTTCCAACAACATTCTTTGTTAGACAGTATTCTTCCAAATATAAATGGTACAGTTTTTTTTGCAATTTTCTCCCCAAAACATGAATTACCATGGTCTTGTCACAAAGTACAACCAGCGGGTCTCCAAATTGAGTGACGCTTCTTCATCCTTGCTATTTTCAAGGATACTAGAAATTATTCTTTCACCATTGCTTGGGCATTTTGAAATCATGTGGATTAAGTGTATGTTTTATACTGCGCGAATTAAAATTACACAACGTCGTGTATCGACCCCATAAAATTGCCAAACGACCCCCAGTTTGATAACCACTGTCTACGGGTTTTGTGAAAACGTCCGCTTCGATGATACTTCAGTCGAGTTCGCCGAAACATTTAACCAGTAGAGCGAACAATCTGAATATTAAACATATTTTCTCGAAAACTCAGAACAAAATATTCGATGTATTTAATAATTTAAATAGTGGGTTCCCAATAAAACATAACAATGGCAATACCAATATTAAAACAATACCGGGTTATATGCAGTGTCGTCACAACACGTATGAAAAAGCAGTACTGCTGATGTTGTTTAATCAATTAATCTGAAGAATAACATGTTAATGTGTCGTGGTACGTGTATTAAGTGCACGATTTGCGATTGAAAACATCGAATAGGTCGGGATGCCAAAGTTCAACAAAATGACTTATTTTGGAAAAAAGCTTACCATCTGGTTGTTCGTTGAAATGAACATATCGATATTATGAACCTGTAAGAAGAGAATCAATTCGAAAAGCTCAAGTGTCATACAGCTAAGCATTCCGCAGATTAAAAACAATATATATGTATATATATACAACATAAATCGCATACCATATTTGTTCGAGCCAATGACGACGTGCTGTATTCCATTGCATCAACTGGTGTGTTCGTGAAACGTTGACCTCGAACGTACATATAGTTCTTGCGCACAGTGCGCAGTGCACTTTCTCGGAAGGCGAAACGCCGAAAATATAACAAAACGCTACTGTGTGATCCATTTACGATGAAACACGAGAGAGGCGGTATAATTAATCATGATAATAGGGTCTACAATAGTCGGGCGAACAAGAATGCATTAGGAACACACGAGAGTCGTGGTGATAAACGGAAATTAAAGGACATCCTGATATTTTCAAATAAACACCGCGTGTAATTGGACAGTTCAAAAATCCTGTAATAGAGTCGCCCCTTTATACGATGTCAAACTAACTCAAGCATGACTATTGATCTACATCTGTGCACAGTATCTTTCTTTGTTGGGAACTTTTGGGAGTAGGAGAACACAGCATACCTGATGTTACTAATTCCCTGGTTCAAAACTAATTATGTTATATGTTACCTTTATCAAGTTAAAGCAACTACTAACCAAGTAATAACATGGTTATAAAGTGCGCAGTGGCGAACTGAACTACAACGGTGTGGAAGTGCCATCTGGTGATCAACGGATGAGAGCGCCAGTTTTCCGGAAACGCTTCGTGCGAAAACAAAAGTGAAACTGCCGGCGGGTTCCTAGTCATGACTTGACGCTAATATGTCTTCTAATGAGAGCGCGCAGCCTTCATGGTAGATCAGTATATGTGTGTGTATATATATATATATATATACATATATATATATATGTATTTATACATATGTGTGTGTGTGTGTGTGTGTGTGTGTGTGTGTGTGTGTGTGTGTGTGTGTGTGTGTGTGTGTGTGTGTGTGTGTGTGTGTGTGTGTGTGTGTGTGTGTGTGTGTGTGTGTGTGTGTGTGTGTGTGTGTGTGTGTGTGTGTGTTTTCCTATCGCACCATATCCATTAATATTGTCGGAAAGCTACCGCCGTCATACCGTGTGAGAAAGCGTACGTTTGAACGACCTGGATCCGCGTCGTTACTTACGTTTGCCTATCCAAGTATTACTACTGAGGCGTGGCTGTACAACAAGAAATATAAGTACTGAACTTGATAAATTGAACACATGGTTTACAGTTAATGAACTATCTCTAAATTTATCCAAAATAAATTTTATGTTGTTTAGTAATTGCAAGAAAAAATTAATACAGAAATAAGCATTAATAAAACTACGATTGACATGGTGTATAAAACTAAATTTCTCGGTGTATTAATAGACGACAAACTCAACTGGACCATATTGCCATGCACAACAAGCTAGACATTATTCGTGTAAACCAAGTTTGTTATCGTTTTTTTGCACGTGTAAGACCCGATGTAATCACACGAAATGCAAGAAATAAGTGGCAGAGAAAGCACTTATCAATGGGAAATGATCATGTTTTGATACAGTATATTTCTCGAATGTATATTAGCATACAAAGAATTGCTTTAAGATGTGCCGTGAAAGCGTCCATGTAGTATCGTGGATCTGGACAAATATGTCATTGGCATGTCTGCACTGAACTGATAGATATGGAGTTGGGAACTGTGACGACGGCTTGTCTGTTTATTGGGGCCAGGCTCAATGAACACGGAACGCGATGGCCCCACTCACAGTTGTAGGGAAACACCAAGTGAATTGTGGAATTACAATAAGGCCAATTATAGGGAATTATACACCCGTTGCATTTTAGGAAGTAAAACATGACTGTTAGGCATGACGTTTTGTTTAAAATGATACACAATCTAGAAACTCGACGGTGTAACAACACTTAGCTAACGCTAATATACACTTCTAATATTGCAATCATGGAGCCAATAACCACATAAGCCAAGACGAACCTAATTACCCATAATTACCATGTACGCCTGCACAAAACCGATTTAAATCGTTGAATGGTGGCTGAGCACCGGCTGCCCTGTTTACCTAATTTCAGTGTTCGCATTTGGAAATAACACGGCCGTCACACACACAATATTCTCTAACACTTACAGAGAAGACATCACAATGTTGGGTCAGGGATGCACCGCAAGCTGAACTGTCGAAGATAGTTCAATAGCTATGTCGCCGCATAAGTAATGATTGGCAAAAAGAAACGTGTCTGATGAAATGTCGTGAGAAATGTCATTTGTAACAACCTTTGTAACGACAACATTGATATGACGATATTCAGGAGGAAGACATTTTTGCATGATCAGGTATTGGAAATCGGATCTTCTGAGTGATCTGATAAAACATCATAAACACAATGTACGCGATTGTACTGGGAATCTCCGAGATAAACGCCAGGGCAAATTTACAACCAGGGCCTCACCCAGAGACCCGTCCTGTGGACGGGTATATTAATAAATTGCGGTTTTTTTGGACGAGGTCAAATTGATTGTGGACGGGTCGGTCCATGTCGTTTTGTTGTGCGGGCCAGCCCAGCCATGCCATTTTTATGACGTCATTGAAACTGCCGCGAAGCCAGTTACAAAATCTAAGGAGACTGGTTTTGCAAATCGCCCACCCGGATCGTCTGGCCAGCTCCTCGACACACGCCAGGCCTCGACATGCTAAGATAATTGTCACCTACTTGCTAGCGGCGACTTGCTAGGGTAATTGTACCTACCCGCTAGCGTTGGCTCCTTGAAAGGCACCCGACACTTGCCTGTGTCTATGTAGACTAAATAATCCTATGTGAGGTCAACATCAGGGCAGGGAGATACAATAAGCATTTGCCGATAACGACGCGTTCTTGGAAAACAAATCGAATTCCGCGTAATCGAAATTCGGAAACGGGATTTGTGTTTTTGAACGGAAACTCAGTAAACGCTAAGAGTAGAATCACCAACACCGTAAACGATATTGAATTTATTGGCGATATTTTTTATACAAACATGATTACTGTGCAACTCTATTCGTTTATTTTGGTGAATTTATGACGATTTTTAAAACGCGCATGGCAAATCGCTACCTCGTGAGTCGTGTCAACCAAAGGCCAAGACCGTGTATTTAATACAAGACGGTGCAGCATGCGCTATTTCCATTGTTCAAAGTACATAAGTGGAGCAGTTAGTCCGCCATTCTGGAGGCACGCCAAGCCAGAACGTATGCATTGACACACTTGGTATCCTCCCAAAAGGCGGGCAAAAACTCCAATTGTAGACTGCCATGATTTCGCTCAGTGACGCCACCTGTCTAAATATAGGCTCCGTGACCTTGGTATCAACCGACGTAAACAGGAACGCGGGCGAATAGTCCAGTAGAAATTGACGATGACCCGGACATTTTGGTTAAAAAGCCAATTTTTGTTTTAAGATTTCCGGAACCCAATTTTTCAAAGTTAACTTTGAAATAAAATATTACTTTTCTGAACAGAAATGGACTTCTTTTTTCACTTTTCAGCAGAAAATGCACCATTTGACAAAAAAACTGCTACTTACATTTCTGATCACACGTGAGATATGCATTCAGCCATGATCTCTGCCTTGCCTTCATAAATGGTAATATGTACACTGTACTTTTAATTTATTTTTATATTTTATGATTGGGTACACTAAGTATGATTACGAAATTTATCATGCTGGTGTATATATATATATATATATATATATATATATACTCATAGTCGCATGTCCTATCCCGCATCCGATGGCGCGTTCAATCGCGTGCCCGACCGCGCACGTCGTAGCATGTCTAATCAAAATTGGACCGACAAAAATGTGATCCTGGGTGAGGCCCTGTCTACACCTAAGAGATGCTCCAAACGTCGATGTTTGATACTACACGACACCGATGCAATTTGAACTCTACAACCAAACGCTCGTACACAAAACATGTCCTCTACCACCACACGCACGTACACAAAACTTGGCCTCTACCACCACACGCACGTACACAACACTTGATCTCTACTTCCACAAGCACGTACACAAAACCTGACCTCTATCACCACACGGACGTACACAAAACCTGACCTCTATCACCACACGGACGTACACAAAACATGACATCTACCACCACACGAACGTACACAAAACCTGACCTCTATTACCACACGGACGTACCCAAAACCTGACCTCTATCACCACACGCACGTACACAAAACTTGGCCTCTACCACCACACGCACGTACACAACACTTGATCTCTACTTCCACAAGCACGTACACAAAACCTGACCTCTATCACCACACGGACGTACACAAAACCTGACCTCTATCACCACACGGACGTACACAAAACATGACATCTACCACCACACGAACGTACACAAAACCTGACCTCTATTACCACACGAACGTACCCAAAACCTGACCTCTATCACCACACGGACGTACACAAAACCTGACCTCTATCACCACACGGACGTACACAAAACCTGACCTCTACCACCACACGAACGTACACAAAACCTGACCTCTATCACCACACGGACGTACACAAAACCTGACCTCTATCACCACACGGACGTACACAAAACATGACATCTACCACCACGCGAACGTACACAAAACCTGACCTCTATTACCACACGGACGTACCCAAAACCTGACCTCTATCACCACACGAACGTACACAAAACATGACATCTACCACCACGCGAACGTACACAAAACATGACATCTACCACCACATGCACGAATACAGCACTTAGCCTCTACCACTTCATGCACGTAAGCAACACGACTGTCTACGTCCGGTCATGAAGAGTGTCACTGTGAGTCATCAGACGGTCGTTGTCACAATCACATGCGGCGTACACCCTCGACTGGCTAATAAGTCGCCTGATGGAGAAACGTGGGACAGTTCGCAGGCCAGAATGTGCAGCCCTGACCGCAGTGAGATAGGAGAATGCGGCCTGGACTATACACAGCCGTCCCAGTTGCCCAGTTAGAGTTGTTCTAACAACACATTGGCTAAGGAGTTGGAGAAACGGTTTGTGTTGTTCTTGCGTTGGAACGCAGACTTCCCCATTTCGAGCGTCATGCTCTGATAACACTCAAGGATAACACACACCAACATCAAGTGATGGATGTCCGTTGTTCTTCGTAGTCTCTCGGACAACCTACACTGTGGACAGCAATTCTAAGTGTGATTTGGATAACTCACAAGTCGGTGTCACGGCAGGGTTTGGCGAGCTGGCATGTATGTTGGTGCTGGAGAGAGATGCCCCCTGCTGTCACTACGGGGACATGACCATTGACACCCGTACGAGTTGGTGGATCAAGCATAACATATTACAAACAAAACATCACAATCTACCAAGATGGGTTGTCCTTCATGTGGCCACCCTCATCGCGCAGGCGTTTTACCAGGTGTAAGGCGTTTGTACATTATTAGGCGAAACATAACGTATAAGGAAAAAGAGCTAATAATACCGCTGTACAAAACAACAGTTAGGCCTCATTTAGAATATTGTATTCAAGCGTGGAGGCCATATCGCAGGAAGGACATAGATATGCTAGAAAGAGTGCAGAGGAGAGCAACTAAAATGATACCAAAACTGAGGGATCTTAGTTACGAAATACGCCTTAAAAATGCGGTTTAACAACACTAGAGACCAGGAGATTGAGAGGAGATCAGATAGAAGTATTTAAAATATTGAATGGTTATGAAAATATTGATAGAAATATTTGTTTTTCAATTAAGAAAGATACAAGGACTAGAGGACATGAATTAGCAAAGGAGCAGAGTAGATTATATATAAGAAAGTTTTCATTTTCACAAAGGACTGTAAATGAATGGAATAGATTATCTGCTGATTGTGTGGGTGCTAGTAGCGTGAATATGTTTAAAAATAAAATCGACACATACCTCAGACGGGCGGGATACACATAGATAAAAGGGTCGGACTCTCGATAAGCCAAAGGGCTTCCTTGTCCACCTGCCACCTAGAGTTAATTCTCTGGGTGGCAATCTTGTTAAATCTTATTAAATCTTGTTACAGCAAGGGGACCTTTTACGATGTCCGTCCACTACAGCACATGCACTGCGCATGCGCTGCACGTAAAATATCATTAGTGAACAACTCTTGGTGTTTATTTTTCACGGATCACGTGTAATATATTAATTGCACGACATCAAACCATTTAAAATTGTCAAATTGATTAAGTATACAATAATTATCTCTCTCTTGGCACACACATGAAATAATGTATTTCCAGTATGGGTGCATTCAAGAGGGGATAAATGGCTGGCGACCAAACGTTACAAGGAGGGAGGAATGTTGTAGGCACCAGTTGGCAGCACTGCACATGCTGACCGCACACACCCTTTGCCCCTTTTACACACCACTGCACACCAATCTACAGTTTCAGCACGACTCAGCCTGTCGCGCTGTCTGATCATGACATCTTGAAAATTGTTCGGCATAACTTCAGCTTCCCCGCTGTCTCGGCTCCACTAATGGCATCGGAAAGAGAGAAAGATGGGAGAGGGAGTATCGTCGAAAATATATCGCCGTCGCGCTGCTGTCACTTCAGCTTCTCCGTAACTTTAGCTTCTCCGCTGCCTCGGCACGTCTGATGACATCGGAAGACGGAGTAGGGGTGATGGTTCTGTTTAAAATGTTCCCCGTTATAAACGGCGATGGACATCAATGTTGAACGAACGCCACACGATGCACGACAGAGCAGCGAAAATAAAGCGGACAGTGAAAGATAAGATAACTTATGCATTTCTACCAAAATAAGGGAATTTATAAAAATTAGGGATGTAACATAGACAGCTATTTTGGCTCGTGTGCAGAATACGCACCTATTCACTTACTTACTTACTTACTTACTTACTTACGTATGTATTTCTCATAACGAAACGACGTTATCTCGCGATGGTGGGTATCCGTGATAGGCTGCCAAATAATGTTAGGTTGGTTATGTGATCGCGCCAGAACTTGCCAATTGTAATTTTAGTAAATGTGTAGAGTACTGACTTTTAACAAGATTTAACCAGATTTAACAAGATTGCCGTCCAGAACTATAAGCTCCAGACGGCATACGGACAAGGAAGCCTTTGGCTTATCGAGTATCCAACAATTTTCCACCTACGTATAACCCTCCCTCGCCAGATAGCTTTTATTTTTGAACATATTCACACTGCTAGCATTTACACAGTCATCAGATAATTTGTTCCAGTCATTTATTGTCCTCTAAGAGAACGAGTACTTTCTCATATCCAACCTACACCGTTCCTTGACTAATGCTGCATTGTGCCCTCTGGTTATAATGCCTTCTTTCAGTTTGAAGAAAATATTTCTATCAGAATCCTCATAACCATTCAATATCTTAAACATAAATTATTTGGTATCCTCTTAGTCTATTAGTCTCTAGTGTTTTAAACCTACATTCTAATAGGCGTCTTTCATAACCGAGATCTTTCAGTTAAGGAGTCATCTTCTCCCCGCGTCCACGCCGCTTCTGTGCCTTTTACATATAGCCGTTTTTATTATCACATGACTATCAACTGCACGATGATTGGCCGTTGCAGAAATTTTGTTTGCAACATTGTTGACGTTCACCACACACGGACGATTTTTGTTGGAATGACAGCTTTTGTTGACAACAAAATTTAACATTCCAAAAAATCATTGTTAACAATAAATGCTTTTTGTTATCGGTCACCGCACACGACCAACATGTGTAGAAAAACAATGTTGGCAACATTGTTTGGGGGAAATATTGGCCGTGTGTGCACTGTGCATGCGTTAACGATGAAAATAAATTGACTTGTCCATCACACGGCCTATTGCCTAGCAACGAGGTCCACGTAGCCAGCAAAAATGGATGCCGAACACGAATAGAGTTCGGACATTCATTCTACTGAATAAACAGAATCAATCAATCAAACATGTTTTATGTATTGGTTTGTAAAGCTTGTTGGAGATCAGGTGCTTAATTTTGATTTTGTCGTAAGTCACAATAAAAAATCTGCCCGAAATCTCTGTGAAGCTTTCCCATTCCTACATTATTTTCATCAGTATTAAACTTATAATACTAATCTATTTATAATCGAACTAGCGTATATAGGGGGTAGGTTAACGTTTTAGGTTAATGTTTTCCTCTTAGACGACTTGAACCTCGAACACCAAACTTTCAGGAATTAAACCCCTAGAATAGGACGTAGGACCTATATCTTTTCAAACTATCCTATATATGTCAAGATTTTCACATTTTATGGGGTAAGTCATTTGTTCGGAACGTAATACGTAATGTGCGTATCAGTTCAAGAACCACGCGCGCGTGGCAAATACTTCGGGAAAGTGGCCCTTGCGTCAAATACTTGGACATGGAACAGACGCTAAAAAATAATACTTATGCCTATACTCATGCCAATAGCAAAGTGATAGGAATATTATTTGACAATTCAATACTAACACGACTAGGTCCTATCGATGGACATGGACTTCACATTCTCTCCGACTTTCGTCATTTTAAACAAACAACGGGCTTTGGGTGGGGGTGACACTCATTATGAGCAGCGCCTGTGGCATTTAGCCCCTCACTTTTGATGTCGTAGATTAGCACTTAGATGTACTGTATATATATTTTATTGATTGTCTATTTGTATGCAGCAATAGTGTTTCTACACATTGCATTATAAAGATGGACTTTCTTGGTATGATTGATATGCATACCATTTGGCAATAAAATATGCCCATTACCAACTTGTTATATCCGTCGTCCTTTATTTCAACATCAAACGAGCTACAGGCACGTTAAATATACATATATCTACCTGTACAATGCATGACAAAACATTAATATAGTTATACTCGAAACCTCCGTCAAGCTTTGCGTAGGCATACCAAAAACGTTTACGTAGTGTGCAGTACCTTCAGTACACAAGCAGCATGACATCTGCTAAATCAAGATTTCCCGCAGTTCTCGCTTAAACAATTTTGCCTTCTTTTGTTTTTGTTGCAAAGAAAAAGACGGGAGCACGCAATTCACAGGGATATACGACGCAATATGTTGCAGCTGCGCGTGTTCGCCATCCTTTGTATGGCTTGACGGACTTTGTTGCGAGACAATAAATCACATGATGGATACATCAATTACGCACTGATTTATTAAAAGGCCTGCGCGTATGTTTCAGTTCGTTTACCCATCGCGGATCAGTTTCTTTTATTAGATGCGAAGTATGTTAGTAGTGACGGAATGTGTGTAGTCTCGCTTTTCGCGAAATTGGTCTGAAAGATGAGGAGCAAAACATCCAAATGCGGGAGTAGTTTTAGATATTTAAGCATCAGCAAATTTGATATGCGGCTAAATCAAACGAGGAGTTTGATTTAGCCACAAATCTTTGTGTCCAACCAGACTGTGTAAGATTTGGAAAGATTTGATGGTCATATAAACTGGTGACACTTAATTTACAGACACATCACGAAATACCAATTAAATTTATTATAACATAACTAGGTCTGAATCATGTATTTGCTATATCCAGAACAATGTTTGTGAAGTGTTTTTTATGAATGATCACCGAGAAATCAGTCACTTGTAGGTACGTCTCTCATAAACGTTGCGCAAACAACGTGTAACCGGAACCACATTACGTACCTTCTCTCTCTGGGTTTTCCGTTTATGTCTCATGTCATTCACAGTGTATCTGAACCACCGAGACACGGAGTCACACATCTACTTTCTGTTTCAACTTTCAATTAGCCTTCTCCATCGTATGTCTGCACTTTCCAAAGGTAAATGTCCAAAATAATGTACAGATGGCGTTGTAGCGGGTAACAAAATAAATGTTTGTTCCAACCATAGCTAATTATAATAATAACAACATTAAGCCTAATTAATATGACATTATATACTAACCATTTATTTCCGTCGTCTGATTGGTTCCAACGATTACGCATTCGATCTTAATGTTTAGGATAATTAAGAAATGTGGAGGTGTAATCGGTGTTTTGAAAATGAGTAGTGTTTTGAGCGTTCGTAGGGGTAGTGTTTTGAAATTTACCGTGGTGCTTTGAGCGTACTTTCAAAACAAAATCCAACTAGTATATATATATATATATATATATATACATATATATAGTATATCTAGATACTAGGCTATATTTGGCGGAGATAGATCGTTGAAATTGGTGGTGTATCAAAGTTCATAAACAAGTGGAATTACTGATTGATAAGTATTATTCTTGCCTTAATATCATTCATAAAGTAGCAGTAAACATATATTGAGTAGCAGTTGTGCTTAAAGTTAGTTAGATAAAGTATTTTAGGACACTTTAGTCTAGTGAGTTATAATAGGGTACGTTAGCCTACGGCTACGATAAGTTTGTAAACAAGATTTAACAAACCTCGTTATGTGGTAGAATATATAGGTGATAAAGTAACAACCATAAACTACCTACATAAGATAATATATGTGTAAGTCAGTACCTGCTAGACATTTTGATAAGGTAGCTTTGTTGTTAAAATTAAGCATTTGCGATAACCGGGCGAACTAAGTTTATGTAGCTAGTGTCTCTCTTATTCGCTAGGGCGCTGTATAACCTAAATAAATAAGGCAGTCTAGCGTACGCAATCTTACGTAAAGTGTAACATTTGTGCACAGAAAACAGTCTTCTTAAAGACTACATAGACAGTGAATAGTGTAAACACAGTTGACAAAACTATTTTAAATAGCTAATTAGATTATTATTATTAAATAAATTCTGATATGGCGCCTTGCAAGCGGCAAGTCAAGGCAAAGAGACACTTGGTGTGCGACGACTGCCACATTTGGGTAGATTTTGCCCTATCCGGCTGTACGAAGTCATGGACAGAAACCAAGGAAGAGGGATTCACCTTTCAGTGCGTGGGGTGTTGGAAGGTGAAATGTCTGGAGAAAGAGGTAGCTAGGTTGGTAGATATTGTGAAGGGGATGGAGATGAGAATCAGCAAGGAGACAGATGGAATGGAGAGAGACGACAGGGATAAAGTTGGGAATACTGTGAGACTGAAGGAGCAGAGTAGTGGCAACAAGACCGAGGAAAGGAGACTGAGAGGAGGGAAGGTGATCGGAGGGGAAGAAAGTGGAGGATCGACGGCAGGAAATGTGACAGGTGTGAAGGTGGCAGGAAAGAAAGTGACCGTAGAGAAAGAGGTAGGAGGGAAAAAGAGACGGGAGAGGAGAGAAGGAAATGCAATGGGAGGAAAGATGACGGGAAGAAAGGAAGTGAGAGTACATGTGACAGAAGAGAAGTCGGGAGGGACGATGACAGGAAGAAAGGTGACAAGAGAAACAGCGTCAGGAAAGAATGGAACGGACGAGATTGTGACGGGAGAGCAGAAGACAGGGGAACAAGATTACAACCAGACAGATGCAAACCGTAGAAAGAGCTACACTGAGGCAGTGATTGAGGGGGCAATGAGGAAAGAGAGGGTGTTTATGGGCGATTCGATTATGAGAAAGACAGATAAGACTCTAAGCGAGGGGGAGGACGTCGTTGTTTGTCTACCGGGGGCTAGGATAGAACATGTAACTGAAAGGGTAGAGAAGGTACTGGGGCATGGCAAGGGAGGGTCTATACTAGTACATGTAGGGACAAATAACGCAGAGAGGGAGGGAACAACTGGGATAGTTCAGAAGTACAGACAGTTAGTGAAGAAGTTAAAGAAGACAAGAGTAGAACAGATTATCCTCTCAGGAATTTTGCCAGTAATGGGAGGAAGGGGGCCGACATATAGAAACTGCAAGAGGATGGCGATCAACGCACTAGTTGAGCAGATGTGTAAAGAAGAGGGGGTGGGATTCGTAGATTTATGGGGATATTTTGCTGGGAGGGAAGATATGTACATGAGAGATGGCCTACATCTAAGTGGAAAGGGGCAGCAGTTTTCTCAGAGAACTTGCTGCAATCTGTTGACAGTGGGACAGGCTGCATCTATTTAAACTAGATTCGCAGGGGGGATTCACAGAGAAGCCTGAAACTGGAGGCATAGATAAAGACAGCAGAAATAAATCAGCAAAGAACAGCCTTGAAAACTGTTCTGAATCAGGATATAAATGCATTTGTTTTAAATGCAAGAAGCATAGTAAACAAAAGAAGTGAACTAAACATTATGGTAGAAGATATTGACCCTCACATAATAGGTATAACCGAATCGTGGGCCACCACTGATATATCAGATGCCGAATTGGGACTAACAGGATATGTAATGTTTAGGAAAGATGGAATAGGAAGAAAGGGAGGTGGAGTTATTTTATATATTAAAGAATCTATCCAGGCTTATGAAATAAAATTAGAAAGAGAAGCAGATTGCGAAGAAGCTGTTTGTTGTAACATAGTTACAGGAAACTCAACGTTAACAGTTGGGTTAGTTTATCGAAGTCCAAACATAAGCATAGAAGAGAATAAAAAAATACAAAACGCTATAAGGGAAGTAAGCAAACGGAACTGTATTATTATGGGGGACTTTAACCATGGGCATATACAATGGAAATCTCTACAGAGTATGGGGAGTGAGGACCACAAGTTTTAGTTTTAGTACAAGATAGTTTCCTTTCTCAACATGTGCTAGAACCAACCAGGGGAGAGAATGTGTTAGACTTAGTTTTGTCCTCACAGAAAGAATTAGTTGACAATGTCAAGATATGTGAGCCACTGGGGAGTAGTGATCACAGCCAGATACATTTTACCATCAAAGTAAAATCAGAAAGGAATAGTAAAAAGCAGTATAGGAGAAATTTCCACAAAGGAAGGTATAAGGACATGAGGAAATATTTAGCAAAGATAGACTGGAATAACACACTGAAGAATAAGACAGCAACCGAATGCTGGAATATCTTAAATAGTGAAATTAGGTGCATAGTCGATAAATTTGTACCTTTCAAAAAACAAGGGAAACGGTCTAAAAAGAAGCACTTATCGAAAGAAGCCATTAGAAAAATTAAGTATAAACAAATGATGTGGAAGTCATATAGATGTACTGGAAATGATGAAGACTACAACATTTATAAAGAAGCACTTAATCAAGCTACAGCTGAAATTAGAAATTCAAAGAGAAGCTATGAAAAAAAATTAGCTAGTAATATAAAACATGACAGTAAGAGTTTTTATGCGTATATTCGAAGCAAACAGAAAGTTCAGGATAAGGTCAGTCCTCTAGAAGATAGTGTTGGAAATACAATATCAGAGGGATTCTTAATGGCAGAAGACCTGAATGAGTATTTTAGTTCAGTGTTTACCAGGGAAGATATTAGTTCACTGCCAGTACCAGAGGCTAAGTTCAAGGGGGCAGATTCAGATTATTTAGGACAGTTAGTTGTAACCTCGGAAATGGTAGCTAAGAAAATAAGGGCTATGAAGGATAATAAATCACCTGGAGTGGACGGGATTCCACCCAAACTACTATTGGAAATTGTAGAACAAATTAGCGTACCGCTTGCAACAGTTTTTAATTTGTCATTAGAAGAGGGAGTGGTTCCTTTAGAATGGAAAGAGGCAAACATTATACCGTTATTTAAAAAAGGTTCGAGAAACAAGTCAGAGAACTATAGACCAGTGAGTTTAACATCAGTGATTTGCAAATTATTAGAAAGACTAATTAAAGATCACATGGTGGATTTTCTTGTTAAACATAACTTGATAAACCCATCTCAACATGGGTTTTTAAAAGCGAGGTCATGCTTAACAAATATGTTATGTTTTTGGAAGACATCACTAGGTGGGTAGATGAGGGATCACCAGTAGATATCATCTATTTAGATTTTCAAAAAGCTTTCGACAAAGTACCACATCAAAGATTACTCCTTAAGCTAAAGGCCCATGGCATAGGAAATGGTATAATAAACTGGATAGAAAAATGGCTGAATGACAGAAGACAACGTGTAGTAGTTGATGGGGAGGCTTCAAACTGGAAATCGGTATTGAGTGGGGTACCACAGGGATCAGTACTAGGACCTATATTATTCTTAATATATATCAACGATTTGGACGATGATATAACAAGCAAGGTGTTAAAATTTGCGGATGATACAAAAGTGTTTAGAAGGATTAAAAGTGATGGAGACAGACAGCATTTACAAGATGATCTTGATAGGTTGATCAAATGGTCTGAAAAGTGGGAAAATGCTGTTCAATTTTGGGAAATGTAAATGCCTCCACACAGGTCATGGGAATGAAGAGGTAAAATATAAAATGGGGGTACTGTTCTAAGTACTACTGTAAAAGAAAAGGACTTGGGGTTAACCATTAGTGCTGATATGAAGGTTTCAGAGCAGTGCGGAATTGCAGCGTCAAAGGGAAATCAAATCCTTGGATTAATTAGGCGAAATATAGCGTATAAGAAAAAAGAATTAATAGTACCGCTGTACAAAACAATAGTGAGGCCTCATTTAGAATATTGTATACAAGCATGGAGGCCATATCGCAAGAAGGACATAGATATGCTAGAAAGAGTACAGAGGAGAGCGACTAAAATGATACCAAATCTGAGGGATCTTAGTTACGAAATACGCCTAAAAGAATGTGGTTTAACAACATTAGAGACCAGGAGATTGAGAGGAGATCACATAGAAGTGTTTAAAATATTGAATGGTTATGAAAATATTGATAGAAACATTTTTTTCTCAGTTAAGAAAGATAGAAGGACCAGAGGACATGAAGCTACATTAGTAAAGGAGCAGTGTAGATTAGATATAAGAAAGTTCTCATTCTCACAAAGGACTGTAAATGAATGGAACAGATTATCTCCTGATTGTGTTGGTGCTAGTAGCGTGAATATGTTTAAAAATAAAATCGACACACACCTTAAAAAGGCGGGATACATGTAGATAAAAAGTATTGGACTCTCGATAAGCCAAAAGGCTTCCTTGTCCACCTGCCATCCAGAGTAATTTTCTGGATGGAAATCTTGTTAAATATATATATATATGTACATATATATATATATATATATCATAATCAAATTGTATGTATGTATATATATATATATATATATCATCATCAAATTGTATGTATGTATATATATATATATACATATACATACAATTTGTATATATATTAGTTAATTATCTAAAAAGTGTAATATATTTAAAATACAAGAAAAATAGTTTGCCAGTAATAAATAACTACGATACCAATATTACCAGATAAAAACCACTAACTCTAATTCACACTAATGTTAACACAACCAATTAATACTAAACAGAACAAAAAAAAGGCAAATTACCTATATTACCTGGCTATCATTGTCTAACATATATTAGAAATATGAACTGATTTGTTTCAGCATTCTACAATGCAGTATAAATTATGAATATGTCATGACACTTTGACTGTATTTGTCATCCATAATACATGACACACTACATATTCTAGTGAAAGTTAAGTCTAATGCACAAATGTAATTACAGGTCTGTTTGACTTACCTACATAACAATTCTGAACACTACATTCTGACTCAGTCAACGATGCTTGTGCTGTTTAAGGTTTAAGTTCAAACATTATAAAGTTTCCGCTGTCAATTTGAATCACCGAACGTATCGCAACATCTCACTGCAGTTTCAGCTAAGTTTCATGCGGTGCGAAATTTCCCATTAAGCGCATTGTGTTCCTTGACCTTTCACTCTGTCGTGCCTGGGTGAATTTCGACCAGTGGGTGTGCTAATTTACACTGAACGTCAATTACGGTGAAGTTACTAGGGTTATCCCTGTCCTGATAAGTTATAACTGTATTATATATCTAGATTTCATCGCCTGTAAAACGACAGCAGCCAACGAGGAAGTAAAATACGATATTTTCCAACCAATCGCACAACGTAAAGACGATATACGGAAATGGGTGAAACTTTTGTAAGACGATCACTTGTTTTGTCATGAACTCATTGTTTGCATTTCAGTCAGTCTAATCTGTTCATGTCGGTTAAACATTTCGTCACGTGCCTTGTGGTGTGCCATATGTTTCAGCAGTCGCCCGGAAGTTGGGTTGACGACCCCGGATAGGGCGTGGGAACAATATTAACACGGACGTTTATGTATTGGGAGTGTCTTCGGCCTATCACGTTCCACTCGTATAAGGATAAACAAATGTGGTTTATATTAGTATTATTATTATTACTTGTATTAGTAGTAGTAGTAGTTGTAGTTGTAGTATGGTAGTCACCAGATGGCAACACTGCTCATCACCACCCACCCACTACTTGCACACACCATTGCACACCGATAACCCAGCCCTGTATATAAACCCCAACTGCACCCACACCCAGCGCGCCACTCCGATCCACCCGAGCAAGACATCCGACAGCCGATGCACTGGCTCAGGATCAACGGCGGCCACATATAGAAACACAACTGCACTCGTAACCGTTCGCTCTTTACCAAAGTAGTATTCGTAGCAGTAACAGTAGTAATAGTAGTAGTAGCAACAGTTGTAGTCGCAGTAGCAGTAGTCGCAGCAGCAGCAGCAGCAACAACAGCAGCAGCAGCAGCAGTAGTAGTAGCAGTAGTAGTAGTAGTAATAGTAGTAATAGTAGTAGTAGTAGGAGTAGTAACAGTAGTAGTAGTAGTAGTAGTACTACTACTGCTAGTAGTAAGTAGTATTAGTAGAGGTACTAGTAATAATAATAATTACTTTTGTACTGTCAATAACCTCGGAAAATCCGATGTCAGTGGTGCTACAAAACCAAAGGATTTTTAAAGCATTCTCATAATCATACATTAGAAACAATTACTACAGGAGTCCCCCAATGTTCAAATCTACGGCCATTGTTATTCCTAATATACATTAACGATCTAGCAACAGCGAGCACATTTTTGTCCAATCATGTATGCAGATGATACCACCTTGCTGAGCTCAGTAAATACTTTTATAGATGAACAAACAAATGACTCGGCTACATCCAACAATATAAACTCAGAATTGACTAAAATAACACACTGGCTAGCAGTAAATAAGCTGTCACTGAATGCTGCAAAACAAAACAAATTATTTTTCACTCTAAACAAAGAAAACTAAAGAACCATGAAATATCCAATATTAAAATCAATAACATATCGGTCGAACGGGTGACACAATTTACATTTCTTGGAGTTATAATAGATTCAAACTTAACATGGTCTCCTCATCAAAACTATATAGCTAACAAATTATCAAGGATTTGCGGAATTCTCACTAGATTAAAACACTACATACCAATACATATCCTAAAGATAATATATTCTTCACTAGTTATGTCACACCTAAGCTATGGGGTGGCAAAATAAACAAACGAATAAACAAACTTCAAAAACAAGCAATTAGATCTATATCAAACAGTAAATATAATTCACGCAGTACACCATTACTTCAAGAACTAAAATTAGTAAAAACAGATGACCTTTATAAACTATCATGCATGAAATTTTTCTACATATATAAAAATAAAACCGTCCCAGAATATTTCCTAGACATGTTCTTTATTAATGAGAATATCTTTAGACCAGCAAGACAAAGAAAGGCACCTCGACACTTTACCAATACAACAAATAATTTCCCACAATACTATAACTGTGATATTCAAATTAAACAAACTAATACGATATACTGCCGCCTTTGTATCAGACATACTATACCACATCTGCTTCAAGAAAACTTTCTTCCACAAATTGCCATGGAAAAAATTAACACCCATTCATACCAAGGCTTCGTAAGTTACTGCAAAACATATATCATAAGTAAATATGACACGCAATGTGACACCAATAACTGGTACATCTGCAAACAGAATATACCAGCTACTAGTTACTATTATTTAGGATTTTTTCTATATTTTATCTTTACTTCTCTGTAATTATTGCGTCATACCAATGATAATTTTATTTACATTCTAATCACACTCATACACATGTTAGAAAATTAAAATAAGGCATTTACATTGTTGACACCATTACGTAGTATTAGTTTTGTTAGAACTATTAGCACTATTCTATGTGCACTGTTATATATGTTTGTTTAAAACGTGTTGACTAATCAGGTAGCATTAACTATGACTACTGCTACTAAACCACAATCATTATGTATTCATAGAGACATAGGGAGGCCTGTACGATAGCGATCTCTCAGGTCTTAGTGCAGACCTCCCTGGATCATCCAAACTGCAAAATATGTACAAACTATTTCTTTTACTATGTATGTATATGATCTAAAAATAAACTTAATTTCACTTCACATAGCAAAAGATGGACGGAAGATGCTAAGACGCTACGGAGGATAGACAATACAATGGAGTATTAAGGTCACCTTCGGGATTGGGCAAAAGTCACTTCGGTAATTCAGCAATTAAGATCACCCTACAATAGTCACAAATTATTTCTGTAACAATACCGAGGAGGAAAATAGTCTCACTAATACAATCACCTCGCCATATAGTGTTTTTCTTATCAACGTGCATTCATACAGCTGAGAAACAGGCAGTGTGGGGATGCCTATGATCTTTGAAGCAATTTTGCAGATGCGAAGAAGCATGTTTTTGCTTGAGACAGACAAAGTAGGGAAGAAACAGATACTACAATACGTCAACACTGATTCTATGATGCTCCTGTACAACATGAGCAGAAGTTTTGGTTGGACGTGAAACGATCTTAGTTTCATTAACAGGTACAGTCTCTGCAGGCTTTTAGATTGGGGGCCAAAAACGTCAATTTATTATCAATTGTTACAACAAGATATGTTTATTCATGAAGGTGCGGAAATCGACGTGTTGCGATGGCAGGCCATACGAGCAAAAGTATTCACCGTGTCCATCACCATCCAGGCACAGCTCTCGGGAAAGTGTCTATCGTCGTGTGCAGTTTGTCTTTGGGCACGATAGCGCGAACGGTCGACTCTGCCTGCGGGTCCACGGCGAGTAGGCGAGCAATCTGTACGGTTTCCATCTCATCATAAGTCGTAGATGACGTTGCGGCTCTTGTCAATCTCTACAACGGTCTCGAACTCAGCGTAGGCGATGACGTTCACGGTGGTCGTCAGCGCATCGCGGAAATCAATTTCGATTTCGCAGGTTGCCTTTTTTAAATGATGGAAGCAGGCACCGTCGCATTCGTCGAGTGTGAGGTCCAAACCGAAGAAGATGTAGCCGTGTCGGAAGTCGGCGCGAGACAGTCCGTTCCCTTCGTCCTGCCATACCTTACCGGTCGAGGTGAACAGGTTGAGGTGGCTTCTGACGAAGAGGTCGTTGACGAAATTTGGTTAGAAACGTTTGGAGGGTATCTGTCGTCCGTCCATGTACACGGCGAGGAAGTTGATGTCGTTGTTCTTGGCGTGGAACGTGTTCTTCTCGAACGATCCGTTGTAAGCGTCCTTTTCGATGCAGCACCGCACGAGACGTTTCGGTAGGGTTCCGAGGAACTGATTACCGTGCGATTGCGAACGGGTTCCCGAGGGAATGGAGTAGATATTGCAGTCGACGGGACGCATCGGATACTTGGCTGTGCTCTTCTCGAGGGCTTTGATGTGCGCCAACTGCACGGTGGGATTCAGAGTGGCCTTCTTTACGAACAAGGTGGCGTTGACAATCTTGATCTTGTAGCCGGAGTTGCCTCTGCCGGTCATGAGTGCGAACGCGTTCTTGCTGCGTACCAGTCGTATCTTCACCTCGACGCTGTTGATGAGGAATTTATCTTGGAGGAACAGGTCCACGTGGAGATGACCCATCATGTCGACCAAGCTACTCCGAACGATCTTTTCTCGTCGAGCCACGAAGCCCGCATTGAATGGGTCTCCTGCGACGATTGCCCGTGTAATTGTGCCACAGCTGACTCGACAGTTGCGACGTCTTGGCATCATCGCCGTAACTCAGCAGCGTCTCGATGTAGGCGGGGATGTTGGTCGAGGGGGCCACGGGCGTTCCGTTCAGGTAGACGTCGACTTGACTGAACAGCGAATGGAGCCAATTATTCACCGGACTCACGGGATCGGCGGCGTCGAGGTCGGTTCCGTCGTGTCGGGTCACCTTCGTTTGAACGTGTAGCATCGTAATGGCGAGATCCAGGTAATCGTCTCCCGATCCGGGTATCACGAATTCTATCGGGCCGCCCGAGTCGAGAGAGGACATGGGTTGATGTTGCACCGTGTGACTGTCGACGATGTTGGTCTGAGTAAAGAGATCGAACTTGCTCTTGATCTTCTCGCACGATTGTCTGTGCATGAAAATCATCGGCGAATATGTCGAGCTCACGTTTCCGCTACGACGTTTGTTTCTTGCGCTGTCTGTGCTCGTTCTTTTCTTTAGGTGCTTGTTTTATACGCTTAAGAGCTCGCACGCCTGGGGTCAAGAGGTTAGTCAACAGCTTCTTACCGGCAGTCGTGACGCGACGTTTTGTTGCCGTTTTGATGTTTTGTCCGGACAACACGTCGTCGGCTATGCGCACGCCGGTCTTCAACGCTACCTTACCCAACGCCACGGCTCATCTCTTGATGAGCGGCATGGCGCTGCGTAGTAGTCCTCCGAAGAGACTTCCTAGTCCGTGACCTCGTTGGTATCGGGCACCTACAAAATAGGGAAGAGCACCACCCACTTGGCGAGCATAGTAATCGTTGTAATTCATCTTTAGAACAGTACCGTCCGTCGTCGTCACAAATGAAGTGTCACCGTCACTTAACCGAGCTCGAATGGCACGCGTCGTCCGGTATCGTCTGTTATATCTATCTCTATCGTCCCGAACTCTTTGTACAACACAGGCATATATTGGACGTTATCGAAAGATTGCGACACTGTGGAAATGTGCAGTCCGTAAATGGGAACGCATCGCAACAATGGTACGTAACTGTCGCCGACGACGCATGACATATTGTCCTGGCTTGCACAAGTCACTATTGCTGTGCGCCGTTGAGAGAGATAGAGAGAACTCGAGTTGTATTCGTTAACAAGGAAACACTGACAAAGAACATGTGCAAGATCAAATAAAACATCACGTTAATTATAATATGATTAATGACAGACGGTGCCGCAGGAATGTCCCGACATATTTGTACTTGATAATCCACCGAATTAATTGACAAGCATACCAGTAGGTTTGCCCAGGATATATGTACCTAATAAAGCGACGCTACTGTGTTCAACATGTTTTGAATTACCAGACTTTCCAAAAGTCCATCGCGTTGCCTAGTTACAGTGGTGATGGTCTTATGTTAAACAAAAGGGTTTCATAACCGACATTTGAAATCGTGAGAGGATGGCTGGACGTTGCATTTGTAGATGACCAAGTATACTACAAGAACCCCCGTGTGATTTGTGTAGAATAAACATGTAAGTAAGTAATTATTTACGCTGTTAGTATATAGATTATTTATTAACAGTGTTTTAGGTTAGATTTGTTCGCCGCATGCGGTCTAATCAATATCGCTAACTTAATTCATAATGATAGTTTTATAGTAGGGTATTTAATTTCACTATAACTTATCAGAGTGCATGAAGACTGTAAGGACGACGAAGAAGAAGAAGACAATTATGACGAATAGGACCATGAAAAGTGAGTTATATTTCTATAATTAATAAAGTTTTGTTAAAGTCTAATAATTTATTCATTGATATAATTAACCATCCAGTGATTCAACGTGGTAATGATGAACAAAAACGCTCGGTTATGAAAACCAGATGTCATTTGTCATTACCAACCATTCCTGCAATATCTTTGTTGTCCGAATGCACCTCTCATGATCGCAAACACATGTTGAGTGCATTCCTCCTTCCTGAAAGGTAGGGTTACACAAGTGTTTTATTAACTCTGTTTTGATCCGTAAGCAAGAACCTTTGTGTGAAAGAAAATGATTTGATGTTCAAAGTTTAAAAGTGTGCATTTGTTGATAATGTTAAACAGATGTCATTTGGTATTACCAACCGTTCCTGCAATTTCCTTGTTGTGAATGCAAATCTCATGATTATAAAAAGATGTTGAGTGCATTTACGCAAGTGTTTTATAAACTCAATGTTGATTCGTAAACAAAAATCTTCGTTTGAAAGAAACAATACTTTGATGTTCGGGGTTTAAAAAAACACGTTAATTAATAATATAGTAGACGTTTTATTTTATTTACCTGTTTCAGTTTTGAAAGAATGCTGTGGGAGGTCGAACATAGAAATATATTCGTATCCGTTCTGGAAGAAATTATGGTGGAATTAAACGGTCAGCCCCCACCACCATCTTGCACACAGATGAACCGGATTCTATATTTACATATAATGACGAATAAAGTGCAAAAGAAAACTTAAAATATGGTGTGTTCATTTTTTCATAGATTATATACCCGATAACCTCCCTTACACGCACTGCACACGAACGCACGCACCCACTAAAACGAGATCCACCATCACCACCACTACTCGCTAGGGTGGACGATACTTAAGGGATGTGACGTCACCTGAAGTAAGGCAACAGTCGCTAGGAGCGCTTACTGACCGGAAAAGAGTCGGCATTTTCAGTCCCTGAATTTACGAGGCCTGGTTTGAGGTTCGTCATCCACTCCCTAACTACTCCCATGGCCCTTTCTCTTCCTATATGTTCCTCTCCAATTATTGCGTTGATGTCTCCCACTACCACCACTACTCGCTAGGGTGGGCGATCAGCATTTTCAGTCCCTGAATTTACGGCGCCAGATTTTAGGTCCATCAACCACTCCCAAACTACTCCTGGGTGCCAATGGCTCTTTCTCTTCCTATATTTCCTACTCCAACTGTTCGTAAAACTCATCCTTGATTTCATCCTCAGTGTCCTCTGTTGGTGCATAGCATAGCATGCTATAACTGTCAGTTTTGCAAATTGGAGCTAAATCTTGCCTTGAGCAGTCTGTCGTTGATTGGCTTCCACTCCAGCAGAATTGTTTTCACCTTTTTCGTTACAATTATGGCTACCCCTCCTCTGTGATGATGATCTGTTCGCCCTCAATAAAGTATGTTGTGTCCTGATGACATGGTCTTCTTTCCTGAGTATGTCCATCGTGCCTCGCTCACACGTAAAGTTCAGTATTGTAATTTTCCAACTCCCGCACTACTTGCTGAAGCTTTCCTGCTGGATGCAATGTTCTCACATTCAAGGAGTCCACTCGTATCTTGGTTTTCGGCTTGAGGAGCTCCACTCTCTGGGTGTCAGCTTCCGATCGGGTTTGGCTGACATCCTTCATGATCCCAGCTTCCTGGGTAGCTTTACTCCTCGCACAATTGACGTTTTGTTCTTTGGCATTTGGTATATGTCGCGTACATTTTTTACGTGGTGAGTGTGCTAATCTCACGCACAACCCTCATCCGGGTGCTAATCTCACCCGGGCGTGGGACCAGCCATGGCGGAGTTGTTTTGGAAATTAAGAACATAATATTATCCTTAAAATGACCTGAGAATATTACATTTAGGCAGAGTTGGAACAGGCCATGTGTGCAGAATTGTATACAACTATATCTATGCTATACAATACGATTTTTGATAAATCTGATTTTATTGTTATCTATTGCAAGAATGTCGCTGGTTTGTATGGTGTGATTTATTGATTGAGGAAAGTGATTTTCGCCATACAGGCTCAAAACAACGTATCCGTCCTTTAGACTGCAGGATTTCAGGAGATATCCAATGAGAGGGTACTTCTTTTGAAATAAATGAATACGCAATTGGAGCATTTTTATTGAGTAAGGTTATAAGTACAACACAATATCCATACAAATCTGACTTATAATATAAGCAGTTTCCAAAATATCATCATTAAAGGCAGCAATGCCAATTTCATGTAGTATGTATAATATGTATGCAGGAAATCCTCTTTTTGGATTCTTTGACAATTTTGGTATTCTTGAAAAACTAATATCAGTAGCTACTGTGTGATGATAACAAGATCAAGGCAATGACCAGGAATAACGTGATCTTTTAAATCTATTGAGGACAGAATGTCATGGAAAGTCGTAGTTATTGTTGTAGGTGCATACAAATTAAGATTAAAACACCCCCACCCACCCACCCCCCCACACACACACACAGACATACACACACACACAAACAAACATATATGTATATATATATATATAATATATATATATGTATGTATGTATGTATGTATGTATTAAAAACGAAGTTGTCACATTATTAAGTTTTGGAAATTCTTCGGAGAAATTATGTGGCAGTCCTGGTGAACAAAAAAGGATGCTATACACCATAAAAGAAGACTGGGAGATCTCAACGTAAATTAACTTAACATTAGAGTGTGCCGGGGTAGATTATTAATTTTAAAATGATTAGACAACACAAAACACCTTTACCCCTCACAACTGAACATGATTGATTAGAAATAATCTGGTGGAGCAATATCATCAGCATCAGCGACACTTGCAGCAGGATTTTTCAGACATAACAAGAATGATTTTTTTTTAATAACAAATCAACCAAAGATGTCATCTTGCCACACACACACACACACACACACACACTATATGTAGACAGGGAGTGAGATGGAGAAAAAGAGGTACAAAAGAACCGATCGGGATAACGAAAAATAACATGAATTGAGATGAGAATCGGTGCAACAGTCTGTCTTACCCCTGAATATCTGCTCCCACCTTATTTCAGTTTATTAGTATATTTACAACATGTATGCTACAAGTTAAGATTTTTAAACTGCATTTTGTGTTATTTCAGAAGTTTTTCGGAGGTGGAAGATATTCAGAGTGGGGTAGATGTTCAGTGCATCTTACCACTCTTTCAAGATTTAACAAGATTTAACAAGATTGCCACCCAGAGAATTAACTCTAGGTGGCAGGTGGACAAGGAAGCCCTTTGGCTTATCGAGAGTCCGACCCTTTTATCTATGTGTATCCCGCCCGTCTGAAGTGTCGATTTTATTTTTAAACATATTCACGCTACTAGCACCCACACAATCAGCAGATAATCTGTTCCATTCATCAGCAGATAATCTGTTCCATTCATTCATTTACAGTCCCTATGGGACGATACTCTAGGATATATTTTCCCGAGGGAGAAGATATCCTGGGGAAAAGATAAACTGTTATACCTTACCGACTCTCAAACGTCAACGACGATTTCGCCACCCAGTCCGCAGCTGGGGGCCACACCGTTGAGTGACAGCAATGACTACTGTGTCGCCGTCTAGTGTTAGTTGTCAGATGAAGCGTTGATAGTAACCGAAACGTCACAAGAAAACAGTGAATATACAGCAAAATACGTTAATAAAATACCACCGTTTCACTGTCCGAGTATGGTTTAACCACACAAACAACCAGGGGAATAAAAGGAGTCGATCTAAACGCTTTTAAAATATTATGGTTGTGAATATATTTATAGAACTATGCTCTTCTTTAATTGTGTAGAATAACTAGAGGGCACAAAGTAGCTTCTGTAAAAGAACAGTGTAGATTTGTTATGTAAAAGTACTAGTTGTCCCAGAGGGCAATGATTGAATAAAAAAATTGATCTAATGATTGTGTGAATAATAACAACTATTATCTATAAAATCTGATCAACGTGGGCTACACACGAATGATACAACTGGGGACCCACTACAAAACAGTTGCCTCACTGTCCATTTATCATCTGAATATTATCCCTTTAAGCGGCGTTTTTGTTTAAAATATTGTTAAATCTAACAGGTCTTAATTCACGAATGGTGTGATATTAATTTGCAGGAACAGAAGAAACACGACACTAAACGACGGCAAGATTTTAAAAAGCAGCTTAGCGTGGACCAAGGCACATACAAAATGGACCGTAGGTCTATGTCGTCATATACATAAAACTGGCCGACTAGTAATTACACAACACTATGACTGCGTATGCTACACTTACTAAGAACAGTTATATGTGTATGTGTGTGTGCGTGCGTGCGTGCGTGCGTGCGTGCGTGCGTGCGTGTGTGTGTTGACATAAAGTATATACATCACAATTATTGCTGGTTCCAACTTGTCCCCACTTACCATTTGTAAACATGATGAGTTAACCTTAAAGGCGTTCTCACCATTGATGCTGACCGATTTATATTTACAAGTAAAGAGAATACATTCAGAGAAACGTGTACGCCATGCGAATACGATCGACCACGACATACTGCTGTTATGGTGATGCTTGGTGAATGAAATCCGCCATTTCATTGGAAACTTGTGTCGGTGTGTTGACATTTTGTTGATAAAAATGGTCTCTCTAGCTATAGTTCTAAGAGTGTACTAGTTAAGGCGACAGAATTGGAATGTGCGCAATTAAAGGAAACATCAATTCAATGACATTTTTATATAAGTGGTGTGACATTTGTTACCCTTACACTTTCTACTTATCGATGTTACTACTTTGCCAAATGTTGGCCTAATTGTTAGAACTGTTCTCATTTTAATGATTGTTTTACCTGTCAAGTCAGTATGTATAATTTTAAGCCAAAACAAACTACATTTATGGCATTATAGCCATTCTTATATTCTTCATCTGCGTAGCATAGGTTTTGAAGACTGATAATGAAATTAGGTGTGTGCGTATGTTGATAGTTTTGGGATTTGCAGTGCTTATCGTTATTAGGTGGCGTTGTGGTTGGACATTGGTTGTCATCTGACCAAAAATCTACAAGTATACTTAATTCATTGCGAGTCCAGTTATCATCCATTTTTCTTGGACGCTGCTATACCAAAAATACGTTACGTTGCTACATTGTCCAAAGAACTGCCGCGACACCACCTGTTATCGATTTAAGGAAATTCGTGACATGTTCAAACAAAGAGTTAAGCGAGTTGCGTCCATGTGTCGCTTAAAACCGTGTCTCATCCGGCTAAGTTTAGCTACTTACCTATCTATGATGGCCGAGAAGGGCCATCGCGTTTTTGTGTGGCAACCTGCAGCGCCATGGTGCGATGACGCAATGCGCAATGCGATGGGCGATGCGATGAGCGATGCGCGATGCGATGGACGATGTGCGATGCGATGCGCGTTATTCGTACTTGTATTTCGGCGCAACGCTGCTTTTATGTGCTACTACGGAACCCAGATTAAGTCATTAAACATCACTGCATTTGTATCGAAGATCGTCTCACGGAATATGTGTCAGTTTTTTTCCAGACATGGAAGTATTGGGGACCGAGGAGTAAATCAAGAAGCATAAATTATGAAAAGTTTATATTTTAATTTATATAAGGCATAAATAACATGTTTGCATTCTGAACAGATATTATGTCATTAATTAATAAATATAAACAAACAGGCTTCAAAACTGTTGGCTAATGTTAAACTGAGAAATACCTTAACCATCCCTGATTCATCGTGTCTGCAGGCACACAAAATAGTGTTTATATTTGCGATCAGGGATATCCAGATGGAAACAATAATTATTTAACAAATAAAATGTTGAATAGGTACATATTTCATGTTATAAAGTAATCTATTTCAGTCCCTAGTCTAGTTTTTGCGAAGAGGCTGCCTGCATGGCACCCGTTTTTGTTTGGCTAAATTAAATCCCAGTAGATGTCCGAGACAATATTTAGAAGTACAATCACATAATCTTTTGTGCACAATAACTAGATATGTAACCGTATACGTACAGTCAGCGTCATCAGCCATCATCACATGCTCTGAACACAAAAAGAAATGTGTTTAATACAAATAAAAAAAATGGCTGCCTAAGTCTCGTTTTCGGCGTACGCATGCTCATTGCGGCACCTTTATAATGTATACCATCGCATCGCGCATCGCATCGCCCATCGCATCGCGCATCGCATCGTCCATCGCATCGCGCATCGCATCGCGCATCGTCCATCGCATCGCCCATCGCATCGCGCATCGCGTCATCGCCCCATGACGCTGCAGGTTGCCACACAAAAACGCGATGGCCCTTCTCGGCCATCATACCTATCCTATTTATTTAAGTGCGACTTCTCTAGACGTAGGTAATCTTATTTACAATATTACTGTCATTTACCTAACGACGAACGACTACCTGCGGACACAATCACGATTGTAAATGTTTTAAAATAATAAATTATTTTTGAGTAAATCTAATGTGTTATGTTGTATACGTTATACATCTACCTTCATATAATGCAATGTTGTCGATAATTGCATATTAAACTTGCATTCTGCATATATATATATATATATATATATATATACATGTACATATATATATATATGACATTCCTCAACTCCATATAAACTTTGTTTCTCACAAAATGTGGCCGTTGGCCGAACCTGGGGAACGGTAGTAGTATAGTATGTCCATCTCAATGGATGGTGGAGCCGGCGCTGTGGTAGTGGCAGGTCAAAGGTCAATGTCAAAATCTATGTCAATGTCAAAATATGTGTCACCGTCATTGTCAAAATCTAGGTCAATGTCAAAATCTAGGTCAAGGTCAATGTCAAAGATCAAGTGGTGGATAGGTGGTGATGTCTACTCTGCGGTCTGCGCGTGTAGTTTCTACTCTTCAGTCCGTGCTTATTCGGCACTTCCACGTGACATTTCGGCACGCTCACGTGATCATTATGTTTTGTCGAACATTTATAAAAGGCCTGCGTTTGCTTTTGTGGTCATTATATCTTACATTTTGGAAGATGAACAACATTACTAGTGATAACGTCTGACGAGGATGGAGTTATGTGGAGGCCGTAAGAGGGCCGCAGGTCATCACGGAGTGTGGCAGGCTTGGTCCTGTCCCCTACGGAGTGGTCTTCCCACCTTTACCGACGACGTCCTCAAGGACACCGACCCTGGCACCAGTCTGTAAACTGTGCTGATTTCAGGTCCAACAAAGTTAACTGCAAAGAATTAAACAATTCTAGGTCCTCCAATGTAGCTTAGTACCTCATAGAATAGTCTCTGTGATGCCTTGAATCGATGTCCTTGTTTGTTGACATGCAAATTCCCGGATAACGTCTCGAGGAAATCATAAATGAAACCTTTCTCTTTCAGCTTACCAAAATATTCAACTTCTTCAAGATGGCAACATATCGCTTTAACATCTTACCTATCTGAACTTGTGCTTCAGGGATGGCATGCCAGCTTGGCACACCATTGTCTTCTCCAGGTTTCAAATCATTTATCAGAAGCTTGGCATTCATTATAAAGTGTTTTCCAGTGCCATCCTTCAAAGAGACACGATCACGATAAAATCCCATGCATGGCCAGTGTTCAACAGGGGTTCTTTTCTCAACTAGTCATGCATCATCAGGTGTTATTTCTGTCGCGGGCCTTTTCTGTGACTTGAACATAGTCATAATACTCCCTGTGTTGGCAAATTTCCTTGCATTTGTCGTGTGGCCGGATCCTGCGATATGTTATATAACATTCCACACAAGCTTTTTGGCCTCTGAACCAGAGAATGTGATGTGCTGCAGGCACGACAATACACATGATCTTTCTGCAACACCACGATGGTGCCTTTGTCAATCAATCGTATCTCCTGCCAAAGCTGCAGCCGCATCGTCACTGGAGATATTCCGATTGTGTGTGAAATTTTGTTGATGTTGTTGGGTCATTAGATGTTGTTGCAGATTGTAGATACCTTGGCGTAGATGACACAGATTTAATTCCTTGCAGAAGAGAGAACAATGGCACATAACTCTGCCCGAGTTATCTTGAACTGTGATCTTATATGTGACACCCATATCTTGTTCTTCTGAAGACAACAGTTTATCTGCACATTTCTGTAGTTTCTTTAGCCGAGCAGATTTACTTTTCTCAAAGGACGGAAGCTCTTCTGCCACTTGAGAGTTGGACGCAGTTAACGGAAGCTGATCTGCCACCTGGGAGTTGGACGCAGTGGTCGGAGGTGTCTCTGCCACCCGAGAGTTGGACGCAGTGGACAGAAGCTGATCTGCCACCTGAGAGTTGGACGCAGTGGACGGAAGCTGATCTGCCACCTGAGAGTTGGACGCAGTTAACGGAAGATGATCTGCCATCTGGGAGTCACACAGGATCTGGGCTATGGTAGACTGTTCTGGCAGTGAAAAGAAAGGAGCTGTAATATAAACATGATGGCTTCAGGACAGTGCTTCATATTATGTTTATAATACTTTTACTGAAGAACAATTGATTTAACAAAATTCACCAATTTTAACATTCACCAATTTCAGGAGTACTGGTCATTCAAGTTTCATGTAAGTTAGTAAGTTAGGTTCATTATATATCTTGGACAAACTTTACTGTATTCATGAAATACTGCAATACATCTACATCTATGTGAACATATGACGTGTTCACAGTAAACAATTGGACACCATAACAAGTACAATCCATACCATTTCCAGCATGACTTGTCCTGGTGTGTTGCCGCACTTGCCTTTTAAATGGGTCTTGAAACAGCAGACATCACAATACCCTAAACAGCAGAAAAAAATTACATTTAGGATAATTGGTTGTTATGAATAGGTGGTGCATCTGCACATGTATGTTGTTCCCATCATATGAACCCACAAACCTGAAAATAATCACTAAGCAACATTTACTTCTATTTTGTAGAAACAGACACACGGAAAATGATAAGATTTTAGATTGTTCTAAACTCATAGAAATTATGATGTCTATGTTTAACAATGATTGTGAATTCATTATAAATTGACCACTACAAGGGTAAATACACATCTCTAATAAATTTAAGCATTTGGATTTTAACATTTTTCAACTTGTGTACATGACATTTAATACATTATCACCTCAAAAACTTCAACAATACTGAAAGTAATTATATAGTATCTAAGTTAATATACATACTGAGATCACAGTCCACACGAAACTGATCTGCTGGTGTTGTCTCACATTGGTCATATAGCCACATATTGATGTAGTGCCAATGTTCCCTGAAAGTTGAGCACATGTGATGTGTTGAAGAACATTATACAATAATATACGTTGTTTTTAAAATGCAATCATGTATGCCCTGGCGTGCACAGTGTTCCCATATTAATATTATTCTCCTAATTTGAGTATATTATACTAAACCACACGATATAGGATATTCCAAATATGGGTAGAGATTACATTTCTGTGATATATACTCCAACATGGTAGGCAGAAAGTCAGATCACACTGACGGCAAAATAATATGCCAGGTTTTTTAGTACACTGGTCACACGACGTGATGATATACAGGCTTTTGAGACACATTTTGGTACTGAATGACACATCGATGACCGTGATGTAAACAAACGCTACATTTCAGTTTATCACAAAAAAATGAAAACAAGTATTATGTTTGAAATATCTGCAGAACGAAAGAATGTTTCTTGAGAGGTGAATATGTCAAATAACTATTCTTATCAGTTACCACATGAAAGATATCGAACGGCCTCGCGTAGTTTAAACATGTTAGTATGTTGCGTTACCACACAGTGGACCTTTTTTATAAGCAGAAATAGGTGGCTTCCGCATTCCGTGAAATTTCATTTTAAATGTTGGTCCTAAGTTTAAGAAGTCGGAAATATTTCACAGAAAACACCTAAATCTGTTTGCACTCCATTGTCGTTGAAACCACTGATATTGAGTCCAACAACAATTTCTTTGGGGTTTAAAATTTTGTAAAAACATAATTAAATTTAAGAGGGGCAGAAACTGGACCTAGCGCTAAGTTAATTGTCACAACGACAGACCAAGCTGCCCCGGCCACAGGCACAGTGAGAGGGGAAAACATACGCCCATCGGTATCACACAATACAATAGTAAAAAACTACACTGACAGAATGACAACAACACGTAAAATTACGTAAATTGTAATTTATGATATACATTTATAAATATGAACTTCAACATTTCGGTTGATAATCTTGAGTTATGGCCATGTCACACCACAGGAAATCAGAAGTGTCAGACATAAACATACTATTAGAGTCTAGCCCGCCATAAAATCCGTAATAGTCGGAAACCAGGTTCCAAATACCGTAATTCGCATAATTTTATGGCAAAATTGTATTTACGGTTACTTAGAGATTAGTCATTAGGTGTGAACATATATAAAAAACAAAGCATTCTGAAAGTTTGAACTACGAAAAAACGTAGAATTTAGTGCAACAGCCCTATACTTCCCTGCAGTTTTTGGCGATTTTATCCCCAAAACAATATGGCGAAGGCGTTGCTACGTAAATCACGTAGAAAAGAATGGTGAAAATTTTGTGTGATTGAAGATTTTTTTAGTGTGAAGTGTGATTGAGAATCCCCCACCAGGGCCCTCGTGCAGCTCTACGGGGTTTGGATACGACCCCTCAATGTTAGCACGGCAAAACGCAGATCTACTATAGCATGTTTATACATCATGCAGCACGCACAACACACACGATTTACGAAAATCCGTTCGAAAATCGATCTATAAATTCGGGTCACAGGAGACGGGAATTACTTTGACTCTTGCTCTACTCAATACACGCAATTCTAGGGATCTTGTTATTTCATTATTTTTCTGTTAAACAGAAGGGAGTCTCCATATTATAACAATATTGATACATTAACATGGAATTGTGCCGTACAATTACAAAACAATTCAAAAAAAATGTAAGTAAATCCACCTTTTATTGTTGGAAAAAAGGGTCATTGTGTCCATTGGATTCATGTCCATTTCTTGTGATCTTGTGCGGACAGTGCTGCTACCATGTGGCACTGAATATTGGCAAAACATTACATAATCTGTTTTAATGAAGATATTGTAATAAAGTAAAAAGCTAACCCCAAAATTTTGACCTTGTACTGTGACCTTGACATGACCTAGTTATTTGACCTTTAACGACCGTTGACCTATATATGTTGACAAGTGACGTAATTAAATGATTATGTTTGACACATGGGCTTGGTATGTTTATAAACTGTTGGAATGGAACATTTATGTACACATTAACTATAAAGTAGCATATTAAAGCATGAACTTGTTTAATTAAATTAAAGGTAACTTGTTTAAAAAAATGACCTTTGACCTAATTGCATGTATGAATATGAAATTCATTCTAAATTAATAATTATGGTATATTGTTCTAGCAAATTAAAAGTAACTAAATGTTTAACCTTGACCATAATAGCATATGACCTTGATACAACCTAGATAATAGACCTTGAATGAACACTGATTTACTTATGTTGACAAATTGCTTACTTAAATTATTTATTGTAACACATGGACTTAGTAACTTTATAAATCCTTGTAATTGATCACGTATACATATTGACCATAATTTTGGACATAAAATGGCATATTAAACTGTGAACCATTAATTACTTAATTTGAAGAAAAAAACTTGACCTCTAACATAATTGTTTATATTATTAATATCCAATTTATTTTACTGAATAATTATGGTATGTTGGTCGTACTTTGTAATCAATATTATTACCACCAGCAGCCATGAGTGCAAACGCATCCTTGCCCCGTACTATTCGAATTTTCACGTCGACGCCATTCAACAGATAGTGGTCTTGGAAGAAGAGGTCGACGTGTAGACGACCCATCATGTCGACGATTCTACTACGGTAATATAGGTCTTTATTTTTTGAAGACCCTTGTTTGCATCGTCGGTACCGTCCATGTGTCTAGCCGTATCTTTGTGCCACAAGGCACTAGTCAGTTAAGTCTTTTTTGCTTCTGCTCCGTGAATCAGTAACGTTTCTGTGTATGCACGATAAGGATAGGTATTCGTGGAAGGTGTTACAAGTCGTTCAAAGACACATCGACTTGACTAAACAGAGAATGCATCCAATTGTTTGCTGGTCCAACAGGTGCTCCTTGAGCAATGTCGTTCCCGTTTCCTTTTACTACACTCGCTCGCACTAATAGGTAAGTGTTGGCCACGTCAAAGTAGTCGTCTCCCGATCCGGGCAATAAAAATTCTATAGAGACCACCCGCACCTATCGAGGCAACAGGTCGATGCTCGACCCATTGCGCATGTTCAATGCTCGTTTGTGTCATCGATAAACTGAACAGGTCCAATTCACTTTTGACTCCCTCACACAACAACTGGTGGACACAAGCCATGTCTAGCCGAATATGTGGCCTCGGTGCATCTTCTGTCGTCTACGTATCTTGGCGACACTGGCCAAGGTTCTCGTCGGCTTGCGTTTTATAGTGCGGGAAGCATTGCGTATACCCGGTGGTCCATCGGTACTCGTTCCTAACACCTTATTAATCATATCCTTTTCGGTATCTTTGAGTTGCCTTTTTGCATATGATTTAATGCTTTGTCCAGACAAAACGTCACCGGCTACACCCAAACCGGTCTTTAATGCTCCTTTTCCCAAAAGCAAGGGCGCCTATTCTCATCAGTGGCATAGAACTTCGAGGCTATATTTGGCGGAGATAGATCGTAGAAATTGGTGGTGCAGAAAAGATAAACAAGTGGAATTACAGATTGATAAGTATTATTCTTGCCTTAATATCATTCATAAAGTTGCAATAAACATATATTGAGTAGCAGTTGTGCTTAAAGTTAGTTAGTTAAAGTATTTTAGAACACCTTAGTATAGTGAGTGATAATAGGGTAACTCACTTAGCCTTCGATAAGTTGTAAACAAGATTTAACAAACCTGATTATGTGGTAGAATATATAGGAAATAAAATAACAACCATCAAACTACTTACATAAGATAATATCTGTGTAAGGCAGTACTTGCTAGATATTCTGATTAGGTAGCATTGTTGTTAAAACTAAGCAAGGGCGATAGTCGGGCGGCGTAACCTAAATAAATAAAGCAGCCTAACGTAACGTAATTGATTGCATTTAAATTAGGTCACTACCGGTAATGTTAGCGTTCGTGACAGGATAAATAGTCGGCTGTGTAATTGAAATTTGTAACCTAAAGTGTGCTGTAATACACAGGAAACAGTCTTTATAAAGACTAAGTTAATTAAGTTATTAAACAAATTCTAATCGGGATATGGCGCCTTGCAAGCGGCAAGTCAAGGCAAAGCGACACTTTGTGTGCGATCACTGCCACAGCTGGGTAGATTTTGCATTGTCCGGCTGTGGGAAGTCATGGGCAGAAACCATGGAGGAAGGATTCACCTTTCAGTGCATTGGGTGTTGGAAGGTGGAGTGTCTGCAGAAGGAGATAGTTAGGTTGACAGATATTGTGAAGGGAACGGAGATGGGAATTACCAAGGAGGCAGGTCGAATGGAGAGAGACGACAGGGAGAGAGGTGAGAATACTGCAAGACTGAAGGAGAATAGCAGTGGCAAGAAAACTGAGGAAAGGAGATTGAGAGGAAGGAAGGTGATTGGAGGGGAAGAAATTGGAAAATCGACAACAGAAAACGGGACAAGCGTGAAGGTGACAGGAAAGAAAGTGACCGTAGAGAAGGAGGGAGGGAAGATGGGACGGGAGAGGAGAGAAGAAAATGAGATGGGACGAAAGATGAAAGGACGAAAGGAAGTGAGAGCAATTGTAATAAAAGAGAAAAGTCGATAAGTCGATAAAAGGGATGCCGACAGGAGGAAAGGTGACAAGAGAATAAGCGACAGGAAAGAATGGATCGGAAGAGAATGTGACAGGAGAGAAGATGACAGGGGGGAAAGACAACATCCAGACAGATGCAAACCGAAGAAGGAGCTATTCTAAGGCAGTGATTGAGGGGGCAATGAGGAAAAAGAGGGTGGTTATGGGCGACTCCATTATGAGAAAGACGGACAAGACACTGAGCGAGGGGAAAGACGTCGTTGTTTGTCTACCGGGGGCTAGGATTGAACATGTGACTGACAGGGTAGAGAAGGTATTGGGACATGGCAAGGGGGGGTCTATACTGGTACATGTAGGAACAAATAATGCAGACAGGGAGGGAACAACTGCGATAGTACAGAAGTATAGACAGTTAGTGAGGAACCTAAAGAAGACAAGAGTTGAACAGATTATTCTGTCAGGAATTTTGCCAGTAATGGGAGGAAGGGGGGCAACGTATAGAAACTGCAAGAGGATGGCGATCAACGCACTAGTTGAGCAGATGTGTGAAGAAGAGGGGGTGGGATTCACAGATTTATGGGGATACTTTGTTGGGAGGGAAGATATGTACATGAGAGATGGCCTCCATCTTAGTGGAAAGGGGGCAGCAGTTTTCTCAGAGAACCTGCTGCGATCTGTTGACAGTGGGACAGGTTGCATCTATTTAAACTAGATTCGCAGGGGGGACTCACAGAAAAGCCTGAAAATGAAGGCATAGATAAAGACAGCACAAATAAATCAGCAAATAACAGTCTGGAAAACTCTTCTGAAGCTGGATATAAATGTGTTTGTTTAAATGCAAGGAGTATAGTAAACAAAAGAAATTAACTAAACATTATGGTAGAAGATATTGACCCTCATATAATAGGTGTAACCGAATCCTGGACCACCACCGATATATCAGATGCTGAATTGGGACTGACAGGATATGTAATGTTTAGAAAAGATAGAATCGGAAGAAAGGGAGGTGGAGTTATTTCATATATTTAAAAATATATCCAGGCTTATGAAATAAAATTAGAAAGAGAAGCAGATTGCGAAGAAGCTGTTTGGTGTAACATAGTTACAGGAAACTCAACGTTAACAGTTGGGTTAATTTATTGAAGTCCAAACATAAGCATAGAAGAGAATGAAAAAAATACAAAACGCTATAAGGGAAGTAAGCAAACGGGACTGTATTATTATGGGGGATTTTAACCACGGTCATATACAATAGAAATCTCTTCAGAGTTTTAGTTCAAGATACTTTCCTTTCTCAACATGTGCTAGAACCAACCAGGGGTGAGAATGTGTTAGACATAGTGTTGTCCTCACAGAATGAATTAGTTGACAATGTCAAGATATGTGAGCCACTGGGAAGTAGCGATCACAACCAGATACATTTTACCATCAAAGTAAAATCAGAAAGGAATAGTAAAATGCAGTATAGGAAAAATTTCCACAAAGGAAGGTATAAGGACATGAGGAAATATTTAGCAAAGATAGATTGGAATAACACACTGAAAAATAAGACAGCAACAGAATGCTGGAATATATTAAAGAGTGAAATTAAGTGCATAGTCGATAAATTTGTACCCTTCAAAAAACAAGGGAAATGTTCCAAAAAGAAACACTTATCGAAAGAAGCCATTAGAAAAATTAAGTATAAACAAATGATGTAGAAGTCATATAGATGTACTGGAAATGATGAAGACTACAACAGTTATAAAGAAGCACTTAACCAAGCTACAGCTGAAATTAGAAATTCTAAGAGAAGCTATGAACAACAATTAGCTAGTAATATAAAACATGACAGCAAGAGTTATTATGCGTAAGTAGTAGGTGAGCCGTTTTCAATACGTAACTCAGCAGGTGCATGTGCAGTTTTGTCTATTTTAGCTGACCTAAGGGCATTTTCCTGTGGTCATTTGCTGACCTAAGCGTTCCTAGCACAGTCTTCCCCTAGTGGAAAGAAGTGGACCTAACCGTCATCTAGAGTGGTGCCTCCGGTGACGGAGGGGTGCGCGTGTGTATGTGTATGAATGCACGTGTATGAAATAACGAACGAAACACCAAAGTATACGTGTGCACAAGAATTTTATTGACTAAAGATACAAGCGTAATGAGTATAAAACCGCAACAAGTGTGATGACACGACTTACGGGTGAGCTTACGGGTGTGTGACCACCGCGCCATAGGCTCGAATCATATGATGACGATGATAATGAAACGCATGTGTATCTTAGTTCAATAGTTTAAGCCAGTCGAACACACGACTATCGTTTGCTACCAAATCAGTGCCGAAACCTTTCACGAATTCCTTCATAGGAAGTCCACGACAATGAAACATGAGATAAGCAACACAGTATTGTCCGCAAACGTTAGATACGGGACTCTGAAGTCTCTTTGAATTATGAGTCCATTCTACACAATGTTTATCCATAAATCGTCGGAATTCGACGTGTCGTGGCGGCAAGCCGTACGAACAGAAGTATTCGCCTTGTCCATTATCGTCCACGTACAGTGCTATCCAATGTTCTCCCGGTTTCGTCCTGTTGTGCGTGTTGCAGACGAAGGCGACCGGGTAAGCGTTTATCGTCTGGGTGAGGAGTACGTCTTTGGGTACGACCTTACGAACGATGTCCTTGGTGTGTGTATCCCGAAAGAGTAGACGGGCGATCTGCAGGGTTTCCATCAATGATCGAAGATGACGTTGCGATTCTTATCGATCTCCAGGACGCCCTCGAACTCGGCGTAGACGACGATGTCCACAGTGGTCGGCAGTGCTTCACAGAAATGAAGCTCCATGCGTAGGTTGCTCTTTTCTACTAGATGGAAGGAGCAGTCGTCGCATCCGTCACGAGTGAGATCCAAGCCGAAGAAGGTGTAGCCGTGACGGAAGTCCTTGAGAGTCAAGCCGTTTCCTTCGTCCTGCCACACCTTACCCGTCGAGGTGAACAGGCTGTGATGGGACCTGACGAAGAGGTTGCTGTCGAATCTGGGCTGGAAAGGTTTGGTGGGTATATGTCGTCCGTCCGCGTACACGGCGAAGAAGTTCATGTGGTTGTTTTTGGCGTTGAACGGTTTTTTTTCGAAGGATCCGTTGAAGGCGTCGTTATCGATGCAGCACACCACGAGACGTTTTGGAAGAGCACCAAGAAAGAGATTCTCGTGCGTGTACGAGCGGGTACCTGCGGGAATGGAGAAGACCTTGCAGTGGACGGGTCGCATCGGGTACTTGGCTGTGGTTTTTTCGAGTGTCTTGATGTGAGCCATCTGCACTACGGATTGAGGGTGACCTTCTTGACGAAGAGCGCAGCGTTGACGATCTTTACCTTGTAGGCGGTGTTGCCTCCACCGGCCATGAGCGCGAAGGCGTCCTTGCTGCGTACCATACGTACCTTCATGTCGACGCCGTTGATGAGGAATTTATCCTGGAGGAAGAAGTCCGCGTGGATACGACCCATCATGTCGACCACGTGACTCCCAACCGTACTGGCGCGTCTGGTGACGAACCCCACGTTGCTCGCATCTCCGGCGGCTATTTCGACGGATTCCATACGATTACTCGTGTCCTTGCACCACAACTGACTGGTCAGTTGCGACTCCTTGGCGTCGTTGCCGTAACTCAGCAGCGTCTCTATGTAGGCGCGGTATGGGTACGTGTTGGTCGAAGGGGTGACGAGCGTTCCGTTCAGGTAGACGTCGACCTGGCTGAAAAGGGAATGGAGCCAGTTATTGACTGGACCGACGGGCTCGGCGACATCGAGGTCGCTTCCGTCGGCTTTGGTTATCTTCGCTTGAATGTGTAGCATCGTGGCGGCGACATCCGTGTAATCGTCTCCGGAACCGGGTATAAAGAATTCTATCGGACCACCCGAGTCGAGTGACGACATGGGTTGATATTCCACCACGTGACTATCGATGATACTGGTCTGAGTCGGAGGCACGGTGAAGAGATCTAGTTCGCTCTTGACTCCCTCACACGATTGTTTATGAACGAACGCCATCGTCGTCGAATATGTCGGGCTCGCGTGTCTTTTGGAGAGAGGGGCGTTGGCGGCGGCGACGGCGGCGTGTCTTGATCGTCGTCCGTCTTCCGGCTGTACTGACTCGATTGGCAGGGTACGCGCGTCTTATATTCCTCGGCTTACGCGCTTGTACACCAGCAGGGGACATGAGTTGACTCAACATCTCCCTACCGGCGGTCGTAACGCGACGTTTGGCGGACGTTTTGATGTTCTCTCCCGACAGGACGTCGTTGGCTATGCGCGCGCCGGTCGACACCGCTCTCTTTCCCAACGCCACGGCACCTCTCTTGACGAGGGGCATGATGGTACGCAGTAGACCTCCGAATAGACTTCCTAGACCGTGTCCTCGTTGGTAGCGGGCACCTGTAAAATAGGGAAGCGCGCCTCCCGCTTGTCGAGCGTAGTAGTCGTTGTAATTCATCGTCTAGAACAGTGCCGTCCGTCGTCGTCGGAAATGAAGTGTCGTCGTCAGTTTTCCGCGTTCGAATGGTACGTGCCGACCGGTATCGTCCCTTATATCCATCTCGATCGTGTCGAAGTCTTTGCACAGGACGGGTATGTACTGTATCTTTTCGAAGGTCAACGTCACGGTGTCGCTTTGTTTACCTCTCACCGGAACTATACGCAACAGCGAAACGTGGCTGTCGCCAACGATTCGAGGTTCGATAAAGCTCGTGTTGACGTAGAGCGACTCGAAACCCCGCGTCATGTCCACCACGTACTCGGCTTCGATCAACGTTTCCTTCCTGTTCTTCGACATATCTCCTAATAGTATGGTGTCGTCGAAGCCTAGAATGGTCTTAAACATATCACCGGTCAATATGGCGTTCGACGTCATCAGCACTGTAATCTTGTGCGTGATGATGCTGTAGTATAGGCGCACGACATTATCCGGTAGCACACGTCCTAGAGCTTTGTTTATCGCTTTGACAATATTGTTCGCTCCGTGATAATACCCGCCCTCGATCTTGGTTTTCGTCGTAATGACCTCCTGGTCGTCATCTTCATCGTCATTTCTTAGTCCTATACAGAACCACATGTCACTCTCTCTCACGTTGTACCAACTATGGGGATAGATTATCTCCGACAGACCACACTCCCACTGACCCTTCGACAAGTTGACACGTTGCGGTAGCATCGTGATGTAGTGGGTCAACGTGTTGTTGGGATGGGTGTGCATGGAAGCGTTGCTAGGTAGCGTCAGGTAGAAATCACTGCTGGCGGTCATCTTGTTGTTGTTGTTGTCGCAACGTCGGACTGGGTAGCAGGTAACCCAACGAACTACTCAAAAGGGCCGTCCACAGAGTCGGGTTCTCGTGACCGACGGATAGGTTATAGATACTGATCAATATGACACTGTACAAGACGATAACCTGACACAAAAACGATCTCCTCTTTGGGACACGCGGTGCCGAAGATGTGCCACGGAGTCCTCTGTGGCGGCGGTGCGTCAACTTCTTCTTCTTCTTCTTCTTCTTCGACAACTGTTGTCGTCTCGTCCGTCATGAGTGGATGAATGACATCTCGTCGAACAGGTGACTAGTCTTTATAGTCCAACGAGACCCTTGGCATCGATCCAGCTGTTGAATTTCGAAGGGTATCCAAACCATTTCACCAACACCTCCCTTCGCCTCCCTACCAATTTGCTTCTCTGCACTATCGATTCCAGGCGGTACAGTTTATCGATCGGAACCGTCACCTTCTGCAACTCCGGTTCGTAGAAGGTGCCGTCCAGTATCTCTCCGAGATCGTCCGTCAGTCGATAGACGGGCGGATCGGACGGATGCACCTCGCGTATCGTGAATATTTCCTCTGTCCAATTCGGCATGTACCCTTTGTCGAATCGTCTATTGACCTTGCTGATACGTACGCGATCCGCCACGTGGTACTTGGGCACGCCCTTACCGTGATGACCACCGTACAAGGTCTGCCACACCTCTTCCTGATTAGTATCATCCACCTGCGACGGAGCCATCCCGATGCTGCGGTGGGGTGTGTCGTTGTACGTCCTCACCAGATCCGGAAGGATATCGATGTATCGCCACGTTTCCTTGTGTGTCAGGTATCGCCACATCCGCGTCTTTAGTGGTCTCCTCGTTGTAGGTGGCGAAGTGTTGGATACCGTGCTTGTCCAATACATTCCGAACGGTACGGTTAAAGAATTCCAGACCTCTATCGGTCTGCAACAACAGCGGCCGAACGCCATCGTCGGTGAAGAGTCCGTCCAGTGCCTTCGCCATCACCGTCGCCGACTTGTTCTTCAGAGGAACGCATCGGGCGACTTTCGAGAAGACGTCGATCACCGTGAGTGTTAACGTCATACCGTCGTTTTCTTTTTTCAGACTGGACACGTCGACGAGATCGGCTTGCCACTGTTGATTCCGACCTCCGACGAGCACGCGTCGCTTCTTGAAATGAACTCTGACCGGTTTGTGTAGAGTGTAGGCGTTCTGTTCCGATAGCCATTGTTCGACGATCTTTCTCGGTACACGCTGTATAGGTCGGAAGTCGACTCGTCGCAAAGACGCGAGACCCCCGTAACTCCCTACCTTAGCAGGATCGAAGTAGACTTCCTGGAGCTTTTTCCTCTGAGCTGCCATAGTCGTATCAGATAGTCGACGGTGATCCCGGTCACGACGTGAAGCGTGGCGTAAGCGATACCGATAAACAGACGAGTGCCCCACGTCATCATGCGTCGTCGTCTTTAAAAACTCTCCCATGATGTCTTCTTCTTCTTCTTACGTTCTTCCTGCGGTGGTGTGGGGAATGGGGTAGAAGACGAGTCCATCCGTTGACGACGCGTGAGGGGTGTCCACTGCAGGGTTCGTCGCGCTCTACCGAGCGATCGTGCAGCCGCTACCGCTACCGCGCTCTTCTTTTGCGACTGCTGAATGTGTCGTTTCCTGTCCTGGTTACCCACCAACTCCATGGGTACGTTCGAGTCACCGAGTTGACGCGCAAACGTCTGCCATCCCGTCGGATTGCTGGCGGTCTTGCGCTTGCGTAGGACATCGTTTACGAGATCAACCATGTTACTTCCGCGTACCGCTGCTCCTCTGTACATGAGCTCTCCGCGTGCGTTCCACGTGACGTCTCCTCCTTTGAGACGATCCATCAGTTGCGTGGCTTTACCTCGAAGGGCTTCTGGAACGCTGTTGACGACTTCCGCTTCTATACCTACCGCCCCCGCCGGAGGCGGGGGCGGCGGGACAATTGCCGCCGCCGCCGCCGCCGCTGCGTCAATTGGCGATGATGATGGTGGTGGTGGTGGTGATGGTGGTGGTGGCGTCTCCACGTTCGTCACGCGCAGCGGTTCTCGCGCGTGACGATTGGACAACGTGTTGTAGCGTTGCAACACTTGATTATACATCATGACCTTGTCTCCGTCGGTGATATCCTGTCTGTCGAGTATGACTTTCATCTCGTTATCGAGGTCGTGTACCTTCCGTGCCAGGATATCCGTCGGTGGTGCGCGAAGACTATCCAACAGTCGCGGATCTACCAAGGCCATCTTCCGTGCGTGTTCCATACTTGTTGTCGTCTACTTGAGTAGCACCTCTTTGAGCAAGGGTAGAATGACCGAACTAGCCAAGGGTGCCAGCAAAGCACCCAGGAAACCACCGGTCTGACCCTCTCCGACCTGGTTATTATTACCTCGACGACGAAGACGTCTCCTGCCCGGTACGTTTCTTCCTTCCAAACCCTGTAGCAGAATACGACGTCTCCTGTCCGCTGTCGCGCCTCTCTCTGCCAACTCGCGCAGTTTTGTTTTGTATTTATTCAAACGTTGTCTCTGCACGGGAGTCAAGGGAATGTTCTTCTTCAATATGTTGTAGGCGCACTCAGCCAATGCGCACAAGAGATCAGCGTCGGCGTTGATGATGATGGCTCGTCTCAATTTCGTGCTCTTGTATCTGTTGAGAGCCTGTATGCACAGTATATGTCTCTTCACGAGCTCCGACATCCTGCGACTGAAGAGACGATGTCCATGCGCAGTCGTCTTATACCTTGGGCTGGTACACGTACTGAACACCGTCGTCCGGAAAGATGGCCGTACGCAGACGCATGTCTTCGGGTGTGTCCTGTTTCAGATCGATCAGGAGATAACCGTACGGTAATGACGTGGCGTCTTTGAACGCTTCCTGTACAAACTTCAGGCGTCCCGGATACATATGTCAGAAGGTGTGCCATGGTCAGACTGCACGATTTCTTCGCACTCCTCGATTTGGGGGTGAGAATGTAAGAGAAATGCTCTGAAAGGTCCCGTGTTTTTGCTGAAGTGAACAAGGTCGACTAGTGGACACTCAGGAACGCGGTGGGTGTTAAATTGTGATATTTTCTTGAGCTTGCACGCCGGTAAAATATATCGGATCGTGTAACAACCATATTGTCGCCCACGACACGCTCAAAACCGCCAACGTTTGCTGCTTAGCCTGTGATTAGACCCTACTATTGCGTAACAGACAACCACCAGCAACAATGAGCAAGAAGAGACCGACCTCGACCACCGTTGAACTTGTAGAACAAATCAAGCTAGCGCTAAGTGACGATGACGTAATCGCGGCCCTTGCTACCCGGATTGCTACAATAGTTGCTGACAAAATAAATAGAAGGCTCGAAAATCTTGAAAAGGAGTTGACAGACAAGGATGCACGAATTGAACAACTTGAGCAAGCTGTTGATAATCTGGAGCAGTACAGCCGTCGGTCCTCGGTGCGCATTAAAGGAATAGTTGAAAACAAAGACGGTGAACAAATTGATAAGATTATCACTGACTTGTTTAACGATATGGACATGCCATTAAAAATGGACCATATCAACAGGGCCCATAGGATTGGGCCAAGAAAATCCGCCACAAACAAAAACCACTCGCGCCAAATAATAGTCCAGTTCAAAGACTATAAATCGAAGAATGACTTCATTAAAGCTCGAAAACGGCTACGCACTAAACGATCAAATGTCTACATATCGGAAGATCTCACCCAGAAGAGAGCAAGACTACTGTTCTTGTGCCGGACATTAAAGAAACAGCACAAGATTCTCGACTGTTGGTCGTATGATGGAAGGATTGTCATAAAGGACCTAAAGGGAACAATCAAAACCGTCAGTCGAGATGATGAACTAAATGCACTGTAATTGCATTGGACATTGGCCCAAGTCACGGTGGATATTTTGTATCTCTAGTCCGCCTATCATGGTGCTTGTTCACATAGGGACTATACCATTCATGGACTCATTCATGGACACCTTCGTATTCTACATATGGTTCGTGTCTTATTTAATTACTCATATATACTTTATTACTATATGTTATCGATACATATCATGTATTCTAACTAACCTACTACAACTTAACAGATGTCACATAACGTTGTTTTTTTATAAAACGGTCTGTAAATGTTATATGCAGCTATAGAAGCATTATTGTGTACCGTGTGAATATGTATGTATATACTGCATTTCATTGCTATGAGCCAATTACGTAATACTACCTTAGGTGATGTACAAGATTATGAAACTGGCAATGCTGCAATGCGGAATATAGATCCCGATTGTAATTTACTCACAACAGATAGCTTTGTAAATACTAAATATTATCTTGAGGATGATATAAATGAAGTTATAACAAGAAATAATATCTCTGATGAAGAGTTTTCACTTATGCATTTAAATATCCGTAGCTTGCCAAAGAACATTAGCAAATTGGGTGATTTCTTGTCACTGATCGATAACAGGTTCTCGGTCATCGGTCTAAGCGAAACTTGGTTACATAATGACAATCTTGATCTGTATGAATTGCCAGAGTACAAAAGTATACATTTGACTAGGCCCTCCAAGAAGGGAGGTGGTGTATCCTTATATGTTCGTAAGTCCCTTGAGTGTACTGAATTACCAGAAATGAGTGTCATAACTGAATATCTGGAATGCGTTTTTATTGAAATCAAGACTCGGTCTAAGACATGCAATAACAAAACAACTGTAGGTGTTGTCTATCGACCACCTAATACAAACATTACTGCTTTCACAGAACATGTTATCAATATTATACAAACTCTCAAGGTTGATAATAAACAGTGTTACATAATGGGTGACTTTAACATTAATCTACTTAATTATGGTAGTCACACGGAAACTCAAGATTACATAGATGCAATGTTCCAACAGGCATTTATACCCCTTATCAGCAAGCCTACTAGAATAACAGCAACAACTGCCACTGTCATCGATAATATATACAGCAATGATTTAATTGGTGCAAATTATCAATTGCATGGAATAATATATACAGATATTTCTGACCACCTACCAATATTTTTGCTCACTAAACATACTGATAGCACAAAGGTAGAAATGACAATAGCGACTAGAATATATAATGCGCAGACTACTGCTACATTCAAAGAGAGTATAGATAAAATATGCTGGGATGACGTTTATGCATGCAGAGATCCACAAGAATGTTATTCTGTATTCATTAATGAGATATTAGTTGCATACAATAATTCATTTCCGTTAGCTAACACAACTATTAGGAAAAGAAAACATAAACCGTGGATTACTATGGGACTCCGACACTCCATTAGAACTAAAAACAAATTGTATATGTATTACTTGAAAAAACCGACTGTCTTCAATGAAACTAATTATAAAAGATATAGAAATAAAATAAATTGTCTTATTACTGTAGCAGAAAGAGAATACTATCGACATGAGCTTCAACAGCACAAGGGTAATTTAAAAAAAACCTGGATAGTCTTAAAGAGTATTATAGGAAGGAAGGAAGCATTTTTATCTAATGACAAATTACTAATTGACGGTAAATTAACAAAAAATAAAAAATGCATAGCTGATACATTTAATGAATATTTTACAAGTATAGGTCCAGAACTGGCTGATAAAATACCAGTCATATCAGAGAGACCTGATGAATACCTCCAAGGAGTCTATAAAAATTCAATGTATTTGTCGCCAACCACACCAGATGAGATAAAGGGAATTATTAAGAATTTTAAAAACTCTAGTCCTGGATGGGATGGCATAAAACCTATTATTGTCAAACAGGCCTTCTCCAACCTACTTGATCCTTTAAGTTACATTGTAAATTTATCATTTGATCAAGGATATGTTCCTGATCAACTAAAAATAGCTGATATAGTTCCTGTTTTTAAAAATGGCGATACATCATTAATTAATAATTACAGGCCTATTTCTGTCTTGCCTGTATTTTCAAAGGTTTTTGAAAGATTAATGTACAATAGATTAATGAATTACATAATGAAACATAACATCTTGTCTAATTCCCAATTTGGATTTAGGAAAGGATATTCTACTGATATGGCTATTTCACTGCTAATTGACAAAATTAGTAAGGCAATTGATACCAAAGAGCACGTAATTGGGTTATTTCTGGATTTAGCCAAAGCCTTTGATACCGTTAATCATAATATATTATTGAGAAAATTAACACATTATGGAATCAGAGGAAATATACTCCAATGGATTCGTAACTTTTTAAGTAACAGACAACAACGAGTAAAATTCTATGGAACAAAATCTTCCCTTAAAAACATAACATGTGGTGTTCCGCAGGGTTCAATTCTGGGACCTTTACTCTTTCTTATCTATATAAATGATTTATCTACTTTATCTGACTCAACGTTTACCATTATGTTTGCTGATGACACGAGCATCTTTATACAAGGCAACAATATTGATGAAATGGAAAATGTTTTGAACTCTGAAATAAAAAAACTATCTTTATGGCTTAACATTAATAAACTTTCTTTGAATATACAGAAAACTCACACAGTGACCTTTAGTAATACGATCAGTATAAGAGAGAGGTGTAATAACATTTGCATAGACGGCATACAAATTAACACTGTACATGAGATAAAGTTTTTGGGTTTGCTTATAAATAATACATTGAATTGGAGCACACACATTAAATATATATCAAATAAAATTTCTAAGAATATTGGTATTATAAAAAAGGTGACAAACAAATTAGATAACAAATCATTGTTAAACCTGTATTACATGTTTATATACCCATATATTACTTATTGTAATGTCGTCTGGGGAAGGGCCCCGAATATATACCTTGCTAAAATTCATTTACTCCAAAAACGAGTTTTGCGTGTAATAAGTCATGTAGGATTTATTGAACATACGCAGCCTTTATCTACATCTTATCAAATAATGAATATTTATGACGTAAATAAATATTTATGCTGTATTCTAATGTACAAGCATAATAGGGGTATGTTGCCAGATATATATCATGATGTATTTGTCCTGCAAATATCCACACATAAATATAATACAAGACAGGAAGTAACATATAAAATACCATTCTGCAAGACTATTTGTAGACAACTGTCTTTGGCTTAAGTTGGTCCTAAAATCTGGAATACATTTATTACAAATAACTATTTACAATATTGTACATCTATTCATATGTTCAAACAAAGGACCAAGCGTTTAATTCTAGCAAACATATGCTAAATGCTGCTTTAATGTAATTTTGTCATGTTAAGATGTACCCTGTGTTCAGTGTTAGGTACTCGTATAATGTTGTCGTGTTAAGATGTACCTGGTGTTCAGTGTTACGGTACTCGTGTAATGTTGTCATGTTAAGATGTACCTGATGTTCAGTGTTACGGTACTCGCATAATGATGTCATGTTAAGATGTACCTGATGTTCAGACTTACGGTACTCGTATAATGCATTATTAAATAAATTGTTAGTTTATTATGAAGATTTTTTTTTTTTTTTTACACGAATCATAGATTTCATTGCATATATGACATGAATAAGGAACACAAGCAATGTGTTGCTTCGTTCCATTTGATACGTAATGTATACATGTTTCATGTTACTGCTACATCTGTGATATACTTAACATTATGTATCAATAAAGATTATTATATTATTATTATTATTATATGTCGCGCCAAGTGACCTATCTGCGACGCGTCACGAGGATTCTTAAAGACCACCATGTATTGTGCGTCCAGACTGATCGTGCGACTCTCCTTGTTTTTCGGAAAAAGGTTCTGCACGAGATAGAGGACGGAAATGTTCTGATGATGACTCTTTTTCGTGAACAAGGTCGTGACCCTTTCATCCGTTTCCGCCATCAGATCGTCTATGACCACGAGGTTTCGCGTCGATGCATCGAAATCACCCTTCGGCAAGCCTTCCTCGAATCGCACCGAGTCGTTGTCTATGGACGCGTAGGCGTTCTGCCACTCTCCATAATACCACGTCGTCTTCTGTGGAGGCGGATCTATCATCTTTGCGGCGTGACGTAGAACACGCGTCACGAAGGTACTCTTACCGCATCCCGTCGGACCCGCGACTATACAGGTGAAGGGATGTTTCCATCGTGAATCCATGATCGTTGCCGCGTCTTCTAGTAGTAGTAGGCGGTCGCGTTCTCTGTGACGTTAGATGATACGACTATACCTCCACCGCACGAAGAGCGAAGGGGAACGAACAAGAAGGTGTATAGGACGTACAGGTACACTCCGATCGTTCCTACTATCGATACTCCTACGACCGCTCGCGTCCGTGACATGATTGTCTATGACGACCGATCACGTGACATCTGTCTAAGTAACTTTTTTTTTGGTCTACTGTGTACCTACTAACCACATGACAGCAAAGCGGCGCCTATAACCCCAACTAACGTAGGGGCGCATTTCCTCTTTGTGTCAGTAGTGTTTCGGCGTAGACTTACACCACGGCAATCGTCATCACACGTCCACCGGTCCCGTTGTGACTCCGTCCTCGTGGACCACGCGCTTGGCGTAGAAGTAGGTCAAAGCCGCGCGTTCCTGCATGTACGTTAACACGGACGACTTATTCACCCGGAACCCACGATTGTTTCCGCTTCCGCTCCGTCAATTGGTGAGCACGTCCAGGAACGACTGCTTGTCGATAGTGTTGAGTCGCTTGTTCAGACCCTTGGTGCTGTATTTATCGACCGTACCCGAACAATAGTAGGTCTTGCTGCACAGTCCCAGGAAACAGTCGCCGGACCATTCGACCTTGAAGAGTCCAGGTGTTCTCTTGTCGTACGCCTTGCGCACCTCGCAACACGTCTCGGTACCGCTCCACGGACGTCCGGCCAGTCGACAGAGCACGTATTCGGTCCGATGATCATGGCAACATTCGGACGGAAGCCATTCGGAGCGGTGACGAAAGTAGTCTTCGCGTAGTTCCGGGGTCACGAGGTCATCGACGGACTCACCTGCTAGAGCCAAATAGGCGCTGTCCGTATCGGTTTCGCAGTACTCGAACAGCGGAAGTTCCACGTACCTGACCATGAAGTCGTAGTAAAACTCCAACATGCGCAGTTTGGCCCACTGCAACACGAAGAATCCCACGTGTGTGGGCAGGGTGTATCTGACGGTGCGCTTGTGCATCTCTATCTCGTACGCATCGTCGGTCACGACGTCGAGTTGACGGAAGCGACGATCGTTGATCGCCATCGATGCCCTCTTCTCCGTACAGTACCTGACTTCGCGGTGCCTATCGACGTTGGTTATAAATTTCCCATAGGAAGAATTCCCCATAAGTTTGTTGGTGTCTGCGATCATGGCCCTGTCGGGGTGGAGGTCTCCTTCGCGACGCGCAGTGGACACCGCCTCACCGAATCGTCGGAAGCAGGCGATCGGTGTGTACTCAATGACCTGATAGACGTGAGTCACCTCGAGTCCGTGTTCCAGATACCATCGCAAGAGAGGTGTCGCGAGCAAGATCTTATCTCCACAATAACTTCCGATGAGCATGCGACGCGGGGTTCTCATGATGTCGTGTTCTTCGGCGTATCGACGCATGTACGGTCCGAGGTCATCGCGGGTCATGTGAATGTTCTTGAAGATGGGCTGCATCTCGGAAAAGTGCGCGCGCAATTCCTCCGGTACACGAATGTCGCACTGAATCATACCGAAAACCCTGCCATTACGTACCCCTCTCAGGATATCTTGTGACGTCATCTTCCATGACACGCGGCGGCGGCGAATGGAGACGTCCAGAAACAGTTTCACACACGCATCGCTTCTCGTGACCTTCCACTCGCATTCCCACATCTCGACGACCCTGACGAAGTGACGAAGGTAGGTCGTGTTCTTTCGTGTTTCGGCGAGGAGTTGAGTCATGGGTTTCCCGTTGACCTTGTTGACCTCAAGACCGGTGCACGGACATCCGTGATAGAAGCATCCGTGAAACTGATAGGCCGTCTTTGTTTCACTGCACCAACCGTCCACCAGGAGTTTACCGATGCGCTTCTCTCGACCGTTGGACTGGTGACGTATGACGCGTCCCGTGCTTTCGGACTCCCACGACAACCATTCGGCGGCCATCTGTCCGGTGGGCTGTCCTGCTTCCGGTCGCAACTCCTTTTCTTCCCGTCGTCGCGTGTACCATCCCGTCGGCATGTCCTGTGATAGAGACCACAAGTACAATGCATTCGCATCATATCCGACGATGGACTGACACGTTCGAGCCGCATCACCGTAATCGTTCCGACGTATCTTCGTAACCCCTTTCTCGTGATTTATGGTGAAGATGAGCGAAGGTCCTCCAACGATGTTATCTCTGACCAGTTGATGGACATCCTTGTTCTTCTCGTTGAAGAGGGTGAAGAAGGTCTTCTCCGATACATAGTTGAACAGGTGGGCCAAGGTCAAACCGGGTATACTGATGGCTTGTTTGAACATGTCGAGACCGCGTTGTCGGTAGAAGGCAAACTGTTTGTCGATGGCCTCCAAGAACGGTACGACATCTCTGTTGTTGTACCAGACGAGAAAATCTCGCAAATTCTTCATGTCGTTGTCTCGCCACGCCTCTTGACAACGGGTATAGTCCTCGTCGGAAATACCTTCGTTCTTCAGTCGACTGAAAAAAGACTCTTTGGGAGGCAGAGCGGTGTCGTCGAGTTTCTCCAACCTGTCCATGTATTCGTACGGGAAGTGACCTTTCGTAACCTCGCAACCGTACGCTTTCATGTACTTATCGTACGAGAATCCCGGTGCGATATAATGAGTCATATCGACGAATTTCAGGTTATCCGTCGATAGACACATAAACGTGTTGCCGCGTTTGATCACGTGAAAGTCTCCAGGACCCTCCTCCTCCTCCTCATCCTCCTCCTCCTCTCTTTCTTCCGATGTGGACAGGAAGTATGATACCAGGAACTGTTTGATGACGTTCAGGTCGTACCTGCTGGAGTTGAATCCGATGACGAGCAACTGATGAAGCCAACCGTACAATTGACCCATGAGTGTCTTGTAGGGATTGGTCGGTTGTCGCTTAAACTCGTTGTCTGCCGGTGCTTCCTCCACCGCTGCCGCCTCGTGTTCGTCCCAGGTCGCGATGGCTTCTGCGAGTTCTTGAAGGACCCTCTCGTAATCGTCTATCATGGCTTCGTAGGCAGCACTGCTCATAGACTGAAGGACGGACACCAACTTGTCGCTATCACCATCGGTGATAAGACATTGCGCTTCTTCGAATCCAGGCACGTTGCTCGCCAGTGACACGCTCAAGGGTACGTGACGAGACACCCAATGAACCTTGTCGCTGTCCGACGGAAGGTGTGACGTATCGAACCAGGACTCGAAGTCGAAGGTAGCACGATAGGGGTAGTAGCGCAAGCACTCGGTAACATGAATGTTTTCGTCGTCCAAACGCTGGAAGACTGTCGGCGTCGGACGGTAGACACCACCGGGATAGATCTTTCGCGTGCCACCCTTACACGTGCGCTCGTGTCTCTCTAGTTGATACGCGTCTTTCCACAACGAGTCAGCGCATTTCCTGCAACGATAAGAGTGACAGTACATATTGATGTCTTGTATATAGGAAAAGTGTGTGTCGTACACATTGACGTACAAGGTATCGGAATAATGACACAATGAACGACGTACGAGCTCGGCAATCGTCTTTTCGTCTTCTACTTCCTTTGGTTCGATGAGGGTGTAGACGCACACGTTGATCTCAAAGGTGGTCTCTATCCGATAGAGGTCGTCCATCGTCACTCCCTCAAAGTCTTTCATAGACACTCCGTCTTCGTGGTCGTACTTCTCGTAGAGTACATTCACAGTGGGTTCCAGGTAACGTGGGTCACATCCACGATGCAGAGCCAGACAACGGAAGAAACACAGATTGTCGGTGTACTTCTTGTTGTTGTTGACTTCTCTTTCCAGTCCGATGACGGCACGGTTCTTCTTGATGTACCTGGAAAGGGTGATGTCCGCGCATCCTATAGGATGCTGTACGATGTGATTGACGAAGAAGGTGACGTTCGTGACCGCCTCGCATAACCATTGACTGTTCAGACGTTGATTGATAGCCCATCGCAACACGTCTGTTTCTCGGATACGCTCTAGAAATGCATCAAAGTCTTCGGTGTTGGTAATCAGACACGGTTCATCGAGGTAACGTCCGCAACAGTTACATGACGAATGATAATACCGATGTATATTGGTGATCTTGTTCCTCAGGACAAAACCGTAACTACGATTGATCTTAAAGGCGTGTTTCTGTTGTTGAAACATGATCTTCAAGGATGGTTCTAGATGAGTCGTGTCCGGTGTCGTCACCCTGTAATTGAAAATGGATTGAACGGGGCCTCTGATCACGTGGCTTCTGATGGTCGACCAGTGGTCTCGAACGACATCTCGCAGATCACTAGACAGATGATCGGGCAAGGGGAGTTGCGAGGGAGGATGTATGTGATCGACGACGTCGTCACGAGGTTGCTCTTCACGTCTTGTTCGCTTGGGTGGCTTCCTCGTCTTCCTCGTGACTTTATCTCGTCTTCTACATACCTTGATATGTTGTAACAAGTTGTCACGTCTCGCGAATTCACGTGCGCAAATCTCGCAGCGGTGGTTTTTCTCCACGGGTACCTTACCACATGACGTCTTCATGTGACGTAACAAGGTGTATCGTCTCGCGAAATCTTTTGAACATACCTGCCATCGATGGGTGGTTCTTTTGGATTCAGCAGATGGCGCCACTCGCGACGGTGACTGAAGAGATGAATGCCTTTGCTGGATATGACTTTGCAAATCGTCGTATGTATCGCTGACGATACCGCAGTGACGACAAACGTGCTTCTTCATGACGTCGCGTCCGCCTACAACTAAAGGACGAAGGATGCTTGTCTATTTCTATATAATCATACGTGGTGGTGGTGGTGGTGGTGGTGGTGTAAAGATTGACTATATAGGGGATACTATGTGATAACGTGGGCTACGTATAAATCGATAACTGTGTGTGTGTGTATGTGTGTGTGTGTGTGTGTGCGCACGTCGTATACCAGCAAAGTCACTCTTTGAAACGAAAGAACACTGGACACCCAAGAAGACTATTACATATATGTTTTATTTCTCACTAAAGATTACACAAGCGTAATGAAATTCAAAAATCGAAAACTACTACTACTACTACTACTACTACTACTACTACTACTACTAGGTTACTATGACGAGGCGCCACTAACCTCAAACAACATTGTAGAGGTGCATTCCCTCTTTTGTCATAGAACCCTTCTACACAACTAATTTTCAAATTGAACATGACTATAATGTTCTCTATGGATACTAGATACGACAGCGTCTATATGTTCGTCCCGAGTTATATTTCGGGCAATGTCAAAGCAGCAGTGTCGCACCGCTTCCCTCACAGTAGTCGGCGTCGACGAATACAACGCGTTAGACAAGTGCACTATATTGTTCTGTAGAGATGCCAGAGCAACGAAAGGCTCTGTATAGCCTAACGGCATGCAGTTCAGAAAGGTCGCCCATATTAATAGGTCAAATATAGATTTACTCGACTGAAGTTGTTCGTATTCTGACGACGGTGATGATGTGTCGTCATCGTCGTCGTCAACGCAGGTCATCTCTAAAGACAAGTCAGCAGGAGATGCATCGAGGGTGACGTTATCGCATGTCATATCGAATGTCGTCGTCGGTGACGTCGTATGAGGACCCTGCTGACGACGCTCATGGAGTACTTCGAGAAGGCGACGACGCAAGGGCACCTCGACACGCCTTCGATGACAGATTTCGGTGCCCATGTAATGTGCTTTTGTGTATCGACGTCATCATCATGATCGGTGTCGTCGTTATCATCTGTATAAACACGACGTATACGACCTAATTCACCGTCATCCTATTAAACACAATAAAAAAGAACAAGTTTATATGACGATGAGTGTAAGTGACAGTTTCGTTAGACGCCCTTGTTAATTAAGGTCAGACGTCAGTGCTATACCACAAGTGCGCAGGATGGCTTCGACACGTGGTATTGTATCATGTGTCCACGACGGAAAGTCCACTTTAAATCGCATATGTCTCACTGTCCACCTCAAAGTGTCATAGATCAAGTCACTGCTCACTCTGTACAAGTCAACGTCTTGATCTTCGAAGGTACGGTCCAGTCTGTTGGTTACACGCCGAATACAGGCGTTGGCTGCAGTTGAGTACAACAGGTACAAGTCCCTCATTTCCGCTGTGAGCTCGTCTTCTTGTTTTTTGAGACTAGCTCTCGCCGGCACCTCCTTACCTTCATTCAGCAAGGATATACCTCGCTCACGTAGAGTCTCTTTCACTCGTGGGATGGTATAGTCACCCCACTCCGGTGTATGCGATGCATATCCGATTTGGTCCACTGCCTCATTTAGTGCATTCAGGATTTTGCTCTGATCCAGGGTGTACAGTGACATACAAAGGCCTTCGTGTTCACGACACAGTGACTTGGACGCGTAGAGCACGCAGGCGTTGGAGATAGTCGCTATAAATACATCTTCGTCTATCATTTCCTCCGATCGTTTTTGAATGGCATTGATCTTCTCTACACTCTCCCGTAAATCGCTACTACAGTGAACAACATCGTCGTCGTCATCACTACTCCATCTACACGACCCACAAAAAATTTCACTTGCCTCATCATCGCTGACATCCGAGTAACTCAGATGTCTTTTCAACGTTTGAGATCCCTCTGTCGACGATGATTTGACATGCTGATAGGTCTCGTCGTCCATACACTCGGACAGGTATTCAAACTACAACATATGAAATTACAACCTGGTTATTTCCGGTGACACCTTGCCACAGTTACTGTTCAATCACTTCCAGTGCTGTCACGGAATAGTTCACGTAACAGCCTTTTGATGACTTTCTGATAGTCACCCTAGCCTGTTTGCCGAACAGGACGCTCACTACACCATAACGCTCTTCGTCTGTTTTCAGTGACATATAGTCATTGGCCGACAGTCTATAACCCGCTGGGTTATGACGTCAAAAGCTGTGACCCACAATTCAACGCCTTTTCGATCACCCAACAATATACCCATACAGTATTTATATACAGGCGCGCTCTTCTGTCGACCGTGGACCGGTCGACATGCCATGACGGTGTGATGACCTTTCGTTTCAAGCAAAACTTTGCGGGTACACTGACAACAAGACGCGTAACATACATATTTCGAATTGAGAGCGCATGTTACAATATTCAGAGGTCTATCGAACGCGTAGCAACCGTCACTTACCGTTTCGAGACCTGTCAGATCGATCGCTTTGTCGGAGGTTCCATTAGCGGTTGCCATGTTGTTGCTGAGTCACGAAGAATGCTTGAAGAGAAATCGACGGTTGAGAGCAAGAGTTGGTTATGTTTTCTACAATTTACCCTGGGTTTATATACACAGAAAGTGCCTCGGTTAGCAGTCTTGTGACTGTTAGTCAGGAGGGCGTTAAAGATAAAGCTGTCAATCAACTATCTTGTGACTGTTAATCAGAGCGTTAAAGAAAAAGCTGTCAATCAACTATTTTACAGAGCAAACAAAGAAAAATATCCAGTCATCAGTCTTGTGACTGCAACAGGATACTAGGTAGACGATAAGACACATGCAGGATACTTACGGTGCATTTTCCTGTCTTTAATAAGATGCCCAGGATGTTGGCATCTATTTTTACGGACTAGTTTAGCGAACACAAAGAAAGACAGGACGTACATCCTTTAACCGTAAACAGATGGCTCGTTAAAAAAAGGAAGACTAATCCGAGACGGGACGTCACAAGACACCACCTCGTTTACAAACGTATAATTAGACGCCTCATTATGATGCGGGAAGTTGACTGGCTGTCTTGAAAGTTCGTGTGTTAACTTTTCAATTCATTTCATAACAACAACAACAACAAGAAAGATGGCTGTCGAAGGCGGAGATATACCCTGGGGTAAAATAAAAGAAGAATGGAAAGAAATAGAAAGGAAGATGTGAGTATCTATTATTATTATTATTTACTTGATGTCATGTGTTTTTTATGACTATGTATTTACTTCATTCGGGTAATTACATAGGGTTCTTTAGAAGTTCTTCATATTTAACCGCTAGTTCTCCTACATATATCAAAACTTTGAAAAGTATATAGTTACCCATAATTATTCATTTATCACATCTAACAGTTGACTATATATCATCTTTTAAGTTCTTCATATTTAACCGCTAGTTCTCCTACATATATATATCAAAACTTTCAAAAGTATATAGTTACCCATAATTATTCATTTATCACATCTAACAGTTGATTATATATCATCTTTTTAGCGCTGCTCGAGAAGAATATGATGATGAAGTGGAGGAAGAAGAAGAAGGAGAAGGAGAAGACTTGGAGTGCACGTAAATGTTCAAATTATTATTTATTATTTATTATTATTATTATTATTATTGCTTTTGCTTTGTTACCTCGGTAAATTCTCTCTCTCTCTCGATCTAGATAGACGGCGACTTCCTCTTACAAGACGCTTCGTTAAAGACAGGATGTTACATAGTAAAAATAGTTCTCTCCTCGGCGACTTCCTCTTACATGTCACAAGACACTTCGTTAAAGACGGGAAGTATGGGTCACAAGACACCTTGCTAACGAGATGTTGTATAGTAAAAACAGTTGACTGTTTTCAAGATTTTGTTTATGTATTCAGTTTTAATTCCTATTCATAGGCGAACTAGTTCTGAGCAGTTCTGACTGCTGACTCTTCTCTTTGACCGTCCACGCACTCAAAATAGCTTGTGGTTGCCTAGCAACGCTGTGTCTGGTTATAGCACTGTGTGTGTGTGTGTGTGTGTGTGTGTGTGTGTGTGTGTGTGTGTGTGTGTGTGTGTGTGTGTGTGTGTGTGTGTGTGTGTGTGTGTGTGTGTGTGTGTGTGTGTAAGATTTAACGTCTCATTGGTATAGTTTTCAAAGTTTTAATACTTACCTTACAGCGAAGAAGAGCTTCGTGATGAGCATCGTTGTCAATTCTACCAAACCCTGTGCCATATAAAAAACGCCTACGTATTGAACCGGCATCTCCATGGTATGATTTCGCGTCACCACCGTCACCACCTCCTATGGACACGGGCGACCATGAAAATTGGGGATTTATCCATAACGGAGATATTGTCGATGATGGCTATTGTTGTATGGATGATGATGAGTAAAGAGGTAAAATAAAAAAAAGTTTCTACATTGATTATATGTTGTTGGATTATTTTATTGTCTCTCACCTTAGATGAGACGGCTAGGTCCACTTCTCTCCGCTAGGAGCGCTTAGGTCCACTTCTCTGTCTGCTAGGGACGCTTAGGTCAGCAAATGACCACAGGAAAATGCCCTTAGGTCAGCTAAAATAGACAAAACTGCACATGCACCTGCTGAGTTACGTATTAAAAACGGCTCACCTACTACTTGCGTATGTTCGAAGCAAACAGAAAGTTCAAGATAAGGTCGGTCCTCTAGAAGATAGTGCTGGAAATATAATATCAGAGGGATTCTTAATGGCAGAAGACCTGAATGAGTACTTTAGTTCAGTGTTTACCAGAGAAGATATTAGTTCATTGCCAGTACCAGAGGCTAAATTCAAGGGGGCAGATTCAGACTATTTAGGACAATTAATTGTAACCCCGGAAATGGTAGCTAAAAAAATAAGGGCTATGAAGGATAATAAATCACCTGGAGTGGATGGGATTCCGCCCAAACTACTATTGGAAATTGTAGAACAAATTAGCGTACCGCTTGCAACAGTTTTCAATTTGTCATTAGAAGAGGGAGTGGTTCCTTTAGAAGGGAAAGAGGCAAACATTATACCGTTATTTATAAAAGGTTCGAGAAACAAGTCAGAGAACTATAGACCAGTGAGTTTAACATCAGTGATTTGCAAATTATTAGAAAGACTAATTAAAGATCACATGGTGGATTTTCTTGTTAAACAAAACTTGATCAACCCATCTCAACAGTTTTTTTTAGCGAGCTCATTCTTAACAAATATGTTATATTTTTTGGAAGACATCACTAAGTGGGTAGATGAGGGATCACTGGTAGATATCGTCTACTTAGATTTTCAAAAAGCTTTCGACAAAGTACCACATCAAAGATTACTGCTGAAACTAAAGGCCCATGGCATAGGAAATGGTATAACAAACTGGATAGAACAATGGCTGATTGACAGAAGACAACGTCTAGTAGTTGATGGGGAGGCTTCAAACTGGAAATCGGTATTGAGTGGGGTACCACAGGGATCAGTGTTAGGACCTATATTATTCTTAATATATATCAAAGATTCGGATGATGAAATAACAAGCAAGGTGTTGAAATTTGCGGATGATACAAAAGTGTTTAGAAGGATTAAAAGTGATGGAGATAGACAGCATTTACAAGATGATCTTGACAGGTTGATCAAATGGTCTGAAAAGTGGCAAATGCTGTTCAAATTTGGGAAATGTAAATGCCTCCACACAGGACATGGGAACGAAGAGGTAGAGAGAATATACAATGTGGGGTACTGCACTAAGTACTACTGTAAAAGAAAAGGACTTAGGGTTAACCATTAGTGCTGATATGAAGGTTTCAGAGCAGTGCGGAATTGCAGCTTTGAAGGGAAATCAAATCCTTGGATTAATTAGGCGAAACATAACGTATAAGGAAAAAGAGCTAATAATACCGCTGTTCAAAGCGTGGAGGCCATATCGCAGGAAGGACATAGATATGCTGGAAAGAGTGCAGAGGAGAGCAACTAAAATGATACCAAAACTGAGGGATCTTAGTTACGAAATACGCCTAAAAAATGCGGTTTAACAAACTAGAGACCAGGAGATTGAGAGGAGATCAGATAGAAGTTTTTTTAAATAATGAATGGTTATGAAAATATTAATAGAAATATATTTTCTCAGTTAAGAAAGATAGAAGGACTAGAGGACATGAAGTTACATTAGCAAAGGAGCAGAGTAGATTATATATAAGAAAGTTTTCATTTTCACAAAGGACTGTAAATGAATGGAACAGATTGTCTGGGTGCTAGTAGCGTGAATATGTTTAAAAATAAAATCGACACATACCTCAGAAGGGCGGGATACACATAGATAAATGTCACACCACTTATATAAAAATGTCATTAAATTGATGTTTCCTTTAATTGCGCACATTCCAATTATGTCGCCTTAACTAGTACACTCTTAGAACTATAGCTAGAGAGACCATTTTTATCAACAAAATGCCAACACACCGACACAAGTTTCCAATGAAATGGCGGATTTCATTCACCAAGCATCACCATAACAGCAGAATGTCGTGGTCGATCGTATTCGCATGGCGTACACGTTTCTCTGAATGTATTATCTTTACTTGTAAATATAAATCGGTCAGCATCAATGGTGAGAACGCCTTTAAGGTTAACTCATCATGTTTACAAATGGTAAGTGGGGACAAGTTGGAACCAGCAATAATTGTGATGTATATACTTTATGTCAACACACACACACACGCACGCACGCACGCACGCACGCACACACACATACACATATAACTGTTCTTAGTAAGTGTAGCATACGCAGTCATAGTGTTGTGTAATTACTAGTCGGCCAGTTTTATGTATATGACGACATAGACCTACGGTCCATTTTGTGTGTGCCTTGGTCCACGCTAAGCTGCTTTTTTAAATCTTGCCGTCGTTTAGTGTCGTGTTTCTTCTGTTCCTGCAAATTAATATCACACCATTCGTGAATTAAGACCTGTTAGATTTAACAATATTTAAACAAAAACGCCGCTTAAAGGGATAATATTCAGATGATAAATGGACAGTGAGGCAACTGTTTTGTAGTGGGTCCTCAGTTGTATCATTCATGTGTAGCCCACGTTGATCAGATTTTATAGATAATAGTTGTTATTATTCACACAATCATTAGATCAATTTTTTTATTCAATCATTGCCCTCTGGGACAATTAGTACTTTTACATAACAAATATACACTGTTCTTTTACAGAAGCTACTTTGTGCCCTCTAGTTATTCTACACAATTAAAGAAGAGCATAGTTCTATAAATATATTCACAACCATAATATTTTAAAAGCGTTTAGATCGACTCCTTTTATTCCTCTGGTTGTTTGTGTGATTAAACCATACTCGGACAGTGAAACGGTGGTATTTTATTAACGTATTTTGCTGTATATTCATTGTTTTCTTGTGACGTTTCGGTTGCTATCAACGCTTCATCTGACAACTAACACTAGACGGCGACACAGTAGTCATTGCTGTCACTCAACGGTGTGGCCCCCAGCTGCGGACTGGGTGGCGAAATCGTCGTTGACGTTTGAGAGTCGGTAAGGTATAACAGTTTATCTTTTCCCCAGGATATCTTCTCCCTCGGGATAATATATCCTAGGGTATCGTCCCATAGGGACTGTAAATGAAAGAATGGAACAGATTATCTGCTGATGAATGGAACAGATTATCTGCTGATTGTGTGGGTGCTAGTAGCGTGAATATGTTTTAAAATAAAATCGACACATACCTCAGACGGGCGGGATACACATAGATAAAAGGGACGGACTCTCGATAAGCCAAAGGGCTTCCTTGTCCACCTGCCACCTAGAGTTAATTCTCTGGGTGGCAATCTTGTTAAATCTTGTTAAATCTTGTTAAAAACTTCGAATGAGACCGCCGAATAAACAATCCAGACCGTGTCCTCGTAGCACTCTAGCCCCAACAAACACGGGCAATCCTTCACCGACTTGTCTGACGTAATAGTCTTTGTAGGTGCAACTGCAACTCATGTTTCGAAAAACGGTGGCTTGCGTCATCAAAAATGTAGCGTCGCCGTCACTCTTCCACGCTGGAATGGTACGCGACGTCCCGTTTTGTCTATTATATCGATCTCGATCGTCGAAAATTCTTTGTGTAAGACGGGAACGTATTGTACATTGTCAAAACTTTATGACACCATGTTTCAGTGTTTACTTTCTATCGGTACAACCCTCAAAAGACGGACGACGCTGTCTCCGACTACACGTGATTCCACAACGTTTGTGTAAACGTAGAGCGAATAAAAACCCTGAGCTATGTCTAACACAGATTCGGTATCTATCATCGTGGTGAAACCTTCTTCTATTTCATCCGCTTCTGGACTGCGGTAAATTTCACGTCTTAAGCCTAGCAAACGCTTTAGATTTAACGAATACACGGTGAATGAGATGTTTTAAATCATGTGTATAGTCACTTTTTGCGTGATTTAACTGTGGCTCAGTTTTATCTTCTTTTCTTAGTACGCTGATTCTGTTCTATGCAAGCACGGGCGCTTCGGGACTACCGTAGTAGCCTGTCGATATTCAGCACATAAACCACACCGTTGACAAAGTCATCAACATATTTATTTTCTCCTCTATCAGTATACCAACTGTGCGGGTATTGAATCTCGACCGAACCCGCACTCCCACTGACTGATGCGTTGTGATAACGCCGTTATATAGTGGAGGTGTGTCGGGGTGTAACTTCATTGACGCGTTGCTGGACAATGTCAAATAAAAATCACACGACATGGTTACCGCGTTTCGTAGATGGATTAGGTAACAGGTATCCCAAGCAACTGCTCACCAAAGCTGTCCACAGCTTAGAGTTTCCGTCTAATTTTGTTAGGCTGTAGATATTTGTGTACAGTATGACGATTTGGCAAAAGAAGACGATTTGTGATTGCGGGCACCAATTTCCAAATAACACCCAACGTCTTCTGGTATTTGATCTTCGAGTTCTGTGTTTTCGAACCGAACGTACGTCGACTCTTCCATGACACATGAATGATGGCACGAATTTATGCACTACCGATATTTGGTTCACTGACATCCGTCAGGGGGAGTTATTTGTACTTCTGTTTCAGTTCGTAACCTTCCCACCAAGGGGCGCAAATTTTCATAAATAATTTAGGCGGGACCCATATTTAGTTCACGACTTATCCGACAGTGGAAATTTAGTTTAATTCCGACAGGTGGCGCTATTTTAGTTCACGACTTGGGTGATATTTTAGTTAATGATTTATCCGCCAGGTGGCGCCACTTGGCTTACACCTGGTATTTGACCTACATCCGGGTACTTGACCTTGACCTTTACTTACATCCAGGTATTTAACCTTGATATTTGACTTTGACCTACATCCGGGTACTTGACCTTTGACCTTCCCCACCCTTCCTCCAACGGAAAATCGGATGGCGTAACTCGTAAACCACCTACTATACTACTCACGTCTATCGCGGTCAAAATGAAAGTGTGACCGTCGTTGTACCGTTTCAAACGTGACATGTCTACCAGATCATTGTTGATTTATACCACCCACTACGACAGGTCGACGTCTGAAATGATATGTCACCGGTTTGCTCCGACAATCACCGTTTCACCTATTTCGATGACGCACGTGAAGCACGACGTAAGGCATCGACGCCTCCGTAACTTCCGGTTAGTTCCGTGTCGTAGTAAATACATTTCAAGACATCCTGAATGAATGCGTCGTCTGCGACGAAGACTGTCAAACATACTGGTTTTTTTCCTTTGACATGTCGTTCACTGACGCTGTCTGCATATAAATTCAACGATGGGGTTATCCAGTAAATCCATTAGCGTATTCACATGCTTTAGACTACGAGCGAAGGTTTTCTATCCAACCGGTTCAAACGACTTCCGCTTTCTCAGCACGTCGTTCACGAGATCTACGATGTTATTTTTGGGAACCGCCAAATTTCTGTACGTCATCTCGCCACGATCGTTCCACCTTATGGCACCATAAATATTGAACTAAATATATTACGGACTTGTTGCAATGGTGACTCTTCTTCGTAAACAGCTTGGTGATCCTCTCGTTCGTTTCCGACATGAGATCGTCGATAGCCACCACGTTTCTTGTTTTAAGATCGAAAGACGACACATCGGGAAGACCCTCGACAAATTCTATGTTTGGATGCATTGTCGAGAGCGTGGAACACAAGGCTTGCCATTTTCCGTAACACTACGTGATCTTTTCGGGCGGTGAGTTTACATGTGTGGTAGAATGACGTTGTAAAGAGACAACAAACGTCGTTTTACCACACCATGTCGGCCCGGCGACAATGAAGGTAAATGGATGAACTAAACCTCGTGTCCATACTTTACGCAAGTGATCAAAACTACTAGATGGATAGGACGGACTGCAGAGTAGAAACTACACGCACGAACCGCAGAGTAGACATTACTTTCGGCACGCTCACCCATAACAAAAGACTCCATTGCAATAACCTATTTATAATGTAATTTGAACTATTTTTATAGTAGAAAATAGGAAGCACGATTAAACAGTGCTACTTAAGCAGTACCTCTGTTCATAAACTGTCCACTAGGGGGCGCCACTTGACCTTTGACATTGACTTTGATCTTGCGTTGATCTTGATTTTGACCGTAACCTAGATTTTGACCTTTGACCTTCCACTTCCGCCGCGCCGGCTCCACCACCAATTGAGAAGGACATACTATACTATTAACGGTAATTTTGCAAATGCATCATTTATCGAATAACATATAAAATGCCGAAGAAATATACGGTAGCAGTTATGGTCAAATAATACATATTATTCATGTTGTAGATACACTTTCTTAAAAACAATTGAACACGGTAGTTTAACTCAGAATGCAACTTAATAGTGGAGTGGCTTAAGTTTAAATGTTAGTTATATCGTGATGTGTTCCTTTGATGCATCCATGAACCAATTCCGAATTTTTACCACGGCATCGTACATATTGTTCACCTGTTTTCGGTACATGTCCTGTGTTAAATGTCCTAGTCCGTTACTTTTGGAGGGTTGATCAGATTCAGTGAGTATTCTGGCCTGCTCAACACCTGCTACTTTCAATTGTTTATTTGGACATGCAGTCGTGTTCCGAACGTCCATATATTGACTGTTGGTCAATGAGCTTGTGGACATGCACGAACAACCAGACGCTAGTGTTTCAATATAGAAGGCGGCATTCCTTGACAGGATCTGTTGGTGTCAGTCTCACTGACAATATATTACTGCCTCTGTAGGTCCTCTAATAATGTTAATATGCATTAAGTGTCATTCATTGATCAATGCTAGATAGCATTCCTACAATTGAATGGCTGTGTCGGAATTGACTTCTGAATCTCTTAATGTTACGTTAAGCGATCAATCCTGACCATCACACAACGGTTGGTTTGTCGGTGGAGGAAACAAAAAAGAGAGAAAGGAGAGAAAAATGTCATTGGTTCTTCAAAGTACCAGGTCTAGATTAATTCAGCAACCGTTGCGGTCCCCGGGGCAAGACCCCGATTACACGCCCTTAGCCCTTCATTTACTCTACTAGGACAAAAATAAATAAATTTTATATTAATCATAAAATATATATGTTCATGTTTATAACATTATTTTGACCGTGTGCTAGCCTTGACCTTTAAAATCGGGCAGCCACCTCTCAAATGTTTATGATCTTACAAATCGACAAACGTTGTGCTTTTCTCCTTTGTGAAATCGTCTTGATATTAGTCTTAGTGGAGCGCAGAATCGCAGTGTCTAGAGCATTCGACTCTTAACCGAGAGACCCCGGGATCGAATCCTGTGCTGCCGTGTCTAACCTTGGGTAAGTTCGTTACTTCTCTTTGCCCCAGTTCACTGTATGAACGACCACCTGGCTACTGACAGTGGTGGATATTTGTGTACGAATGTCTGCGCGCATTATGCTGGGCGCACACTGCTAAACCTTTGTTGCGAGTAGTGTGTTTATTCGACTAAAGCTGGTCAGTCGTGCAATGTACGGTGGCTCGCAACTTAACAAAATTCGATTTGCATGTTGATTTGACCGGTACAACAATTGTTGAACCGACCCATCATTCGAAAATTGATTCGTAGCAACAAAAGTTGCGTAATGTACGATGGTGTCAGACGAAACGTCGTCGGTGCTTGTGTATTAAACAGACGATCTGCAACAAAAGTTTAGCAGTGTACGCCCTGTTAAAGCTTATACTCAATGAGATATAGCAACAGAACCAAACATTGTTTATTACGTACCAGAAACGGTAAATTGTTATACAATAGCGTGAGCCATCAAATCACTGTTAAGCGATCTTGACCTTCTTTGTGGTTTCTCGTCAGAGACGGGATGTCCCATTATTTGAGGGGAGACTACACCAATTCCCTCCTCTCTTTTTTTTAAAGTCCGAACATTGGAGGACTTAGAGTCGCAGTTTAATGGAAGGCATCTTCTGACGTTTGCTACGTCGCAGTTCGTTGTGGGAGGACGATGGAATGTCTCGTTCAACGTGGCAAGTGTTGCTACCTTCCGCAGTATTGTGGATACGAACATCGTTCTCTCCCGAGTATACCGTATCCGGTTTGATGTATCGGCAGTTGCGCCAGTTGACACGACCACTGGGCAGTTTCACATGATAGTCGCGGTGTCGGTCAATTCCGACGATCACGCCTACTTTATCCCACTTTTTGTAAGGGGATTTTGCAATCTTACTTGTGCGCCAATGCGTAGCTGTGGTAGAGGACGGGATTGCCTGTTGTAACGCTCTTCGCCCCGTGCATGTGTTTGCCCGCAGCCAGCATCCTGCTTATCCGCCACATTTTGTCACTTGCTTGCAAACGATTGTCGGTGTGCTGGTACTGCCGATCGCAGTGGGTGTCCAAATAGGATTTGTGCAGGAGAGAGGCCACCTGCACGAGGAGTATTGCGGTATTCTAGAAGTCCTCGCTGGAAATTCTCATCGTCCAGATCTCCATTCACGGTTGTTGTTGCAATGAGTTTTTTCATTGTTTTCACCGCAGCCTCGGCATGTCCGTTAGATTGGTCGTAATGTGGTGTGGATGGTGCGGGACGAACGCCCCAGCGTTTTAAGAACTGGTTAAACTCACGAGACGGGAACTGAGGACCACCATCATATCTAAATCGCACTGGGACTCCAAGCTCCACGAATGCACGTCGACATGCATAGATGGTGTGGCGGGATGTAGTCTTAGCCTTTGGGAGATGGAAGACCACAGGCCATCCTGAGAGTCGATCTACATAGACGAGATAATCTCGTCCGGCGTAGTGGAAGAAGTCTGCTGACACATCTTCAAACACCCTGTTTGGTAGAAGTTCTGATCTCAGTGGTTCGCGTTGCTGAGAAGGTCAGAGTTCTTGGCATTTATTGCAACTTGCTACTGTCGTAGCGATATCGTTACTAATGCCAGGCCAGTACACGTTTTGTCTCGCCCTGCGTTTCGTTCTATCGGTCCCTTGGTGCGAGTCATGAAGACGCGCTAAGACTTCACGTCGAGCTGACTTGGGCACGACAATACGAGGTCCATACAGGACAGCTCGTTTCTGATGTTCCAGAATGGTATGACACTAGCGTTTGCTTTGTCTCTTGAAGACGGGAAGCCATTCTGGACGTTGTCAATGAGAGTGTTGTACTTTTCGTCTTGCATAGCGACTGTTCTAAGTCGATCTAGTATCGGGTCACACAAGTTATCTTGCTGATCATCTTGGTCGTCTTCATGTACCATTTTGGATGCATTGATGGTTACCGCGTGAACGTGGTGTTCTACTTCTTCTTCTGCTTCTTAATCCTCCTCTGATGGATCCGACACAGGTGCACGTGACAAAGCATCTGGGATGCAATGGTCTTTGCCCTTTGTCCAGCGTGTCGTGAACGAGAAGAGCGATTTCTTTTCTTTGAGACGTTGAAGACGCGGTATTGTCGATATCGTCAAGGCGATGGCGATCGAGAATTGTCACCAATGATTTGTGATCGACGACCAACTCAAAATGTGACAGTCCGAGTAGTTGAATGCGACACTTCTTCATTGCCCAGGTGGCTGCCAGTAGCTCTAATTTCACCATGGCATAGCGACTTTCCGTGTCTGTCAGAAAGCGTGATCCGCACTGAACCAGTCGCCATTTGTCTGCGTGTTGCTGCTAAAGAGCATAGCCCAGACCTTTGCGTCCCGAGGCACATGTTTGTAGCGCCGTTGGTTTTGATGGATCAAAGTGTGCCAGTGTAGGATCAGTTACCAACGCTTCCTTGGTGGCTTGAATGGCTTTGCTGTGTGTTTCAGTCCATCGAAACTCTTTCTTGCTCTTCAGTAGCTCACGCAATGGATCAGCAGTTGTACTGACCGCTGTCGTGAAGTTACCAAGCTGGTTGATAAGGCCCATAAAAGATCGTAGTTCTGTCAAGCAGGTTGGTGTAGAGAATTCGGCGTTTGCTTTCAGCTTTTCCGGATCTGTGCTGATGCCTTCTGCGTTGATTTTGAAGCCAACGTAATTCACCTCATTTTCCGCGAACTTGAACTTGTCGGGGTTCAGTGTGCTGCTGTGCTCTCGACAACGGAGCAATACTGAGCGAACTCTTTCGATGTGTTGCTCAAAGTTTTCATCGTGTACAACGACGTCATCCA
>CM034538.1:49333470-49394084 GCA_020002185.1 Paraescarpia echinospica | reverse complement strand
TTTGTCGAAAAGCTTTTTGAAAATCTAAGTAGATGATATCTACGTGTGATCCATCATCTACCCACTTAGTGATATCTTCCAAAAAACATAACATATTTGTTAAGCATGACCTCGCTTTTAGAAACCCATGTTGAGATGGGTTTATCAAGTTATGTTTAACAAGAAAATCCACCATGTGATCTTTAATTAGTCTTTCTAATAATTTGCAAATCACTGATGTTAAACTCACTGGTCTATAGTTCTCTGACTTGTTTCTCGAACCTTTTTTAAATAACGGTATAATGTTTGCCTCTTTCCATTCTAAAGGAACCACTCCCTCTTCTAATGACAAATTGAAAACTGTTGCAAGCGGTACGCTAATTTGTTCTACAATTTCCAATAGTAGTTTGGGCGGAATCCCATCCACTCCAGGTGATTTATTATCCTTCATAGCTCTTATTTTCTTAGCTACCATTTCCGGGGTTACAATTAATTGTCCTAAATAGTCTGAATCTGCCCCTTTGAACTTAGCCTCTGGTACTGGCAGTGAACTAATATCTTCTCTGGTAAACACTGAACTAAAGTACTCATTCAGGTCTTCTGCCATTAAGAATCCCTCTGATATTATATTTCCAGCACTATCTTCTAGAGGACCGACCTTATTTTGAACTTTCTGTTTGCTTCGAACATACGCATAAAAACTCTTGCTGTCATGTTTTATATTACTAGCTAATTGTTGTTCATAGCTTCTCTTTGAATTTCTAATTTCAGCTGTAGCTTGGTTAAGTGCTTCTTTATAACTGTTGTAGTCTTCATCATTTCCAGTACATCTATATGACTTCCACATCTTTTGTTTATACTTAATTTTTCTAATGGCTTCTTTCGATAAGTGTTTCTTTTTGGACCGTTTTCCTTGTTTTTTGAAGGGTACAAATTTATCGACTATGCACTTAATTTCACTCTTTAATATATTCCAGCATTCTGTTGCCGTCTTATTTTTCAGTGTGTTATTCCAGTCTATCTTTGCTAAATATTTCCTCATGTCCTTATACCTTCCTTTGTGGAAATTTCTCCTATACTGCTTTTTACTATTCCTTTCTGATTTTACTTTGATGGTAAAATGTATCTGGTTGTGATCACTACTCCCCAGTGGCTCACATATCTTGACATTGTCAACTAATTCTTTCTGTGAGGACAAAACTAAGTCTAACACATTCTCTCCCCTGGTTGGTTCTAGCACATGTTGAGAAAGGAAACTATCTTGTACTAAAACTAAAAACTTGTGGTCCTCACTCCCCATACTCTGTAGAGATTTCCATTGTATATGCCCATGGTTAAAGTCCCCCATAATAATACAGTTCCGTTTGCTTACTTCCCTTATAGCGTTTTGTATTTTTTCATTCTCTTCTATGCTTATGTTTGGACTTCGATAAACTAACCCAACTGTTAACGTTGAGTTTCCTGTAACTATGTTACACCAAACAGCTTCTTCGCAATCTGCTTCTCTTTCTAATTTTATTTCATAAGCCTGGATAGATTCTTTAATATATAAAATAACTCCACCTCCCTTTCTTCCTATTCTATCTTTCCTAAACATTACATATCCTGTTAGTCCCAATTCGGCATCTGATATATCAGTGGTGGCCCACGATTCGGTTATACCTATTATGTGAGGGTCAATATCTTCTACCATAATGTTTAGTTCACTTCTTTTGTTTACTATGCTCCTTGCATTTAAACAAATGCATTTATATCCTGATTCAGAACAGTTTTCCAGGCTGTTCTTTGCCGATTTATTTCTGCTGTCTTTATCTATGCCTCCAGTTTCAGGCTTCTCTGTGAATCCCCCCTGCGAATCTAGTTTAAATAGATGCAGCCTGTCCCACTGTCAACAGATTGCAGCAAGTTCTCTGAGAAAACTGCTGCCCCCTTTCCACTTAGATGTAGGCCATCTCTCATGTACATATCTTCCCTCCCAACAAAGTATCCCCATAAATCTACGAATCCCACCCCCTCTTCTTTACACATCTGCTCAACTAGTGCGTTGATCGCCATCCTCTTGCAGTTTCTATATGTCGGCCCCCTTCCTCCCATTACTGGCAAAATTCCTGAGAGGATAATCTGTTCTACTCTTGTCTTCTTTAACTTCTTCACTAATTGTCTGTACTTCTGAACTAACCCAGTTGTTCCCTCCCTCTCTGCGTTATTTGTCCCTACATGTACTAGTATAGACCCTCCCTTGCCATGCCCCAGTACCTTCTCTACCCTTTCAGTTACATGTTCTATCCTAGCCCCCGGTAGACAAACAACGACGTCCTCCCCCTCGCTTAGAGTCTTATCTGTCTTTCTCATAATCGAATCGCCCATAAACACCCTCTCTTTCCTCATTGCCCCCTCAATCACTGCCTCAGTGTAGCTCTTTCTACGGTTTGCATCTGTCTGGTTGTAATCTTGTTCCCCTGTCTTCTGCTCTCCCGTCACAATCTCGTCCGTTCCATTCTTTCCTGACGCTGTTTCTCTTGTCACCTTTCTTCCTGTCATCGTCCCTCCCGACTTCTCTTCTGTCACATGTACTCTCACTTCCTTTCTTCCCGTCATCTTTCCTCCCATTGCATTTCCTTCTCTCCTCTCCCGTCTCTTTTTCCCTCCTACCTCTTTCTCTACGGTCACTTTCTCTCCTGCCACCTTCACACCTGTCACATTTCCTGCCGTCGATCCTCCACTTTCTTCCCCTCCGATCACCTTCCCTCCTCTCAGTCTCCTTTCCTCGGTCTTGTTGCCACTACTCTGCTCCTTCAGTTTCACAGTATTCCCAACTTTATCCCTGTCGTCTCTCTCCATTCCATCTGTATCCTTGCTGATTCTCATCTCCATCCCCTTCACAATATCTACCAACCTAGCTACCTCTTTCTCCAGACATTTCACCTTCCAACACCCCACGCACTGAAAGGTGAATCCCTCTTCCTTGGTTTCTGTCCATGACTTCGTACAGCCGGATAAGGCAAAATCTACCCAACTGTGGCAGTCGTCGCACACCAAGTGTCTCTTTGCCTTGACTTGCCGCTTGCAAGGCGCCATATCAGAATTTATTTAATAATAATAATCTAATTAGCTATTTAAAATAGTTTTGTCAACTGTGTTTACACTATTCACTGTCTATGTAGTCTTTAAGAAGACTGTTTTCTGTGCACAAATGTTACACTTTACGTAAGATTGCGTACGCTAGACTGCCTTATTTATTTAGGTTATACAGCGCCCTAGCGAATAAGAGAGACACTAGCTACATAAACTTAGTTCGCCCGATTATCGCAAATGCTTAATTTTAACAACAAAGCTACCTTATCAAAATGTCTAGCAGGTACTGACTTACACAGATATTATCTTATGTAGGTAGTTTATGGTTGTTACTTTATCACCTATATATTCTACCACATAACGAGGTTTGTTAAATCTTGTTTACAAACTTATCGTAGCCGTAAGCTAACGTACCCTATTATCACTCACTAGACTAAAGTGTCCTAAAATACTTTATCTAACTAACTTTAAGCACAACTGCTACTCAATATATGTTTACTGCTACTTTATGAATGATATTAAGGCAAGAATAATACTTATCAATCAGTAATTCCACTTGCTTATGAACTTTGATACACCACCAATTTCAACGATCTATCTGCGCCAAATATAGCCTCCAATTCTCGTGAGATGCGTGTTAAAACCAGGGCCGGCCTCAATTCGCTGAACAGTTTGGACAGGCAGACTTGGAGATCATCGTTGACACAAGTCGAATTTGGTCATCATACAGGAAAATACCGACAATCCTTGTTCACAGATTGATGGATGGAAACATCGTCGATGCCATCATGGGCATAGCAGCATCAGTTGGACACGATGCGCGCTCACCTTAGAGCAGAAGTTGGCCCATAGAAATAACCTCAAACGCGGCAAAAACGTTGGAATCGATCGATAACTACAAAAACATCCCCCTGTACGCTGTCTGACAAAGATTGCACTTCCATTATAGCTAACTTTAGCAGTTTTGTGGAAGTATGTGTGGATTACCTTCCGCGTTGAAGACAGGAGCGCCTACAAAGTTGATCCATGTTTCTTCCTTTCTTCATTTTAATGAATGCTCGTACGTTGTCACTGTTGTGGACCGCGTTGGAATTTGATTGATTTGTTCAACGAATTGAGACGGAAGATGTCATTCAAGTTGGCTTCAAATGCATGTCCTTGTCCGACAGTATCTTTACAACATTTTAAGACTATTCCTTTCCCATGTGGTCAAATAATTCGGCGATCTCCCTTTTTGGTGATTCTGTTCTAGGCGCCACGTTCTGCGTGACAACCAACAGACCACGACGTATAGGTGTAGCGCGTCTCTTGGTCCGCATCGACATATTTGCACAAAAAATGGAAAGTCGTATAAGGGACCCATTGAGGCCGCTGGACTTTATGACGTTTAGGCTCACAATCTTGATAACGTTGTGAAGAACTGCTCTTACCACTGGCTGGGAGATGTTTACGAGGCTTGTTACGAACTTTTCGCACGTTTCTGAACAGGTTATGTGCATTGTTGTTCTTGAAGTCCTGTCCCATATACCTTTTATCTTCTCCTCAGGCTATTTTCTCTTGTGAATTCGAATTGCCTTCTTCACTAGTCTCTTCTTGTCTCTACATTTCCCGCTTCTCTTTATTTGAGGTGTTCTTCAAATATTCCATGCTGACTTTTCTCTGTTCCTCACATTAGGTTGCTATAACTGGCAGAAGATTGGCTATTTGGTTTCTGTGTTTGAAGCCAACCACCTTCTCTGTGATTTCATTTGTGGTCTCTTTGAAGTCTAACCATCTTCTTTCTACTAGTCTATCACCAAAGTCCAACAGTCGTTTAAAAGGCTCCACCAATCTTTACCCCACGAACAGGTGGTTTGTTCCTTTATGTGAAGCTTGTCGACGCCATAGCTCTTCACTTCCACCTCCCTTGATTTGAACTATACGGTATGTTGTATAGGTGTGCCATGACAAGGAAGTGATCTGATCCAAGTGCCGCTGATCGGTACGTTCTATGGTTCTTTAGCTGGCCTTTTAATCTGTACTGGACAAAAACTTTTTTTTTTAAATAAATTTCACCCATCCAGTGATATTCATGTGGCTCTTCTGGTGTTGCAATGTTGAAATACCGTGTTGGAAACGACAAAGTCATTTATTGCACACAAAACTGCAGTAAGTAGTTGTTCTCTCTTATTTGCATGACCTAGTCCAAATTCTCCAAGTTTCCGGCCAGAAGAAATGTTAGTTGTCGTCTACTTTTGCATTGAAATATCCCTGTACTTATAGTTTCCATTCTTTGGATGGCATTGATCTTTAATTACACTAAGCCCGGAATGTCTTAGTACTATTCGTCGGGATAAGAATAGTATGGTGCAGAGATAAGAATGCGATCTTCAACAAGGTTTTAAATTTGGTCCCCTAGGCTACCAGTATGGGTAGTGTGGAATACAGGAACTGCCTTTTATAAATAGTTAGCTTCACGGTTAAGTGATTATATAATTATTTCTGACTGCATTGTATGTCTTAAAGAAGTTACAAAACAATGTCGACTAATTCAGAATGCAACTATCCTGCGTCGTCAGTGAACTTGGTGGTATACAGCATGAGAGCTTTTCAGATTAATATAACACAATAAATAATGTCATTGCACTTACATAGGTAGCTACCTACAAATGTAGCTACCTATATAGGTAGCTACCTACATAGGTAGCATTCCTTGCTCTTACATAAATAACCGAACAAGTTCCTTAATAAAGCAGTAATTTTAATAGCAAAATATTACTATTATATACATACAATGTGTTGCTGTGAGACGTTGATATTTTGATGTGGTTCATTCTGCTTCAGTACCCTGAGACTACACCCAATGACATTCACAACAAGGGTGGTGTCAACAACAGGTTATATACAGACGGTGACAGTTCACAATGTATTTAATTACGTGCCTTGATCAGTTTTATATCTTAAAATGTTGATGTCATAATCACTCATTTGTAAGAAATCTAAAACACAATCAAGTTACCCCATACATTCAAGTCTAGTGCTAACAAGATTCTGCATAAATTTGGTTATTGTCTAGCTTTTTTAAGAAAGCAGTGTTGCTCATAACCGATATATAATTATATAGGAACCATTTGCATCTGGAATAGCTACAAAATATAAACGATGGAAAATGCATTTTCTAAGATTTTGAGATGATTGGAAAGTTTGTAAATGCAGATACAAATTTCAAATTTATTTTATGTTATAGATTTATGATGACTGCTGTCATGAGAAACTGAAACTTTAAAAAAATAAAAAAATCAGTTAAGTAATTTTCAAGATATGATTTCTTGAAGATGTTAATTTCAGCACTTTAACCACGAATCATTTATTTAACTTTTTTATTTATTAATATTTCAGATCAACCTTTGATGCTTCATGTGTATATTAGTAGACTAGATATTTTTAGTATTCGCTTAAAAACATACAAATTAAACATTTATTTCGGACATGTTACTTTCCCATTACTGTACACTTTTCACAAGAATGGTTCATATAACAATATAGTATAGCAGAATACAAGTAAATTACAGCATACTGCACACTATTCAAGCCCCTTTTAAGGTAGCAGGATCCCTTTTGAACTACTTTTAACACCATATAATATTGTCATTAATTTTATGTTGCATAAAATAGCACATGGTTTAAATTTGGTAGGAAATAATTTTTTTGCATAAATTATGCTAATTACCTGACAATATGGCTGCCGTGACAGTCGAAAGGGGCTCCATTTTCAAACATGATAAAACTTTAACTATACACAGCAGGGATATGAAATTAACAACAGTCAAAGGTAATACATAAAGGCATATTCTGAGGGAAATAGATATTACAAAAAAGAAATTTAAATATTTTTACAACATTTATACATTTTTGTCTTATATTCTAGCGCCTAATTAAATATTCGTGCTTAATAAAAAATCACATTCCACCATTTAAACACAAAATCGTTCCATCATTCCTTAGCCAATTATATAAAGAAACAATGCTGAAAAAATCAGAGCAATATCTTTAATGGTGTTTGAAGGTAGAACACATTAACGAAAAAATGATAGTTGAGTAAAATGTGTTTAAAGTTTTGCACTGCAATACGTGGCTATGGAACATAAACAAATTCCAGCTTCACTAATTAGGGTTTTTTCTTCTAATTAGGTTTTTATAATTTTATACTTGTTTAGCAATAATTAAGCTACAACTATAGTGCATTTAAAAAAATATGTACAAATTCAGAAAAATCAGATTTTTAATGGGATCCTGCTACCTTAAAAGAATAATAAACATAAAAACTACAAGTCTGTGATTTCTGTAGCTCTATATTTATGACAATGTAATATTCTAAAATGATTTTAATGGCCCACATTGAAAGTCACTGACTGGCACATTATTAATGTTGAGTTTATCTGAGAACTACCATTACAAATAGTTGTGTACACCCCTGTATCGGCACACAGACAACTTTAATGGTTTTGTTTAGTCGAAGAGAGACCAATGCTAGTCTAAACTGAACGTGCATTTACAATAAACAGCTAGTTGGTCCCTTTGCCCAGATACCATACATTTCTTTCTAAAACTCTACAATATCATTGCTACATGCTGAATATTATTCTAAGCAGTCCATTATTACAGATAACGGTGGATACCATTACACAGTATCATTTAACAATCATTAATACTATTTTAAGGGGACCATTCACAATTGTCACAACTATTGCATATGACACTGACAGCCCTAAGAGTATGTTGCCCTGAAACAATCTGACAAACAACTATTGAGAAAGAGAGACAACAAATAGGGTGGAAAGAATCCCAATGGTCCCCCAGGGAGAAGGCTAAATGAAGACGATGCACTGCAGCTTTATGGGCCATGAAGCCTGAAGAGGATAGTTAGTAAGGTAGGTATGGCTATGCAATTATACACAAGAATGTGCATAAACCAGCATAAAGTATGGACAATTTGTTTCAATTGTAATCATATCCTCTCACGTCACTACTCACAATGACATCCAGGTTAATATTTGTTGGGACACAAACACAGATCGTTGGGATCAAAGCCACTAAACTGATGCCATTTTGAAAAAAATTCTTATCCTTTGTAGAAATATAAATAAATGTCAGTGAGATAACATGCAGTATGGGCAGGTCTTAACACATACGTTCAATGCAAATTGTGAATGGCCCCTAAATTAAAACTATAATCATATTTTCTGGTTACACTTATATTTACTTTAGACAGCCACACCACCCTGCTATTAGTTCACCGGTTACTATTCTTTTAAAAATATCAGGCAATGTCAGTTCTTCATGCTTTCCAAGTCTTACATCACCTGTAAGCACCTTTCAGATTCAACACCCAGAATCTAATCATTCTTCTTTTAGCAGATTGGTTAAAATGCAAGATGCTTGTTACATATTGGACAATGTTAAATAACATAGACAAAGTTAGGTATCCTATCTATAACATAAACAAAGTTAGGTATCCTTTCTAATGCTGTCTCAGTCATAGTTCATTAGTTTGGTTGAAACAGCCAGTCAGAGGCTACTGTTGGAAGGCACTTCGGTTTGTCCCCAGGTGGCAGTACCTGTCATTTGGGTGTGACAGTATGACACCACCTATAGTCCCCAGTTGGCAGTAGCTGTCACTTAGGTGTGACACCACCTGTAGTATACAGGTGGCAGTAGCTGTCACTTACGCGTGACAGTGTGACACCACCTGTAGTCCCCAGGTGACAGTAGCTGTAACTTAGGTGTGACACCACCTGTAGTCCCCAGGTGAAAGTAGCTGTCACTTGGTTGTGACACCACCTGTAGTATACAGGTGGCAGTAGCTGTCACTTACGCGTGACAGTGTGACACCACCTGTAGTCCCCAGGTGACAGTAGTTGTAACTTAGGTGTGACACCACCTGTAGTCCCCAGGTGACAGTAGCTGTAACTTAGGTGTGACACCACCTGTAGTCCCCAGGTGAAAGTAGCTGTCACTTGGGTGTGACACCACCTGTAGTCGCCAGGTGACAGTAGCTGTCACTTGGGTGTGACACCACCTGTAGTATACAGGTGGCAGTAGCTGTCACTTACGCGTGACAGTGTGACACCACCTGTAGTCCCCAGGTGACAGTAGCTGTAACTTAGGTGTGACACCACCTGTAGTCCCCAGGTGACAGTAGCTGTAACTTAGGTGTGACACCACCTGTAGTCCCCAGGTGAAAGTAGCTGTCACTTGGGTGTGACACCACCTGTAGTCGCCAGGTGACAGTAGCTGTCACTTGGGTGTGACAGTATGACAGCATCAGTAATCCCCAGATGGCAGTAGTTGTCACTTAGGTGTAACAGTGTGACACCATATATAGTCCCCAGGTGACAGTACCTGTCACACAGGTGTGACAGTATGACACCACCTGTAGTCCCCAGGTGGCCGTAGCTGTCCCCTCATGTGCTTCAGTTCTCGGTCTCCCTTATCATCTTCATTCCCTGCAATAATACAACACTCTATTTAAATACTTCACCGGCAGTTACAATTAAATACATGCACACTTGCTACGAATTATAAAAATACTTTGTATGTCATCTACAGACAAATATCTTGTTCTTATTCAGCAAACTATTAGCCTCTGGAGGGCGACTATCTAAGTACTCATTGTGAGTATAAAGTACCCTGTCACTCACCCTCTGCAGGGCGACCACCCACAGTAGGGCCTGCTTGCGGAGTGCTCCGACTGGAGCAGCCAGTTGTACGAGGTGCTCCTTTCTCCTGTCATCTGTATATCTCAACTCAATGCCAGTCGCCACCTGGTTGCCTGCAACAGCCACTCTACGCACTGTCTGTCTGCACATAGCCTGGCTTCATCACATAAGTTCTATCAAAGTCTTATACAACATGTATGACTGCTATAGTTAACATCTATAAAACTATAAGTAGTAATAGTACAAGCTTTATTTTATGATGTGTCTATGGTACTATGACAGTGTGACTGTCAATGGGCCATCACAATAAATGTTAATTTTAAGCAAGATCATCCACATTTATAACTTAGGAAAAGTACGCTATTAATTCAAAACAATGGATTACACTAAGCAAATAATATAAATACATATATAAAATTTATAATTACATTCATAAAAAACACTCAAATTTTATCAAGCAAAATCTAAAAGCATAAGTTTACAAACAGATTCCAAGAAACTATTTAAACATTACATCAAAAAAGAAAACACAAATATGAGGACCAGAATCAAGGTTATCTTCAGCCCAGGTTACAGGGAGAAAGAGAAGAACAACAATATTACATTTCTAAAACATCAATAGTCAAGTGGTGAATTCTGAGATGTAGGCCAACTGTCTCTGTTGCCTCGGAGACCACGGATCGCTTGCTTTGGAAACCAAAGTCTGTGAAAAGCATAAATGTGTGACCTTCCAGGAAGTATCGAAAGTGTCGAATAGCCAAGTAGGCAGTCAATAGTTCACAGTCGAACGCACTGTACTTTTGTTCCGGAGGTCAAAGCTTGTGACTGAAAAATGCCACCGGTTTCCAGGAGCCGATGTTTTGCTCTAGGACAGCGCCAACTGCTGCTCCTGGTGCATCAACTGTCAGGACAGTGGGTGTATAGGCATGTGGGTGTAGGGGAATAGTGGTCTGTGCCAGAGCCTCCTTGGCGGCCGTAAATGCTTGCTTGAGGTCCTTTGTCCACTCCAATATGGTGAGTTTGCCTGCCAAAGCATCATAAATCAGATGCATGATATGAGCCGCCTTTGGGATGAAGCGGCGATAGAAGTTCACCATTCCAGCAAACTGTTGGAGTCCCTTGACAGTTGTAGGCCGTGTAAAGGTCTGAATAGCTTCCACATTAGCGGGCAGCGGGATGGTCCCTTGACTTGTGATTCGATGGCCCAGATAGTCAATAGTGTCTGTTCCAAATTAGTATTTGCTCACATTGACCACTAGACCGTGAGAGGCCAGGCAGTGAAAAACTGATCGTAGATGGTCTTTGTGTTGATCTACGGATGCACTGCCAACCAGAATATCATCCAAGTAGACAAAAACAAACTCGAGTCCACTGCAGGCAGTGTCCATAAGTCGTTGGAAAGCTTGTGCTGCATTCTTGAGGCCGAAAGGGGTCTGCAGAAACTCAAATAGCCCAAAAGGCATGATAACGGCGGTCTTACTGATGCCATCTGGGGCCATAGGAATCTGATGGTAACCACACACCAGGTCGATCTTCGAAAAGACAGTAACGCCTGCAAGTTGTGAGGAGAAGTCTTGAATGTGTGGTACCGGATATCAGTCGGATACCATGACATCATTCAAACATCTATAATTTCCACAGGGCCTCCAACCACCAGTCTTTGGGCACCATGTGTAAGGGAGATGACCATGGGCTGTCTGATCGTCGCATGATTCCCATTTTTCCATCTTTCTGAATTCTTCCTTAGCAACCGCAAGTTTATCTGGTGGCAACCTGCGGGCTCTGGCGTGAACAGGAAGGCCTGTTTTTGGAATGAAATGTTTCACTCCGTGACAAACGGAAGGGCTTGAAAACTCTGGTGAGTGATAGCAGGAAATTCGTCTAGTATCCACTTAAAGGAATTGTCCGAGGCGATGTGATGTAGACTGAGTGCCGGCTGGTTCGAATGTTTGAGTGTAACACTTGTGAACAAAGTTGCGTTTACCAAACGTCGGCTTTGGGGATCAACCATCAATCCATTCACCTGAAAAAAAACAGTCTTAACATCGACCAGAACGAAGGGCCATGTGTAGTGGTTCGCTAAACACAGCGACATCGTTCTGGTCCTGTATGTTGCAATAGTTGATCCGTTGGCAGCTACAAGAGAAGGCTTACGGGAGCCATTGTTGATGTCCTGATGAGAGGCGGGGAACACACTGACCGCTGCCCCTGTGTCAACAAGAAATCTCATAGCGGAGCTATTGTCATTGAGGTATAAGAGGCTGTTACGTTTGCCGGCCGCTGAAGCAACTACTGAAGGCCAGCTTGGTCTTTTCCAGAAAATATGAACAGGGCATTGCTGAGTATTTGCGCAGTCGGTAATCAGTAGTCATGCACACTATTGCTTGGTACGAATACGGTAAGCTAAGCTGAAGCTTGCCTGTGTGTGATGCGACACTTTACTATCACCATAAAATACCATGCACACTATATATGAACAATGAAGAATGCTGTTTGTGTTTTATATTCAGAATTACCTACTGTTTTGTCATCTTATTAACCTTCATCAGCAAAAGCATATAATTCATTAAGTACCCGTATGAGTGAAAATGTTGTTGGATGAGCTTATACTCAGTGGACTGAAGTAATACAGCAACAGTTCTAAACTTTTTTGGGCTGCGACCCAAATATTGGTTGCGACATTTGCTTGTTGATCCATGCCTTCAATCAGATAACTTGTGATATGATAAAATAGACAACAGTTAAATAAATAGATGTAATATAAATAATAAATGAGAACATATATCGACATAGAAAAAGACACCTCCAACAAATCGAAAGCAACACTGTGAGACTCGGGAAGATTGTATGTTTATGCGATATTACATTTAAATGTACTTCGTACTGGTAATAACAAGAGGGCAGACAATCTGATACACAATATAATTTGCCTGGACATGCTGATTAAAGTGATATTATTGTGTGTGGAAGTGTACTTTGAAGGCTTCGACATAGAGTGAATGGTACCAATGTTTTGCCTAGTGCACACTTGACACATTTTTGGCAGCATCAAACAGAATATGACTTGCCCATGCCTGATGTATGCAAGATGAACAACTTATGCCAAATGTTGGGGTGAATTTGAAAAGCCACGTATCAACATAAAATTCACTCAAATTCATGCAATATCTGGTATACATTATTCATCATGCAAGCAGGAAATTAGAAGAAAGTTCAGACAGTCACTTGGCAACCCACTCAAAATAGCTTGGCAGCCCAATTTTAGGTCATGATCCAGAGGTTAAGAACCACTGTATGATGGTGTGACTAGATGCAATGACTCAGAGTCAGTTAAATTGTTACATAAGTTGTTCATCTCATCATTTCTGCCACTGGTGTTGCATGCTGCACGTGCATACACTTTAGGAAGAAGGGAACATCAAGTAACCAATCTACTTACCTTCCTCTACTGGCAGCAATAAAAACAAAAAACTGTTACCGTCTGCTGAATATAGATATATTTATGTCATCTCATAGCATTCTTAACAATCTCTAGCTCTGCTGAAGCATTTGGTGGTTTCTCTCAGGACCATCTGAAGTTGAGGGGAAGGAAATGTACTTTACTTAAGAGATAAACAAATACCATCCAAATTCCAAGACTGAATTTTCATAAATCCAAGAGTTAAACAAATACCACCAAAATTACAATACTTAATTTTCATATGCCCAATCTCCCATTAGATGAAGATTATGACTTTCTATCAATCAGAACCAAGAGGACTAAAGAGTGAACTAACTCAAGGGTAAACTACAAGGCAGCTGTGTGAACAAGATCGCTTACCTTGGGGGTCACACCCAGATGTGAGGATATTTAAAGTGTGAATTCTCTCGACTTCAGCAGGCTCCAACACAGTGTTGTCACTGCAGAACTCAAACCTGAGGAACCTACACAAGGACCAGCACAGCACTATGTGGTTACATCCATCAACTGTGCTGCACAGTGACATTAACATCATTAACATCTCCCTAATTCTCGCATTGGAGAGAATCGCTACAGAAGTATAAACAATAAACTGTTAGTGGAAACAGCAAATACAGGGCGTGCTTTGTCCAATTAAATCCTGTGCAATCAAATCAGGTTGGTAAAACTAAATTTAATAATTAATACAACATAGAACATTTCCACAATAAAGATGTACATAACATTGCATACTTGTCTCAGTTGTCGGTATGGCTTGCCATACATAATGCAAGTTATGGTAATGATGCTTGCATCTTTTTTTGTTAAATGGATTACTGTCATTCAATAATCATATCTACCTCAACCAATGACTTTTCTAACAATTTGTTTGAAACACAATCTATGAAATTAGTGTGAGAGATTTACAAAATGGATCTCTTATGTAACAGTTTGTCTCAGGCTGACACCCATCATCAAGTGAAGCTATTTACATATGAATACTTTAACAACAGTATTCAAATAGACATGTATCTAGATCAAAGTATTTGTTGAATGATGGTGATTACGACACAAAGCTGTCAAAGCACACTGAAAGGAAAATATAAAATACCTGTTGTCTGGGGCTAGTTTACACAGGCACATTGATGTAGTGTCACTGCCAATCACTGCACTTGTCAACACAAACTGACCACCTGAAAAGTGCAGTCATTAAACCAGCATAATATCAAGGTTACACAAGTATTACAAATATCATGAAGTATGGAATATTGCATGTTGCTTTGACTTTTTGAACAAATACAGGGCATGACACATTATATAATAATAATAATATACTTATGTGGCACCTATATCCTCATGAACCTGAGCTGACGCGCAACAAAACAAGAATCATTAGGCAAAACCATGAAGAGGGTCAAGATCATTAGAGCAAGGGACCATTCAAGATTTATGGTGGGGATGCTGTAGACAACACTTTTTGTGTGACAGATGATCTGGGTTTCCTGGGTATAATAAAAAAAATGGGCCAAGTGGCCCTGAAGTCCTTTGGACTAATACGTCTATATGTGACCCCGGCTGACCAAATGAGTGATAAGTCGGAAAAATTGTAACATTGTTTTCTTACATCCTTGTAAAGGTTTGGTAGGGTGCTTTACACGGTTTCAAAAAATATGACTGCTACAAAAATTGGCAAAGTTATGGAGCATTGAACATGGTAGGGATCAAAAAGTGAAAATGAAGAAAACAGCTGTTGAAGTTTTACAATATATATGCGAATGGATTGCATGGAAATATTACATGCACAACATTCAAATGTGGCACACAGTATGTAATATGTATGTTATGTTGCAATGATACACTGGAAGTACAAATGTGCTGCTACAAAGACTTATCAAGTTATGCCAGATTATGTCTTCATGTATAAAAAAATAAGAGGACAGATTATTTGAGAGCAAAAAAGTACACTCACTGTTTGACACAGTTTAAAACCTACAGGCAACTGTCCAGTTTAACAGGGGTCTAGTGGCTTAATGCTGTCTGTTGACACAAGCTACTGCCAGTGACCAATTACAGATTAGTTACAGTTTCCATCAAACAATAGCAGGCAGAGAATCTTAGCTCCACAGCTGGGTGTAATACACAACCAGAGCCACCACTGATTCATGGTCAAGTAGATTAGCTCAATGCACCAATTAAAACAATACACAACACTGTGAGGCCTAAGCAGTGTCCTCATTGCTGAATAGATCAATTAAACCTGCCAAGTGGGTGACATTCTGCACAAGTATTCCTTAATCCTTAGTGATTGTTCAGAACACCAGACTGACCACATACCTAAACAAAGTGAATGTAATAGGTGAAGAACAGGCAGTGTTCAAATAGGGGTATTGGTTGAATTGTATTTATCTCAATGCAAAAGGCTTTATTGTGCCTTCATCAATTATAAGAAAGCATTTGATTTAGTAGACCGGTCCTCCCTGTGGTCTAAGATAATTTCATATGGTATTAATGGTATTGTGTTGAAAGTTGTATACAACATATACAAAAATGGGTCAGCTGGACGGTGATAGACCGTTTGAAATTGAAGCCTTTGTAAAACTTTTGTCTCGACTTCACCGAAGGCGGTGTCCTGCTGTCAGAACTTCGAAGGTGTTACTCACCTAACTTACAAATATATAGGGAGCTAATGGAGAGGCCCATCATAATCCATAGCACTACAAAATGAAGTATCTGAAAGTCACACTTCATATACTGAGTGACACATCTCGGTAAGGTAAGGTAAGGTAAGGTAAGGTAAGGTAAGGTAAGGTAAGGTAAGGTAAGGTAAGGCAAAGTAGGAAAGGTAAGGTAAGCAAGGTAAGGAAAGATAAGGTAAGGTAAGGTACTCGCCTGTCATTAGTATCTTGAGGTGTTTGTCAAAGAACTCGTTCTCTCTGGCTGTCATCTGCAGACAGGTGTCGCACTGACGAACTGGATCAATGAAGCACATCCGTGGCAGCGCCATCTTGCCATTACAGCAGGAACTACAGAAGACCCGACCACAGCGACGACAGTGATGCTGCAACGTAACTCTACATATCATACACTCTCTCCCCCGTTCTGGCAGGTCTCGGGCAACAGGGTAATGAAACCATCCTGTGTCAGAAATACACATTTTTGGTTCATACTCTTACAATATCAAGTGATGTCCAGTGTGAGTATTGTCATCTATATTGTTTGTGGTTGAAACTTTCCACAGTGACAGCAATGCATTCTCTTTTTTGACTACCCATTTAGCTTGACAAGTTTGTTTGTTTGTATTATCACTCCAACATCGACACAGGTCAAGTAGACCAAGAATGAACATTGCATCAACTTACCCGCCTATGGATGATGTCAAATTTCGTCTGGCAAATGATGCAATACTTGCACTGCAAATAAACTTAAATATATATATATACATATAAATATTTGTTTAAACTTGTATTAAAAAAATGTATACATTTACATGTAAATAGACATGATAATGGTGTATCTCATTTATGTTGCACATATGGAGCCACATTCATCATCAAAGGCCAGCCACAAAGTGTGTTACACTTAGAGGGGTGAATCTGGTAAATGTTACTGCTGTATTAGATGAATCGTTAAAACACTAGTACCTATAAAAACCACAAGACAGTTTGCAAAGTGAAATAACATAATGTGACTATTTCGTACTGGATCAAACCATCAGCCCACTTGACAGCCTCAACAATATGTGGAATGGAATCTGCCACCAATGCCCACTGAATCGATTAATTCATCTGCCATGATATGGTTGCCATGCCCAAGTCTATCCATCATGCTGCCAGGTTTTGATATCCACAATAGGGTCAACATGCATAAGTTCCACTCGATAGGTGGTGCCACTGTAGTTATTTATTTCCCCAGCGATATGTGGTGATGACCAAACCATACTAGAAGTATTTACACCTGCAGAACACAACAATGCAAATGATTGGATGACGGGTGATCTAAACTTTTCTTATATAAATTGAAATTCTAAATCACTAAAGACACCTCCCAATCCAACCACCCACAGTTTCATCAACATTTTTTAAACTGCCTAAATGGCAATGGCTTCAAACAGAGGGTGACGGAACCAACAAGAGGTCATAATATTCTCGACTTCTTCATCGCCAATAATGGTTCCAATTATGCTGTTTAACTAAGGGGCACACCAACCATATCAAAACCAAGCAACCTAAACAACAAACCCCACCATGCAAACAAGCAAATTGGACTATAATGTAATAATAATAAGCTTTATTTATACACCACACAATCTGGGGTTAATGCCGCATCTAGGGATGTTAACAAAATTGGACTCATAAACCATGTAAAATCATACTGTCAAATTGTCTAAACAAAAGTTGATGACATGCAAATGCTTTAGGACTCTGTCAATATAACCATACTATAGAAGTGGATGTTTTACCTCACCGTTCGACAACCTCAAAAAAGGTCAACCATAGTCTGTGGATCATTAGAATTTCACGCCTAATCAAGAAATGCAACAAACTCTAGTCAAACCAAGAGCTCAGAAAGATGTGATCAGCATATGAATGCATTAAGAGGGGTGAAAATAAATTAGGTCTGGAGCTACATTCAGGAGACTGTAACTATTTCAGATGACCAGCGTAACGTTAACAAGAAATTGTGGACATACATTAAACATTGCAAACGGACATACCGTATTCATTCTTTTTAGAATGAATATGGTATGTCCGGAATGAATCCTGTCTACTGTACTCCACTATGTGGCATACATGTTTGTTTTAAGAACGGAAATGAATGATAGTGGTGCCACTAGATCATTTATTTCCGTTCTTAAAACAAACATCGCGCCATTGACATGCATGTCACCCTGATTTAAAAAACACATATATTTGTCAATTATTTATGGTTACCACGTATTTAAAACTACTTCTCATTGGAGAGATATGTTAGCAAACAAATGATCTTCAAACGATCTTCATAACAGTGATGCAAAGACATGGACAAAGTCATAGAGCAGGCCATGCCATCCTCTGCATACAATACATGCATGTTTAGTTTAACTGGCATGACAAACATCAACGTAACTGGTGCTAACTGGAAGTGATTTATACATCCACGTGATGATGATTGTGTGGTCAAAGGGATAATGTAACTTTGCAAAGTCTGCGGATGCAGGTGGAACTTTCTTTACCATAGTCATATTGTTAATGGTTGACAGGGAATTACAATAAATGATGGATCCAGTGATCAGTTTTCGTCATAGATCGATGTCAGGCAGTGCTGAAAAAGGGGGTGTACGCTAATTAGGGCATGTACACTAAAAAGAACGAATATGGTATTACTATAATATTATCACCGTTATGAGTAACAATGGGATTATGCAGAGTGACAGAGAAACACAAAGTGCAATAAAATGCATGTTAAATGACCAATTTTGTTCAGTATTTAGCAAAGCCATTCACTCCATTGTTACTCAAATACCAGTGCTACTTATTAACAGTGAAAGAGATCAATTATATATAATTCTTAATAAAAATCAACATGGTTTCCTTTCATGTAAATCTTGTAACACAATTAGTCGAATGTATACATGAACTTCCACTAAATTCTGAACATGGATTCCAAACTGATGAGATGGGTCTTGGATCATATAATATTTCCAGTGTTACTGCCATGTCACACTTGAACAGTGTTATCTAAATTCTAGATTAATATTAATGTATTTATAGTATGTAGGAATTTAAATCAACACCTTCTCCAGGTGACTCATTGTTCAAGATATATACACCCCTTTACTTACATACAACCTTGTATCAGTACTTAATCCTATAGAATGTCATTTTTACCAAGAACATAAACTGGAATGACCATCGTACTGAGGTGGTGCAGGTGACAGCAGGTGCTTAAACTGAACCCAACCAGGACTAGCAAAAATAGTAGACAAGGAAGTCAAAAGAAGCAAAAAATAGTAAACAAGGAAATCAACAGAAGAACATGACACATATAAGAAGCCATATGGATTAGAAGATCAAAACACCAATCAATCGAGACGAGGGGAATTACGTCACACACGTACGATGATGACATCATATGTCACATGTACTGAGGAAGTCGGCATGACAATATAAAATGGATGTGTCAAAAATAAATTGTTTACATCAAACAGGACTCTAGCTCCTTGTGGACCTTCAGATCGATGTACCTACATCGTAGTAAATACTTGGATTGAAATACGGGCATACTACGTTTGGCGTACATAAGAAATATCATCGCCGCTGTAGTAGGGGAACCCCAAAACGTGCCAAAAGTAATGTGTTATGGCTTCAGTGATAAGTCAGGAGGGAAGAAAATCTGAGGCAATAGTTGGGCTATATTTAGAAACCAGATATGACATGTTTGGAGTTCACAGGCTTCCCATAGACTAGTAAAAGGTTAGTCAAGGTTGGCAGAGCCAAATAAATCTCGCAAAATATAATTAATTGATCATCAGCATGATCTCAAATATAGCTTGTTGTTGACAAGTTTATCTTAGGTTTCATTTGCACCAACAATTGTAGAGATTGTACTGCATATTTTTGACAAATCACTGAAACAAAACTGCTCCTGCAAAGATCAGATTGGTGCGTATGTAGATTGACATTTAAGATGTGGGCCTGGGAACCTAACATTATTGATCACTTTTGATAGATTCTAGTTTTATTTATTTTTATTTTTTAGTTACACTGTTGATAGATCTATGCTCAAATAATGCCAAAGAAATCCCCCTATGAGTGAGTATTTGACTTTGTTAAGACTTAAATTAAGTAATCAGTTAAGTTAGGTAACAGTTTGTTCCATTCATTCCATGAGATAAATAACTAACGTGATACAATTTGATAACATTTTTGCAGGTCAACTTTGATCCCATGTTTTAGGGAGTCAACTGATTGTGCTCACCCCCTGCAATAGTGAATTAAGTGTTCTAGCATGTTGCCTATTTACTTAATTAAGATTTCCATGTTGATTTATTCATCATGGAACATGCAGATACTGTACACTGTATCCATTGGACATGTTGGAAATCCAACATTATCCAGCATCTTTTTCCTTACATCTACATCATACAGTGAGTTTAATTAACAGTCCTTGTAATTCATATCTTCGTATATCTTACCATTAAATATTTTTTAATGCACGTAAATTCCAAATGCATTTATATAATACATCTTAAAATTGTTTATTATGCAATTATGCAATAATGCATATTATGAATTATAATAATAATAAATAATTTACACAGTTCCATATTATATTAATACTGAAACCTTTATAACTTAAAAGAACACCAAATGTGCTGCCTCAGTTTTATGAGTATGAGTAACCAGTAGCATGACGTTCTGGAAATGTTTGTCATTATGACTAAAGGAACTTGATTTACAGGAATGCCAAGTGGCGGCACCACCAAGGTCCAATCCTGATTACCTACATCAGTGATACTACGGAGAGGCGTAAATCATGATACTTACACATGGCACATCATTCTTTCTGAGCATCGTTTCTGGGGAGCAACGTCTGGTGAATCACTGGCTGTAACTGGTTGATTATCAAGTGGTTTTGGCCAATGAAATTCCTGATTAAAAATAAATTTACACTTTTTTAAGCACAGACACGTACGCCTGTACCACAATCCAAGTACGTACTATGATGGAAGTACGTACGTCGATCTGCGGTCGCCTGTGACCTAGTGACAGCACATCACGACACGCCTCATGACTTCAAGTCACAACACAAGTGCTTGATGCTTGATATAGTAATCCCTTTACAGCTGTTCACAGCAAAACTGGGATTTGTGCAGTGCGTAACGTCAGGGCAGTCGAACAAAAAGGGAACAAAATCGTGTAGAAGGATGTTCAAAATAAAGAAAGAAAAACAACAAAAAACAAACAAAAGCACAGATAAAAACAAACGTAGTCAGTCCAGTTATGTCATTGGCATAAATGCAAATGGCGAATAATCAGATGACAATAGAGTACAACTCGCCGGTTTCCACTCAGGTGGAAAAACATCAATGGAAAAGCTGAAAATATCAGGCAGAGGGGAAACATGCAGCAAAGGCTTGCATTCATGACACCGACATATGCTGCACTATAAAGCTCACAGAAAATTACATCCGAGGGGGAGGGGGAAAGTGTACGTTGTTATCTGCTACCTAGCTGATCTGAGTATTACGAAAAATATGGCGTGAACTAATCTGCGATTCTGTCTATGAAAGTATTTACTGGAGAATCGGCTAATATAACCATATAATGTTAGCCTGGACTGTAAAAGAAATATATTCATTACTTAAAAATGAGCTAAGTCCGTGGACGCAGGTGTTGTCTCAGGACAGGGACCAAGTTGTCTCAGGATGGGGCGAGTTGTCTCAGGATGGGGCGAGTTGTCTCAGGATGGGGCGAGTTGTCTCGAGACGACTTGGCCCGGGCGGGTCCCGGATGGTTCGGCCCGGATGTTTCGGCCCATCCCGACGGTTGGTTCGGCCCATGTAACAACAATTCGCTATTCAGAGTCGGATGTTTCGGTCCACGCCGAAACATGTTTCGGCCAACTTCACCGAAAATTCGACGGGCGGTGTCGGATGTTTCGGCCCATTGATAATTATCAAAGCAGCAGTCACCTCAGCCCACTGCGTTTGATTCGGCCCGTTGCATTTGAAGATTTGTTTTTTATGTTTCACAATAGATTACCTACCACCTCTTTATTGTTTGTTGGTTTGAACTTGCACTCTTACCTGGATTGCTTGTATGTGTGATATTTGTTTGTTTGTTGCAAAATATCCAAGCAGTAAGCTAAACAAACACGGTAACGGAACACACGATGTGAGCACATGCAATGTGCTCACTCCCTTTATGTAAATGATGTCGATTGAACAGATAAAATGTGTGACCACAGTTTTCAAAGCGTAAATATCTAATAATTCGTGACACATTTACCGAAAATACGCAAGTCAAAATAGTTGCATGCAATATAAGAATTATTTAAACATTTATCAAATAAAATAATATTTCGATTTCCGCAGCAACTAAGGTTGCAAAAGTCAGATTTCTAAACAGAAGCGGGACGGTTGGTTCGGCCCATAGAGCCCACCGACACCGGTTACAAAAACGGTTGTTTTCGGCCCACGCGAACGCAAGGAGGTCACGGTTAACAGGTTGCGCGAACGGATTGTTCGGCCCCACGGGCCGAACCCGTCGGGGGCCGAAACATCCGACTCCCGCCCGGGCCGAGGTGTCTCGGGCCGAGTCGTCCGTCTACCCGCATTTCTTAACATTGAAGAGTCAACTAATAACAATGCTTAATGACAATCATATAAACAACTGTGTGACATGTATCTATTATGCTATCAAACCTGGTTGTCCGGGATCCATGGCGGTTCAACTGTACAAAACGGACTACTTTTCGTCTGGTTAGACGCTACCATCTTTAGCCCACTTTTGGAGCGAACCAACTTCTTTCCGCTAGAAGCCATGTTGTTTATTTACAGTGGTCGTACAACACAAACTTGGAATTGAGTAGACGGAACTACGAAATTGTTCCCACATCTTTTCACTGCTGATGCTAACGAGATCGCGGCCAGTTTCGCTCGATCCCCTTTTGTAAACCACCCTTTCGGAAACAACCCATTCCCCATTTAATGATAACGGGGACATTAAGCTTCCCGGAACACTGGCGTACGCACAGCAGACAACATGGAGGCTGGCGAACTGTGTCAATATTTGATTTTCCTCCCATAAATAAAATGTTGTATTTGTGTGTGTTTTACTATTTACTGTAAAGTTTTCACTTCTCCACCGGCCAACCATACAGGATCACTCTACTTGCCCGGGACAATCTTAACTGACGGATAAGCGGTGCTTCAAACGATGAACATTAACTGGAACCATTACATATAGTGTTGAATACCAAGATAAACGAGTACACCCTTGTCCCTAGAAAAAGAAATTTATTATAGTTAATTGACATAGACTTTGGAATATTAAATGTGAATTAACATTCATGCACGGAGTTCCATATAATACATTATCTATATGTGAATTACACGTTGTGCCATCTATAGACTATACGGCACGATGTTAATCAATTTGCGGAAAAAATAAATTAGACTGGCATTTGATACACTTCGGCAACGTTAATTTGTGTTCAATGCCATTCGATTAAAATCGTTTCTTTGTAGCCAGTGTCTGTGCAGCCTCCGCTGTGGTCCTTTGGTGGACGTATAGAATTCGTTTGCTTTTTCATTTGCTCCATCTGAATTCATACTTTATAGCTAACCAGTTCCTTCCAGGAAGTTGTTGTTGCTCGATAAAAAAAACCGATAAAATCGCTAGTTTGGTCTTTAGGCATTCGGGAAAGAATGTATTACAGTTTGGTTCCTAGCTGTACATGTCTACCTTGTAGAAATACAACGCACTTTACTCAAATCGTTGTGTAACGATTAACTCGGTCTTGAATTCCCTAATTTGCGTCTGCAGACTAACTAACTGCAACCGCAAGCCCCACCAACGCGATTATGATCATTATCGTCTAACACCACAGGTTGTAAACGATACACAGCGGCAGTTGATTCATAGACTGACGTTGGAGACAGTTTCATGATTTCGTTGACTCAAACCAGCCATGTAACTACACTGATCCTGTTGTTGACGTGGATCCTGCAGTTGCATGTTTCTGTTGTATCGGCGGTCAATGAAGCCCGAAGAGAACGCTCCGACATCGCACAGTCACGTCCACACGGGCCACAGTCTCAGCTTCAGGGTCGAGCAAATCATAACGGGACAAGTGGTGGTGGTGGCCATGGCAATTCGGCTTACGGTAGGAAACGATATTTCAGCACTCGTCTAAACCAGGGCCATCTCGGTGACGCTTGCCCAGAAAATAGTTTACCTCTATACTAGGACTAGGTCTACGACTAGGTACTGACTCTGTTGTTTAATTTCATTCTGTTATCATCTTCCTGTATCAATAGTATGTATTCTTTGACGTTGGTTTGTTCAGTCTATAGCACATCTTATACATGGGAGTTGACGGGAGTCGGATGTTTCGGCCCCCGACGGGTTCGGCCCATGGGGCCGAACAATCCGTTCACGCAACCTGTTAACCGTGACCTCCTTGCGTTCGCGTGGGCCGAATCAACCGTTTCTGTAACCGGTGTCGGTGGGCTCTATGGGCTGAACCAACCGTCCCGCTTCTGTTTAGAAATCTGACTTTTGCGACCTTAGTTGCTGCGGAAATCGAAATATTTTATTTGATAAATGTCTAAATAATTCTTATATTACATGCAACTATTTTGACTTGCGTATTTTCAGTAAATGTGTCACGAATTGTTAGATATTTACGCTTTGAAAAGTGTGGTCTCACATTTTATCTGTTCAATCGACATCATTTACATAAAGGGAGTGAGCACATTGCATGTGCTCACATCGTGTGTTCCGTTACCGTGTTTGTTTAGCTTACTGCTTGGATACTTTGCAACAAACAAACAAATATCACACATACAAGCAATCCAGGTAAGAGTGCAAGTTCAAACCAACAAACAATAAAGAGGTGGTAGATAATTTATTGTGAAACATAAAAAACAATCTTCAAACGCAACGGGCCGAATCAAACGCAGTGGGCTGAGGTGACCGCTGCTTTGATAATTATCAATGGGCTGAAACATCCGACACCGCCCGTCGAATTTTTGGTGAAGTTGGCCGAAACATCCGTCAGCATTGGCATCGGCATGGACCGAAACATCCGACTCTGGATAGCGGATTTTTGTTACGTGGGCTGAACCAACCGTCGGGGTGGGCCGAAACATCCGGGCCGAACCATCCGTCTCCGTGGGCCAAACACGTCGGGGCCGAACCATCCGGGACCCTTATACATAGCATGTTATGACATTATGAGAACAAAATTAAGAAAATACTCCCCATAGCTGATAAGGCAACTTTAATGGAAGGTTTTATGCTAAACACCAATAATTAACCACATAATTAGTTGATATGCCCAACCATTGGTTATATATACAACATACATGTCACTGTGAAACTGTTCTTCCATAATATACACTGTATACTTGTATCTACATAATCTTACATTAATACATATAGTTCCAAATAGATGAGCAATGCATGAATCGTTGAATGTGAAGGAACACTTAATAAAGAAATATTTAGCACATTTACAAAACTGACACAAAACAAGTTGAACGCATGAGACAGACAGCTTGTTCAATCTCAGTTTTTGTCATTCCCAACCAGGCATGGGGTCAATTACATTGCAGTGTAATCTATTAGTTAGTTTACTTACTATTATTATTTTATGCTGAATCCTTCCTATTGCCTAATTGAAGCTATTACTATTACATTTTTCATCGGAACATGTTATGGTATAATGCACTGTTTGCATAAATACAATAAGTACAATTGTTTGACTCACAGTCTCAAGAAGTTAAACAAGGCAGGTGAATAAAAAATCTAACTTGTTATTTATTGATACCCTGCCCAAAGTATTTGAAATAATATTTGAGAATGTCAAGTGTACTTTCATCATCATTATCATTAGGGAATTATTATAAAGTATAAACAATTCATAAATGCTATTTACAAAAAAATGTATATCTATCATACATACCATATTTAGTACAATCTACTAACTACATCTACTAAGGATAGAACATATATGTTTCATTTTATATTAAAATACCATACTGGAATGAAACACACATTGCTCTATTGCTGCTTGGTACTTGGTGGAAATTTAATTATTGGCTCAAATACATGAGGATGTTTTTCACACTCACTGTAGGTTAGGCTCAATTGTGTGCACCATTGAGGCAGTCACTAAACCCATAGGTTTACTTGAAAAGGGTAGTTGGCAGCTTGGCAGAACTGGCTTCAAAGCAGTGAAAGCCCAGTTTAATCCCTTTAGTCAATGCAGGGTCACATTGTACCAGTGTCTCTTGCTATGTAAACAGTCATAAAACTGTAGGGTAAAACTTCACCAGGGTCATGCTGAAGTTGACAAGGAGAGAGCAACCATAAAATTCAGTTTAAATGTTCAATAGTAATATAAAAATAATAGGACAGTTACTATTACATTGCTTCCTATTACTATTACATTAAGTTTTTGCTCAACCTATTACTATTACTTCAATATTTGTAATCGTTACTATTACTATTACCCCAGGCCTGTTCCAACAAACATCATACTAGAGAGACAATCTTTCCAGAGAGAGGACATCATTGAATCAGCACTTAAAATTCAAACATGCTTGATTTTCCAATGGCAAGCAAACAATCCAATGCAAGTAAATGCTATCCTAGCAATGTCTAGCAAAAGCCACCACCAGCAATAGCAATGTGGCACACATACACTGAAATAGCTCAAAAGTATCTGCAAGATGGCGCCAGCAGCAGTATTGGTTTCCTTTGCTCCGTGTGCATTCTACATTGTGCATTTCTTTTCATTTCTAAAAAAGAGGCTGCTTCTATTAGGTAATATGCTTCTACTGGGAAGTGTGCATTATGTACATTTTGTCCATTTGCATAGTTCCTAGGCTACTTAGAAATAACTACAGGCAAACATATTTTGTTATATTTGTATTGAACTAAATACTACTTTTTGTGTTACAGAATGGATTTGGATGAATGGACCCAACATTGGAGATCAGCATTCGAAGCTGTCCAGCTTGGATACACCCCAGTACCCAGGTGCCCGGACTGGGACGGCCTCATGGCGAGATACTAATGGAAATGTGTGGATGTTTGGAGGGTTTGGCCATGATGGCAAGACAACAAGAACCGCCCATGTTCTCAATGATCTGTGGCTGTGGAATGCCACCACTGGCATATGGACTTTAGTAAGACAGAAACATGGTGATGGCGAGAAAGTTCGTCTGATGCCCCAGGCCCGGCACCATGCTGCTGCTTGTGGAGTCGCTGGTATCATGTTTACACTGTTTGGTGGCATGGGACCGCAAGGGGAGCCACTCTATGATACGTGGATATTTGACATCAAGTCATCTAGGTGGCTGCCGCTGTATATCCACACATCACAAGAGCGTGTGAAGATGAGGCACCCCCCTGCCAGGTCTCATGCTGCAGCATGGTGTGTCAGGGACAGCCTGGTTGTGTTCAGTGGATACCATGGCACCAGTGGACGCCTACTAAATGACCTGTGGATGCTGTCTCTGCGCAATTTAACATGGGTGCAAACTGTTAAAAGATCTGGTAGCGCATCAGGGGTTGACCGTGTCCCTGTGTCCCGTGCTGGAGCGACTTCGTGGGGCAGCTCAGATGGATCACTTTTCTTATTTGGTGGTAATAAGAATCTCAATCAGACACAAGATCACCTGTACCATGGAGCAGCTCACCTGACTGACACAACTGTTCTTTTGGCCGACCTCTGGCTCTTCTCTATACGTGACACCTCATGGACGTTATTACACACAGGTTCACCTTCAAAGCCTCATGGACAGAATGATGTTGGTGTAATGGAGTTCCCAGGTCAGAGATACCTGTCCATCAGTTGGGAAGACAGTGACAATAATTTATGGTTATTTGGCGGTAATGGACTGAGAGACATGTTTGCTGACAGGACAAGAAGTGATATGTTGTCTGACTTGTGGATGTACGATGTGACACTGAGGCAGTGGGTGTGCAGGACACGTGGCACCTCTCCCAGTCGTGACGTCTACAACCACAGAGGACAGCGTCAACCCGTGTCATCAACTGGCAGAAGTGGGGCGACAGTGTGGCAGTATAAGGCCATTGTATACATCACAGGAGGCTTTGGTTTTGACGGACGTCACAAAATAGCGTACTTGAATGACATGTGGTTGTACCTACACACCAATGCAAGCATTCCTCTGTATGTGAGTAAAGATGTGGAGAGAGGACTGAAGAAGCGCCATGGTCTGTCCGGAGGTGTAGTCTTTGCCATCAGTGTCTCCACATTTGGTGGGGCCGTTCTCATCATGGGACTATACTGTTTTGTAAAGAACTTTGGAAATCTGCCTAGTTTTCATCGTTCCAGTGGCTACAATGTGAGATATTCACCACTGTTTGATGAGGCTCATGTAGGGACATGAAGACCATGTAAATATACATTTCAGAATCTCAGTGTAAACATACATTCCAGAAGACAGTGTACCTATACATTCTAGTGCTGCAATGAGGCCTAGTTGTCATCCCTCCTAACCCTTATCCAGTCAATTGGAGCTGGCAGGTGGAGTCTATCCATGGGGTGTTACTAACATTTACTCTTTAGATAAGTAAATCACTTTTGAAATGTTGTAATTAAATTGGTCAGTGTTTATGCTGTTCTGTTTGGTGGTGTCTATATGGGCACAGTTATTAAAACATCTTAGTATTGTGTGTGTGTGTGTGTGTGTGTGTGTGTGTGTGTGTGTGTGTGTGTGTGTGTGTGTGTGTGTGTGTGTGTGTGTGCGCATGGTGGGTGTAGTGTGTGTAGTGCATGCGTTTATGTGTGTTACATACATGCATTAAGGATATTGTAAAGGTTACTATTATCATGACTTGTGAGGTATTGACATTCAATGATGATTAAAATAAAATGTTTTGCCATTGCCACTACAGAGACAGTTACAGTCAACCTACACAGTGATCTGTCTTGTCTAACTCACGGCACAATGTCACTGCATCCATGAAGTGATCACATAAAACAGTACACAATATAATACCAATTTGTGCATGACTGTGTGTGCATGCAAGTCTGTGCATGAGTGTACAGTATGAGGGCATGTTTCATCGTGTGCACATGTGTGTTTTGCATTGATTCGCTTTGGCAGTATGTAACATCAGCCATGGTTTGTTGATCAGCACATAATTGTGGTCATTAGGCTTGACCTACTGCAGCAATATCTCACAATATACAATACGTCTTAGACATAGGGTAGACTGGGGCAGAACAGACCCTATACAGTGTGTCTTAAGCATAGGGTAGACGGGGCAGAGCAGGCCTTTGGGGGTGAGACAACCTCCCATTATGTACTAAAAACTCTGAACATCTCCAAATGTTGTGTAAAATGATGCTGAGTTGCAATGTAAATTGGATAGCTATCCAGAAAGCTCAGCAACATGAGGCAAACCTATTTAAATCAATGTTTTTTAAAATATGTTTTGCAGTTTAACCAATATCTTGCCATGGTAAAAGTGGTGCAACTCATTACACAATTGTGCAAATCACAAACTTAATTGTTGACATAATAATAGTATCATTGTTTTAAAGGTCATGTTGAGTCATACTTAAAGAATAGGTCAGAGGAATATAAGTCCACATACTCACTTCCTCGTCAGCTCTTCAACTATCATTCAGATGGCAGGTCAAACAATTAAACGGGGGAAAGTAGGTAGTATTTTGCATACATCATGTTTCTAGTCTAGTCTGTATATATTGTGGTTACAATGTTATGATCTTATGAGGTCTCATTCAACTAGTCAGCCTCTTTCAGAACATTATCGCCAAATCAACCTTTATATGCTGGCACTGAGGGTGGTCACTGCCAGGGTGCTTGTCATCCTCAGTGTTTCTTTTATGTCCCAAATTGAGATGGGATTGATATTAACATGATCTCAGAGTCACGAGGGATACACAGTCCCCAATGTTGACAGCCAGGTTTTTACACCAAATATCATGCCGGCCTGGTCCGAGTTTTGAACTCGGAGTTTTGGCATGCTAGACAGATGTGCTAACCACTACATTGTTGTGCTCTGTGTATCTGGAGTAAGATGTACCCTTACCGTCTTCCGATACATATATATATACAATCCTATTTGTCTGTAGTATGTACACATTAAAGACATGTCAACATCGTTTCATGGTGTATAATTTGACTGTTTTCTTTATGGATGTCTCGCTGTCTCGGGTTACTACAACAATTAAAATGAAACACTCACAGGCATTAAAGGATACATAAAATGATTTGTCTTGCTTAAATGTACGACAGTTGTGCAGAACTTATACATGGAGATGTCTGGTCACTAATGTCTGGTACGATAACTTTGGGAAACTGTCCGTTGCATCTGTATATATTATGTCGTGCTACCCAGACGATGGATTTTGCTAGTTTAGTTAAATGTTGTAGTTATTTTGTCATAATCTATTAAAATTTATGTCATGTTTTGTTTGTGTCTTTCTAAGGACCCCAGTGGAAATAAATGCTTGCATTTTCATGTGGGGGAGTATATATGTACAAGCCTACATTTTATATTGAATAAATCAATCAAAGACAAGCATTCAGTTGATGCCCGTTAGGTTGAAGCACCATAGTAAAATAACAGTAACCGAGAAACTCGCTGTTCACATTACCTTCAATCTACCCATTCACACACCAATCTACCCACCTAATCACCTATATCTACCCATCCACTCGACCACCGGGTTCGAATCCTGTGCTGCGGTGTTGAACCTTGGGCAAGTTTGTTCACTCTACATTGCTCCAGTTCACTCAGATATATGAATGAGTAACAGGCTATAGACAGTGGTGGATATTTGTGTATGAATAGTCTTTGCGCATTAATTGCAGTGTGGCTGAATGCTTCCCAGAGAAGTCGAGATGGTGTTCAGTTGAACAGGTCTGCCAGGGAGTAAAGTGTAAAGCGCTTTGAGCAGTCCTGAGGACTGGATACAGCATTATATAAGAACTTACCTTTTTTACCCATTCACCCACATATCTACCACCCACTCACCCACATATCTACCCACCTACTCACCCACATATCTACCACCCACTCAAAGTAAAAAAATAAAGGTAAGTTCTTATATAGCATAGTGTCCAGTCCTCAGGACTGCTCAAAGCGCTTTACACATTACTCCCTGGCAGACCTGTTCAATTGAACAGCATCTCGACTTCTCTGGAAACTCACCCACCAATCAACCCACCCACTTACCAATCTATCTACCCATCCACTCACCTACCAATGTACTCATCCACTCACCCATCAACCTACCCATCCACTCTCCCACCTGTCTACCTACCCACCCACTCACCCCAAAAAAAGCTACCCACCCAACCACTCACCCACCTATCTACACACCCACTCAACTACCTATCAACCCACCCACTCATCGACTCACCCACCTATCTGCCCACCCACATAACTACCCACCCAATCACCCACCTATCTGCCCACCAACTCACCCATATCTGTGCCTTTGTCCTAATTCTTTAATTTGTCACATCTGAAAGTTGACCAGGAGTTAATTTTCCGATGTGTCTATTTCATTCTTCGAATCAACACCGACGACGTTCTGCGTAGAACATTATGGTTCTTTTTGTAGCAAACTTCACAAGGACTTGATCATCAATTTTTATGTCAGTCAACGATGGCTCAGTAATCACTTGTTCCTCTTCGATCTCGGAGAACTCACTCCCACTGCTGTCGTCGCAGAGCACCAGGTCATCTACGTCACTGTCTTCACTGCTTGAGCAGGCAGCTTCTGGGGCCCAGCACTCCTTTCGTCTTTTACTCTTCTGGAAATCTGGCTGTTGGCTGAGCTCCCTTCTTGCTTGTTTGGATCTCGAGGCAAGACCATCCCTCTCCAGGGAAACTTTGATGGGGGTATCAGTGTATATCTGGGATTTCCCCTTCTTTCGTGTAGGAGCCCCTTCCTTTCTTGGTGCCAGTCTGTCTACCAAATGGACGGATGTCCTTAGCACTGACAGGCGGCTTTGACACTGGAGGTTGAAGGTAGATTGGCTGGTGTTGTTTCTTCTAGCTTAAGGAGTAAGGTGTCTGTCAGTTGTATAACCTGACAAGAACTTGTGGTCAGGGAAGATGTTCATATCGAAAGGATAGATTCTGGTGGCTTTAAAGCCTGCCATGATGTTTTCAGGGGTTATTGCTTTCGGAAATGCGTACGACGTAAATAGTCATGGACTTGTCCTTCTCCCTCATCCAACTGTCACTTGTCTGGTTGACGTAGGTCTTGAAGGGGCCATACACCGACTTGTCTAGTGGTTGCAACTCGTGGGAGCAGTATGGAGGGAAGCTCAGAAGCGTGACGTGGTTCACTTTTGCGTAGTCATGTACCTCAAGTGATATGTGGGAATGGTGGTTGTCAAGGAGCAGAAGATTTGGCTTCTCTGCACTTGGTTTGGTGTAGTTGACACAGTGTTTCGTGTACTTTAGGATGGTGTCTGTCGTCATCTACCCAGTTGCCTTTGGATGTCCTGTGGCCCCACTTCCCGGTGGCGCAACAAGTAGCCAGTGATCTTGGACCCTCGGAAACATAAAGTATGGTGGAATGTGGTTTCCAAGGGTATTTACTGCACACGTGACAGTCGCAAGCATATCCCTCATTCCTGTGAGACGACTTACCCTACTTGTCTCACACCATTCTCTGCTAGGATCTTCACAGGTCGTTGAACTGTGGTCACACCCGTTTCATTCCATATCTGGTCCGGCCCAAATCCCTCTTCACGACTCAGAACGTTCTCAAGGTTATCCATGAACATATTGACGTTGTGCTTATTAAAGTTGGCCATTGTTTGGATGGAAGTAGCTTCAGGTTTCCTGATGGATATGTCTTTATGACGTTCAAGGAAGTGTTTAGCCCAGTCGATGCCGGTTTTCTCCTCCTTCATCGAATTGTCTGGTATGTTTGCAACGTTGTTTGCAACTGCGACTTTGTAGGCGATATGTCTGAGATCATCAACTGATATCCCATGGGATATGGCTGCAGATGTGTTGGCATACTCAACCATGTCTATCTCCATATCTTCACTTAACACTTGTCGTGGTTGTTTGTAGCTCACCTTCAGATCCTCTACTGCACCATTCTTCTCAAATATAGAAATGAACCGAGCAAGTGTGCAGTAATTTACACCATTCGGAGAACCGTTTTTTCTCAAGCTAAGCGCGCCAGTGTATGCCTCAGCTGCTGTCTTCAAGGGTTCTTTTGGGGTTTGGCCTCTGTCTGTTTTCCGTTGGTATATAATGACGAACCATCTGAAAAATTTATGGAAATATCCATAAATTGAGCTTAGAACTGTTAGTATAAATAAAATAGTGTAATAAGGGGTATTAAAAAATCAGGTATAGATAGACGCTTTTGTTTTGGTCAACCAATAGTCCCATACTCTACCTTCCTGTAATAATTATATAATAAATAAAATCCACTGAGCTTGCAAATCCTCATCTTCCACTATGCATGAACATAAATTGGCACTTGGATACATGTATGTGGGTGTTTGCAAACACCACATACATGTGCCCATGCACACACACACACACACACACACACACACACACACACACACACACACACACACACACACAGACTATATTATACAATGACATATTGTGTGGAATATATAATGCAAATGATTCAAGTTATATCCCCATCATACATATTAACCTACCATATATATGTATGCATACTATTTCTGAATGGGGCAAGTTGTCACAGAAAGTGGCGACTGTGACAACTTGCCCCCCCCCCCGACAAACTCTTGAATGAATTAGGTCAGTTGTCTGAGAAAACACATGGGCCGGGAGATTATAGCTATGTTCATTAACAGACATATAAACAACATATTTATTGATGATTCTGCACATGTATATATTTTTTTATATTTTTAGTTATTAGTACATACCTTTTTTCATGTAGACGTGAAAAGCTGTTTAAACAAGGTGCAAATGAGTCGAGTCTGTTGAATTGTGTTGTGTCTCTGCTGGGAAGCTGACCTAAATACCAGCTAGGGGAACTAGATACTCCCAAATGGATGCCAATCTGATGACATCATCTGAGTGATACTCCATGCAAACAGAATTCCCCAAATCTGGGTGGTGACAACTTACCCCTGTAACAAATAGCCCCCTCCTCCCCTATTCATTTTCACACATATGCACGCACGGATGCACGCATGCACGCATGAACGAACGCACGCACGTACGCACGCACGCACACACACACACACTGTATTTCTGGTGCCGGGACGAAATTAATATTAGGTGGTCTATTAAAGTCGGCACTTCAACATCACTCCGCTGTCGGACCATGACATCGGAAGACGAGGCGGGATGCCGTTTAAAATTTTTCTCGGTGATGTTAAATAGTTGTGAAGCTCACAAAAAACTCCAACTACACCCGTCTTAAACTTCACCAAAAACCTCCAAATTCATTCCTTTTGCCAAAATATAGCTGCATACATAAGAGATAAGATAAGATAACGCTTTATTGTCTCAACTATGGAGTTGAGAAATTTGTCTCGGGTGATGAGACAATTAATAACGCATGTTATTATACATATTAAACTGTGCATTTGGGGATCGCGCATTGCAATGTCGCAAAGTGTAGACATTGCATAATATTGGAATTATAGATAAAATAATCTTGAATTGGTCTTCTTTCTTACATTTAAAACCAACGGGGCCAATTTGTTATGTATGGGGTCCACTTTCACAGTGGAAGGGGTCAATTTATGACGATCGAGGGTACATTTACAATCTCACACCTACGCAACGTCTCCAGCGAACGAGACTCCTGGTAGTTCCCGGTATGTGACGGCGGGGCGCTTCCCGCTGAACGGAACAGCCGCGAGTGGCGGCGCTATTGTTAAACAAACCCAAAAGTGTGGCAGCATATGCTGCGGCGAACTAATCGCACTGCAATCACATCAGCTGGAGCTGCGAACGGACATTGTCACTAGGCAGGTGTGGATTATATTCGAGTAGAATACACATTTCTAATAAGTTTACAGTTTATGAATGATACCGCTCGTGTAAACGCGACAGGGCGCCTGGGGGACAGCAGCGCACAGTAAGGTATGTTTATTTAATTAACTGCTGTTAGACGTGAGCTAGATTGCCGACGACTGAAGACCCGCCAGGCTTGACTCTCTCGCTGTCAGACTCTTTGTCTCGCTCTGTCACATCTCATGCCTGGTTTTGCTGCAGTGACGCTGCAAACGCGAACTGTTGTCACCCGTGTGTTACGTTTACAGTAAGAGTAGATCGACTGTGAAATATTTAGTGTCTATACGTAGGTAATCCTTAATTATAATAATTAATTTTTGACTGTCGTTATCCTAAATCGATATCAGTCATTACGTTATTAGCCACACAACAGCGAGTACGTTGTAATGTGACGGATTAAGTGATTAACACATATTGAACAGTTAATGATACTAGCAGTAGGAAGTGTTTAAGAAATTGGATGGACGAGTCGAATGACAGCGGCGCCAGTATCGCGTTCAATGACAGTGTAAATAACAACAGCAACAGCTGGTGACGCCGGACGGCAGGCCAACAATACACGGCGGCGAGCGGCAGTGAGTGCGAGTGAAGTAGGCGGCACGGTGATACAGTGGTCGCCCCCTGCTTGTTGCACTGGTTCACGACTAGCGGACGCGCCGCGTCTATTTACCACACACGCGCACGATGACCCTTCGTACACCGAACCAGTTATACTGCAGACGACGCGCGTTTCTCAATTACTGCCCGATTGCTTGCCAATAGCACGACGTGTATTAGACGGGACGCAGTTGATTCACGCCAATTCCCATCGCATTTTACAATACTTAATTACGCAGTAGGCATTTTTGGAAAATATACTGAAGAAAATAAATTCCTGGAACTGACCAGCCGCGTCATAATACAGCCTGGTGTGTTGCTACACGTTGCGTAAGTGTATTACTAGACACATCCTGCTGTGTTATTCGACACAGTCTGCGTGTGAATATAGACACAGTGTGGGTGTGATGCTAGACACATCATGAGTATATGTTGCCACTTCTCACCAGGTTGTGTTACTAGACACAGCGTATGTGTGTGTGTGTGTGCATGCGTGCGTGCGTGCGTGTGTGTGTTACTAGACACAACATGGATGTGTTACTATAGACACAGCCTGTGTGTGTGTGTGTGTGTGTGTGTGTGCGTGCGTGCGTGCGTGTGTGTGTTACTAGACACAACATGGATGTGTTACTATAGACACAGCCTGTGTGTGTGTGGTGTGCGTGTGTGCGCGTGTGCATGCGTGTGCGTGTGTTACTAGACACATATTGTGTGTGTTACTAGACAACTAGATGTGTATGTTACTTGATACAGCCTGGGTAATTGTTAGTAATAATTATTGAGTATATGTTGCCACTTCTCACCAGGTTGTGTTACTAGACACAACATGTGTTACTAGACACATAATGTGTGTGTGTGTGTGTGTGTGTGTGTGTGTGTGTGTGTGTGTGTGTGTGTGTGTGTGTGTGTGTGTGTGTGCGTGCATGCGCGTGTGTGTGTTACTAGACACATATTGTGTGTGTTACTAGACAACTAAATGTGTGTGTTACTAGACAACTAGATGTGTATGTTACTTGACACAGCCTGGGTACTTGTTAGTAATAATTATTGAAGTTGTGAACGTCTTCGTTATACCACAACTCTGCAGAATATACATACTAGAAATGCCTACAGTAGCACATACTGTATTTATAGTGTTGCCCAATCAAGAAGCATAGACCTCTCCCGGTTCTAACGCTAACTCACCAACGCTTCTTGGCTCCAGTGTCGATTGGAATTGTGTTTGTTTCTTATTTAAAAAGTTGTACAGGGTGAAATACAAACATGTGAGTGTTGTGTAGTCTTGAGAATTGCCTGGAGAACGGATGGGTCTGGAGTACGGATGGGGCTGGAGTACGGATAAGTCTGGAATACGGGTGGGTCTGGAGTATGGGTGGGTCTAGAGTACGGATGGGTCTGGAGTACAGGTGGGTCTGGAGTACGGATAGGTCTGGAGTATGGATGGGTCTGGAGTATGGATGGGCCTGGCGTATGGATGGGTCTGGACTCTGGAGTATGGAGGGGTCTGGAGTATGGATCCATGCACTCGAGTGGAAATACATCCCGAAACTGACTACAAGAGGGACCTGTTGACATCCCAAATGAGTTGCTTTCTGTGCGGAGTTTATTTAAGAGAACATAATCTCCTGAGTATCGGATGACGTCGCCAGACAAAGATTTGTGGGGCTGGAAACAGCCTGCTTGTGGGGTCAACGCGGTGCGTGGTATACATAGCAGCCGCAGTCGGTTTATTAACCGAGGTACCAAGTACCCTGACACTGCACAGAAAGCGTTAGATCTATAACACTGTTCACGATGTGATGGTTGTTGATAACATAGATCTGGCACAGCGGGCCTCGTGCAACGGTCGCGAGAGAGTGGAAAGACGTTCCTTGCTGATAGAAATAATCCATTATAAGGCATTTTTTCTTAATTGTATTCAGTGGTAGGGAACAAAACAGTGCGAGCGGGTAGTTGCATTCAAGCAGACAAGCGCGGGGGTTGTCGAGGTCCGCTACCATCCCGTGCTGGGCCAACAGACTTCAACCTTTCTTTTCCTATGCCGCTGCTTGTGGTTATCGATATATCTCATGTTTTAATAATGCTTTCAACCACCAATATTACAGTTATAAACATAATAGTATTAATACATTAGGGGTGTTTATTCCGTGTGTACGCTGTACACCACAGTGCAAACTAATATTAAAAATAATGACAAACTTGTATAGCGCCTAAATCCCCAGGAATCTGAGCTCAGAGGCACAACATACAAGAGTCCTTGGGCAAAATCGTTAACAGGGACAAGCAAGAGTCGTCATTGGAGCAAGGGATCGCCGAAGGTTAGGGTGGGAATACAATTTCAAATAAATAAGTCTAGTTTTTTACAAAAGGTATTTATAGTCTCAGATGATTTTAAAGCTATGGGAAGTTGATTCCAGATTTTGGATGCAGCTACAGAAAAAGCACGTTTGCCGATATTAAGCTTGGTTTTCGAAACAAAAAGTTGTGAAACAGATGATCTGAGATTCCTGGGGATATTGGAAAAAACGAAGGAGACTAAACAAATAGGATGGGTTTGTATAGAAAGGGCATGTGATAGTGGCTAACATGAATTGTATTCGATATGTAACTGGAAGCCAATGCAACTGTCTAAGTAGGGGCAGAGATGCTGAGAAACGAGGTACAATTCTGTACACGTTGGAGTTTAGCTACGTTCTTTTTAGCAATATCGTTTAGGAATGAGTTGCAATAGTTAAGACAACTGCAAATTAGATATACTGATACTGTTTTAGAAGTAGACAAAAGCAAATGACACCGAATTTGGCGGGAATCACGAAAATGGTAGAGACAGGATTTACATACTAGAGAAATATTCTGCTTAAAGCTCAAATCACTGTAAAAGATAACACCTAGATTACGAACAGTATCTAATGGTGATGTATCATTACCAAGCAATTTAACTGGAAAGTAGTTAACAACCTTGTTTCGTTGTTGCTTTGTGCCAATACTAATTAGATCAGTTTTATTTGGAGTTAGCTTCAATTTACTTGCTTCCATCCACATTAATATGTCAGTGAGACAGTCATTTAAAATTAACATACCAAACGCATGACACTCGGCTATGGTAAACATACAGGTCGCGTTGAGTAATAAACACGCTGCTACGGAAACTATAGTTGGTTCTTTGTTCCGAGTCAGTGTAATATTAGGATTCACTATAGCTGTAGCCATGTTATGTTCACCCCCGACTCGGCGCGGATTTAAACACGGTCTCAGACTTTGCAATTATTTGTTTGCAATAAATAGGGTCTACAAGAGTACGTGCTAACCATGAACAAATATTGGGCAATGTTATGATAATGTGACTTTTGAAGATCCCTTTAGGCATCCAATTGAGACTTTTTGACATGCACGCAACGGAAATAAGCCTACCTTTTTCGCGCTGCCCGGCTGGATTACTTAATCGCAAGGCCTTTAACAATGACAAGTCTACTCTTGGAAAACAGAACCTTCTGCATTAAAGCAATATAAAAAAGGAAGTTTATTTTAAAGCAACAGTTCATGGGTATTGCAATTAGTAAATAAAATTGAGTGGTAGTTTTAAAAAGTACTATGCTGTTATTAATGCTGTTATCGTTTAGATTCTGGACGAAGATCCCTTTGTGGAGTAACATGCATAGGGCATGCGTGTAGGTTCTTAGCCTCCTACGCACATGTGCATCCGTGCTTCTATCTTGCAACCAAGACCCTTATATAGGGTTGCGATTGAAAATACTCAATGATGGCACAGTTTGACACGTGGAGAACATTATACCATATCTAAGACAAAATTAAATAGCTTCTAGAGGTGAGCTTGTTAATAAAATAAAAAAATATTTGACTAAGTTATGGTTAAGCAATTAAATGCAACCGACACTTGTAGATGTCTGGTGGCATTTTTGTGACATTTGAATTGTCAACTATGACATTTAGAATTTAGATTACGTTCTGTCACATTTTGTCCAGCCTTCTGGATACTTTTGTGTGGTTTTGTTGACATTAGAGTCGCTACATTTTAACGTTATCTAAGCACGAGAAGCTCATAAACAACCGGGGTCAGATGTAACACATTTAAAGGGTGCCACGTATAAGACCACTATACATATTAAGGAACTTGTTATTTTTTATAGACGTCAGCGGACGACACCATACTTCATTCGTTCGTATTGCTGCCATGAATACATCCGCACGTGTGGTGGTACACGGCAGCACGCACTTTGAGAGCTCAGTGTTGTTGTCTTCACAGCGATCTAGATGGCGATGTGACACGGCGTAGTGGAAATAGACCGAGTCCTCGATGTTTACATCATGGTTTATACAGATAGAATAAGCATGTTCGACAAACAGGATGAGGCAAACAGAACAAAATCAAGCAAACGATTAGACAGGAACGCCTGTCGCTTTCACCAATGATGCTGTCCACTTCAGTGCCTTGATATCTTAATATAGCTTCTCGTTTACGGGGGTGTCCTATGGCCATTTTTATTTTATAATATTATACATGTTACTAATAGAGCCTACTGATAAATGTTATTCGTGTTCAAAAATGTCAGCATAAAAATAATTTGTTTGCAGTCAGTTGACGAATGGGTACATAAACACAATTAACCAGAGGCCCCCCGTGAATTTGTTGTCTAAGCAGTCGGGTGATGACGTCGCCCTGTGGTTCTTGCGCCAGTTGGTGGGTGGACGTCATCGCTACTGCCGCATGGCCTTTCACATTTACAGGTGTCATTGTGTAACAGCGCCGTTAGCCGCTCGCTATCAGGCTGCGTCCACAAGTATAGCTACACTAGACAGTCGTCCTCGAGCGCACTGACAGTACGTCACGGGCGCCACGATTGGCAGTGTCTACTTCTTCATCGAGTAAAACGGACGCCAGTTTATAGTTCGAAATGTAGGTCGATCAGGTTGGACGATGTGTGCATGTGTTATATAATTATAGGTGATCTGAGACAGACACTGGCGCGACAACTTGCCCACAGTATAGCTGTGTCTGTGTATTATAGCTCATAGATGTACTGACTGCTGCTGGTTGGCACAGCTGCATGCAAAGATGAACAGCCGCGTCTGACAATACACAGGCGACGCTGAGTGGTATTGCCCCTGTTGTGTAGCTACAATTGACCACTACCGAGTCGGCGTAGACAGCATTTGTCTGTGAATTATACGCCCTGGCGTTGGTGAAAGATCAATATTTTGCGAGCAGTGGAAGGTCCGAGTGCTGCATGCTAGCAGTCTTATATTGCACGATACAATTCAAACTCGTTGTGTGGTGCGACTGCAGTGTTCCTCTTAAGTGGTAACACGACTCCAACCAGCCCCAGGGTGAGCACCCTACCAACTGCGCCAGACGGACCCGTCATTATGTTCCATTCCCGTCGCACCGAGAGCCGTATAGCCATTGATGTCTACATTTATAGAGAGAGACCAGTGGTTGTAAGCCGACCGGTGTTACGCCAGAGGCGGGCTGTTCACCCGTCGCCACTGTCCCGTGTGTCTACAGTCACTACGTTGTCTTGTCGCCGTGTGCGTCTTATCACTCGTGGCCAAAGTCTATCAATTCTACACAATTTTAGTCCACGACATAGTCAGTTCATCGACTAGCACAGAAACAAAGTGGCTATTCTTTTATCTAATTTATCTTTATTGAACTGAATTAGGTTGTTTATTGTTGTCCGTATATTGTCGCCAAGAACGTTGCCATGGTGACGGGTGTGTAACTGAATGTACGTTGTTTGTTGTGCAGATACCGCTGCCGAGACCGCCGTCATGGTGACGAGTAGCGTCAGTGGCGAACGAGGCAAGTGTTCATCAACGACGTCGTTTGTCGCGGGAAGTAACAAGCGACGACACCCGGCGACCGACCTGTGTGACTATCGGCCCGCCAAGCGACTGTCTCCGCTGCTGAACACACCCAAGCAGCGCAAGGAGGAGAAACGACGCATCTTGAGGTTGTCGGCCCAGAAACTGCGCGAGACGCACGACCCAGAGTCTTGTCTCCGGCGCTCCGTGCTTGTCAACAACACACTGTTGCGGATACAGCGCGAACTACGAGACGATGTCACTCCCGAGGCCGCCCGGGCCAACTGTCGGCGCTACCTGGGACGTCACGCCAGTGACAACGCTCCCTGGCTGCAAGACGCTCTCACTCAAACTTATCTCTACTCCAACGCCCACCTGTTCGAAGACCACGTCTCCCAGTGGACGGATACTGACGACAGACTCTCGGGCGACGGGGGGACGACACATGACAGGAATATGAGAAACTTATTGGGCAAACCGTGTCCCATGACGTCACAAATCCAACTTGGTTGTTGTGGCGTCGACAACCAATCCGCTGTTGGCGGGCCGCGTGGCGTCGCCATGGCAACTGAATCTGACCTACATTGTTGTCACGTGACGGCACTCTGCATGGAAACTGTTGCTACGGACGCGGTGACAGACTGCGTTGAAAGTGATAGGACGTTCGAGAAAAGAGACAGCGGTAGCAGCTTGACAGACTGTTACTGCAGCAATTTGACTGAAGCCGAAAGATTAGTTCTCGGCGAAATGGACACTGTCTTTAGTAACCTAATCAGTGTGCTCACAAATTCGTAGCGGCTACCACGGATGATTGTGATAAGTCGCCGTAATTTGTATAAATGTCTGCTGAAGAGTTGCTGACTGAACCTGTTTGGTTATGTGATTGCATGTGAACGGTGGTATGTGCGGCTTGTTGGTCCTACGTCTAGGGTCGTGTGTATATCCTTTAAAATACACGGTTGTATGTGCAGCTCATACACATACAAAGCTGTACACACTTGTAGGCCTACTGCTCATGAATATGCACACGACTGTGATTGCGGTTTGTACACGTACGTAATTTGACGTACTGCACCTACATGTTCACATGTGTACGCGCGATTCGAATGTGTACACAGCTATACATCTGGCTTGTATGTGTACTTGGTAATACGTTCTACTCTACGTGTACAGCGCACACATATTCAAAACTACACCAGAAACACCTGAACAAACAATGACAAGTGTAAATCTGTGTTGAGCAACCTAGCGAAAATCTGTCCATATCATTAAGCATGAAAGCGATCCAGTCCTCGGACACAGGTGCCGCTGTGGTGATGTTATAAACGTTGCCATTATTTTCAAGTCGTCTGCTCTGTAGGGCGTACTGAGTCAACACTGACACTGTTATAGTGATGATAATAACTGTTATTATTTTTGTTTCCACAACATGTTATATACCGTGAATTATGATATAACGTTTATATGTCCTATACATAGTATACGATGACGACAACCGACTCGGCCGGCCACAGTGCATTGTGCCATTGCTGACAGTTACACAGTGCATTGTGCACTGCTGACAGTCGCACAGTGCATTGTGCACTGCTTACAGTCACACTGTACATTGTGCCCCTGCTGACAGTCGCACTGTGCATTGTGCACTGCTTACAGTCACACTGTACATTGTGCCCCTGCTGTCAGTCGCACAGTGCATTGTGCGACTGCTAACAATGTCATCTATTGCAAAATGCATAGTAACAATTAGTCAATTTGTTAATAAATCAATTATTTGAAATGACTTATCTTCTGTTTGGGTCGTAATTATTTAGTAATTTGTTTAGAGAATATCCAAAACTAACAGAATGGTTAAATTGGCGCCATTTGGAATCTCTAAAGATTTGAGCGGATCTGCCATAACTTCTGCACCGTAATACTGTTGTGTTGCCACTCAACCTTACAATCAAAATACTGTTGTGTTGCCACTCAGCCTTACAATCAAAATACTGTTGTGTTGCCACTCAGCCTTACAATCAAAATACTGTTGTGTTGCCACTCAGCCTTACAATCAAAATACGATTTAAAATCCTGATAACTCTTAGCAATTGTTGATATCCGACGCTTGATTATGGCACGGTGAGTGTCCGTCCGGTGCACGACGTTCAACGCATTAAGTGTTTTTGACATAAGTTCAACACATTCTACGCATGTTTATATTCTCAAATATGTCAATGGCATTTTAACCTCGTGTTCAAAGCCTGGTTAAAACATACATGGACAGTTAACATATTAGAATATAATACAGGTGGAACTTCTTAACAAGTTTTATATAATAAAAACGATCCAGATTTTATGATAAAAGCAACGAGTAACTTCGGCATTAACTTAAGTGTTTTTAAACGTAAGTTGAAAACACTCTAGAAAGCTTTGAACATATAGGTTTTTAATACTACCGTAGCGTATTCAAGCGTGAGTGTTTTGAACTGACTACCCCGGCTTGACGTGCCTGGTGGTTGTAGAGGCCGCCCCTGGAGAAGCCACATATGTTGCATGCAACGACTCACACCGTCACTGGCAGCATATGCAGGGAGGCGCTATCTTTTCCCTTCCTCGACCCTTTAGCCTTCTTTCCACTTCAAAATCACGGTATCTTTGAAATGGAAACCCGCATGTCGCACACATGCGTCTTGTAGTCAGGTAGAAACTACTGTAAGCGAGGCAATGACGTCATCACTAATTGTTTGGGAGCAAGGATCAGTCTACGTCAACGTGCAGCAGCGTATCCTTCGATATCGTGCCAGTAACCTATACTATAGGTATGGGTCTATAGGTCCTATAGACCCATACGATCGTGCCAATTCCAAGTTCTATGTTCGCGACCAGTGACCAGTACCAAAACAGTAAAACACGTTAAATAGTATGCCTACGAAAGAAGATGGACCATAGACCTATAAACATAATTAATTAGTTTAAAATTAATTAAGGCGTACTGAGTCACACATCTCATCGAATGATAATCAGATGGGTTAAATGGTCTTTTAAAAATGCCGTGCGTAGCACCGACATGTGTAAGACGTCGCGACAAACAAACAATTGATAAGAGGGTCGCAAAAGAAGAGGAGAAAGACAAAACTAAAATAAGATGGACAAGTACTGTCAAGAGAGATCACGAAAGAACAGAGGTGAACAACGGGAAGGGGAGCATGACAGACGATCGCGATAAATGCCAACCACTCGTCGAGAGTGGGGTGAACAAACGAAGTGCTAAGGGGAGAAGAAAACATGTGACGACGACGTGGAAGAGGGAGAGGGTGAGTGAGAAGGAGAGGATATATGTTAACCACTTTCACGGGTGTGACGACGTTCGAGTTTCATGATTTCACACAAATACGCGAATTCCGACTTCAGTAACGGAATTAGTCGGTTGCGAAAATCGTGTGATCCACCCTTATTGCGAACGCGGTCTGGTAAAGTGCTAACCAAGGGTATGCCTTACCCGACGGTAGCTCGCGCTCGCATTCAACGCTTGTGTTCGGCTCTTAAAGGCGTCGGACAGCCAGACAATTTTGTTGCAAAAACACCAGGTGATGTATGTAACAAGGTGTCGACAGTATGTCTACACCGCTGGAGCATCGAATAAATAGTATAAATTGAGCGTGTAATGAACTTTCGCATTTGTAAGGCCAAGTTAAACGTACGACCCGGCGACTGTGCATTGGCGTGACACGATGGATTGTTGTAAAGACAGCAACCGACGGTAGTCTTGGCTGAAAGTCGCTAAGAACATCCTCTGAACAACAACGTTATACGACATGATGATTATTATTATTGAAAACCAAAAACACAAACACCCGGAAACGGTAGACTGATTGACTATGACCGACAAAACTCGGTAGACCTGGTATGCTACATGCCAGCACAAACAACGTCGACCTGTCTGCTACTTTCTAGTAGGGCCAAGGTAGTTGAATATATATGACGGATTCCATCAATTAGCTCCTATACTCCAATCCCACATTCCAAGGCCGTGGCAAAACCCGTGATGTGTGTGTGTGTGTGCGCGCGCGCGCGCGCGTGCGTGCGTGTGTGCGTGTGTGTGTTTGTAACAAAAAATACAAACGGTACACAAACAGGGCAAGTGGCTCTCCTACACTTATATTTTCTACTAGTTCAGACCCCCAACTTCGCGTGATGCGTGCATACACCCGCGTGTGTGTGTGCGCGTGTGGAACGGTTTCTTCCAGTCAGTGGTGTATTGAATGAGAAATGCGAACCGCCCGTCGAGCGAGGTGGGGTTCAGCAGGTGTGCACCTCAAAGGTGCGGTTCACTCTGTGACGCAAACTATCGGCGACACGTCGCCGTGACGTTAACGGCAGATACGGCAGCGTGGTGACTTATGGACGAACCTGTCGAAGAGAAAGCATACAGTGACGCACATAGACTAGTGTAACAGGTGTACGGGCCTTGATCAACGACGTCACACGCCGCCAGTGAAACGTCTTGCATCACTGCACAGTAACAACATTGTTTTGCCCGGCTGCCGTGAAACCTGCCGCGCCTCGACAGTAGGACGATGTCTGAGAGGACAGTTGTCGGAGTACTACAGCGTGTATATCTCTGCCACACTGTGTGGCACACAGTCAGGGTTTATTAGAGCTTCGTAACCGAATTGCCTGTATTGGCTCATCGATCGTCCAGAGACGAACTATAGACTAACAGTTCTGTGTAATGATTAATTATATACACACAGTGTGATGCTTCCCAGAGAAGTCGAGATGGTGTTCGATTGAACGGGTCTGTCAGGGAGTAGAATGTACAGCGCTTTGAGCAATCTTGATGACTGGATACTGCGCTATATAAGAACGCACACGTCCAAGTCATTATCTTCACATCTATGAATAATTTATGATGGGGTCAATTTGTGAAAACATGTTGCATCTCAGTGATTACGATGAAAATTAGCAAATACGTCAAATCCAGTTATTCAGCGGCATCTCGACATATGGCCTACTGTTTCTTACCAACTGAGAGTGTGTTGACCTAAGTTCTCTCGTGTCATCTACATAGAGTGAGATCACACGCGCCGTCTGTCGCATTGAGCCCGGTATCCCGGTCAAGTTGATCTGTTTATGTAAATAGCAACACGCACATTGGTAGACAGACGATCGCTGTCAGACGGACGGCAGCAGCCGGGGTTCATGACACGGATCAATACGTAACGACTGACGACTGACGATAGCCGCTGTCCCACTGCGACACGTCACGTTTAGTGTCTATTTATCTATCTATCCAATGTTTTATATTATGTTCCATTTTAATGTAATGGTCATGTTTAAATTATATACTTATGTATATTTCTGTATGTATGTTTTATATTTTCTCTCAGCTTAGGTTTGTCTAGTAGCTTTGCTTTTATCAAGTGTTAGCAACTTGTTTACATCTATTTTTTATTTGTCACGGTTTTTGTAGCAATATTAATCATGACTTCAGTCTTAGAGTCTAAACACAGTGTTTTATTACACACAATAAGATATTTTCCTCTTAGTTTTCAACTATGTAACTGACCAACTCCATCAGGCTCTGCCACAATCAAAGGGATGTAATTAAGATGATTAAAATATGTTGACAAGAATGCTCAAAAGGAGAAAAAGAGTTTGCTGGTAATGGTAGTCAATGAATTATCAGTCTTGCCTATGATTGGTGGGTTTTCAAGTCAATACAACGGAATAGTTGTGTTTGTCCTACACAGAGATACACCTGCATGTATGTACCTCACTAGTTATAATCTCAAGTGAACTGTTTGTTCACATTGCTCATGTATTCAGTATAGACTGCCCGCTGTTGATACACTGCACTGCCTTCTGTTTACATCAACTCTGAATGCTCCAATCCGGAATGTGTGTGAAGGGCATAGGCACGTCAACTCAATCAATCTCAAACATAAACAGTGCCTTTGGAATATCTTTCATATCTTTATTATACTGTACAGTGTTGTATATATGTATATATGTTGTACACATATTAGTATGTAATATGCAACAGAAACAGACTGTTGGAAGGATACACTGTTGAAATGAGATCAGTACATTAATCTTTTATACAGTATACTTATTATGTACATAATTTTTCTACAAAAGTAAGAAGTATCATGCATAACAATGAAATCAGCCCACTTAGCTAAGCATCAAACAGTTAGAAGTGAGTACAAATCAGTAGCTAATTGATCTACCTGTCGTAGAGGTAGAATAGAAGAGTCAAGTAAAGAGAGAATACACGATGAATAAGACACAGATAACAGTGTTACAATGTGCCTAGTGTAACCATGGCTGTTATATTACTTCACCTTGTAAACACAACTTGGTGTAACAGGTGTACATAATAAGCAGGCCTCACATACAAACATTACATTGTAAACATGATTACTACACTAGCATATACACATGCTATATTAGCCACACCTTTGCTTCACTCCTATCTTTGACAGGCATTCACAAAGTTGACAGGTTCACATTGATAGAATATAAACAACATTAGTAGTCTTCTTGAAGTTAGTACATGTTGATGTTAAAGTAGAATAAGAAGTAAAAGTTTTCTGAAATCAATGAGCTGTTTTCATAATTAATTCTCAAGCTCATACGAAACACCATGACTATACAATTATACCCTGATCACTCGTCATGCAATACTGCCAACACAAGCGTTTGATCACATCTCCTAACAGATGTGTACAACTGTGGAACAATAACACTGCTGCTGCTACTAATGCTGTCAGCACATTCCAGCTTACTGATAGAGTCCAGCCTGGGGGCATGGTCTAGTCTAGGGCATGGTCCAGCCTACAGGTTGGGGCCTGCCTACAGGGAAAGGTCCAACCTAAAGGCATCATGACCCAGCATAAAAGCATGGTCTAGTCTAGGGCATGGTCCTGGCTAAGGGGTAGTCCTGCCTACAGGCATGGCCCTGTCTATAAGCATGGTCCTGCCTATGGGCATGGTCCAGGTCCTGTCTACATGTATGGTCCACTGCATTGCTGACAGTGTAACAATGTCTCATAAGTACATCACAACACGTACGCAATGTGATTCATAACAAACAGCGTTGACAGGTAATTCTGTTATTAATTAAAAGAGCTCTACTAATGTGATATAACACTACAACCGCATACCATAATATAGTCAAGACTAAACACATGCCATAATGTAATAAAGACTAAACACATACCATAATGTAATCAAGACTAAACACATACCTAACATGTATGTGGATGTAACAAAACAAATACGATGCATAGGGATTTGAATTACATATAATACAACACATTTCAGCTTAATTAACATTAATCAATACAAATGAACGAGAATATTAATAAGCCTGACTATGTTGCCACACTGGGCAGTAGCACTACAACTATATAGCAGCGGCGGTCAAGTGTATTGCAACATTGTCCTGTAGTCAAACAAACAACACAATAACGACAAACAACACAAGTATGTAATGAGAAGCAACACTTGTACTACATGCAGGTGGCACGTACTGAACTCATACTACATGCAGGGGGCACGTACTGAACTCATACTACATGCAGGGGACACGTACTGAACTCATACTACATGCAGGGGGCACGTACTGAACTCATACTACATGCAGGGGGCACGTACTGAACTCATACTACATGCAGGGGGCACGTACTGAACTCATACTACATGCAGGGGACACGTACTGAACTCATACTACATGCAGGGGGAACGTACTGAACTCATACTACATGCAGGGGCACGTACTGAACTCATACTACATGCAGGGGGCACATACTGAACTCATACTACATGCAGGGGACACGTACTGAACTCATACTACATGCAGGGGGCACGTACTGAACTCATACTACATGCAGGGGGCACGTACTGAACTCATACTACATGCAGGGGGCACGTACTGAACTCATACTACATGCAGGGGACACGTACTGAACTCATACTACATGCAGGGGGAACGTACTGAACTCATACCCTCTGCATGTAGTATGAGTTCAATACATGCCCCCTGCATGTAGTATGAGTTCAGTACGTGCCCCTGCATGTATGCAGGGGCACGTACTGAACTCATACTACATGCAGGGGGCATGTATTGAACTCATACTACATGCAGAGGGCACATATTGAACTCATACTACATGCAGGGGCACGTACTGAACTCTTACTACATGCAGGGGGCACATACTGAACTCATACTAGATGCAGGGGGCACATATTGAACTCATACCACATGCAGGGGACATGTACTGAACTCATACTACATGCAGGGGGCACGTACTGAACTCATACTACATGCAGGGGGCACGTAATGAACTCATACTACATGCAGGGGGCACGTAATGAACTCGTACTACATGCAGGAGACACGTACTGAAACAGTGGCATACAGGGGGTCTGGTACTGAACTGAGACAGTGGCATACATAGGGTCTGGTACTGAACTGAGACAGTGGCATACAGAGGATTTGGTTTGTGAACTGAGACAGTGGCATATATAGGGGATCTGATATTGAACTGAGACAGTGGCATACAGATGGTCTGGTACTGAACTGAGACAGTGGCATATATAGGGGATCTGACATTGAACTGAGACAGTGGCATAAATGGGGTCTGGTACTGAACTGAGACAGTGGCATACAGGTGGTCTGGTACTGAACTGAGACAGTGGCATACAGAGGGTCTGGTACTGAACTGAGACAGTGGCATACAGAGGGTCTGGTACTGAACTGAGACAGTGGTATATATAGGGGATCTGATATTGAACTGAGACAGTGGCATACATGGGGTTTCGTACTGAAAAGAAACAGTGGCAAACACGGGGTCTGATACTGAACTAAGACAGTGGTGTTGCCTGGTGTTGTTATAAAAGTGGCTGTGTTCCATTCATTGCCCGTGACAGCTATCAATGTTTACAATACCCTGAAAGCATAAATGTCTGTACAAACAAACATTGCACTGAAGAAAACACATAAATCCATATCATACAGCATCAACAAATCGAGTTAGCATTAATAAAGAAGAACCATTTGCTGTGGAATGACAGATATGTGGAGTATTTAGAGTTTCTGGAACGTGTTGCATAGTCCAACATTGGTGTCATGAGCTGTCCCATGAAGTCATGAGCTGATTCATAGTGTCATGAGCTGTCCCATGGTGTCATGAGCTGCCCCATGGTGCTGTGAACTGTCCCATGGTGCCATGAGCTGATCCATGGTGTCATGAGCTGTCCCATGATGTAATAAGTTGACCCATGGTGTCATGAGCAGCCCCATGGTGCCATGAGCTGTCCCATGGTGTCATGAGCTGCCCCATGGTGCTGTGAACTGTCCCGTGGTGCCATGAGCTGATCCATGGTGTCATGAGTTGTCCCATGATGTCATAAGCTGACCCATGGTGTCATGAGCAACCCTATGGTGCCATGAGCTGTCCCATGGTGTCATGAGTTGCCCCATGGTGTCATGAGCCGTCAGACCAACAGGTGGGTTTGACTTGAAGGCAAGGTGAGTCGTAGGTCTCGACTCTCGATACTCCCCACCTGCTGTTGCCCTCTGTTGTTGATGTAGCTAGCTAGCAACATCGTCAGCTCAAGGATCTACAATACATGAACACAACATCAGAGGATCTTGGTCACACAGAACACACGCGCACGCATAAACACATGCATGCACAAACACATGCACGCACAAACACATGCACGCATAAACACAAGCACGCATAAACACATGCACGCATGCAGCTCTGCATGCATATACTTGTTGGCTCACTGGGTGACCGAATGACCGACCGACCGACCGACCGACCGACCGACTTTCACTCACCATGCTCAATGGAAAGTTCATAGTCAGTTCACAGTCAGTTCACAGTCAGTTCACAGTGACACGCATACACAAAACAATACATGTGAATGAAAAGAAATATAAGAAGTAATGAGAGAGTCCATCACATTGCTAAACTTGACCTGTATCCACAAGTCAACTACTGGGAGAATGACGAGGTAACCCGCCAACACTGATCATGAATCATCTGGGACATAAGAAAAGATGGCCTGGCCTACATGTCTCACTGGGTTCCACATTTGGCAAGGGCAGGCAACTAAGGCATTGTGTGGCTGGAACCGTTGTAGACAGCCCACCTCCCTACCACCAGACACCCCACCTCCCTACCACCAGACAGCCCACCTCCCTACCACCAGACAGCCCACCTCCCTACCACCAGACACCCCACCTCCCTACCACCAGACAGCCCACCTCCCTACCACCAGACAGCCCACCTCCCTACCACCAGACAGCCCACCTCCCTATCACCAGACCGCACTGCTCCCTACCACCAGACAGCCCACCTCCCTACCACCAGACAGCCCACCTCCCTACCCCCAGACAGCCCACCTCCCTACCCCCAGACAGCCCACCTCCCTACCTCCCAGACAGCCCCCACCTCCCTACCTGACCTCAGACAGCTCCCACCTCCCTATCACTCAGACCGCGACTGCTCCTACCACCAGACAGCCCACCTCCCTACCACCCGACAGCCCACTCCCTACCCCAGACAGCCCACCTCCCTAGCCCCCAGACAGCCCACCTCCCACACACCAGACAGCCCACCTCCCTATCCCCAGACAGCCCACCTCTGTACCCCCAGAGAGCTCCACCTCCTCACCACCAGACAGCCCACCTCCCTACCACCTAGACTCAGACAGCCCACCTCCCTACCACCAGACAGACACAGGCCCACTCCTCACCTACCCCCAGAGAAGCCCCCTCCCCCCCAGACAGCCCACCTCCTAAGTACCACCAGACAGCCCACCTCCCTACCTCCCCCAGACAGCCCACCCTCCCCAGACAGCCCACACCTCCTACCACCAGACAGCCCACCTCCCTACCACCCAGACACAGCCCACCCCCTACCACCAAACAGCACTGTTTGCTCCCTACCACCAGACAGCCCACCTGCCCCCAGGACAGCCCACCCTCCCCACCTCCCTACCACCAGACAGCCCACCTCCCTACCACCAGACAGCCCACCTCCTTACCACCAGACAGCCCACCTCCCTACCACCAGACAGCCCACCTCCCTACCACCAGACAGCACTGCTTGCTCCCTACCACCAGACAGCCCACCTCCCTACCACCAGACAGCCCACCTCCCTACCACCAGACAGCCCACCTCCCTACCACCAGACAGCCCACCTCCCTACCACCAGACAGCACTGCTTGCTCCCTACCACCAGACAGCCCACCTCCCTACCACCAGACAGCCCACCTCCCTACCACCAGACAGCACTGCTCCCTACCTTGGCCTTGTGCAGAGAGAACAAGAGGCGGTCGGCTCTACCCTCCCCTGATTCATTCGGCATCTTCGTGTTCAGCACCAACATGAAGTCATCACGGTAACCACCAAATGTGATCACATCGCAGTAGTTGATGGTCTTCAGAGGCCTCTGTAATAAATCACTGTTGTCATACATACAGAATCCAGTGAATAGTCTCAATGGTGCATTTGCACCATCATAATGGTATATATATATATATATATGTATATATATATATGTATATATATATATATATATGCATACAGAAAATAAAACCTACACACAATGTTTAATGGTACTTAACATAGCCACAGTTAATATTAGAAAGCCCAAGTTAAACTTTGAGCAATAATTGATATATGAAATATAAAAATGGGCCAAGTGGCCCTGAAGTCCTTTGGACTAATACATCTATATGTGACCCCGGCTGACCAAATGAGTGATAAGTCGGAAAAATTGTAACATTGTTTTCTTACATCCTTGTAAAGGTTTGGTAGGGTGCTTTACACGGTTTCAAAAAATATGACAGCTACAAAAATTTGCAAAGTTATGGAGCATTGAACATGGTAGGGGTCAAAAAGTGAAAATGAAGAAAACGGCTGAAGTTTTACAATATATATGCAAATGGATTGCATGGAAATATTACATGCACAACATTCAAATGTGGCACACAGTATGTAATATGTATGTTATGTTGCAATGATACACTGGAAGTACAAATGTGCTGCTACAAAGACTTATCAAGTTATGCCAGATTATGTATTCATGTGAAAAACTAAGAGGACAGATTATCTGAGAGCAAAAGGTAGACTCACTGTTTGACACAGTTTAAAACCTACAGGCAACTGTCCAGTTTAACAGGGGTCTAGTGGCTTAATGCTGTCTGTTGACACAAGCTACTGCCAGTGACCAATTACAGATTAGTCACAGTTTCCATCAAACAATAGCAGGCAGAGAATCTTAGCTCCACAGCTGGGTGTAATACACAACCAGAGCCACCACTGATTCATGGTCAAGTAGATTAGCTCAATGCACCAACTAAGACAATACACAACACTGTGAGTGACAGTGTCCAGAGTGAGGCCTAAGCAGTGTCCTCATTGCTGAATAGATCAATTAAACCTGCCAAGTGGGTGACATTCTGCACAAGTGTTCATTAATCCTTAGTGATTGTTCAGAACACCAGACTGACCACTTACCTAAACAAAGCGAATGTAATAGGTGATGGTCAGGCAGTGTTCAGATAGGGGTATTGGTTGAATTGTATTTGTCTCGACTCAAAAGGCTTTATTGTGTCTTCATCGATTATAAGAAAGCATTTGATTTAGTAGACCGGTCCTCCCTGTGGTCTAAGATAATTTCATGCGGTATTAATGGTATTGTGTTGAAAGTTGTATACAACATGTACAAAAATGCTAAATCATGTATAAATGAGGGCCAGGCTGTGTCAGCCTTCTTCTCATGTGTAGAGGTATGGCAAGGAGAAAACTTGTGTCCTTTATTATTTGCTATTTACCTGAATAATTTTGAACACTGTTAGTTACGGACTTGACATGGCTGCTGGTTAAATTTACAACAACTTTAGTGATGATGATGTAGAAAATGTATGTTCTACTATATGCTGATGACACTAGATTGATTCAATCAAATACAGATTTCTTGCTTGTGTATAGCGGAACTATGTCAACTCTTCTAATGGTTGACATTTGGTTGTTTCAGGTGTCAACTATATTGTGAATCTGTAATTATTAGTCTATATTGATACAATTGATTTACACAGTACCATGTCTACACAAGGCATGGCAAGCGTAAACAGAACAGTAGAATGCATTTGATATAAATAAAGTGTAGGATATTTCACTCTATAGTTGTCCAGAATATTAATTTTCTATGTTTGTCACCTACAGGTGACAGAATATTAATTTTCTACGTTTGTCACCTACAGGTTTCTACAAACAATACATCTTTAACCAATAGACACCACAGTCACACCATTTTATAATAATTAAATGAACATCAAAATAAACACAACTTGCAATTTTAGAAAATCAATAGTTTTGAAGATACAGTTTAAAAGTGTTAGGCAACTGTTCAGTCTAACAGGGGTCAAGTGTGCCTACTCTGCCTGGGTGCTGTGACCAATTAAAGATTAGTCAAGGTCTCAATGGACTGGGCTGTAGAGATTAGTCACAGCTTTTGACTTTCTGGAACATTACACAACATCAACTGTTGGGGGTGGTCTCAAGGGCCCTTCTCAAAACCACATCACTAGATAATGTAAACCTTTTGCACTTTGGGGGCCCCTTAGGTGCCCTTAGAATGATTCAATCAAATACAGATTTCTTGTATATAGTGGCAGCACCCTAAGATACATCTACGCAAAATTAGAAAAAAAAGTTGCTGAACAGTTTTTGAAAAAATAGGCCAAATGTTACATTTTTACCAGTTTTGGGGTCCTTGGAGGCCCTAGGGAGCCCTTAAATGATTCAATCAAATACAGATTTCTCGTGCATAGTGGCAGTGCCCCAAGATACGTCTATGCAAAATTAGAGAAAAAGTTGCCGAACGGTTTCTGAGATACGGCAGCTAACGGCGGACGGCGGATGCAATAGATGGCAATAGTCCCTTGGACCTTCTGCCAAAGGACTAAAAAACTAAGTGACAACCTGTATGTTTATAAGGAAACAATCAATACAAAAAACATCTATTGTGGAAACAAACTTGATATATTATAATAAATATAGATATATGAGGCAGATATCTAGAACAATCTAGCTATGTATGGATTGATAAGGTTAGTGTTTCTGCTGTACCAAGGCCCACTCAAGTATTATCTGTGCTGGCCAAGGTCTGGCTCCAGCTGTCAGTAGTGCTCTGTCTACCAACTGTTTGATGTTACACACACCACACTGTCACATGCTCTCTGTGGGTCTAAGCACTGGGGGGACTCCCTGGTGAGACTATGTCTATGGTGAGACTATGTCTATGGTGAGACCATGTCTATGGTAAGACCATGTCTATGGTGAGACCATGTCTATGGTGAGACCATGTCTATGGTGAGACCATGTCAACGGTGAGACCATGTCTACGGTGAGACCATGTCTACGGTGAGACCATGTCTATGGTGAGACCATAATCATATTCTAGTCATTGTCGGTGGTTGGGATCACCAAATGTTTGCTATACAATTTAATTGAACATTTACTATTTAACTTTGTTGTTTTTCCATTTTACATATCTGGTCTGTTATAGAAACGTTATCAACATGCTACACGTGAAATTATTATTACATTGTTTATACAGCTATTTGTGGTGCTGACAGCGACCAGTTCAGTTAATAGTAGGCCTACTTATTTTATATTATCATCATTGAAATGTATGTATAATTTATATGATTCAACAAATAAACTCTATATCTATCTACAAATGTATGTCTATGGTGAAACCATGTCTTTAGTGAGACCATGTCTATGGTGAGACCGTGTCTATGATGAGACCATATCTATCTTTGACCACGTCTTCAGTGAGACCATGTTTATGATGAGACCATGTTTATGGTGAGACCATGTCTATGATGAGACCATGTCTACGGTGAGACCATGTCTATGATGAGACCATGTCAATGGTGAGACAAAGTATATAGTAAGACCATGTCTATGATGAGACCATGTCTATGGTGAGACCATGTCTATAGTGAGACCATGTCTAAGGTGAGACCATGTCTATGATGAAATCACATCTAAGTTTTAATGGTCTAAATAGTTGGATACTGATTCCTATTATGAGTATAAAAAGTTAGACTTCAATCAAAGAACACCTTTGAGATGTGACCCGATTCACAACAAGGTCGTCCATTGGCTGTACCCAATGTGCTGGAGCAGTGTGCTGGAGCAGTGTGCTGGAGCAGTGTGCTGGAGCAGTGGGGACTGAGCGATGTAAACAGTCTATCTATAGAGGCTCCTGGCCTCATCCTACGCAACACTAATTGTGCTTTGAGCTGGCTCTACACATCGTAAACACTTCACGGTTGTTTCGCACAAATATTTAAGAAATTCTATGTGTAGTTCATTGTTCTCTTAATTGTATTAATATTAAAATTAATAACAGTATATAAAAAATAAAAGGCAAATAATCATGCCCAGAAAAGTTAAATTTTATTGGTGCAAAGATGGTGCAGTGAGTTGTGTGTCTGACAGAGTCACGGGCAGGACTTGACTGGTTGATGTAGTTACTGAGGTAACAGGTCACAGTTCAATTAATTGTTGCCTTCTTGAGTCTCTCTACTTGGCAACACAGCCAACTTATAGTCTAGGACACTGCAACACCCTGGCTTACTAGTGCCACAACTTATAGTCTAGGACACTGCAACACCCTGGCTTACTAGTGCCACAACTTATAGTCTAGGACACTGCAACACCCTGGCTTACTAGTGCCACAACTTATAGTCTAGGACACTGCAACACCCTGGCTTACTAGTGCCACAACTTATAGTCTAGGACACTGCAACACCCTGGCTTACTAGTGCCACAACTTATAGTCTAGGACACTGCAACACCCTGGCTTACTAGTGCCACAACTTATAGTCTAGGACACTGCAACACCCTGGCTTACTAGTGCCACAACTTATAGTCTAGGACACTGCAACACCCTGGCTTACTAGTGCCACAACTTATAGTCTAGGACACTGCAACACCCTGGCTTACTAGTGCCACAACTTCTCTTATTATTGATGCAACAACTTGTTTTGAAAGTGCTGCCAAAACCTGTCTTGTCAATCCTACTTGTGTTGTGGCTTCATCAACCAACCATCATCAGGAGGTAAATAGGGCCAATTTGAGGCAGCCCCAATCTGAACTACAGCACATGAGTGGTGTTTATGCTGTTCCATTGTTTAACCTCACCCCCTCTGCTAGCGGTGTTCAGCCAAGCCACCTTTGCAATGCACACTACAGGCAGACCGAGCTATTTATAAGTGCACATGACTGAATAAGCTACACTCTTTTACAGAGTGCCCGGTTTGAATGGTCAACTAAGTGGCCTCATTAGCATACGCATCATGACGATAATAATTCCATAACACTAAACAGTTGGCATATGTGACATAAATACTGATCTAATATTTTATGGTTTGGTGGCTGTGTGTATTCTATAAATGATATGGCCAGCAAGATAATTAAATCATAACGAACTGTGAGAGGAATGCAAATGCCAACATATTTAGCCACAGCGGCAGCTGTCATGAGTATGCTACAGAATAGTGTATGGGCCATTATCTAAGACCTACAAAGGGAGGTAATTGCATAGCAGACTGCTAGTCTAGCTGTCATTTCCAAGTGTCTGTTTCACTGACTGCAGTAACACACGCACGCACGCACGCACGCACGCACGCACGCACGCACGCACGCACGCACGCACGCACGCACGCACGCACGCACGCACGCACGCACACGTTTCAATATCTGCAGTAACATCTATATTATAAAATCAGGTCGTTCTCTGTTTGTATGTGCACCCATATCTCCATCAGTTTTGCATGTATCGGGCTGAAATTTTGCATGTGATCTACCAGGCCCATTGAGATGGTTCATAGATTTAGACATTTTCGAAAAATTCGTCCGGGGGGTGGAGTACTTAGGGGGCTCGATATTTCAAAAGACCGTACATGGAGTTCCAGCCGTGGAATTTTATGTTTTTCCATATCATTGTAAAGATAATTATGCCATCTACAAATATATTGCTGGATGTATGCAGAAATTTGGAATAACTTTTAAGTTATTGACGTTTGAAAATCCTCAACGCTTTACATGCACCAGGTCTACCTGTCGCTGGTCACGTAAGCATTTCGCCGCGTCAGCCCCGTGAGCGCATGCTAGTTCCGGCAAACAACGCACTGCAACAATTCCATGGAGTTCCAGCCACGGAATTTTATGTTTTTCTATATCATTGTACAGGTAATTATTCCGTATGCAAATGTGTCACTGGGTGTATGCAGACAAATGTATTAGTTTTTATGTTATTAACGTTACAAAATCCTCGACGCATAAACCAGCTGTCTGTTGCTGGTTACGGCAGTTACATGGGTGAGTACGTGCGATTTCTGGCAAAAGGTTGTCCTAACAACTAGGCCATTGACCAATTACAATTTATTTATGTGGGTAGGCTGGAAACAGTTGGGATGGATTTGGAGTGTATAGAACTCAAATGTTGGGCATTTAAGGTTTGGTCTATTTTCAGTGTTCATAATTTTGTCAACAATACTTTTTTAGATTTCAGTGGAAATGATTTGAGGATGTATATGACTGCCTTTTTACCCGGACAATGCCGGGTAACTCAGCTAGTACACCTGTATAATACAGTCAATAACTATCTTCTACAAGTTTTTAGTGTCGGTTTCAATGTCTGCAGTAACATAACCTGTATGATAATGGTCCTTATTAGGACCAGAATGACACACTACTTCACAATATGATACACATCATGACACAGAGGTCATGATACAATAATTATGTATTACAATACAGAGGTCACAACATGATACATACAGTGTATCATGATAAAGACACTACCAGGGGGGACACACTGACAGTGAGACAGGTCACAATATGATACATACAGTGTATCATCATAGAGACACTACCAGGGGGGATACACTGACAGTGATACAGGTCACAACATGATACATACAATGTATCATGATAGAGACACTAGCAGGGGGACACACTTACAGTGATACAGGTCACAACATGATACATACAGTGTACCATGATAGAGACATTACCAGGGGGGACATACTGACAGTGATACAGGTCACAACATGATACATGCAGCGTATCATGATAGAGACACTACCAGGGGGGACACACTGACAGTGATACAGGTCACAACATGATACATACAGTGTATCATGATAGACACACTATCAGGGGGACACACTGACAGTGATACAGGTCACAACACGATACATACAGTGTATCATGATAAAGACACTACCAGGGGGAACACACTGACAGTGAGACAGGTCACAATATGATACATACAGTGTATCATCATAGATACACTACCAGGGGGGATACACTGACAGTGATACAGGTCACAACATGATACATACAGTGTATCATGATAGAGACACTACCAGGGGGGGTAAACTGACAGTGATACAGGTCACAGCATGAAACATACAGTGTATCATGATATATACACTAGCAGGGGGACACACAGTGATACAGTTCACAACATGATACATACAGTGTACCATGATAGAGTCACTACCAGGGGGGACACACTGAGTGATATAGGTCACAACATGATTCATAGTGTATCATGATAGAGACACTACCAGGGGGGACACACTGACAGTGATACAGGTCGCAACATGATACATACAGTGTACCATGATAGAGACATTACCAGGGGGGACACACTGACAGTGATACAGGTCACAACATGTTACATGCAGCGTATCATGATAGAGACACTACCAGGGGGGACACACTGACAGTGATACAGGTCACAACATGATACATACAGTGTATCATGATAGACACACTACCAGGGGGGACACACTGACAGTGATACAGGTCACAACATGATACATACAGTGTACCATGATAGAGACATTACCAAGGGGGACACACTGACAGTGATACAGGTCACAACATGATACATGCAGCGTATCATGATAGAGACACTACCAGGGGGGACACACTGACAGTGATACAGGTCACAACATGATACATACAGTGTATCATGATAGACACACTACCAGGGGGGACACACTGACAGTGATACAGGTCACAACATGATACATACAGTGTACCATGATAGAGACATTACCAAGGGGGACACACTGACAGTGATACAGGTCACAACATGATACATGCAGCGTATCATGATAGAGACACTACCAGGGGGGACACACTG
>CM034538.1:49311753-49332470 GCA_020002185.1 Paraescarpia echinospica | reverse complement strand
GTGTGTGTGGTGTGTGTGTATGTATGTGTGCTGTGTATGTGTGGTGTGTGTGTGATGTGTGTGTGGTGTGTATGTGTGTGGTGTGTGTGATGTGTGTGTGGTGTGTGATGTGTGTGTGGTGTGTGTGTGTGTGGTGTGTGTGTGATGTGTGTGGTGTGTGTGTGATGTGTGTGTGATGTGTGTGTGGTGTGTGTGTGCGTGGTGTGTGTGTGATGTGTGTGTGGTGTGTGTGATGTGTGTGTGGTGTGTGTGATGTGTGTGTGTGGTGTGTGTGGTGTGTGTGGTGTGTGTGTGTGATGTGTGTGTGGTGTGTGGTTTGTGTGTGATGTGTGTGGTGTGTATGTGTGTGGTGTGTGTGTGTGGTGTGTGTGTGGTGTGTGTGTGGTGTGTGGTGTGTGTGGTAGTTATTGGTATTGGTGTGTGTGTGTGTGTGTGGTGTGGTATTGTGATGTGTGTGTGTGGGTGGCAGGCGTGTGAAGGTGTGGTGAAGGTGAAGTTATTGGGTGTGTGGTACATGAGTGTGTGTGTGTGAATTGTGTGTATGGTGTGTGTGTGAACGTATTGTGAATTATTATTATTATTGTGGTGTGTGTGTGGTGTGTGTGTGTGTTTGGTGTGTGTGTGTGGTGTGTGTGTGTGTGGTGTGTGTGTTGTCTCTGTGTGTGTGTGTGTGGTGTGTGTGGTGTGGTGTGTGTGTGGTGTGTGTGGTGTGTGTGGTGTGTGTGTAAATGGTAACATTCTTGTGAAAACCCAAATTACACCAACAAGAAAGTAGCATAATTTTCTTCAATATTGGCCATTTTTGTCTACTATTTGTCTCCACATAGAATTAAAAACCTCATCTAGTCCTGCACAAGGAAAGCACTTCCTCATTACATTTTCTTGTCAGTTGCCATAGTGTATTGTTTTTGAAACCTACATTTGTTCACAATGAGTAATGTCATTTCAGTTAAAATTGGCAATGTGTTCGTTTGTTATACTCACTGATATATGTATACAACAATTAATAAAGTCCCTGGGGAAAATTGAAGTTTATCATCTTGAAGGTACTTCCCCACTTACCTTGTCTGCCACCAATTCTTCCCTGCATCCTACATCAACATCAACCCTATATACAGGCCAAAACGTCTGATCCACCCACTTTTCCAACCATTCGTATCTGTCCTACAACTTTGGTGACACATGTAGGTGTCGTCAACTTGTGGATGCTGCAGACACAGCAGCACCCTGCATGTGCAGCAATACGTGACATTAGATTCTTTAGTGTATATGTTATGCGCTATGGGTATTTGTCATGGTTTTGTTTTGGAAATGTTTGAATGAGCTTTGTTTGAAAGTATTAACTGACAAAGAGTTTGTAGATTTATGTACAGTTCTACAGGCAAACCCACCATATCAAGTTTTGCACGTTTAATTTAAATATGATTAGTATATTTAGAATAATCTTATGTGGAATTCAATAATCTTTAAAATAAGCACAAGTTGTGTTGTTATGAAACACAGTTCCAAAAAGTCACATGTCAAAAACTATGTGCGCCCATGTCATATGGTGATGTTGTGTGACCACTGCGGGGACCTAGAGCGCATTTCATAAACATTATGTAGGGTCTGATGGGATAAATGATTAAAACCATGCACGTAATTGTTTTGTTTGTTAATAAATGATTGTAAAATATGTTAGTATTCAGTTAGATGACAGTCCCTGTCATTGTCTTTGCTGGGCATATTGTATATGTATTGCTAATCCAGACAATCAGCGTTCGAAATATATGCCGACCGGGTGGTCACTGACCACCTATTTTGCCATTGGGTCAGTAACTTTTTGGAGTTACTGGTCCGTGTGACTGCCTACGTTTCCATTGAAATTGCAACATTTAACAGCAGTAGGTCCCCTACACGTGAGCTTACAGTCAAAACTGGCCACAAAAAGACATTACTTAAAACTAAAAGCTGTATACAAATAAGCGTTTTACACGAGTTATTGTCCAAGTTATTTTATCGCAAAACTCGGCGCTCATGAAACAAACACGTTAGTCATTATACTAATTTTGTTTAATCAAAATGCTCACGAAATTAATGTACTGTATTTTACTCATTTCGGTAAATCAAAACGAGGCATCATCACTGGCACCACCATAATCATGTCCAAACAAATTACACTCTAGATTTGGGGGGAAAGCTGCCAATACCAAAATCTGCCGGGGGAAACCTGTTAGAAAAACGCGAAAAAGATTTTTTTAAATTAGATGTTCGGTATTAGTACAACTTGACATATCAGAGTGTCACACTCTGGCAGCTGAAGAACACTAACAATTCTCCCACAGAAACGTATGATGCTGAAAACCCCATCCAATCCATGAACAGTTTTTATTGAGAAGCTAGAAAAAAGTTATTCCATGACGGACATGCAATAGCATGCCATATCCGTCCATTTGGGGACTTCTGCTGGAAGACTGAATTGGATGTCATAAAAAGGATTAGTCGTAGGGGATGCTTATAGAAATGACATGTCCAACAGAGATGTCATACATGTTTGCTATTGCTGCAGTTGAGCTCAAGAAGGCTGCTAACCACATCAACGAAGAGACATTATTCATCAGCCTGTTGTCGGGTGCATGGGTCTGTTGATATGTCCACCAGTGAGAAAAAGGTAGTTTATGGCAGAACATATGTCCACAGTCAGATGTGTGTCTACTTGCTGGCCATGATTGCATTGAAGAGAGCTAATGCCAAGGGCATCTTTTAGGCTATCATAAAAGTTCTCGAGGCAGTAACGGTTGACTCTGACTCTGAACTAAATGCCAAACTCCTTGCACAGGTAGATGTAGGTTATGGGAGTGGTGGGGACAGCATCAATGTTTCAGAGCTACATATCCCATTATGTCATTTCCATACATTGTCTTGTGCACTGATGACTGTCTCATATCCTTGTGGTCTTGGACAAGCCGTGGAAGGGTTACGAAGCGTTTTTGCTGTAGGCCTATATCAGCCATTCATTCTGGTCAGCATGGTCAAATTACAGTGTTAGGTTTTTAACTGCCAACAAATATTATTAGTGGATAACTCCTATCTAGCATATATGTATTAAATGCTTATCAGCTGGCAAAACAACTACATTTTTCAATATTGTTTACAGGCTGTTTGTACTCGTGCATTGTGCCGTTGTTTTCTTGTAACTTGGTCAAATCCGGACCAGTAACATTGCTGCTAGACCAGTAACGTTTTGAAGTTGCTGGTCCAGCTGACCAGCACTTTTTTGGGTAAAGGTCAAACGCTGTGAACAATGTAATCTGCATCAGTACAAACCATAACTTAGACCTTCGTATGACACTGCTCTCATAGCAGCTGCACAGACCGATGCACTGTTAACTTAGACCTTCGTATGACACTGCTCTCATAGCAGCTGCACAGACCGATGCACTGTTAACTTAGACCTTCGTATGACACTGCTCTCATAGCAGCTGCACAGACCGATGCACTGTTAACTTAGACCTTCGTATGACACTGCTCTCATAGCAGCTGCACAGACCGATGCACTGTTAACTTAGACCTTCCTATGACACTGCTCTCATAGCAGCTGTACAGACCGATGCACTGTTAACTTAGACCTTCGTATGACACTGCTCTCATAGCAGCTGCACAGACCGATGCACTGTTAACTTAGACCTTCGTATGACACTGCTCTCATAGCAGCTGCACAGTCCGATGCACTGTTAACTTAGACCTTCATATGACACTGCTCTCATAGCAGCTGCATAGACCAATGCACTCGTGCATTGTGCCGTTGTTTTCTTGTAACTTGGTCAAATCCGGACCAGTAACATTGCTGCTAGACCAGTAACGTTTTGAAGTTGCTGGTCCAGCTGACCAACACTTTTTTGGGTAAAGGTCAAACGCTGTGAACAATGTAATCTGCATCAGTACAAACCATAACTTAGACCTTCGTATGACACTGCTCTCATAGCAGCTGCACAGACCGATGCACTGTTAACTTAGACCTTCATGTGACACTGCTATCATAGCAGCTGCACAGACCGATGCACTGTTAACTTAGACCTTCGTATGACACTGCTCTCATAGCAGCTGCACAGACCGATGCACTGTTAACTTAGACCTTCGTATGACACTGCTCTCATAGCAGCTGCACAGACCGATGCACTGTTAACTTAGACCTTCGTATGACACTGCTCTCATAGCAGCTGCACAGACCGATGCACTGTTAACTTAGACCTTCGTATGACACTGCTCTCATAGCAGCTGCACAGACCGATGCACTGTTAACTTAGACCTTCGTATGACACTGCTCTCATAGCAGCTGCACAGACCGATGCACTGTTAACTTAGACCTTCCTATGACACTGCTCTCATAGCAGCTGTACAGACCGATGCACTGTTAACTTAGACCTTCGTATGACACTGCTCTCATAGCAGCTGCACAGACCGATGCACTGTTAACTTAGACCTTCGTATGACACTGCTCTCATAGCAGCTGCACAGTCCGATGCACTGTTAACTTAGACCTTCATATGACACTGCTCTCATAGCAGCTGCACAGACCAATGCACTCGTGCATTGTGCCGTTGTTTTCTTGTAACTTGGTCAAATCCGGACCAGTAACATTGCTGCTAGACCAGTAACGTTTTGAAGTTGCTGGTCCAGCTGACCAACACTTTTTTGGGTAAAGGTCAAACGCTGTAAACAATGTATTCTGCATCAGTACAAACCATAACTTAGACCTTCGTATGACACTGCTCTCATAGCAGCTGCACAGACCGATGCACTGTTAACTTAGACCTTCATATGACACTGCTCTCATAGCAGCTGCACAGACCGATGCACTGTTAACTTAGACCTTCGTATGACACTGCTCTCATAGCAGCTGCACAGACCGATGCACTGTTAACTTAGACCTTCATATGACACTGCTCTCATAGCAGCTGCACAGACCGATGCACTGTTAACTTAGACCTTCGTATGACACTGCTCTCATAGCAGCTGCACAGACCGATGCACTGTTAACTTAGACCTTCGTATGACACTGCTCTCATAGCAGCTGCACAGACCGATGCACTGTTAACTTAGACCTTCGTATGACACTGCTCTCATAGCAGCTGCACAGACCGATGCACTGTTAACTTAGACCTTCGTATGACACTGCTCTCATAGCAGCTGCACAGACCGATGCACTGTTAACTTAGACCTTCGTATGACACTGCTCTCATAGCAGCTGCACAGACCGATGCACTGTTAACTTAGACTTTCATATGACACTGCTCTCATAGCAGCTGCACAGACCAATGCACTCTTAACGTAGTTACATTGTATGTGCCTATCTTAAAAAGCTTAAAGAGTATGGCAATAGGGCTGGAATGATAGATTGGTATTCTGAAATATCGTGATACATGCACACACGGTATGGAACATGTTGCATAATATCTGTATCGTTGTATGCTAGAGTATATGCGATCACAGTAGACAAAAATATCCGTGCCACTTTTGTGAAGTACTTAGTGAACATTCAATGCAAAACACATCTGCCTAACTGTCGATAAAATAGCGATACCCATACTAGTGGGGACATCGTGACAGCTAAACATGTCACACTTGATGCAGACAGTATCGACATGATATTGCTGTTCCTTGAAACAAGGATCAGCCTGGAATGATATAACACATGCAGGATGCTACTGTGTCTGAAACCTTCCCCTTTAGTATTTGGGAGAGAACCCATTTCAGCGCAGCTCTTCCTTATTGATTAATTCCTGATAAATAAATGTGTGTTGTTGTATCACTGTCAGTGTGTCCCCCCCTGGTAGTGTGTCCCCCCCTGGTAGTGTGTCCCCCCTGGTAGTGCATCCCCCCTAGTAATGTGTCCCCCCTGGTAGTGTGTCCCCCTTGGTAGTGTGTCCCCCTTGTAGTGTGCCCCCCTGGTAGTGTGTCCCCCCATGGTAGAGTGTCCCGCCTGGTAGTGTGTCTCCCCCCTGGCAGTGTGTCCCCCCTGGTAGTACATACCCCCTGGTAGTGTGTCCCCCCTGGTAGTGTGCCCTCCTTGGTAGTGTGTCCCCTAGGTAGTGTGTCCCCCCTTGGCAGTGTGTCCCCCCAGGTAGTGTCTCTATCATGATACACTGTATGTATTATGTTGTGACCTGTATCACTGTCTGTATGTCCCCCCTGGTAGTGTCTCTATCATGATACACTGTATGTATCATGTTGTGACCTGTATCACTGTCAGTGTGTCCCCCCTGGTAGTGTGTCTATCATGATACACTGTATGTATCATGTTGTGACCTGTATCACTGTCAGTGTGTCCCCCCTGGTAGTGTCTCTATCATGATACGCTGCATGTATCATGTTGTGACCTGTATCACTGTCAGTGTGTCCCCCTTGGTAATGTCTCTATCATGGTACACTGTATGTATCATGTTGTGACCTGTATCACTGTCAGTGTGTCCCCCCTGGTAGTGTGTCTATCATGATACACTGTATGTATCATGTTGTGACCTGTATCACTGTCAGTGTGTCCCCCCTGGTAGTGTCTCTATCATGATACGCTGCATGTAACATGTTGTGACCTGTATCACTGTCAGTGTGTCCCCCCTGGTAATGTCTCTATCATGGTACACTGTATGTATCATGTTGCGACCTGTATCACTGTCAGTGTGTCCCCCCTGGTAGTGTCTCTATCATGATACACTGTATGAATCATGTTGTGACCTATATCACTCAGTGTGTCCCCCCTGGTAGTGACTCTATCATGGTACACTGTATGTATCATGTTGTGAACTGTATCACTGTGTGTCCCCCTGCTAGTGTATATATCATGATACACTGTATGTTTCATGCTGTGACCTGTATCACTGTCAGTTTACCCCCCCTGGTAGTGTCTCTATCATGATACACTGTATGTATCATGTTGTGACCTGTATCACTGTCAGTGTATCCCCCCTGGTAGTGTATCTATGATGATACACTGTATGTATCATATTGTGACCTGTCTCACTGTCAGTGTGTTCCCCCTGGTAGTGTCTTTATCATGATACACTGTATGTATCGTGTTGTGACCTGTATCACTGTCAGTGTGTCCCCCTGATAGTGTGTCTATCATGATACACTGTATGTATCATGTTGTGACCTGTATCACTGTCAGTGTGTCCCCCCTGGTAGTGTCTCTATCATGATACGCTGCATGTATCATGTTGTGACCTGTATCACTGTCAGTATGTCCCCCCTGGTAATGTCTCTATCATGGTACACTGTATGTATCATGTTGCGACCTGTATCACTGTCAGTGTGTCCCCCATGGTAGTGTCTCTATCATGGTACACTGTATGTATCATGTTGTGACCTGTATCACTGTAAGTGTGTCCCCCTGCTAGTGTCTCTATCATGATACATTGTATGTATCATGTGACCTGTATCACTGTCAGTGTATCCCCCCTGGTAGTGTCTCTATGATGATACACTGTATGTATCATATTGTGACCTGTCTCACTGTCAGTGTGTCCCCCCTGGTAGTGTCTTTATCATGATACACTGTATGTATCATGTTGTGACCTCTGTATTGTAATACATAATTATTGTATCATGACCTCTGTGTCATGATGTGTATCATATTGTGAAGTAGTGTGTCATTCTGGTCCTAATAAGGACCATTATCATACAGGTTATGTTACTGCAGACATTGAAACCGACACTAAAAACTTGTAGAAGATAGTTATTGACTGTATTATACAGGTGTACTAGCTGAGTTACCCGGCATTGTCCGGGTAAAAAGGCAGTCATATACATCCTCAAATCATTTCCACTGAAATCTAAAAAAGTATTGTTGACAAAATTATGAACACTGAAAATAGACCAAACCTTAAATGCCCAACATTTGAGTTCTATACACCCCAAATCCATCCCAACTGTTTCCAGCCTACCCACATAAATAAATTGTAATTGGTCAATGGCCTAGTTGTTAGGACAACCTTTTGCCAGAAATCGCACGTACTCACCCATGTAACTGCCGTAACCAGCAACAGACAGCTGGGTTATGCGTCGAGGATTTTGTAACGTTAATAACATAAAAACTAATACATTTGTCTGCATACACCCAGTGACACATTTGCATACGGAATAATTACCTGTACAATGATATAGAAAAACATAAAATTCCGTGGCTGGAACTCCATGGAATTGTTGCAGTGCGTTGTTTGCCGGAACTAGCATGCGCTCACGGGGCTGACGCGGCGAAATGCTTACGTGACCAGCGACAGGTAGACCTGGTGCATGTAAAGCGTTGAGGATTTTCAAACGTCAATAACTTAAAAGTTATTCCAAATTTCTGCATACATCCAGCAATATATTTGTAGATGGCATAATTATCTTTACAATGATATGGAAAAACATAAAATTCCACGGCTGGAACTCCATGTACGGTCTTTTGAAATATCGAGCCCCCTAAGTACTCCACCCCCCGGACGAATTTTTCGAAAATGTATAAATCTATGAACCATCTCAATGGGCCTGGTAGATCACATGCAAAATTTCAGCCCGATACATGCAAAACTGATGGAGATATGGGTGCACATACAAACAGAGAACGACCTGATTTTATAATATAGATGTTACTGCAGATATTGAAACGTGTGCGTGCGTGCGTGCGTGCGTGCGTGCGTGCGTGCGTGCGTGCGTGCGTGCGTGCGTGCGTGCGTGCGTGCGTGCGTGCGTGCGTGTGTTACTGCAGTCAGTGAAACAGACACTTGGAAATGACAGCTAGACTAGCAGTCTGCTATGCAATTACCTCCCTTTGTAGGTCTTAGATAATGGCCCATACACTATTCTGTAGCATACTCATGACAGCTGCCGCTGTGGCTAAATATGTTGGCATTTGCATTCCTCTCACAGTTCGTTATGATTTAATTATCTTGCTGGCCATATCATTTATAGAATACACACAGCCACCAAACCATAAAATATTAGATCAGTATTTATGTCACATATGCCAACTGTTTAGTGTTATGGAATTATTATCGTCATGATGCGTATGCTAATGAGGCCACTTAGTTGACCATTCAAACCGGGCACTCTGTAAAAGAGTGTAGCTTATTCAGTCATGTGCACTTATAAATAGCTCGGTCTGCCTGTAGTGTGCATTGCAAAGGTGGCTTGGCTGAACACCGCTAGCAGAGGGGGTGAGGTTAAACAATGGAACAGCATAAACACCACTCATGTGCTGTAGTTCAGATTGGGGCTGCCTCAAATTGGCCCTATTTACCTCCTGATGATGGTTGGTTGATGAAGCCACAACACAAGTAGGATTGACAAGACAGGTTTCGGCAGCACTTTCAAAACAAGTTGTTGCATCAATAATAAGAGAAGTTGTGGCACTAGTAAGCCAGGGTGTTGCAGTGTCCTAGACTATAAGTTGTGGCACTAGTAAGCCAGGGTGTTGCAGTGTCCTAGACTATAAGTTGTGGCACTAGTAAGCCAGGGTGTTGCAGTGTCCTAGACTATAAGTTGTGGCACTAGTAAGCCAGGGTGTTGCAGTGTCCTAGACTATAAGTTGGCTGTGTTGCCAAGTAGAGAGACTCAAGAAGGCAACAATTAATTGAACTGTGACCTGTTACCTCAGTAACTACATCAACCAGTCAAGTCCTGCCCGTGACTCTGTCAGACACACAACTCACTACACCATCTTTGCACCAATAAAATTTAACTTTTCTGGGCATGATTATTTGCCTTTTATTTTTTATATACTGTTATTAATTTTAATATTAATACAATTAAGAGAACAATGAACTACACATAGAATTTCTTAAATATTTGTGCGAAACAACCGTGAAGTGTTTACGATGTGTAGAGCCAGCTCAAAGCACAATTAGTGTTGCGTAGGATGAGGCCAGGAGCCTCTATAGATCGACTGTTTACATCGCTCAGTCCCCACTGCTCCAGCACACTGCTCCAGCACACTGCTCCAGCACACTGCTCCAACACATTGGGTACAGCCAATGGACGACCTTGTTGTGAATCGGGTCACATCTCAAAGGTGTTCTTTGATTGAAGTCTAACTTTTTATACTCATAATAGGAATCAGTATCCAACTATTTAGACCATTAAAACTTAGATGTGATTTCATCATAGACATGGTCTCACCATAGACATGGTCTCACTATAGACATGGTCTCACCATAGACATGGTCTCATCATAGACATGGTCTTACTATATACTTTGTCTCACCATTGACATGGTCTCATCATAGACATGGTCTCACCGTAGACATGGTCTCATCATAGACATGGTCTTACTATATACTTTGTCTCACCATTGACATGGTCTCATCATAGACCTGGTCTCACCATAGACATGGTCTCATCATAGACATGGTCTCACCATAAACATGGTCTCATCATAAACATGGTCTCACTGAAGACGTGGTCAAAGATAGATATGGTCTCATCATAGACACGGTCTCACCATAGACATGGTCTCACTAAAGACATGGTTTCACCATAGACATACATTTGTAGATAGATATAGAGTTTATTTGTTGAATCATATAAATTATACATACATTTCAATGATGATAATATAAAATAAGTAGGCCTACTATTAACTGAACTGGTCGCTGTCAGCACCACAAATAGCTGTATAAACAATGTAATAATAATTTCACGTGTAGCATGTTGATAACGTTTCTATAACAAACCAGATATGTAAAATGGAAAAACAACAAAGTTAAATAGTAAATGTTCAATTAAATTGTATAGCAAACATTTGGTGATCCCAACCACCGACAATGACTAGAATATGATTATGGTCTCACTATAGACATAGTCTTACCATAGACATGGTCTCACCATAGACATGGTCTCACCTTAGACATGGTCTCACCGTAGACATGGTCTCACCGTAGACATGGTCTCACCGTAGACATGGTCTCACCATTGACATGGTCTCACCATAGACATGGTCTCACCATAGACATGGTCTCACCATAGACATGGTCTTACCATAGACATGGTCTCACCATAGACATAGTCTCACCATAGACATAGTCTCACCAGGGAGTCCCCCCAGTGCTTAGACCCACAGAGAGCATGTGACAGTGTGGTGTGTGTAACATCAAACAGTTGGTAGACAGAGCACTACTGACAGCTGGAGCCAGACCTTGGCCAGCACAGATAATACTTGAGTGGGCCTTGGTACAGCAGAAACACTAACCTTATCAATCCATACATAGCTAGATTGTTCTAGATATCTGCCTCATATATCTATATTTATTATAATATATCAAGTTTGTTTCCACAATAGATGTTTTTTGTATTGATTGTTTCCTTATAAACATACAGGTTGTCACTTAGTTTTTTAGTCCTTTGGCAGAAGGTCCAAGGGACTATTGCCATCTATTGCATCCGCCGTCCGCCGTTAGCTGCCGTATCTCAGAAACCGTTCGGCAACTTTTTCTCTAATTTTGCATAGACGTATCTTGGGGCACTGCCACTATGCACGAGAAATCTGTATTTGATTGAATCATTTAAGGGCTCCCTAGGGCCTCCAAGGACCCCAAAACTGGTAAAAATGTAACATTTGGCCTATTTTTTCAAAAACTGTTCAGCAACTTTTTTTTCTAATTTTGCGTAGATGTATCTTAGGGTGCTGCCACTATATACAAGAAATCTGTATTTGATTGAATCATTCTAAGGGCACCTAAGGGGCCCCCAAAGTGCAAAAGGTTTACATTATCTAGTGATGTGGTTTTGAGAAGGGCCCTTGAGACTACCCCCAACATTAGATGTTGTGTATTGTGCCACAAAGTCAACAGATGTGACTAATCTCTACAGCCCAGTCCATTGAGACCTTGACTAATCTTTAATTGGTCACAGCACCCAGGCAGAGTAGGCACACTTGACCCCTGTTAGACTGAACAGTTGCCTAACACTTTTAAACTGTATCTTCAAAACTATTGATTTTCTATAATTGCAAGTTGTGTTTATTTTGATGTTCATTTAATTATTATAAAATGGTGTGACTGTGGTGTCTATTGGTTAAAGATGTATTGTTTGTAGAAACCTGTAGGTGACAAACGTAGAAAATTAATATTCTGTCACCTGTAGGTGACAAACATAGAAAATTAATATTCTGGACAACTATAGAGTGAAATATCCTACACTTTATTTATATCAAATGCATTCTACTGTTCTGTTTACGCTTGCCATGCCTTGTGTAGACATGGTACTGTGTAAATCAATTGTATCAATATAGACTAATAATTACAGATTCACAATATAGTTGACACCTGAAACAACCAAATGTCAACCATTAGAAGAGTTGACATAGTTCCGCTATACACAAGCAAGAAATCTGTATTTGATTGAATCAATCTAGTGTCATCAGCATATAGTAGAACATACATTTTCTACATCATCATCACTAAGGTTGTTGTAAATTTCACCAGCTGCCATGTCAAGTCCGTTATAATTGTGACTAACAGTGTTCAAAATTATTCAGGTAAATAGCAAATAATAAAGGACACAAGTTTTCTCCTTGCCATACCTCTACACATGAGAAGAAGGCTGACACAGCCTGGCCCTCATTTATACATGATTTAGCATTTTTGTACATGTTGTATACAACTTTCAACACAATACCATTAATACCGCATGAAATTATCTTAGACCACAGGGAGGACTGGTCTACTAAATCAAATGCTTTCTTATAATCGATGAAGACACAATAAAGCCTTTTGAGTCGAGACAAATACAATTCAACCAATACCCCTATCTGAACACTGCCTGACCATCACCTATTACATTCGCTTTGTTTAGGTAAAAGGTCAGTCTGGTGTTCTGAACAATCACTAAGGATTAATGAACACTTGTGCAGAATGTCACCCACTTGGCAGGTTTAATTGATCTATTCAGCAATGAGAACACTGCTTAGGCCTCACTCTGGACACTGTCACTCACAGTGTTGTGTATTGTCTTAGTTGGTGCATTGAGCTAATCTACTTGACCATGAATCAGTGGTGGCTCTGGTTGTGTATTACACCCAGCTGTGGAGCTAAGATTCTCTGCCTGCTATTGTTTGATGGAAACTGTGACTAATCTGTAATTGGTCACTGGCAGTAGCTTGTGTCAACAGACAGCATTAAGCCACTAGACCCCTGTTAAACTGGACAGTTGCCTGTAGGTTTTAAACTGTGTCAAACAGTGAGTCTACCTTTTGCTCTCAAATAATCTGTCCTCTTAGTTTTACACATGAAGACATAATCTGGCATAACTTGATAAGTCTTTGCAGCAGCACATTTGTACTTCCAGTGTATCATTGCAACATAACATACATATTACATACTGTGTGCCACATTTGAATGTTGCGCATGTAATATTTCCATGCAATCCATTTGCATATATAATGTAAAACTTCAACAGCCGTTTTCTTCATTTTCACTTTTTGATCCCTACCATGTTCAATGCTCCATAACTTTGCAAATTTTTGTAGCAGTCATATTTTTGAAACCGTGTAAAGCACCCTACCAAACCTTTACAAGGATGTAAGAAAACAATGTTACAATTTTTCCGACTTATCACTCATTTGGTCAGCCGGGGTCACATATAGATGTATTAGTCCAAAGGACTTCAGGGCCACTTGGCCCATTTTTATATTTCATATATCAATTATTGCTCAAAGTTTAACTTGGGCTTTCTAATATTAACTGTGGCTATGTTAAGTACCATTAAACATTGTGTGTAGGTTTTATTTTCTGTATGCATATATATATATATATATATATATATATATATACATATATATATATATATATACCATTATGATGGTGCAAATGCACCATTGAGACTATTCACTGGATTCTGTATGTATGACAACAGTGATTTATTACAGAGGCCTCTGAAGACCATCAACTACTGCGATGTGATCACATTTGGTGGTTACCGTGATGACTTCATGTTGGTGCTGAACACGAAGATGCCGAATGAATCAGGGGAGGGTAGAGCCGACCGCCTCTTGTTCTCTCTGCACAAGGCCAAGGTAGGGAGCAGTGCTGTCTGGTGGTAGGGAGGTGGGCTGTCTGGTGGTAGGGAGGTGGGCTGTCTGGTGGTAGGGAGCAAGCAGTGCTGTCTGGTGGTAGGGAGGTGGGCTGTCTGGTGGTAGGGAGGTGGGCTGTCTGGTGGTAGGGAGGTGGGCTGTCTGGTGGTAGGGAGGTGGGCTGTCTGGTGGTAGGGAGCAAGCAGTGCTGTCTGGTGGTAGGGAGGTGGGCTGTCTGGTGGTAGGGAGGTGGGCTGTCTGGTGGTAGGGAGGTGGGCTGTCTGGTGGTAGGGAGGTGGGCTGTCTGGTGGTAGGGAGGTGGGCTGTCTGGGAGTGCAGGAGGTGGGGCTCTGTCTGGTGGTAGAGCAAAGCAGTGCTGTTGAGGTGTGGTAGGGCTGTCTGAGGTGTGGTAGGGAGGTGGAGCTGTCTGGTGAGTAGGGAGGTGGGTGGAGCTGTCTAAGGGGTACAAATGGGCTGTCTGGGGTAGGAGGAGGTGCAAGGCTACTGTCTGGTGTGAAGGGAGGTGGAGCTGTCTAGGGAGGTAGGAGGTGGCTGTCTGGGGAGGTAGGGAGGAGGTGGAGCTGTCTAATGGTGTTAGGGAGGAGTGGGCTGTCTGGTGGTAGGAGCAATTACCCAGTCTAGTGTAGGGGAAGTGGGCTAGCTGGTGGTAGGGAGGGTGGCTGTCTAATTACAGTAGGGAGGTGAAAACATCTGTTAGGAGGAATTGGGCTACCTGTCCTGGTGGTAGGGAGGTGGAGCTGTCTGGGGTACAGAGGGTTGAGGCTGTGGGGGGTAGGGGAGGTGGACTTGTCTGAGGTGGTGGTAGGGAGGTGGTGGGCTGTCTGGGGAGGTAGGGAGGTGAGGCTGTCTGGGGGTAGGGAGGTGGAGCTGTCTGAGGTGGTAGGGAGGTGGGCTGTCTGGTGGTGGTAGGGAGCAGTCTGGTGGTCTGGAGTGATGATAGGGAGATTAAGGCTGCCTGTCTGGTGGTAGGGAGGGTGGGCTGCCTAGGAATGGGGCTATTTATCCCTGCAGTGAGGAGTGGGCCCATGCAGGATGGGAGGTGAAGGAATGCCTGCGGTGGGTAGGGAGGTGGGCTGTCTGGTGGTAGGGAGGTGGGCTGTCTGGGGGTAGGGAGGTGGGCTGTCTGGTGGTAGGGAGGTGGGCTGTCTGGTGGTAGGGAGCAGTGCGGTCTGGTGATAGGGAGGTGGGCTGTCTGGTGGTAGGGAGGTGGGCTGTCTGGTGGTAGGGAGGTGGGCTGTCTGGTGGTAGGGAGGTGGGGTGTCTGGTGGTAGGGAGGTGGGCTGTCTACAACGGTTCCAGCCACACAATGCCTTAGTTGCCTGCCCTTGCCAAATGTGGGACCCAGTGAGACATGTAGGCCAGGCCATCTTTTCTTATGTCCCAGATGATTCATGATCAGTGTTGGCGGGTTACCTCGTCATTCTCCCAGTAGTTGACTTGTGGATACAGGTCAAGTTTAGCAATGTGATGGACTCTCTCATTACTTCTCATATTTCTTTTCATTCACATGTATTGTTTTGTGTATGCGTGTCACTGTGAACTGACTGTGAACTGACTGTGAACTTTCCATTGAGCATGGTGAGTGAAAGTCGGTCGGTCGGTCGGTCGGTCAGTCATTCGGTCACCCAGTGAGCCAACAAGTATATGCATGCAGAGCTGCATGCGTGCATGTGTTTATGCGTGCTTGTGTTTATGCGTGCATGTGTTTGTGCGTGCATGTGTTTGTGCATGCATGTGTTTATGCGTGCGCGTGTGTTCTGTGTGACCAAGATCCTCTGATGTTGTGTTCATGTATTGTAGATCCTTGAGCTGACGATGTTGCTGGCTAGCTACATCAACAACAGAGGGCAACAGCAGGTGGGGAGTATCGAGAGTCGAGACCTACGACTCACCTTGCCTTCAAGTCAAACCCACCTGTTGGTCTGACGGCTCATGACACCATGGGGCAACTCATGACACCATGGGACAGCTCATGGCACCGTAGGGTTGCTCATGACACCATGGGTCAGCTTATGACATCATGGGACAACTCATGACACCATGGATCAGCTCATGGCACCACGGGACAGTTCACAGCACCATGGGGCAGCTCATGACACCATGGGACAGCTCATGGCACCATGGGGCTGCTCATGACACCATGGGTCAACTTATTACATCATGGGACAGCTCATGACACCATGGATCAGCTCATGGCACCATGGGACAGTTCACAGCACCATGGGGCAGCTCATGACACCATGGGACAGCTCATGACACTATGAATCAGCTCATGACTTCATGGGACAGCTCATGACACCAATGTTGGACTATGCAACACGTTCCAGAAACTCTAAATACTCCACATATCTGTCATTCCACAGCAAATGGTTCTTCTTTATTAATGCTAACTCGATTTGTTGATGCTGTATGATATGGATTTATGTGTTTTCTTCAGTGCAATGTTTGTTTGTACAGACATTTATGCTTTCAGGGTATTGTAAACATTGATAGCTGTCACGGGCAATGAATGGAACACAGCCACTTTTATAACAACACCAGGCAACACCACTGTCTTAGTTCAGTATCAGACCCCGTGTTTGCCACTGTTTCTTTTCAGTACGAAACCCCATGTATGCCACTGTCTCAGTTCAATATCAGATCCCCTATATATACCACTGTCTCAGTTCAGTACCAGACCCTCTGTATGCCACTGTCTCAGTTCAGTACCAGACCCTCTGTATGCCACTGTCTCAGTTCAGTACCAGACCACCTGTATGCCACTGTCTCAGTTCAGTACCAGACCCCATTTATGCCACTGTCTCAGTTCAATGTCAGATCCCCTATATATGCCACTGTCTCAGTTCAGTACCAGACCATCTGTATGCCACTGTCTCAGTTCAATATCAGATCCCCTATATATGCCACTGTCTCAGTTCACAAACCAAATCCTCTGTATGCCACTGTCTCAGTTCAGTACCAGACCCTATGTATGCCACTGTCTCAGTTCAGTACCAGACCCCCTGTATGCCACTGTTTCAGTACGTGTCTCCTGCATGTAGTACGAGTTCATTACGTGCCCCCTGCATGTAGTATGAGTTCATTACGTGCCCCCTGCATGTAGTATGAGTTCAGTACGTGCCCCCTGCATGTAGTATGAGTTCAGTACATGTCCCCTGCATGTGGTATGAGTTCAATATGTGCCCCCTGCATCTAGTATGAGTTCAGTATGTGCCCCCTGCATGTAGTATGAGTTCAGTACGTGCCCCTGCATGTAGTATGAGTTCAATATGTGCCCTCTGCATGTAGTATGAGTTCAATACATGCCCCCTGCATGTAGTATGAGTTCAGTACGTGCCCCTGCATACATGCAGGGGCACGTACTGAACTCATACTACATGCAGGGGGCATGTATTGAACTCATACTACATGCAGAGGGTATGAGTTCAGTACGTTCCCCCTGCATGTAGTATGAGTTCAGTACGTGTCCCCTGCATGTAGTATGAGTTCAGTACGTGCCCCCTGCATGTAGTATGAGTTCAGTACGTGCCCCCTGCATGTAGTATGAGTTCAGTACGTGCCCCCTGCATGTAGTATGAGTTCAGTACGTGTCCCCTGCATGTAGTATGAGTTCAGTATGTGCCCCCTGCATGTAGTATGAGTTCAGTACGTGCCCCTGCATGTAGTATGAGTTCAGTACGTTCCCCCTGCATGTAGTATGAGTTCAGTACGTGTCCCCTGCATGTAGTATGAGTTCAGTACGTGCCCCCTGCATGTAGTATGAGTTCAGTACGTGCCCCCTGCATGTAGTATGAGTTCAGTACGTGCCCCCTGCATGTAGTATGAGTTCAGTACGTGTCCCCTGCATGTAGTATGAGTTCAGTACGTGCCCCCTGCATGTAGTATGAGTTCAGTACGTGCCACCTGCATGTAGTACAAGTGTTGCTTCTCATTACATACTTGTGTTGTTTGTCGTTATTGTGTTGTTTGTTTGACTACAGGACAATGTTGCAATACACTTGACCGCCGCTGCTATATAGTTGTAGTGCTACTGCCCAGTGTGGCAACATAGTCAGGCTTATTAATATTCTCGTTCATTTGTATTGATTAATGTTAATTAAGCTGAAATGTGTTGTATTATATGTAATTCAAATCCCTATGCATCGTATTTGTTTTGTTACATCCACATACATGTTAGGTATGTGTTTAGTCTTGATTACATTATGGTATGTGTTTAGTCTTTATTACATTATGGCATGTGTTTAGTCTTGACTATATTATGGTATGCGGTTGTAGTGTTATATCACATTAGTAGAGCTCTTTTAATTAATAACAGAATTACCTGTCAACGCTGTTTGTTATGAATCACATTGCGTACGTGTTGTGATGTACTTATGAGACATTGTTACACTGTCAGCAATGCAGTGGACCATACATGTAGACAGGACCTGGACCATGCCCATAGGCAGGACCATGCTTATAGACAGGGCCATGCCTGTAGGCAGGACTACCCCTTAGCCAGGACCATGCCCTAGACTAGACCATGCTTTTATGCTGGGTCATGATGCCTTTAGGTTGGACCTTTCCCTGTAGGCAGGCCCCAACCTGTAGGCTGGACCATGCCCTAGACTAGACCATGCCCCCAGGCTGGACTCTATCAGTAAGCTGGAATGTGCTGACAGCATTAGTAGCAGCAGCAGTGTTATTGTTCCACAGTTGTACACATCTGTTAGGAGATGTGATCAAACGCTTGTGTTGGCAGTATTGCATGACGAGTGATCAGGGTATAATTGTATAGTCATGGTGTTTCGTATGAGCTTGAGAATTAATTATGAAAACAGCTCATTGATTTCAGAAAACTTTTACTTCTTATTCTACTTTAACATCAACATGTACTAACTTCAAGAAGACTACTAATGTTGTTTATATTCTATCAATGTGAACCTGTCAACTTTGTGAATGCCTGTCAAAGATAGGAGTGAAGCAAAGGTGTGGCTAATATAGCATGTGTATATGCTAGTGTAGTAATCATGTTTACAATGTAATGTTTGTATGTGAGGCCTGCTTATTATGTACACCTGTTACACCAAGTTGTGTTTACAAGGTGAAGTAATATAACAGCCATGGTTACACTAGGCACATTGTAACACATGTTTGCAGTGTCAGCATAATTTATGAAACATGCTTACTGGTGTCAGCACAATGCTGCTGACATGTTTATGATACAAACCATGCACATGATGACACCCTTCATGTTTATGGTGTTAAGGAGACTACTGTTATCTGTGTCTTATTCATCGTGTATTCTCTCTTTACTTGACTCTTCTATTCTACCTCTACGACAGGTAGATCAATTAGCTACTGATTTGTACTCACTTCTAACTGTTTGATGCTTAGCTAAGTGGGCTGATTTCATTGTTATGCATGATACTTCTTACTTTTGTAGAAAAATTATGTACATAATAAGTATACTGTATAAAAGATTAATGTACTGATCTCATTTCAACAGTGTATCCTTCCAACAGTCTGTTTCTGTTGCATATTACATACTAATATGTGTACAACATATATACATATATACAACACTGTACAGTATAATAAAGATATGAAAGATATTCCAAAGGCACTGTTTATGTTTGAGATTGATTGAGTTGACATGCCTATGCCCTTCACACACATTCCGGATTGGAGCATTCAGAGTTGATGTAAACAGAAGGCAGTGCAGTGTATCAACAGCGGGCAGTCTATACTGAATACATGAGCAATGTGAACAAACAGTTCACTTGAGATTATAACTAGTGAGGTACATACATGCAGGTGTATCTCTGTGTAGGACAAACACAACTATTCCGTTGTATTGACTTGAAAACCCACCAATCATAGGCAAGACTGATAATTCATTGACTACCATTACCAGCAAACTCTTTTTCTCCTTTTGAGCATTCTTGTCAACATATTTTAATCATCTTAATTACATCCCTTTGATTGTGGCAGAGCCTGATGGAGTTGGTCAGTTACATAGTTGAAAACTAAGAGGAAAATATCTTATTGTGTGTAATAAAACACTGTGTTTAGACTCTAAGACTGAAGTCATGATTAATATTGCTACAAAAACCGTGACAAATAAAAAATAGATGTAAACAAGTTGCTAACACTTGATAAAAGCAAAGCTACTAGACAAACCTAAGCTGAGAGAAAATATAAAACATACATACAGAAATATACATAAGTATATAATTTAAACATGACCATTACATTAAAATGGAACATAATATAAAACATTGGATAGATAGATAAATAGACACTAAACGTGACGTGTCGCAGTGGGACAGCGGCTATCGTCAGTCGTCAGTCGTTACGTATTGATCCGTGTCATGAACCCCGGCTGCTGCCGTCCGTCTGACAGCGATCGTCTGTCTACCAATGTGCGTGTTGCTATTTACATAAACAGATCAACTTGACCGGGATACCGGGCTCAATGCGACAGACGGCGCGTGTGATCTCACTCTATGTAGATGACACGAGAGAACTTAGGTCAACACACTCTCAGTTGGTAAGAAACAGTAGGCCATATGTCGAGATGCCGCTGAATAACTGGATTTGACGTATTTGCTAATTTTCATCGTAATCACTGAGATGCAACATGTTTTCACAAATTGACCCCATCATAAATTATTCATAGATGTGAAGA
>CM034538.1:49292225-49310753 GCA_020002185.1 Paraescarpia echinospica | reverse complement strand
GTATAGAAACATATTTTCAATACCATCATTTGAAAGTGTATAAATCATTTGTTATTAATACACACAGCAGATTTTATCCCAGGATATGGCCTTTAGTTTTGTGGTTCACTGACTGCAGTAACACACACTTGTACGATACATTCATTACCTTTAGTAGTGTGGTTCACTGACTGCAGTAATACACACTTGTATGATGATACATTCATTACCTTTAGTTGTGTGGTTCACTAACTGCAGTAACACACACTTGTATGATACATTCATTACCTTTAGTTGTGGTTCACTGACTGCAGTAATACACACTTGTATGATACATTCATTACCTTTAGTTGTGTGGTTCACTAACTGCAGTAACACTCACTTGTATGATACATTCATTACCTTTAGTTGTGTGGTTCACTAACTGCAGTAACACACACTTGAATGATACATTCATTACCTTTAGTTGTGTGGTTCACTAACTGCAGTAACACATACTTGTATGATACATTAATTACCTTTAGATGTGTGGTTCACTAACTGCAGTAACACACACTTGTATGATACATTTATTACCTTTAGTTGTGTGGTTCACTAACTGCAGTAACACACACTTGTATGATACATTCATTACCTTTAGTTGTGTGGTTCACTAACTGCAGTAACACACACTTGAATGATACATTCATTACCTTTAGTTGTGTGGTTCACTAACTGCAGTAACACATACTTGTATGATACATTAATTACCTTTAGATGTGTGGTTCACTAACTGCAGTAACACACACTTGTATGATACATTTATTACCTTTAGTTGTGTGGTTCACTAACTGCAGTTACACACACTTGTATGATACATTCATTACCTTTAGTTGTGTGGTTCACTAACTGCAGTAACACACACTTGTATGATACATTCATTACCTTTAGTTGTGTGGTTCACGAACTGTAGTAACACACACTTGTATAATAATAATAATATTTTATTTTATGTATGATACATTCATTACCTTTAGTTGTGTGGTTCACTAACTGCAGTAACACACACTTGTATGATACATTCATTACCTTTAGTTGTGTGGTTCACTAACTGCAGTAACACACACTTGTATGATACATTCATTACCTTTAGTTGTGGTTCACTGACTGCAGTAACACAAACTTGTATGATACATTCATTACCTTTAGTTGTGTGGTTCACTAACTGCAGTAACACACACTTGTATGATACATTCATTACCTTTAGTTGTGGTTGACTGACTGCAGTAATACATACTTGTATGATACATTCATTACTTTTAGTTTTGGTTCACTGACTGCAGTAACACACACTTGTATAATACAATCATTACCTTTAGTTGTGGTTCACTGACTGCAGTAACACACACTTGTATAATACATTCATTACCTTTAGTTGTGGTTCACTGACTGCAGTAACACACACTTGTATGATACATTCATTACCTTTAGTTGTGTGGTTCACTAACTGCAGTAACACACACTTGTATGATACATTCATTACCTTTAGTTGTGTGGTTCACTAACTGCAGTAACACACACTTGTATGATACATTTATTACCTTTAGTTGTGTGGTTCATTAACTGCAGTTACACACACTTGTATGATACATTCATTACCTTTAGTTGTGTGGTTCACGAACTGCAGTAACACACACTTGTATAATAATAATAATATTTTATTTTATGTATGATACATTCATTACCTTTAGTTGTGTGGTTCACTAACTGCAGTAACACACACTTGTATGATACATTCATTACCTTTAGTTGTGTGGTTCACTAACTGCAGTAACACACACTTGTATGATACATTCATTACCTTTAGTTGTGGTTCACTGACTGCAGTAACACAAACTTGTATGATACATTCATTACCTTTAGTTGTGTGGTTCACTGACTGCAGTAACACACACTTGTATGATACATTCATTACCTTTAGTTGTGTGGTTCACGAACTGCAGTAACACACACTTGTATGATACATTCATTACCTTTAGTTGTGGTTCACTGACTGCAGTAATACACACTTGTATGATACATTCATTACCTTTAGTTGTGTGGTTCACTAACAACAGTAACACACACTTGTATGATACATTCATTACCTTTAGTTGTGGTTCACTGACTGCAGTAACACACACTTGTATGATACATTCATTACCTTTAGTTGTGTGGTTCACTAACTGCAGTAACACACACTTGTATGATACATTCATTACCTTCAAGTAAACAACATGGTACAGATTACTTTTATGGCCTGGCCCCATGATGTCCCAAATACTGTAATGTCATAACTCAGTGTGATGTCACAACGCACTATGATGTCACAACTTATTGTGAAGTCTTAAATCACATTGTGACTACTGCTATCATTTTTCAGGTTGACAACTCAAGTATAAATTAATAATTCCACTGCAGCTTACTAATTTACGTAAGTTATTACCAGTGTGGGGTACTCCTAGGGTAAGACAACACAGACACTTACCAGTGTGGGGTACTCCTAGGGTAAGATAACACAGACATTTACCAGTGTAGGTAACTCCTAAGGTAAGACAAGACAGAAACTTACCAGTGTAGGTAATTCCTAATGTAAAACAACAAAGACACTTACCAGTGTAGGGTACTCCTAGGGTAAGACAACACAGACACTTACCAGTGTAGGTAATTCCTAAGGTAAGACAAGACAGACACTTACTAGTGTAGGTAACTCCTAAGATAAGACAACACAGACATTTACCAGTGTAGGTAACTCCTAAGGTAAGACAAGACAGACACTTACTAGTGTAGGTAACTCCTAAGGTACGACAAGACAGACACTTACCAGTGTGGGGTACTCCTAGGGTAAGACAGGACAGACACACCAGTGTGGGGTAGGGTTAGACAAGACAGACACTTACCAGTGTGGGGTACTCCTAGGGTAAGACAAGACAGACACTTACCAGTGTAGGTAACTCCTAAGGTAAGACAAAACAGACACTTACCAGTGTGGGGTATTCGAGCACTGAAAGTCCATCCTCTTGCACGGCGAGCCACACGGACTCCCCATCTCCTTCCACACGCTTCACCTGAGGACAAACCACAGGAGGGAGACTAGAGTAGGTCAATGGTGTACTTAATGTCAGACCTAACCACTGAAATTGTGTGTATGCATGTGTGTGTTGTGTGTGTTGTGCGTGTTTTGCGTGTTGTGCGTGTTGTGCGTGTTGTGCGTGTTTGTGTGCATGTGTGTGTGTCTGTGGGTGTATCTATGTGTGCGTGTGTCTATGTGTGTGTGCATGCGTGCGTGCGTGCGTGCGTGTGTCTATGTGTGTGTTTCTGTGTGTGTCTGTGTGTGCGTGTGCGTGTGCGTGTCTATGTGTGTGTTTCTGTGCGTATGCGTGTGTGTGGTGTGTGTGCGTGTCTCTGTGTGTGTGTGCGCATGTGTCTGTGTGTGTTGCGTGTGTGTTGGGTGTGTGCGTGTGGGCGTGCGTGTGTGTTGTGTGCGTGCGCGTGTGTTGTGTGTGTGTGTGCGTTGTGTGTATTGTGTGTGCGTGTTGTGTGTGTGTGAGAGTGTGCGCATGTGTTTGTGCACCTGTGTGTGTGCGTGTGTGTCTGTATGTGTGCGTGTGTGCGTGCATGTGTGTCTGTGTGTGTGTGTGCGTGCATGCGTGTGCGTCTGTATGTGCGTGTGTGTCTGTGTGTGTTGTGTGTGGGTGTGTGCGTGCGTGCGTGTGTGTTGTGTGCGTGCGCGTGTGTTGTTTGTATTGTGTGCGTGCGCGTGTGTGTTGTGTGTGTCTGTGTGTGTTGTATGTGTTGTGTGTGTGTGTGTATGTGTGCGCGTGTAGTGTGTGTTGTGTGTTTTGTGTGTGTGTGAGTGAGTGTGCGCATGTGTTTGTGCATCTGTGTGTGTGTGCGTGTGTGTCTGTATGTGTGAGTGCGTGTGTGTGTGTGTCTGTATGTGTGCATGTGTGCGTGCGTGTGTGTCTGTGTGCATGTGTGTCTATACGTGTGAGTGCGTGTGTGTGTGCGTGTGTGTCTGTATGTGTGCATGTGTGCGTGCGTGTGTGTCTGTATGTGTGTGTGTGTGTGTCTGTCTGCATGTGCATGCTTGTGTCTGTGCATGCGGGAGTGCATGTGTGTGTGCGTGTGTGCATGCGGGAGTGCATGTGTGTGTGCGTGAGTGTGTGTGCATGCGGGAGAGCATGTGTGTGTGCGTGTGTGCGTGCGTGTGTGTCTGTGCATGCGGGAGTGCATGTGTGTGTGGCATATGCATTTATATATCATATAGTTGTGACTATTCAAAGGTGAGATGTCCATGTCTGGTCATAGAATGATGTATGAGGCAGTCAATGATCCACAACAACGTCTTTCATCTATATTGGTGAGTGAATGATGAAGGGTTGTGTCATTTAATGGTTGTGTCATTTACACCAGTGACCTTTGAAAGGTTATGTCATTTAGGTCAATTATAATGTGAAGAAGGGATGTGTCATTTAGGTCAGTAACTCATGAAGGGTGATAGTGTTTCCACAAGAGTGTTAGATGCAATACACAGATGCTCATACCCACCTTTAGATGGAAGAGCTTCGAGCCAAAGAAGGGCCACTTCCTGGCAACTGTGAGATAGATGCGCACACAGTCGGCCAGAGTTCGTCCTCTCAGTGATGCCCACTTCTCTTGTACCTTGTGGTGCAGCAACCTCAACACACACTATTGGGTAAAACTTCTCTCTAGCACACACTTCTCACTGGCATACACTTCCCGCCAACATACACTTCTCGCTAACATACACTTCTCACAAACATACATTTCTCACTAAGATGCACTGTGCCTCTCAAACTGACATGTCAGTTAAGACTTTACTTTAAGACTGCACTTTAAGGTCAACTCATGCTGCAGTGTAAGCATCATTCTGTACCAGCTTGCACTCATTTGTTGTTGGCACGTCAGATGAAACAGTTGGCCATGGCTCTCAGCTCCACCACTGGCTGTAAGATGGTCTCAAGTAGTCACTCATGTAGCACCCATCCTGTGTTCACATTAGAGTTATCGAGTCCATGACTGATTATATATTTATCCCTGGTGTGTGATATTTTATTCCACTACCCTTGTGAACAGTAGGTAGAAGGGACCTATGTCTCTAGTCTCTCTTTTGAAATGGTATGAATGGACACAAACCCGTGTGTTCTCAGCTGACAGTCTGGCGCCTTCAAGGCCAACCTATTGCGCCCTTGAGAGCAGGTGACAGGTGTTGTCAGGTGTTGGATGGTTAAAGGATGCTCTTTGAAGGACTGTTGAACACATTAAAAACCAGCTTGTTTCCTCAGTAATACTTCTGTCTTTCTGACAACCTTGTGAACTCACCTGATATCATGGCTGTTGTCCTCCCAGTAGCGCAAAGGGAGAAACTTCTCTACCACCTGGGGTATGAGTTGTAGGGCAGGGTCAGCTGTGGATCTGTGGGGGGTCTCCGCTGTAGGGCTGCTAGAGGTCACTTCACTCGTACCCCGCAAGTCTCCGAGCTCAATCTGAAACAAGCACATGGCCCCAGTGCAAATACCATACAACTAATCAACCAAACACTCAATCACATCTAGGTATGAATATGGAAATCTTACAAAACAGTTTGTTCAGATTCTTTGCTAAAACAGCATTTTATATAATGTACACTAGCATTGACTCCCACCAGTATATGTGACAAATGGGAATACACCATCTTGTTCATTAACTGTTGATATTATAATTTGGTGTAAGAAATGTATGGGAAATGACAGTTGTCAGTTCAGTGACATACCTGGGCCATTAGAGCTGTCAGTTCAGTGACATACCTGGGCCATTAGAGCTGTCAGTTCAGTGACATACCTGGGCCATTAGAGCTGTCAGTTCAGTGACATACGTGGGCCATGAGAGATGTCAGGTCAGTGACACACCTGGGGCATGAGAGATGTCAGTTCATTGACATACCTGGTCCATGAGAGATGTCAGTTTAGTGACATACCTGGGCCATGAGATGTGTCAGTTCAATGACATACCTGGGCCATGAGAGATGTCAGTTCAGTGACATACCTGGGCCATGACAGATGTCAGTTCAATGACATACCTGGGCCATGAGAGCTGTCAGTTCAGTGGCATACCTGGGCCATGAGAGATGTCAGGTCAATGACATACCTGGGCCATGAGAGCTGTCAGTTCAGTGACATACCTGGGCCATGAGAGCTGTCAGTTCAATGACATACCTGGGCCATGAGAGATGTCAGTTCAGTGACATACCTGGGCCATGAGAGCTGTCAGTTCGACAGCTAGTTCGTAGCTGATGGGGAATCTGGCGTGGAGGATCTCCTCATTGACCTGGTAGCACAGCAAGAGTCGCTCCTTCTCTGTCTCCAGACGACTGCTGCTCTTGAAGTACAACCTGCACAACACACACAGCACACTACAGCACCCCTGCACAACACACGCAGCACACTACAGCACCCCTGCACAACACACACAGCACCCCTGCACAACACATACAGTACACTGCAGCACCCCTGCACAACACACACAGCACACTACAGCACCCCTGCACAACACACACAGTACAATACAGCACCCCTGCACAACACACAGCACACTACAGCACCCCTGCACAACACACACAGCACACTACAGCACCCCTGCACAACACACACAGCACACTACAGCACCCCTGCACAACACACAGTACACTACAGCACCCCTGCACAACACACAGCACACTACAGCACCCCTGCACAACACACACAGCACACTACAGCACCCCTGCACAACACACACGTAGCACACTGCAGCAAATATGCACAACACACACAGCATACTACAGCACACCAACATGATTCAAAGACAAGACACTGCAACACACAGACACAACTCAAAGACAAAACAGAATTTCTGTTCCAAAAGGTAAATTCCATCTCAATTTTATGAAAAAATTGATCGATAGACATTTTCACAGTTCCCGCTGGCTCATGCACCCTCAAGTCAATGCCAGTCATGGCACATGAAATGGTTTCCATTATAAAGTATACGATGATCGAAGGCACAGTTGAATGTGTGCAATAATAAACATATTGAGTGTAAGACAACAGAGTGAGCAGAGGCCGGTCATGAGCAGATACTATTACTGGCGTTACACTACCAACTTGTAACATCAACTTGTAACTTTTTGCCTTTCATCGACGCTTACACTCGTCGTATGAGAAACTTAGCAACCGGCTGCAGTCCACTGAAGCTTCCGATATTCCTTCAAATTTAACATTCCCGTGGTTGTAGTTTACCCAAAATTTTAATGAAAATGTCACGCGTCTAATCGACTAAGCGACAGTACTGGAAAATTGTGTGGGTTCTGGATGTATGTGATCTTATTAACTCTCACATAAAAACGGAACGGAAATGAGAATCACTTGCGTCCCCTATTCCAATCTCTTGCCAGATGAAAACATTGCGAGGCAACTTGGAAATTCCACATAAAAGTTAGAGAGATTTCAGTAACAATTTGTCATATATTAAAATAAATGCGGGGGCTCTTTGTGGCTGATCATGGGCCGTCCACACTCAGTTTAGGCCGTCCATATGGACAAGTGGACGGGTCTCTGGCTAACAGCCTGAGTGTATGGCATTCAAAGTTGGCTAATAGTATACATGTTATTAACGTATAGTGCCATGATACACTAGAAATTTGGTGCTTAGGTAATTATGTCACTATACCTGTAATGGTACAAAAGGTGTATTACATCAGAATGTCTCACCCCAGTGCCTACAATACACTCAGTCTCCCACACTGGGCAATGAATGACAGCCCAGCCCTGGCCACACCAAGACTGACCAACAATAAAACAACAAACTGTGGCCATGACTGACTACCCTAGCCAGTGGCTAACTGACCACACACCGACCTAAATTAAGTGCCAGATTAGCCACCCCATTGATCAAAGATAGGGCAATATCCTATAATAAATAGAGATCAGTGCAGGAGGCTTACAGCAGTAGGGAAACATTAGGAAAATTTTCCATTTGGGGGGCCCTAAGGTGCCCTTAGAATGATTCAATCAAATACATATTTCTTGTGTATAGTGGCAGTACCCTAAGATATGTCTATGCAAATTTAGAGAAAAAGTTCCTGAACGGTTGCTGAGATATGGCAGCTAATGGCAGACGGCGGACGCATAGTGATGGCATAAGTCGTTTGGACCTTCGGCCCAAAGGATTAACAAGCAACATATAACTACCATAGGTGTCAACATATAACTACCATAGGTGTCAACATATAACTACCATAGGTGTCAACATATAACTACCATAGGTGTCAACAGTACCGCTTTCGGGCGGGAAATCCCACTTTTTATTGTCGGTCCCGCTTTCCCACTTTTCTGTGAAAATATCCCGTTTTTTGTACATTTTACCTATGAAAAAATTGACGATAAAATTTATTTATTTAGTGCGCTGCTAGTTGTATGAAAGTATCTGTGTTCGCGAACGAACGTATTTCCCGTACGTGAGAGCATGTGACTTCGCCATCAGCGATTGATGGAAACTTCATTCAAGATGGCGAAATGGCTGAGTGAGACAGAATGTGTCGAGAATGCGAAAAAGAGACAAAAACTGAGCGATGGAGGCTGCGTGTTCAATCAAGAATGGGTGCGGGCGTTTCTCGGTAGCATCAAAAATGTTTATTCATCAACAAGTTTACAACAACTAACTTATCAACTAAAAATATCACATTTAGAAAAAAACCAATATAAACTGCCAAACTGCCTGACACTGATTCAAGGGAGAAATTATGCTGCCAGTTTCTGAACTTTTTTGAAGAAAACATTGCGAAAATCATGAATAAAATTGATGCCTCGGAAACAAACATGAGCGATATCGAAACTGCGACACAGAGAGTAGTTGAACATCCTATGACTGAAATGTGTGCTGCAAGTATGTGTGAAGTGCAGAAAATTATCCAGGATGCTAAACCCAAGTCATCATGCATGGACCCTCTACCTACATCGCTTCTAAAGAGCACTCTTCCTGCTCATATTCAAATACTGACTCATCTTATCAATATGTCGTTCGAGTCGGCCACTGTTCCGAGGGAACTCAAGAAGGCTGTCATAACACCGCTGTTGAAAAAACCGACCTTGGATCGAAACACGCCAGTTTCAAGTTTGCCATTCGTGTCTAAAGTCTTGGAAAAGGTAGCAGCCAAACGACTTATTCAACATCTAAGTGACAATGGCCTTCACGAGCAGCTACAATCGGCATACAAACCCCGACACAGCACTGAAACTGCTTTAATGAGAGTGCAGCACGATATCACCAGTTACATGGCAGACTCCAGGGGTGTCCTTCTGGTTCTCCTGGATTTATCTTCTGCGTTCGATACGATCGATGCTGCTATCCTACTAAAGACTATGCATAGCCACCTGGGAATATCTGGAGCGGCACTTGCATGGTTCGGTTCGTACATGTCAGATCGTACACAGCGTCTGCGGATTGGGGTGGATGCATCTGAAGAACACCCTGTGAGATACGGTGTTCCACAGGGCTCGGTGTTGGGTCCGTTGTTGTTCGCTGTGTACACAGCACCAATGCAGGACATACTAACGAGGCACTCTGTGGAATATCATAAATTTGCTGATGATCTTCAGATATACACATCCTACTGTCCTCACATATCTGGTGACTTGGAGTGCGCTGTTCAGAGACTTAGTGACTGCATCAATGAGGTCAAATGTTGGATGGTTAAGCATAAACTCAAGCTAAACGACACAAAGACTGAATTTATGGTGGCCCTCAGTCCCTATCATCTACAGAAATTTGGACTTCCAGAGTACCTCGTTGTTGGTGGAGTCAACATAAAACCTGTTGTCTCTGTCAGGAATTTGGGAGCTCACTTTGACACTCACATGAGCAGCATGTTGATGCTGTTTGCAAGAAGTGTAACTACCATCTGAGACGTATTAGCTCCATCAGGGCCTATATCATGAAGCCTGTCTGCCATTCATTGGTCATTGCATTGTTTGTTTCAAGCTTAGATTACTGCAACGCTCTGCTGCTGGACCTAACCGAATTTCACTTAGCACGTCTCCAGAAGATACACAATAGGGCTGCCTGCATAGTTGTCCTCACACCTATATCTTCACACATCACACCAGTACTGGCGCTTCTGCACTGGTTGCCAGTCAGACAACGCATTGTGTTTAAAGTACTTGTGTATATTTACAAGGTGCTCCATGGTTTGGCGCCGAAGTACCTTGCACATCTACTACATCCACGAACTCGCAACCCTCGTCTTCGGCAGCTTCATGACCATCTTCAGCTTGCAGTTCCACGAGCATCAAAATCCATCGGCAAGCGAGCGTTTGGCATAACTGGTCCGGCCAAATGGAACGAACTGCCACTGACTCTACGAGATGCTCCGTCTGTGTTTTTATTTAAACGTCACCTGAAGACATATTTATTTAAACAAACTTATGGTGGACAATAGCAAGATTTATTTACAGGACGTTTTAGTGACTTGTTAATGTATTAACCTATTTTTTATTTTGTAAATTAATTAATTTATAACTAATTTATATATTATTTTAATTGTTTTTATAATGTTTCTATATTGTGAGCGCATTGATTAACTATTAGTTAGAGATCGCGCAGTAAAAGAACCTTTATTATTATTATTATTATAAAATATGACGTCATCCAACGGAATTTGTTAGAACTACGAAACCCAGACTATATCACTTTGAGCCAGCATAACCTAGGCTGTTGTTATTCCTTCGAGTTTTGTGTTCGAAACTGGAATATGTACACTTATGCGTGTTCTAATGATGTGATAAGTATATTTAATTAATAACATGTCTTCAGTGCGCTTAGGGGACTAACCTGACAACGATCATGAAACGATTATGTTAACAAAAAAAGTTTCCCGATATACGAGTCAGTAGCGAAGGGGCAGCAAAGGCGTTCTGTGTTTCCTGCAACACCCATTTTGGTATTGGTCATGGGGTTCACATTGAAACTTTTATTGTGTGATTACTAGTGCTATTTTTATTGCGCAAATGTTGTTTCCTTTAGAACTGGTGTTCGCACACTTTCCCACTATTTCGTGAGCTGATGTTGACACCTATGAACTACTGTCAAATAGGTCTTCAAACTGCACAACATCTGGACAGTCAGCCAGCATACCAATTATTTAAATGAGTTTTCTGTAGTTATTTACCTGTTTTTGTAGATAAGTTTGACTGTGCGACTCGTGTCGGGCCGACCTCGCTGGGAGGCGTGGTGGAGGAACGCTTGCTCCCACTTGGAGATGACGTCACACAACTGAAACACAGCACAGTTACCCTACATGCTGTATCACCACACAACTGAAACACAGCACAGTTACCCTGCATGCTGTATAACCACACAACTGAAACACAGCACAGTTACCCTGCATGCTCTATCACCACACAACTGAAACACAGCACAGTTACCCTGCATGCTGTATCACCACACAACTGAAACACAGCACAGTTACCCTGCATGCTCTATCACCACACAACTGAAACACAGCACAGTTACCCTGCATGCTCTATCACCACACAACTGAAACACAGCACAGTTACCCTGCATGCTCTATCACCACACAACTGAAACACAGCACAGTTACCCTGCATGCTCTATCACCACACAACTGAAACACAGCACAGTTACCCTGCATGCTGTATCACCACACAACTGAAACACAGCACAGTTACCCTGCATGCTCTATCACCACACAACTGAAACACAGCACAGTTACCCTGCATGCTGTATCACCACACAACTGAAACACAGCACAGTTACCCTGCATGCTCTATCACCACACAACTGAAACACAGCACAGTTACCCTGCATGCTCTATCACCACACAACTGAAACACAGCACAGTTACCATGCATGCTCTATCACCACACAACTGAAACACAGCACAGTTACCCTGCATGCTCTATCACCACACAACTGAAACACAGCACAGTTACCATGCATGCTCTATCACTACACAACTGAAACACAGCACAGTTACCCTGCATGCTCTATCACCACACAACTGAAACACAGCACAGTTACCATGCATGCTCTATCACCACACAACTGAAACACAGCACAGTTACCCTGCATGCTGTATCACCACACAACTGAAACACAGCACAGTTACCCTGCATGCTCTATCACCACACAAATGAAACATAGCACAGTTACCCTGCATGCTCTATCACCACACAACTGAAACACAGCACAGTTACCATGCATGCTCTATCACCACACAACTGAAACACAGCACAGTTACCCTGCATGCTCTATCACCATACAACTGAAACACAGCACAGTTACCCTGCATGCTCTATCACCACACAACTGAAACACAGCACAGTTACCATGCATGCTCTATCACCACACAACTGAAACACAGCACAGTTACCCTGCATGCTGTATCACCACACAACTGAAACACAGCACAGTTACCCTGCATGCTCTATCACCACACAAATGAAACATAGCACAGTTACCCTGCATGCTCTATCACCACACAACTGAAACACAGCACAGTTACCATGCATGCTCTATCACCACACAACTGAAACACAGCACAGTTACCCTGCATGCTCTATCACCACACAACTGAAACACAGCACAGTTACCCTGCATGCTCTATCACCATACAACTGAAACACAGCACAGTTACCCTGCATGCTCTGTCACCACACAACTGAAACACAGCACAGTTACCCTGCATGCTCTATCACCATACAACTGAAACACAGCACAGTTACCCTGCATGCTCTATCACCACACAACTGAAACACAGCACAGTTACCCTGCATGCTCTATCACCACACAACTGAAACACAGCACAGTTACCCTGCATGCGCTATTACCACACAACTGAAACACAGCACAGTTACCCTGCATGCTCTGCCACCACACAACTGAAACACAGCACAGTTACCCTGCATGCTCTATCACCACACAACTGAAACACAGCACAGTTACCCTGCATGCGCCATTACCACACAACTGAAAACACAGCACAGTTGCCAATTCTGCATGCTCTGCCACCACACAACCGAAACACAGCACAGTTACCCCCTGCTATTTCATCACCACACAACTGAAACACAGCACAGTTAATTCTGTACGCTCTATCACCACACAACTGAAACACAGCACAGTTACCGTGCATGCTCTGTCACCACACAACTGAAACACAGCACAGTTACCCTGCATGCTCTGTCACCACACAACTGAAATACAGCACAGTTACCCTGCATGCTCTGTCACCACACAACTGAAACACAGCACAGTTACCCTGCATGCTCTATCACCACACAACTGAAACACAACACAGTTACCCTGCATGCTCTATCACCACACAACTGAAACACAGCACAGTTACCATGCATTCTCTGTCACCACACAACTGAAACACAGCACAGTTACCCTGCATGCTCTGTCACCACACAACTGAAACACAGCACAGTTACCCTGCATGCTCTGTCACCACACAACTGAAACACAGCACAGTTACCCTGCATGCTCTATCACCACACAACTGAAACACAGCACAGTTACCGTGCATGCTCTGTCACCACACAACTGAAACACAGCACAGTTACCCTGCATGCTCTATCACCACACAACTGAAACACAGCACAGTTACCCTGCATGCTCTGTCACCACACAACTGAAACATAGCACAGTTACCCTGCATGCTCTATCACCACACAACTGAAACACAGCACAGTTACCCTGCATGCTCTATAACCACACAACTGAAACACAGCACAGTTACCCTGCATGCTCTGCCACCACACAACTGAAACACAGCACAGTTACCCTGCATGCTGTATAACCACACAACTGAAACACAGCACAGTTACCCTGCATGCTCTATCACCACACAACTGAAACACAGCACAGTTACCCCAGATGCCTGTCACCACACAACTGAAACATGTTAACAGTTACCTCCCAGATGCTCTTATCACTCACACAACTGAAACATTGTTAATAAGTTAATTCTTGCATGCTCTATCACCATACAACTGAAACATAGCACAGTTACCCTGCATGCTCTATCACCATACAACTGAAACACAGCACAGTTACCCTGCATGGTCTATCACCACACAACTGAAACACAGCACAGTTACCCTGCATGTGCAATCACCACACAACTGAAACACAGCAGTTACCCTGCATGCTCTGTCACCACACAACTGAAACACAGCACAGTTACCCTGCATGCGCAATCACCACACAACTGAAACACAGCAGTTACCCTGCATGCTCTGTCACCACACAACTGAAACACAGCACAGTTACCCTGCATGCGCAATCACCACACAACTGAAACACAGCAGTTACCCTGCATGCTCTATCACCACACAACTGAAACACAGCACAGTTACCCTGCATGCTCTATCACCACACAACTGAAACACAGCACAGTTACCCTGCATGCTCTATCACCACACAACTGAAACACAGCACAGTTACCCTGCATGCTCTATCACCACACAACTGAAACACAGCAGTTACCCTGCATGCTCTGTCACCACACAACTGAAACACAGCACAGTTACCATCTGCGCATCTAAGCAGGAGGGTATGTAGGCAGGAAAACATCTAGGAGGGAGGGCATTTAGGGAGAAGGGCATTTAGGCAGAAGGGCTTCTAGGTGTATGAATGTGAGGATATCTAAGCAGGAGGATATGTTGGCAGGAGAGTTTTTAGGTGCGATGGTATGTTGGCAGGAGGACATCTAGGCAGGAGGGTTTCTAGGTGAGAGATACCCTCTCTCCATCTTGGCAGGAGAGTATGTTAGCAGGAGGTTTTTTTTAGGTAGGAGGGTATGTTGGCAGGAGGACGTTTAGGTAGGAGGGTATGTTGGTAGGAGGGTTTTTAGGTGAGAGGGTATGTTGGCAGGAGGACATCTAGGTAGGAGGATATGTTGGTAGGAGGGTGTGTTGGTAGGAGGGTGTGTTGGCAGGAGGGTGTGTTGGTAGGAGGACGTGTTGGTAGGAGGGCGTGATGGTAGGAGGGTGTGTTGGCAGGAGGGTGTGTTGATAGGAGGGCATGCTGGTAGGAGGGCATGTTGGTAGGAGGGTGTGTTGGCATGAGCATGTGTTGGCAGGAGGGTATGTTGGTAGGAGGGCGTGTTGGTAGGAGGGTGTGTTGGCAGGAGGGCGTGTTGGTAGGAGGGTGTGTTGGTAGGAGGGTGTGTTGGTAGAAGGGTGTTTTGGTAGGAGGATGTGTTGGTAGGAGGGTGTGTTGGTAAGAGGGTGTGTTGGTAGGAGGGTGTGTTGGCAGGAGCATGCATTGGTAGGAGGGTACGTTGGTAGGAGGGTATGTTGGTAGGAGGGTGTGTTGGTAGGAGGGTGTGTTGACAGGAGGGTGTGTTGGCAGGAGGGTATGTTGGTAGGAGGGTGCGTTGGCAGGAGGGTGTGTTGGTAGGAGGATGTATTGGTAGGAGGGTATGTTGGTAGGATGTTGTGTTGGCAAGAGGGTGTTTTGGTAGGAGGGTGTGTTGGCAGGAGGGTGTGTTGGTAGAAGGGTGTGTTAGTAGGGGGGTGTGTTGGCAGGAAGGTGTGTTGGTAGGAAGATGTGTTGGTAGAAGGCGTGTTGGCAGGAGGGCATGCTTGGCAGGAGGGTGCAGTTGATGAGTGGCCGGCAGGGAGGGCATGCTTGGCAGGAGGGTGCAAGGCTGGCAGGAGGGCATGCTGGTAGGAAGGTGTGTTGGCAGGAGGGTGTGTTGGTAGGAGGGTGTGTTAGTAGGAGGGTGTGTTGGCAGGAAGGTGTGTTGGTAGGAAGGTGTGTTGGTAGAAGGGTGTGTTGGTAGGAGGGTATGTTGGTAGGAGGGTGTGTTGGTAGGAGGGTGTTTTGGTAGGAGGGTGTGTTGGTAGGAGGGTGTGTTGGTAGGAGGGTGTGTTGGTAGGAGGGTGTGTTGGTAGGAGGATGTGTTGGTAGGAGGGTGTGTTGGTAGGAGGGTGTTTTGGTAGGAGGGTGTTTTGGTAGGAGGGTGTGTTGGCAGGAGGGTGTGTTGGTAGGAGGGTGCTCTTTGGCAGGGGAGGGCACTTTAGTAGAGTGCGTGCTGGCATGGGAGGACGTGCTGGTAGGGAGGGCGTGTTAGTAGGAGGGCGTGCTGGCAGGAGGGTGTGCTGGCACGAGACGTGTTGGTGCAGGAGGACGTGTTGGCAGGGAGGGCGTGTTGGGGAGAGAGGGAGCGGCAGGAGGGTGTGTTGGTAGGAGGGTGTGTTAGTAGGAGGGTGTGTTGGTAGGAGGGTGTGTTGGTAGGAGGATGTGTTGGTAGGAGGGTGTGTTGGTAGGAGGGTGTGTTGGTAGGAGGATGTGTTGGTAGGAGGGTGTGTTGGCAGGAGGGTATGTTGGTGGAGGATGTGTTGGTAGGAGGGGATCAGGACAAGAGGGCATCTAGTCCCCCACCTTGAGGTGTCCCTTGAGACAGTGCTCCAGCTCCTGGCCCGCGGGGTCATCAGTGAAGAGAGAGAACCCTGACAGGGCACAGTCCCGCATGTTCAGCTCCTTGTTCAGAGTGCGCACAAACTCACTGATTGTGGTCGAACCATCAAAGCTCACAACCTGAAGCACACGACAAAACATACAGGTTATTTACATATTTCTAAAGCAATGATGCAAACATAGTGTAAATTCACTGGCTAGTTTCAATGCTTATGTTATGGCTATCATAGATCATCATAGATACGTACAGATATATATTTGTTTATGTTTTTTTAAACTTAATTTATTTTCTAACAAAATGCATTAGTTTTAACAAATAACGTTTTTATAATGTTTCTTGTATTTTATTCAATCTTACAATTGCAAGAAAATAAATTATTATTATTATATTATTAGTCTAATATTAATGAATAATAGATGATTTTATACTAAAAATTATGCAGTTTTCAATGGTGTTGCAAAGCTCTGTTATACAAAGACATAACTTGGATCATCATCTTTATGCTGATGATACTCAGATCTACATTTCGTTGGCTACCCCGGATACAAATCATTCCTTTAACCAACTTAGTGATTGATTTCAACATATCTTCCACTGGATGATGATACTCAGATCTACATTTCGTTGGCTACCCCGGATACAAATCATTCCTTTAACCAACTTAGTGATTGACTTCAAGATATCTTCCACTGGATGACTGACAGCAAGTTGAAATTAAATGCAAATAATACTGATTTGATCATTATTAGTACTCCAATGCAACATAGAAAACTGGATGGTTTTTTCCCTACGCCTATTTTGAATCAGTATATCACGCCAGCAACCTCGGTGCGGAATCTAGGAGTGATCTTCGATAGTAACTTCAATTTCCGACAACACATATCTCAAACATGTTGCTGCTGTTTTAATCATATTCGTAATCTTCGCCATATTCGCCGGTGTATGACATTTTCTGTTGCTAACACTATTGCAACAGTGCTTGTTAGCAGCAGACTTGACTATTGCAATTCCTTCCTTTATAATATCGCTAGCAAGGATATTACAAAACTTCAGGGTGTCCAAAATTGTCTAGCAAGGGTAGTTACAAGATCTCCTCGTTTTTTCTTGCTCTGTACCACTTTTGAAGTCTTTGCATTGGCTTCCTGTATGATATCGTATAATATTTAAGATCTGTACCATTACATACCAGGCACAAATAGAGTGCATCGTAGATAAATTTGTTCCCTTAAAAAAACAAGGGAAACGGGCCAGAAAGAAATACTTATCGAAAGCCATTAGAAAAATTAAGTATAAACAAATGATGTGGAAGTCATATAGACATACTGGAAATGATGAAGACTACAACATTTATAAAGAAGCACTAAACCAAGCTACAGCTGAAATTAGAAATTCAAAGAGAAGCTATGAACATAAATTAGCTTGTAATATAAAACATGACAGCAAGAGTTTTTATGCGTATGTTCGAAGCAAACAGAAAGTTCAGGATAAGGTCGGTCCTCTAGAAGATAGTGCTGGAAATATAATATCAGAAGGATTCTTAATGGCAGAAGGCCTAAATGAGTATTTGAGTTCAGTGTTTACCAGAGAAGACACTAGTTCACTGCCAGTACCAGAGGCTAAGTTCAATGGGGCAGAATCAGACTATTTAAGACAGTTAATTGTAACCCCAGAAATGGTAGCTAAGAAAATTAAGGCTATGAAGGAAAATAAATCACCTGGAGTGGATGGTATTCCACCCAAACTACTAGTGGAAATTGTAGAACAAATTAGCATACCGCTTGCAACAGTTTTCAACTTGTCATTAGAAGAGGGAGTGGTTCCTTTAGAATGGAAAGAAGCAAACATTATAACGTTATTAAAAAAAGGTTCGAGAAACAAGTCAGAGAACTATAGACCAGTGAGTTTAACATCAGTGATTTGTAAATTGTTAGAAAGACTAATTAAAGATCACATGGTGGATTTTCTTGTTAAACAAAACTTGATAAACCCATCTCAACATGGTTTTTTTAAAGCGAGGTCATGCTTAACAAATAAGTTATGTTTTT
>CM034538.1:49216508-49291225 GCA_020002185.1 Paraescarpia echinospica | reverse complement strand
CTAGTTCTGACCTACTTTTTGTTCCTAGAGTCAACACTAACATTGGAACTAGGGCTTTTTCTGTTGCTGCACCAACTCTTTGAAATATGCTCCCTCTTAGTGTTAGATCAGTTGAAAATATTACAAAATTTTGTCGTCATTTAAAAACTTATTTTTATAACCTTGCTTATCAACCATAGCTCCCTAGCGCCTTGACCCATCTGTTGACAACTGGAATACTGCTTATGGATTTTGAGATTGACCAATCCTTTTGTTTTGATGCGCCTCTGAGCTTGGTTTCCAAGGATTTAGGTGGAATAGAAGTTATCTTATTATTATTATTATTAAAAGCATTTTTGAGAATGTCATAGTATATTAATGAACCTTTCACAGCCAACATCAAGGAAAGACAAACACAATAATGTGTGTAGTGTAGACAAGGGTTGTCATGCACATGTCAACACTTGTCCGCACTACACACATTATTATGTTTGTCTTCACCAAAACATTGTGAAGAAAACACACTAATGTGTGTAGTGCAGACAGTGACAGCTGTACCTGGTAGGTGGCACTGAGGAAGTGACAGCTGTACCTGGTAGGTGGCACTGAGGAAGTGACAGCTGTACCTGGTAGGTGGCACTGAGGAAGTGACAGCTGTACCTGGTAGGTGGCACTGAGGAAGTGACAGCTGTACCTGGTAGGTGGCACTGAGGAAGTGACAGCTGTACCTGGTAGGTGGCACTGAGGAAGTGACAGCTGTACCTGGTAGGTGGCACTGAGGAAGTGCACTGGGATGCTGAGAGGGTGTGAGTGGTGGTACGGGTTGCACAGTAGGATCGAAACAACCTCCATACGGGAGGGGCGTGCTTCTCTACCGCCGGCCTGAAGGGTTCGCTCCAGAGCTCGCTGGCAAAACACAGCATACTTCCCCATCTCTGTCCTACACAACACAAGGAACATGAGTCACAGTGTCACAAGGAACATGTAGGTGTGACATGAAGACATCCTAGAAGTCACACAGTGTCACAAGGAACATGTAGGTGTGACATGAAGACATCCTACAAGTCACACACTGTCAAAAGGAACATGTAGGTGTGACATGAAGACATCCTAGAAGTCACACAGAGTCACAATTAACATGTAGGTGTGACATGAAGACATCCTAGAAGTCACACAGTGTCACAAGAAACATGTAGGTGTGACATGAAGACATCCTACAAGTCACACAGTGTCACAAGGAACATGTAGGTGTGACATGAAGACATTCTAGAAGTCACACATTGTCACAAAGAACATGTAGATGTAACATGAAGACATCCTACAAGTCACACAGTGTCACAATGAACATGTAGATGTGACATGAAGACATCCTAGAAGTCACACAGTGTCACAATGAATATGTAGGTGTGACATGAAGACATCCTAGAAGTCACAGTGTCACAAGGAACATGTAGGTGTGACATGAAGACATCCTAGAAGTCACACAGTGTCACAATGAACATGTAGGTGTGACATGAAGACATCCTAGAAGTCACACAGTGTCACAATGAACATGTAGGTGTGACATGAAGACATCCTAGAAGTCATACAGTGTCACAATGAACATGTAGGTGTGACATGAAGACATCCTAGAAGTCACACAGTGTCACAATGAACATGTAGGTGTGACATGAAGACATCCTAGAAGTCACACAGTGTCACAATGAACATGTAGGTGTGACATGAAGACATCCTATAAGTTACACAGTGTCACAAGGAACATGTAGGTGTGACATGAGGACATCCAACAAGTCACACAGTGTCACAATGAACATGTAGGTGTGACATGAAGACATCTTAGAAGTCATACAGTGTCACAAGGAACATATAGGTGTGACATGAAGACATCCTAGAAGTCACACAGTGTCACAAGGAACATGTAGATGTGACATGAAGACATCCTAGAAGTCACACAGTGTCACAAGGAACATGTAGGTGTGACATGAAGACATCTTACAAGTCACACATTGTCACAAGGAACATGTAGGTGTGAAAAGAAGACATCCTAGAAGTTACACAGTGTCACAATGAACATGTAGGTGTGACATGAAGACATCCTACAAGTCACACAGTGTCACAAGGAACATGTAGGTGTGACATGAAGACATCCTACAAGTCACACAGTGTCACAATGAACATGTAGGTGTGACATGAAGACATCCTACAAGTCACGCAGTGTCATAAGGAACATGTAGGCGTGACATGAAGACATCCTAGAAGTCACACAGTGTCACAATGAACATGTAGGTGTGACATGAAGACATCCTACAAGTCACACAGTGTCACAAGGAACATGTAGGTGTGACATGAAGACATCCTACAAGTCACACAGTGTCACAAAGGAACATGTAGGTGTGACATGAAGACATCCTAGAAGTCACACAGTGTCACAAGGAACATGTAGGTGTGACATGAAGACATCCTACAAGTCACACAGTGTCACAAGGAACATGTAGGTGTGACATGAAGACATCCTAGAAGTCACACAGTGTCACAAGGAACATGTAGGTGTGACATGAAGACATCCTAGAAGTCACACAGTGTCACAAGGAACATGTAGGTGTGACATGAAGACATCCTAGAAGTCACACAGTGTCACAAGGAACATGTAGGTGTGACATGAAGACATTCCACACAGTGTCACAAGGAACATGTAGTTGTGACATGAAGACATCCTAGAAGTCATACAGTGTCACATGAGAGACATCCTAGAAGTCACATATTATGACAGCAAAGGAACATGTAGGTGTGACATGAGAGACATCCTAGAAGTCACACAGTGTCACAATGAACATGTAAGGTGTGACATGAAGATCTATCACACAATGTCACAAGGAACATGTAGGTGTGACATGAAGACATCCTAGAAGTCACACAGTGTCACAATGAACATGTAGGTGTGACATGAAGACATCCTAGAAGTCACACAGTGTCACAAGGAACATGTAGGTGTGACATGAAGACATCCTACAAGTCACACAGTGTCACAAGGAACATGTAGGTGTGACATGAAGACATCCTAGAAGTCACACAGTGTCAAAAAGAACATGTAGGTGTGACATGAAGACATTCTAGAAGTCACACAGTGTCACAAGGAACATGTAGTTGTGACATGAAGACATCCTAGAAGTCACACAGTGTCACAAGGAACATGTAGGTGTGACATGAAGACATTGTAGAAGTCACACAGTGTCACATGGAACATGTAGGTGTGACATGAAGACATTCTAGAAGTCACACAGTGTCACAAGGAACATGTAGTTGTGACATGAAGACATCCTAGAAGTCACACAGTGTCACAAGGAACATGTAGGTGTGACATGAAGACATTCTAGAAGTCACACAGTGTCACAAGGAACATGTAGGTGTGACATGAAGACATCCTAGAAGTCACACAGTGTCACAAGGAACATGTAGGTGTGACATGAAGACATTGTAGAAGTCACACAGTGTCACAAGGAACATGTAGGTGTGACATGAAGACATCCTAGAAGTCACACAGTGTCACAAGGAACATGTAGGTGTGACATGAAGACATTCTAGAAGTCACACAGTGTCACAAGGAACATGTAGGTGTGACATGAAGACATTCTAGAAGTCACACAGTGTCACAAGGAACATGTAGTTGTGACATGAAGATATCCTAGAAGTCACACAGTGTCACAAGGAACATGTAGGTGTGACATGAAGACATTCTAGAAGTCACACAGTGTCACAAGGAACATGTAGTTGTGACATGAAGACATCCTAGAAGTCATACAGTGTCACATGAAGACATCCTAGAAGTCACATATTATGACAAGGAACATGTAGGTGTGACATGAAGACATCCTAGAAGTCACACAGTGTCACAAGGAACATGTAGGTGTGACATGAAGACATTCTAGAAGTCACACAATGTCACAAGGAACATGTAGGTGTCACATGAAGACATCTTAGAAGTCATACAGTGTCACAAGGAACATATAGGTGTGACATGAAGACATCCTAGAAGTCACACAGTGTCACAAGGAACATGTAGGTGTGACATGAAGACATCTTACAAGTCACACATTGTCACAAGGAACATGTAGGTGTGAAAAGAAGACATCTTACAAGTCACACATTGTCACAAGGAACATGTAGGTGTGAAAAGAAGACATCCTAGAAGTTACACAGTGTCACAATGAACATGTAGGTGTGACATGAAGACATCCTACAAGTCACACAGTGTCACAAGGAACATGTAGGTGTGACATGAATACATCCTACAAGTCACACAGTGTCACAATGAACATGTAGGTGTGACATGAAGACATCCTACAAGTCACGCAGTGTCATAAGGAACATGTAGGTGTGACATGAAGACATTCTAGAAGTCACACAGTGTCACAAGGAACATGTAGGTGTGACATGAAGACATTCTAGAAGTCATACAGTGTCACATGAAGACATCCTAGAAGTCACATATTATGACAAGGAACATGTAGGTGTGACATGAAGACATCCTAGAAGTCACACAGTGTCACAAGGAACATGTAGGTGTGACATGAAGACATTCTAGAAGTCACACAATGTCACAAGGAACATGTAGGTGTGACATGAAGACATCCTAGAAGTCACACAGTGTCACAATGAACATGTAGGTGTGACATGAAGACATCCTAGAAGTCACACAGTGTCACAATGAACATGTAGGTGTGACATGAAGACATCTTAGAAGTCATACAGTGTCACAAGGAACATATAGGTGTGACATGAAGACATCTTACAAGTCACACATTGTCACAAGGAACATGTAGGTGTGAAAAGAAGACATCCTAGAAGTTACACAGTGTCACAATGAATATGTAGGTGTGACATGAAGACATCCTACAAGTCACACAGTGTCACAAGGAACATGTAGGTGTGACATGAAGACATCCTACAAGTCACACAGTGTCACAAGGAACATGTAGGTGTGACATGAAGACATCCTAGAAGTCACACAGTGTCACAAAGAACATGTAGGTGTGACATGAAGACATTCTAGAAGTCACACAGTGTCACAAGGAACATGTAGTTGTGACATGAAGACATCCTAGAAGTCACACAGTGTCACAAGGAACATGTAGGTGTGACATGAAGACATTGTAGAAGTCACACAGTGTCACAAGGAACATGTAGGTGTGACATGAAGACATTCTAGAAGTCACACAGTGTCACAAGGAACATGTAGTTGTGACATGAAGACATCCTAGAAGTCATACAGTGTCACATGAAGACATCCTAGAAGTCACATATTATGACAAGGAACATGTAGGTGTGACATGAAGACATCCTAGAAGTCACACAGTGTCACAAGGAACATGTAGGTGTGACATGAAGACATTCTAGAAGTCACACAATGTCACAAGGAACATGTAGGTGTCACATGAAGACATCCTAGAAATCACACATTGTGACAAGGAACATGTAGGTGTGACATGAAGACATCCTAGAAGTCACACGGTGTCACAAGGAACATGTAGGTGTGACATGAAGACATTCTAGAAGTCACAAATGTCACAAGGAACATGTAGGTGTCACATGAAGACATCCTAGAAACTGGTGAGTCTTACCTGGGGTCGACGTGTCTCTGTAGATGAGCCTTGAGGTACCATAGGATCCCTTGCTTGGGCACAAACAGTGACACAGCCATTGCCAACAGCTGCCATGCCTGCACCATCACCTGAGGGCCGGGGTTCAACTTGGACTCCGGCAGCTCTACACTGGCTCCATTTCGGGAGTCGGCAGAGTGGGCAGAGTGGTCGCAAGAGAAGAATGACTGGCCGGCACACAGCAGCAAGTTCTGTCAACAAACACACAATGACTGACTGGCAGTTCTGTCAACAAACACACAATGACTGACTGGCAGTTCTGTCAACAAACACACAATGACTGACTGGCAGTTCTGTCAACAAACACACAATGACTGACTGGCAGTTCTGTCAACAAACACACAATGACTGACTGGCAGTTCGGTCAACAAACACACAATGACTGACTGGCAGTTCTGTCAACAAACAAGCTACTTATGAACATTCTTTTGTATAACTAACCACTCGTTGTCACCAAACAAATGATGGATCGTACGGCGACAATAAAGAGTGCAAGCACTCCGATCCCGACTCCCATCCCGGGGCCAATCGCACCAGTCACTCGTCCAACAATCGAACAGATTTGATACCTCAGTGTGTTTATGCCATAATTCCACATTGTTTCAAATATACAATACATTGTTATAAAATATTGATTTGAGGGCACTTTTGAGGCCCAAATAGCGCTCCGGTTTGTGTCAACATGTGAGTTAACCGTGCAGTAACCTGCGACCATAGCAGTGCACGCTGATTCAAACTGGAGCGAGTGCTATTTGGGACATTATATTCCTGAAATGATGTGGATTGATGGAATAAATGCATTGAGGTATAATATTTAGGCACAACTGTCACAATGCCGAAATCGGGGTGGGCCCAGATAGTACACAACATCACAATTAAGTGTCCACAAAGTAATGCACAGTTCCATCTGCTGCCTGTTGGCTATTCCAATGCTACTGTCATCACTATGGTCAGATTTCAGGAGCCTTCCAAAGTGACTCGTGGCTTTCTCAATATCCTTAACTTTGCCTTAGGAGATCTCCCAATGTGCCATTTACACGTTAGCCAAGGCATCTAGCAGATTAGCTCGCCCTCTCATAAGTGAGGAAGGCTGCTCTAACTTACAAAACTACATCGATTATCAAGGGAAAATATCAACAAATAAAACAGTATATTGTAACAAGGCACATTATTTTGTTAAATTCTTGTTAGTATCAAAGTAATAATAATAATAACTGGGTTTACATGGGTTGTATAAGTTGTAATATTTAGAAAACAATACTTACAATAAAAAAGAGCAATAAGTGGGACACTCGCTACAGGCTTGGGACCCCCTCAAAAGAAGGCTGGGGATCCCGAGGACCCTTGAACACAAACATCCAGGTAAACCCCTGTTGTATGTAATATATATATATTACATACAACAGGGGTTTACCTGGATGTTTGCAAGAGACTGGTCACTAGAGCTGCGACCAACAAGAAACTACTCACCAGGTTGACAACTGGACCACTGACCTTGACCGGAAGAGATGGCTTGTGCTGTGTCGGTGGATGAGGGGACGTCTGCTTGATGAGTTGACAGTACAGTTCATTCTGGATGTCAACTCTGTCAATGCACACCTCAAAGATGGCCTGAGCCACACTGACAGGGAACTCCAGCTGCTGTGGTTCTATCGTCATGTTGATGAACTGCTGACACAGCTACAGACAGATCAACACACTTATGAACAGCTGACACAGCTACAGACAGATCAACACACTTATGAACAGCTGACACAGCTACAGACAGATCAACACACTTATGAACAGTTGACACTGCTACAGATCAACACACTGGCCCACAACTAACACATCTAGAGACAGTTCAACCCTATCTGCACTGAGGTGTTCTCTTGAAGTATGATCTTGTGAAGCACTACCAACAAGTAAGTCTCACCCTGTTCATGTCGAGGGCCTTGCTACTGAGGTCTTCTGTGGGCAATGTGGTGAGTGGACAGGCCAGTGGCTCCTTGCTGAACAGCAGCACTGGGTGCTTCCAGTAGATACACGCTACAAGACAGACATCACAACACTAGGTAATATATTGACAGCACTGGGTGCTTCCAGTAGATACATGCTATAACACAGACATCACAACACTAGGTAATATATTGACAGCACTGGGTGCTTCCAGTAGATACACGCTACAAGATAGACATCACAACACTAGGTAATATATTGACAGCACTGGGTGCTTCCAGTAGATACACACCACAAGACAGACATCACAACACTAGGTAATATATTGACAGCACTGGGTGCTTCCAGTAGATACATGCTATAACACAGACATCACAACACTAGGTAATATATTGACAGCACTGGGTGCTTCCAGTAGATACATGCTATAACACAGACATCACAACACTAAGTAATATGTTGACAGCACTGGGCGCTTCCAGTAGATACACACCACAAGACAGACATCACAACACTAGGTAATATATTGACAGCACTGGGAGCTTCCAGTAGATACATGCTATAACACAGACATCACAACACTAGGTAATATATTGACAGCACTGGGTGCTTCCAGTAGATACACACTATAAGACAGACATCACAATACTAGGTAATATATTGACAGCACTTGTTGCTTCCATTAGATACACGCTACAACACAGACATCACAACACTAGGTAATATATTGACTGCACTGGGTGCTTCCAGTAGATACACACCACAAGACAGACATCACAACACTAGGTAATATATTGACAGCACTGGGTGCTTCCAGTAGATACATGCTATAACACAGACATCACAACACTAGGTAATATATTGATAGCACTGGGTGCTTCCAGTAGATACACACTATAAGACAGACATCACAATACTAGGTAATATATTGACAGCACTTGGTGCTTCCATTAGATACACGCTACAACACAGACATCACAACACTAGGTAATATATTGACAGCACTGGGCGCTTCCAGTAGATACACGCCACAAGACAGACATCACAACACTAGGTAATATATTGACAGCAGTGGGTGCTTCCATTAGATACACGCTACAACACAGACATCACAACACTAGGTAATATATTGACAGCACTGGGCGCTTCCAGTAGATACACACCACAAGACAGACATCACAACACTAGGTAATATATTGACAGCACTTGGTGCTTCCATTAGATACACGCTACAACACAGACATCACAACACTAGGTAATATATTGACAGCACTGGGCGCTTCCAGTAGATACACACCACAAGACAGACATCACAACACTAGGTAATATATTGACAGCACTGGGCGCTTCCAGTAGATACACGCCACAAGACAGACATCACAACACTAGGTAATATATTGACAGCACTGGGTGCTTCCAGTAGATACACGCCACAAGACAGACATCACAACACTAGGTAATATATTGACAGCAGTGGGTGCTTCCATTAGATACACGCTACAACACAGACATCACAACACTAGGTAATATATTGACAGCACTGGGCGCTTCCAGTAGATACACACCACAAGACAGACATCACAACACTAGGTAATATATTGACAGCACTTGGTGCTTCCATTAGATACACGCTACAACACAGACATCACAACACTAGGTAATATATTGACAGCACTGGGCGCTTCCAGTAGATACACACCACAAGACAGATATCACAACACTAGGTAATATATTGACAGCACTGGGTGCTTCCAGTAGATACACACCACAAGACAGACATCACAACACTAGGTAATATATTGACAGCACTGGGTGCTTCCAGTAGATACACACCACAAGACAGACATCACAACTAGGTAATATATTGACAGCACTAGTAGATACAACAACACAGACATCACAACACTAGGTAATATATTGACAGCACTGGGTGCTTCCAGTAGATACACACCACAAGACAGACATCACAACACTAGGTAATATATTGACAGCACTGGGCGCTTCCAGTAGATACACACCACAAGACAGACATCACAACACTAGGTAATATATTGACAGCACTGGGTGCTTCCAGTAGATACACACCACAAGACAGACATCACAACACTAGGTAATATATTGACAGCACTGGGTGCTTCCAGTAGATACACGCTATAACACAGACATCACAACACTAGGTAATATATTGACAGCACTGGGCGCTTCCAGTAGATACACACCACAAGACAGACATCACAACACTAGGTAATATATTGACAGCACTGGGTGCTTCCAGTAGATACACGCTACAACACAGACATCACAACACTAGGTAATATATTGACAGCACTGGGCGCTTCCAGTAGATACACACCACAAGACAGACATCACAACACTAGGTAATATATTGACAGCACTGGGCGCTTCCAGTAGATACACACCACAAGACAGACATCACAACACTAGGTAATATATTGACAGCACTGGGCGCTTCCAGTAGATACACACCACAAGACAGACATCACAACACTAGGTAATATATTGACAGCACTGGGTGCTTCCAGTAGATACACACCACAAAACAGACATCACAACACTAGGTAATATATTGACAGCACTGGGTGCTTCCAGTAGATACACACCACAAGACAGACATCACAACACTAGGTAATATATTGACAGCACTTGGTGCTTCCATTAGATACACGCTACAACACAGACATCACAACACTAGGTAATATATTGACAGCACTGGGCGCTTCCAGTAGATACACACTACAAGACAGACATCACAATACTAGGTAATATATTGACAGCACTGGGTGCTTCCAGTAGATACACGCTACAACACAGACATCACAACACTAGGTAATATATTGACAGCACTGGGTGCTTCCAGTAGACACACTACAAGACAGACATCACAACACTATGGAAGATATTGTTCATGGCTCCAAGATTAAATGTTAATAGCAAGAATTAAACTTACATTGGAGATGTATTTGAAGGGGTTCAGGGAAAAATGCAATAAACACCATTTTTGAAATTTCGCCCAAACCAGGACTAAATGTTTCTTTAAAGACATGTTGAGCTAGGATACTATCCAATTTATAAAAAATGCAATAAATCCTTTTGAAACAACGTGCGCAAGAGTGTTTGTTTTCAAAACACAATAAGCGCCATCCGTCTGTTTTATCAAAACGTGATATATCCACGTTCAGCCAATCAGCACCGCCGTGCCGCACGTGCAGCTACGTGGAGTGATGGTGCGCGATGTATGAATATACAGCGTTTTGATAACAAAATCATTGAAAATCACATTTTGTGTAACAAATGTGCAACAGATATTTCAGAGTTTGCTACCAATCTCTATGATTTTGGGTTCTAAATATATATCAACTTAATTTACAAGTTGTTATTTAAACTTTGAGAATGAAGCACAACAGTCTTTTTCTCAAAACGAAGAAAATGGATATATCGCTTTTAACCCTGAAACCCTTCATTTGAAACTTGCAACATTTCGATCCGTCTACAGCAGATCTTGATCATGCCCTCATGTCAAATCTGAGCCGCGTCACATGACATTAGTGCATGATCAAGATCTGCTCTAGATGGATTGAAACATTGCTAGTTTCAAAAACAGCTCCAATGTAAGTTTAATTTTTGCTATTAAAATCACAACACTAGGTGTTGACAGTATAGGATACACACTTACAGCTATACCCATGATATGGAAGGGTTCACTTACAGCTATCACCATGATATGGAAGGGTTCACTTACATCTATGCCCATGTTATGGAAGGGTTCATTTACAGCTATCCCCATGATATATGGAAGGGTTCACTTACAGCTATGTCCATGTTGAGGATGGGTTCACTTACAGCTATGTCCATGTTGAGGATGGGTTCACTTACAGCTATGCCCATGATATGGAAGGATTCACTTACAGCTATCTCCATGATGTGGAAGGGTTCACTTACAGCTATGCCCATGATATGAAAGGGTTCATTTACAGCTATCTCCATGATGTGGAAGGTTTCACTTACAGCTATCTCCGTCTGCTTGCATCAACTTAGAGATGAGTTGTTCGTAGTTGGTGCCTACATTGCCTGAGCCACCTCCTGAGGCTACAGTCAGCTGGTACATCCAACTGTCCTGTAGCACACAACAGACACCGTTAACTAACCCAATTCAGCGCAGGCACTAGCCCTGAACAAAAATGGAAAGTTATTGAGTGTCATGTCACAGCTTTTGCTGTCTAATCAAAAGTCAATCCCAGATTTAGTTTGATGTGCCATTTGTACACGAGAAATGGATATTCAACGTATGCACAAATGCTGCATTATTTTGTACATAAATAGTTATACTAATTGAAAAGTTACTATGCAGCGTAACAGCTGGACTTCTTAGGAACAAACACGTATGCTGAAAGCTGAGTTTGAAATAACTACCAGCACATTTGACAAGTTTTTAAAAGACCTATAAGTTGCTTGTTGACAACTGCAGTGACGCTGCGAGGTGCTGTGGCTGTGGCAGTGAAACAAAATGTGTTTATTGGACTCCTTCAACTTAGTTGTAGGTCCATGTAACTGCTTTGTTAGCTGTGAATGTTCAAAATATCACATATGGCCATATATCACATATGGCCATATATCACATGTGGCCATATATCACATATGGCCATATATCACATATGGCCATATGTCACATATGGCCATATGTCATATATGGCCATATATACCAACATTCCACTATAACAGATTTTAATATTATTTTTATCAGAGTCGAACACAGAACCGCTTACTGAGCAGTTAGCTAATGGTGTTTTTTGACGTTGATGGATTTTGAGTTGATGCAAATTCTGGCGTTCTCGTTCAGGTCTGGCATTCATGCTTAAGTACATTTACTAATGGTCTCTAATGTACCACATTTAAACTGTAAATAGTTGAGAACACCTTCATATCAGTAAAGCACCTGACAGTTACAGTGATCATTTCATAATGTAACATCAAGATTAATGTTTACAAATCAAATAATTATTCACCATTTGAAATAAAATAGACTGAATGGCATTTAAAATAAATATTGACAACAATATTATTTGTCATTAGTCAAAATTTTGAAAAAGCAAATGTTTCCTGCATGATGTATCAGCTGATAAACTGTGACTGGCCTGACCTTCTCTCGACAGGTGGCAATCATGAGGTACGTAACGTCTTGCCCCACAGGCCAGATAGCAATGGTGCAGTGAGGCAGAGATAAGTCATCCGAGTCCGAGTCTGAGTCCTTTGATCTGTCCACTTCCTCAATCCGTGCATTCCACAGGTGAATCTGCCCTAGAGGCGTCTGACAACAACGACAATACACCTAGATACAACACAATCTGGATCAGCTGAGCTGTATATAAACTTCTGTCACTTTTTTTTACAATATCTCCATTCAGATAACACCCTTTTGTGGCAGATTTCATAATTCAAAGACTTCTTGAACACTGTGTACTTCCTACAATATCTATATTAAGAAAACACCCTTTTATGGCAAATTTCCAAACTCAACCACAAGTTCTAACTATGCACTTGGATATAAAACATCCATATAAGGCTATCTGTGTGTAACAGCTCCTAGTGTCACCCATGTGAGGTGTGTTTGCACCCACCTTGTCTGTCTTCTTCTTGTAGTAGATGAAGCACTTGCCAGTGAGCACACACCAACACCGCTTACTGCGTCCCAGCTTCGTCTACAGCGAACAGACATGGCTACAGTAGATCCCACTTTCTGTTTGTCATTGCATGGTTATGTGGACGTGTTTGTACGTTTGTGTGGTTGTTGTGTGGATATGCGGTTGACTCAAAAACAAGGGAAGCTCTCATGACCAAACTAGGAGACCAGCATGAAAACTTGCCAGCAGAGGCTGACCCGAAAAAAATTTGGGCCAGCTTTCGGAACACCGTCTACAACTCGGCAAAAGTCACACTTGGACTCCCGAAAAAGAAGCACCAGGATTGGTTCGACGAGAACAATGCATAGATTGTCAGCCTCCTCAGACAGAAGCAGGAAGCTTTCACAAGCTGCTTCAGTGACAAGCAGTCGTCCTCCAAGCACAATCGCCTGAAGCACCTCTGTAGCAAAGTTCAGACTGAGCTCCGGAGGATGAAGGACCAGTGGTGGGAAGCGAAAGCTGCAGAGCTGCAACAATACGCTGACGAATACAACACCAAGATGTTCTTTGTTGGACTGAAGACTGTGTATGGCCCCTCTTCCAATGCCATGGCACCTGTTCGGTCCTCCGATGGCACTCTCCTGACTGAGAAGAGCGATATTGTGCAGCGATGGACTGATAATTTCAGTCAGGTGCTGAACAGACCTTCTCAGATTAATCAGCAGGCAATTTAGGACCTGCCCCAGCGCCCTGACATTACATCTCTAAATAACCCTCCAACGCTGGAAGAAACCCAGAAAGCCATCAAACAGCTACAGCCATGGAAAGCACCAGGCCCAGATGGAATCCCCCCTGAAGTTTCCAAAGAGGAAGGTGAAGTCATGATCATTAAACTCACCAAGCTGATGTAGCTGTTTTGGGAAAAAGGCTCTGTTCCCCAGGACTTCAAGGATGCCAACATCATCCACCCCTACAAGAACAAAGGCTTCCTGCGATAACAACAGGGGCATCTCACTCTTGAGCATAGCAGGGAAGATCATGGCCCACTTCATACTAAACCACATCACACACCACTTGCTTGATGATGTCGTCTCGGAGCCAGTGCAGATTCAAAAGAAACCGGGGGACGGTGGACATGGTCTTCGCTGTTCGGCAGATCCAAGAGAAATGTCATGAGCAGAACCAAAGTGTCTACCTACTCTTTATGGACCGGATCAAGGCATTTGACACCATCAGCCGAGAGGGCCTGTGGACCATTCTGTCCAAACTTGGGTGTCCACCAAAGTTTATCAGCATCATCAGGTCCTTTCGCGACAGCAAGATGGCTTGGTTGAAGGAAAATGGCTCCATGTCAGATCCCTTCCCCATTTTCAAATGGGGTTAAATAAGGTTGCAACCTTGCACCCACTCTGTTCAGCCTACTGTTTGCTACATGATGCTTCAACCTTCACCCGGCCTCCTCCCCCCGACGGCCACGAGCCATCCATTGAAATCGAGGGCACCAAGCTAAACAGTGTCAACAGCTTTACTTATCTCGGGAGTTGCCCGACTTCAACCTGCAGCCTGGACAGAGAGGTGACTAATCGGCTCGCCAAGGCTGGTGCCTTCTTTGGTAGACTGTGGAAGTGCGTGTGGAATGAACGCGGCATCACATGGAACACAAAGCTGGCAGTCTACAGGGCTGTTGTCCTGACCTCCTTGTTGTACAGCTGTGAGATATGGATGCTGTACAGCAGACACATGAAAAATGCTTGATTAGTTCCAGCTCCGCTGCCTCCGCAAGATCATGGGCATCTCTTGGAAAGACTGAATCTCCAATACTGAAGTGCTCCGTCATTCCAAAACATCCGGCATCAAGGCACTCATCATGAAGGCCCACCTTCGATGGGTTGGTCATGTGGCCCAAATGGACGACTCGTGCCAAAGATGATCTTCTTCTCTGAGCTGGCATCTGGCACAAGAAACACAGGCGGCCCAATCAGACGCTTTAAAGACTGTTTGAAGGCATCTCTGAGGACCTGCGGCATCCCCCTCCTTGGCTGGGAGTCAGTTGCAACAGACCGTAGCTCTTGTCACCTGGCTGTGCACAAGGGCGTCTGTGCCGTTGAGTAGAAGTGCCTGCAGGACTTGGACCAGAAGCGCCAAGCCTGCAAACAGGGAAGACCAGACCCTGCTTCTGCAGTAGCCTGCTCCAAGTGTGGCCGTGTCTGTGGGTCCAACTTTGGGCTGCGCTTCCACCTACGGCATCACTGACTTCCATGATGATGGATGTATGGTTGGGTGGTTGTATAGTTGTGTGGATGTGTGGATGTGGTTGAGTGGTTGTGTGGATGAGGTTGTGTGGATGTGTGGCTGGGTGGTTGTGTGGATGTAGTTGTGTGGACATGTGGATGTGTGGATATGGTTGTGTGGATGTGGTTGAGTTGCCACGTGGATGTGTGGATGTGGTTGTGTGGTTGTGTGGACATGTGGATGTGTGAACATGTGGATGTGGTTGTGTGGACAGGCAGATGTGTGGATGTGGTTGTGTGGATGTTGTTGTATGGTTGTGTGGATGTTGTTGTATGGTTGTGTGGATGTGGTTCAGTGGTTGTGTGGATGTGCAGGACGAGCATATTACAGGACCAACTATTGCAGGACTGATGTGCTATGTTGTAAGCCGAGTGTTTCACAAGATGCCATTGTGCGGTGGTGCCTGCAGTCACCAGTCACTGCCATACCTTGATGAGCCAGCCCCGCGCCGCCTCCTTCCCACACTGCAGCTGCCGCGCCTTGTCTGACGCCTGCTTCCGCAGCACATTCTGCAGCACTGCAAACACAACACATTCGGCAGCACTGCCAACATCACAGCGTATTCTGCAGGACTGCAAACATCACAGCACATTCTGCAGCACTATATGCATCACAGCACATTCTGCAGCACTGCAAACATCACAGCACATTCTACAGCACTGCAAACATCACAACACATTCTACAGCACTGCAAACATGAAACATCACAACACATTCTACAGCACTGCAAACACCACAACACATTTTGCAGCACTGCAAACACCATAACACATTCTATAGCGCTGCAAACACCACAACACATTCTACAGCACTGCAAACACAATGTCATATTTGTCACAACATATACAGCAATGATGAAACTTGTGGGTGCGGCTGTGCATCTAAAACAGGTGGCACAACAAGGATTAAGTTTTAATCAATCAATCAATCAATCAATCGATCGATCGATCAATCGATCAATCAATCAATCAATCACAGTCAATCAATCACAGTCAATCACAATACTTGTCCCTTGGGAGGAGATTCATTTGGAGTGTAGCAGCATATTAAAACAAATAAAACAAATGTACATGCAATATAAAAATAGTAATAAAAGTTATATGGTTAAATAGGTTATTCATTCATCAGTATAACTGATGAGGGAACAAATGAGTTTCGAGGGAGTTGAAAGCACTGGCCAGAAGGAACCAGTTTATAGCATGGAAACAGGGGATGTTCTGGGTCTGAGAAGACCTTCCTTCCCTTTTTCTCTGCTCGATGCCTAGACTGGTCTGCTTTTTTCCCACCACCTTGCCACTAACCCTGACGGTTCGTGCCAGAGTGTTGCGATGCACAACATTCAGGCCACCGTTCCACACAAGCAGCTTTTGCTGGCACTTTCTATTAATTACAGCTGTATTGTGATCAAATGTAAGCTTGGCATCAATGATGGTGTCGAGGTAGTTGTATTCCTCCACTCTCCTCATACACTCTCTCTTGATGAATCGTCCCTTGGGAGGAGCAGGATTCTTCCTCAAATCTGTTATGAGTTCTTCAGTTTAGTTTTACGAACATTCAGGTCTAGGAAATGATTGCCACATCACAGTGTGAGATCAGCTACAACACACGCACACACTTTATCAGAGCTGGATAGGTTGACGATAAAACACCAAAACACATAGTTATGTCATCAGTGTATTTGATGAAATTGATGGTCTCCTGGCTGCAATGACAGTCATCTGTGCAGAGTGTGAACAGAACAAGGGAGATGACCGAGCCCTTGGGGGCACTGATGAAAGTGAAGAGTGAGCTCAACACCACCATTATAGTGCACTACTTGCTCAGCAAGAAACTGATTTACACACAAGATCATGTGTGGGTTAGAATATTGACAAGTTTACTCATCATGATGTGTGGCTGAATGGTGTTGAAAGCCAAGGAAAAATCAATAAAGACCATCCTGGCAAATGACATGGGCTTTTCCAGGTGAGTATACACACTGTGACATTGAATGAGGACTGCATCCTCCACACCTCGATTGCGTTTATATGCAAATTGGAGGAGATCCAGTTGATCCCCAACATGCTGCAGGAGAGGACGAAGTACGAGTCACTCAAAGCACTTCATGACAACTGAGGTAAGCACCACTTGGCGGTAGTCGTTGAGAATAGACGGCACAGGTTTCTCGGGGACAGGACAGATGACTGATGATTTCCAGGCCGGGGGATACGATGGTGCATCAGAGACCAGTTGAGAAGGATGCTGAACAAAGCACCCAGTTGAGCATGGCACTCCTTGAGGACATGACCACTGACGTTGTCAGGCCCAGCTACCTTGTGAGGATTAATGTGTTTGAAGATCTTACTGACATCATCAGGAGTTGTTTCCGGGGTGTCACCCTCAGTGAGTTGAGACTCAATGTCGTCCACCGCCTCCTGATGTTCACGTGAGAAGTCAAGCCAAAAATGCCCAAAGAAGGAATTCAAGTCCTCAACAAACTTAAGACTCTCTTCTGCTGACTCTGAGGTTTGTATGACACGCTTGCTGGACTCAACACCAGACAGACTTTTCAGTCCCTGCCATGCCAAAAGGCTTCTTTGTCCACCTGCCATCTAGAGTTAATTTTCTGGATGGCAATCTTATTAAATCTTGTTAAATCTAACCAGGTTTCTTTCACACATATCAAACAAGCTTGCCGTCCAGAGCTATAAGCTCCAGACGGCATGCAGACAAGGAAGCCTTTGGCTTATCGAGAGTCCAACAATTTTCCATTAACCTGCCCTCGCCAGATAACTGTAAATTTAATTTTTTGAACATATTCACACTGCTAGCATTAACACAATCATCAGATAATTTGTTCCAGTCATTTATGTCCTCAGAGAGAATGGGTACTTTCTCATATCCAACCTTCACTGTTCCTTGACTAATGCTGCATTGTGCCCTGGTTACACTGCCTTCTTTCAGTTTTAAGAAAATATTTCTATCAATATTCTCATAACCATTCAATATCTTAAAAACTTCTATTTGGTCTCCTCTCAGTCTCCTAGTCTCTAGTGTTATCAATCCACATTCTAATAGGCATCTTTCATAACCAAGATCTTTCAGTTCAGGAATCAGCTTAGTTGCTCTTCGTTGCACTCTTTCTAGCTTACCTATGTCCTTCTTACGATATGGCCTCCATGCTTGTATACAATGTTCCAAATGTGGCTAACTATTGCTTTGTACAGTGGTACAATTAGCTGTGATATTTCTCCTAATTAGCCCTAGTATTTGGTTACCCTTTGAACCAGCAATTCCACATTGCTCTGAAACTGTCATGTCAATACTATCTGTTACTCCTAAGTCCTTTTCTTTTACAGTTTCACCGAATATAGCATCCCCCATTATCTATTCTTTGTTCACATTTCCATGTCCTATGTGGATGCATTTACATTTCCCAAAATTGAATAACATTTGTCATTTTTTAGACCATTTGACCAATTTGGCTAGATCATCCAGTAAAGTGTGTTTATCTACATGTTTTAACTGTTCTGAACACTTTTGTATCGTCTGCAAATTTCAGTACTTTGCTTGATACATCATCATCTAAATCATTTATACATATATCAAGAATACTAAGTGTCAGAGCGCACTGTAAAGTCATTTAAATCCAGTGACACTGGGTCGCAAGCCAACAGCGCATCTTGTGAATAAGTCTTGAATCTGCCATCTTGTCAAATCGGTTGAATGATACTAAGTTTAGTATATAATACTGTGGCATTCGACAGCATTGATATTGGAAAGACTAAGTCACAAAAACATAATGTTTAGATATTGGTGAAATGCCAAAAATTGGAGCATTCAATGGTGAAGAGACGTACCTCTGATCCAGAGCTGGAGGTCCTGCCTCGAGTCAGCACTCAAGTAGTAGGTCTTACTGCGTGTCACTATCTGAAGCAACAACATCGACAGACTACAGTCATATACAACACACCACACACACGATTATTATTTGGTAACGTTTGTGTTATTTGAACACACCACAAACACACCACAAACACACACACTAACACACCACAAACACACACTAACACACCACAAACACACACACCACAAACACACACACCACAAACACACACACACGCACACACACACACACACCACACACACGATTATTATTTGGTAACGTTTGTGTTATTTGAACACACCACAAACACACACTAACACACCACAAACACACCACAAACACACACACTAACACACCACAAACACACACTAACACACCACACTAACACATGCATAAAAACTCCACAAACACACACCACATGCACACTGCGCACACACCACTCACTAACTCACTCACACATACACACACTACAGGCCGGGGCAACGTGACAATGACTGGTTCAACTGACTGAGGAAGCACAGGATGAGGAAGGTGAGTGACTTACTTGGAATGTCAGCAAGCCATCAGTCTTGGACACATGGGTGTGGCCGTCCAGCACAATACAGCCCTGTGGTTTATAGGCAACATCATGCTGCAGACACACATAGAAGCCATTATCATACATATCTCATTTCACTGAGGAAACTATACACATACAAACCATACACATACCTCATCAAAGCCATGCTGCAGTTTATTGTAATGCATTAACAGCAATATGACAATACCATATACATGACAGGAATGCAAGATTACCAGATTTGACACACATGTGACTTGAGCATAGACTGCAATGTGACATTACCACTGACTTGAACATAGACTGCAATGTGACATTACCACTGACTTAAGCATAGACGGCAATGTGACATTACCACTGACTTGAGCATAGACTGCAATGTGACATTACCACTGACTTAAGCATAGATTGCAATGTGACATTACCACTGACTTAAGCATAGACTGCAATATGACATTACCACTGACTTGAGCATAGACTGCAATGTGACATTACCACTGACTTAAGCATAGATTGCAATGTGACATTACCACTGACTTAAGCATAGACTGCAATATGACATTACCACTGACTTGAGCAGACTGCAATGTGACCATTGAGCATAGACTGCAATGTGACATTACCACTGAAGTTAGCAGAGACTACAACATGACATTACCGCAGACTTGTAGTAGAGCAGTTGGCCATTCTTGAGAAGGAAGTAGCGTCTCTTCCAACTCTTCACTTTACCACCAAGCTTCGTGAGGAAGCCACTTTTCTCCAGACTCTCCTGCAACATACAGAGGAAGACAGGGACTAGTCTAGTCTATTGTTACAGCTATCCCAAATACAAGTAAACAATTTAAAACTTCCTAATTTCCTAGTTGTTTCCAGCACTCGGCAACGTTCTATTAACTGACTAGTCTGTATATATTGTGGTTACAATGTTATGATCTTATGAGGTCTCATTCAACTAGCCGGCCTTTTTCAGAACATTATCGCCATGCCGACCTTTCTATGCTGGCACTGAGGGTTGTCACTGCCAGGGTGCTTGTCGTCCTCAGTGGTTCTTTTATATCCCAAATTGAGACTAATTCATACGCTAACTTTTTGTGAATTTTACTGCAAATTACCCTCAGGCATCCAGAGGAAAGTGTGACAGATATCATTTGAGATTATGCAAAGAGTAACACTTACAAGAGCATGCAGACTTACACCAGACAGGTTCACTTTCCTCAGTAGCAACATTTACCTTTTTGAGCCCAGTGACATTAGTACATTTGAGTAGTTTGTGTTCTGGCTCCGAGGTGTCGCTACCGTCTGTGCGGCGAGGCAAGTCATCATCGTCTGGGGGCAGTGCGTAGTCACTAGAGGTCTCTGACGCCACCGAATGTCTCGTCACACCTGTATACAGTAGACCTCACATAAACATGTAAACTGAAGACTTCACAACTAAACACATACATACAATCACATATATCTGTACACAGCTGACCTAACAAAACTGTACACAAATGTACAGCCATACAAACCTATACAGAGCAGAATTACCGCAACTGTATACAAATGTACAGTAACATTTAAATGTACACTGCTGCATGCAGTTTTATACAGTACATGATTGTGAATCTTGTGGAGCGCAGTAGCACAGCGGTAAGACCTCCGGACACTCGACTGAGAGAACGCGGGTTCGAATCCTGTGCGGCGGTGTCGTACCTTTGGCAAGTTTGTTTACTCTACATTGCTTCAGTTCACTCAGCTGTATGAATGAGTACCTGGCTATGGACAGCGGTGGATATTTGTATATGAATAGTCTTCGCGCATTACTTGCAGTGCGGCTGAATGCTTCCCAGAGAAGTCGAGATGGTGTTCGATTGAAAAGGTATGCCAGGGAGTAAAGTGTAAAGCGCTTTGAGCAGTCCTGAGGACTGGATACTGCGATATATAATAACTTACCTTTTTTTTTAAATAGTAAAAAACAGTGGCACATTCTTCAAACATATATTAAACGTCATTATGCCATAACATGTTCAACAATGTTAACTAAAATAACAACTAGAGACTTCTGACAGCGTCATGTATACCAAGAGTCACTTCACACAGCTACACATAGCAGTAGAGACTTCACCCAGCTACACGTAGCAGTAGACTTCACACAGCTACATGTAGCAGTAGAGACTTCACACAGCTACACGTAGCAGTAGAGACTTCACACAGCTACACATAGCAGTAGAGACTTCACCCAGCTATACGTAGCAGTAGAGACTTCACACAGCTACATGTAGCAGTAGAGACTTCACACAGCTACACATAGCAGTAGAGACTTCACCCAGCTACACGTAGCAGTAGAGACTTCACACAGCTACACATAGCAGTAGACTTCACACAGCTACATGTAGCAGTAGATACTTCACATAGCTACATGTAGCAGTAGAGACTTCACACAGCTTCATGTAGCAGTAGAGACTTCACACAGCTACATGTAGCATTAGAGACTTCGCATAGCTACATGTAGCAGTAGACTTCACACAGCTACATGTAGCAGTAGACTTCACACAACGACATGTAGCAGTAGACTTCACACAGCTACATGTAGCAGTAGACTTCACACAGCTACGTGTAGCAGTAGACAAGACCCTACACCAAGGGGACACTGACCTCTCTTTGTAGCTCCGGAAGTTGTTTGGTTCACCTGCTTACGAACCGTCATGCTCATTGTCACGTTCATGCCACTAGGACCCGCCACCGACATGACAGCCTCACTCTCACTGGATGGTGTTGTCACGGCAACTTGACTGTAGTACTCTTCCTCGTCGGAGGATGAATCGGTGGAACTGTCCCCGGTGAACGGGGTGCTGCGAATCTGGGCCGCCCTCTGCAACAAACAATATTAATAATGGAATGATTTCATTAGCGTCAATATCCTCAGAAAATCCGAGCTAAGTGGCACAACAAATCCAAAGGATTAAATGTTCTCATTGTTAGGTACAGAGCAAAGGTCATCAACAGATGGATGGAATTGCTAAGAAGCTAAGGACGATGTACAGTATTACAAATATAGGTTTTTAGATGACAGCAAAATTAAACTACATTTCTTACTGACTTAACACCAATAGGGAGTAGGTTCCACAAAGTTGGTGCAGCAAATGAAAAGGCTCGAGTTCCAGCATTCGTCTTAACCATGGGAATAAAAAGAACACTGTAGGTAGATCAGAGTCTGCCAATCAAAGCTATTTAGGATTCTTAACCTGTTACGGTTTCTTAAATATAAATAAATGGCAACTCTCCACAGTAACAATAGATAACTGAAAAATGGACAACTCAAAACACATCCAAAAGCACTCAATTCAACGGTCACTAGCACCTTAGAGCTGGTCCGATACTGACAATTTTGGTATCCTTTGAAAGTTTACAGTTTCTATTCTTCAAGCATACTAATGGTTTCCTGATACAGTAAAACCTGTCCATAACAGTCATCGTCAGGACTGTGCAAAATTACCATTATAAGCAGGCTACCGTTATGGAGTTTCATGACTTGGATATTCACTAGGTGGAGCCACAGTATTATGAATGGTTACGTTGATGTTCGCTAGTTGGTACTGTCGTGAACAATACAAACCTAGAGTTAACAATAATAATACACTACACAACTTGCTATATTTAATTGATGTTCCTTTTTTCAGGAACAATCAGTGATGTAGATAGCTTGTCGTGTGTTTGAAAGAAGCTTGTCATATCGCTATGTGCCAGGTCAATACAGGTGCACTCCACAACAAAATACATTTTGCAAAGAATATTAAATATTTTATTAATACTACTACACAAATACAACGTTTAGCAGCAGGTTAACATAGTGTTTGTCGCAATAGTGTTCCTCATAATAGCATTCCTCACAATATTGTTCCTCACAATTGCGTTTCTCACAGTAGTGTTCCTCACAGTAGTGCTCCTCGCAGTAGTGTTCCTCGCAGTAGTGTTCGTCACAGTAGTGTTCCTCACAATAGTATTAATCGCAATAGTGTTCCTCACAGTAGTGTTCCTCACAGTAGTGTTCCTAATAGTAGTGTTCCTCACATTAGAGTTCCTCACAATAGCGTTCCTCACAGTAGTGTTCCTCACAGTAGTGTTCCTCACAGTAGTGTTCCTCACAGTAGTGTTCCTCACAGTAGTGCTCCTCACAGTAGTGCTCCTCGCAGTAGTGCTCCTCGCAGTAGTGTTCCTCGCAGTAGTGTTCCTCACAATAGCATTCCTCACAATATTGTTCCTCACAATAGCATTCCTCACAGTAGTGTTCCTCACAGTAGCGTTCCTCACAATAGCGTTCCTCACAGTAGTGTTCCTCACAGTAGTGTTCCTCACAGTAGTGTTCCTCACAGTAGTGATCCTCACAGTAGTGTTACTCACAGTAGTGTTCCTCACAGTAATGCTCCTCACAGTAGTGTTCCTCGCAGTAGCGTTCCTCGCAGTAGCGTTCGTCACAGTAGCGTTCCTCACAGTAGTGTTCCTCACAATAGTATTAATCGCAATAGTGTTCCTCACAGTAGTGTTCCTCACAGTAGTGCTCCTCACAGTAGTGCTCCTCACAGTAGTGCTCCTCACAGTAGTGCTCCTCACAGAAGTGTTCCTCGCAGTAGTGTTCCTCACAATAGCGTTCCTCACAATATTGTTCCTCACAATAGCATTCCTCACAGTAGTGTTCCTCACAGTAGTGTTCCTCACAGTAGTGTTCCTCACAGTAGTGTTCCTCACAATAGCGTTCCTCACAGTAGTGTTCCTCACAGTAGTGTTCCTCGCAGTAGTGTTCGTCACAGTGGTGTTCCTCACAATAGTATTAATCGCAATAGTGTTCCTCATAGTAGTGTTCCTCACAGTAGTGTTCCTCACAGTAGTGTTCCTCACAGTAGCGTTCCTCACAATAGCGTTCCTCACAATAGCATTCCTCACAATAGCATTCCTCACAGTAGTGTTCCTCACAGTAGTGTTCCTCACAGTAGTGTTCCTCACAGTAGTGTTCCTCACAGTAGTGTTCCTCACAGTAGTGTTCCTCACAGTAGTGTTCCTCACAGTAGTGCTCCTCACAGTAGTGTTCCTCGCAGTAGTGTTCCTCACAATAGCGTTCCTCACAATATTGTTCCTAACAATAGCTTTACTCACAGTAGTGTTCCTCACAGTAGTGTTCCTCACAGTAGTGTTCCTCACAATAGCGTTCCTCACAATAGTGTTCCTCACAGTAGTGTTCCTCACAGTAGTGTTCCTCACAGTAGCGTTCCTCGCAGTAGCGTTCCTCGCAGAAGCGTTCGTCACAGTAGCGTTCCTCACAGTAGTGTTCCTCACAGTAGTGTTCCTCACAGTAGTGTTCCTCACAGTAGTGTTCCTCACAGTAGTGTTCCTTACAATCTCACAATAGTATTAATCGCAATAGTGTTCCTCAAAGTAGTGTTCCTCACAGTAGTGCTCCTCACAGTAGTGCTCCTCACAGTAGTGGTCCTCACAGTAGTGTTCCTCACAATAGCGTTCCTCACAATATTGTTCCTCACAATAACGTTCCTCACAGTAGTGTTCCTCACAGTAGTGTTCCTCACAATAGCGTTCCTCACAGTAGCGTTCCTCACAGTAGTGTCCTCAAGGTAGTGCTCCTCACAGTAGTGTTCCTCACAGTAGTGCTCCTCACAGAAGTGCTCCTCACAGTAGTGTTCCTTGCAGTAGCGTTCGTCACAGTACTGTTCCTCACAGTAGTGTTCCTCACAGTAATGTTCCTCACAGTAGTGTTCCTCACAGTAGTGTTCCTCACAGTAGTGTTCCTCACAATAGTATTAATCGCAATAGTGTTCCTCACAGTAGTGTTCTTCACAGTAGAGTTCCTCACAGTAGTGTTCCTCACAGTAGTGTTCCTCACAGTAGTGTTCCTCACAGTAGTGTTCCTCACAGTAGTGTTCCTCACAGTAGTGTTCCTCACAGTAGTGTTCCTCACACTCTGTTAATGTGAGTTCAGCAGGAAAGATAATTAGACTGTTGCCATTGTTTGAACATGTCTCTTGCCAGTGCACACTCTCCTTGGCTCCCTAGCGTATTAATCCACTTGGTGACAACTTGAATATTACTTACTAATTTTGACATTGGCTAAACATTAAAAACAAGAAGCAGTATTTTAAGGCATTTGTAATCCCAAACTGCAAAAGTAATACAAAATATGATACATTTTGGTGGCAGATGTGCCCTAGTCCAATAGAACAATACCCCTCCAAACATACCCCACTGACGTGAGTATAGACGGGTACAGTTAGGTCATGATACATTTGGTGTGAGTAAACATACCCATTTGACCTGTGTATAGACGGGTACAGTTAGGTCATGATACATGTGGTGTGAGTAAACATACCCCACTGACGTGAGTATAGACGGGTACAGTTAGGTCATGATACATGTGGTGTGAGTAAACATACCCCACTGACGTGAGTATAGACGGGTACAGTTAGGTCATGATACATGTGGTGTGAGTAAACATACCCCACTGACGTGAGTATAGACGGGTACAGTTAGGTCATGATACATGTGGTGTGAGTAAACATACCCCACTGACGTGAGTATAGACGGGTACAGTTAGGTCATGATACATGTGGTGTGAGTAAACATACCCCACTGACGTGAGTATAGACGGGTACAGTTAGGTCATGATACATGTGGTGTGAGTAAACATACCACACTGACGTGAGTATAGACGGGTACAGTTAGGTCATGATACATGTGGTGTGAGTAAACATACCCCACTGACGTGAGAATAGACGGGTACAGTTAGGTCATGATACATTTGGTGTGAGTAAACATACCCATTTGACCTGTGTATAGATGGGTACAGTTAGGTCGTGATGCATGTGGTGTGAGTAAACATACCCCACTGATATGTGTATAGATGGGTACAGTTAGGTTGTGATACACGTGGTGTGAGTAAACATACCCCGCTGATATGTGTATAGATGGGTACAGTTAGGTCGTGATGCATGTGGTGTGAGTAAACATACCCCACTGATATGTGTATAGATGGGTACAGTTAGGTCGTGATGCATGTGGTATGAGTAAACATACCCCGCTGATATGTGTATAGATGGGTACAGTTAGGTCGTGATGCATGTGGTGTGAGTAAACATACCCCACTGATATGTGTATAGATGGGTACAGTTAGGTCGTGATACATGTGGTGTGAGTAAACATACCCCGCTGATGTGTGTATAGACAGGTACAGTTAGGTCATGATACATGTGGTGTGAGTAAACATACCCCGCTTATGTGTGTATAGATGGGTACAGTTAGGTCGTGATACATGTGGTGTGAGTAAACATACCCCGCTTTTGTGTGCATAGACAGGTACAGTTAGGTCGTGATACATGTGGTGTGAGTAAACATACCCCACTGATGTGTGTATAGATGGGTACAGTTAGGTCGTGATACATGTGGTGTGAGTAAACATACCCCACTGATGTGTGTATAGACAGGTACAGTTAGGTCATGATACATGTGGTGTGAGTAAACATACCCCACTGATGTGTGTATAGACAGGTACAGTTAGGTCATGATACATGTGGTGTGACTAAACATACCCCACTGATGTGTGTATTGACAGGTACAGTTAGGTCATGATACATGTGGTGTGAGTAAACATACCCCACTGATGTGTGTATAGATGGGTACAGTTAGGTTGTGATACACGTGGTGTGAGTAAACATACCCCGCTGATGTGTGTATAGACGGGTACAGTTAGGTCATGTTACATGTAGTGTGAGTAAACATACCCCACTGATGTGTGTATAGACGGGTACAGTTAGGTCATGATACATGTGGTGTGAGTAAACATACCCCGCTGATGTGTGTATAGACAGGTACAGTTAGGTTGTGATACATGTGGTGTGAGTAAACATACCCCACTGATGTGTGTATAGACGGGTACAGTTAGGTCATGATACATGTGGTGTGAGTAAACATACCCCACTGATGTGTGTATAGACAGGTACAGTTAGGTCATGATACATGTGGTGTGAGTAAACATACCCCACTGATGTGTGTATAGACGGGTACAGTTAGGTCATGTTACATGTAGTGTGAGTAAACATACCCCACTGATGTGTGTATAGACGGGTACAGTTAGGTCATGATACATGTGGTGTGAGTACACATACCTCACTGATGTGTGTATAGACAGGTACAGTTAGGTCGTGATACATGTGGTGTGAGTAAACATACCCCACTGATGTGTGTATAGACAGGTACAGTTAGGTCATGATACATGTGGTGTGAGTAAACATACCCCACTGACGTGAGTATAGACGGGTACAGTTAGGTCATGATACATTTGGTGTGAATAAACATACCCATTTGACCTGTGTATAGACGGGTACAGTTAGGTCATGATACATGTGGTGTGAGTAAACATACCCCGCTGATGTGTGTATAGACAGGTACAGTTAGGTCATGATACATGTGGTGTGAGTAAACATACCCCACTGATGTGTGTATAGATGGGTACAGTTAGGTCGTGATACATGTGGTGTGAGTAAACAAACCCCGCTGATGTGTGTATAGACAGGTACAGTTAGGTCATGATACATGTGGTGTGAGTAAACATACCCCGCTTATGTGTGTATAGACGGGTACAGTTAGGTCGTGATACATGTGGTGTGAGTAAACATACCCCGCTTATGTGTGCATAGACAGGTACAGTTAGGTCGTGATACATGTGGTGTGAGTAAACATACCCCACTGATGTGTGTATAGACGGGTACAGTTAGGTCGTGATACATGTGGTGTGAGTAAACATACCCCACTGATGTGTGTATAGACAGGTACAGTTAGGTCATGATACATGTGGTGTGAGTAAACATACCCCACTGATGTGTGTATAGATGGGTACAGTTAGGTCGTGATACATGTGGTGTGAGTAAACATACCCCACTGATGTGTGTATAGACAGGTACAGTTAGGTCGTGATACATGTGGTGTGAGTAAACATACCCCACTGATGTGTGTATAGACAGGTACAGTTAGGTCTTGATACATGTGGTGTGAGTAAACATACCCCACTGATGTGTGTATAAACAGGTAAAGTTAGGTCATGATACCTGTGGTGTGAGTAAACATACCCCACTGATGTGTGTATAGACAGGTACAATTAGGTCATGATACATGTGGTGTGAGTAAACATACCCCACTGATGTGTGTATAGACAGGTACAGTTAGGTCATGATACATGTGGTGTGAGTAAACATACCCCACTGATGTGTGTATAGACAGGTACAGTTAGGTCGTGATATATGTGGTGTGAGTAAACATACCCCTCTGATGTGTGTATAGACAGGTACAGTTAGGTCGTGATATATGTGGTGTGAGTAAACATACCCCTCTGATGTGTGCATAGACAGGTACAGTTAGGTCGTGATACATGTGGTGTGAGTAAACATACCCCGTTGATGTGTGTATAGATGGGTACAGTTAGGTCGTGATACATGTGGTGTGAGTAAACATACCCCACTGATGTGTGTATAGACGGGTACAGTTAGGTCGTGATACATGTGGTGTGAGTAAACATACCCTACTGATGTGTGTATAGACAGGTACAGTTAGGTCATGATACGTGGTGTGAGTAAACATACCCCGCTTATGTGTGTATAGATGGGTACAGTTAGGTCGTGATACATGTGGTGTGAGTAAACATACCTCGTTAATGTGTGCATAGACAGGTATAGTTAGGTCGTGATACATGTGGTGTGAGTAAACATACCCCACTGATGTGTGCATAGACAGGTATAGTTAGGTCGTGATACATGTGGTGTGAGTAAACATACCCCACTGATGTGTGTATAGATGGGTACAGTTAGGTCGTGATACATGTGGTGTGAGTAAACATACCCCGCTGATGTGTGTATAGACGGGTACAGTTAGGTCGTGATACATGTGGTGTGAGTAAACATACCCCGCTGATGTGTGTATAGACAGGTACAGTTAGGTCGTGATACATGTGGTGTGAGTAAAACATATACCCGCTTATGTGTGTATAGACAGGTACAGTTAGGTCATGATACATGTGGTGTGAGTAAACATACCCCACTGATGTGTGTATAGACAGGTACAGTTAGGTCGTGATATATGTGATGTGAGTAAACATACCCCTCTGATGTGTGTATAGACAGGTACAGTTAGGTCGTGATATATGTGGTGTGAGTAAACATACCCCTCTGATGTGTGTATAGACAGGTACAGTTAGGTCGTGATACATGTGGTGTGAGTAAACATACCCCGTTGATGTGTGTATAGATGGGTACAGTTAGGTCGTGATACATGTGGTGTGAGTAAACATACCCCACTGATGTGTGTATAGACGGGTACAGTTAGGTCGTGATACATGTGGTGTGAGTAAACATACCCTACTGATGTGTGTATAGACAGGTACAGTTAGGTCATGATACGTGGTGTGAGTAAACATACCCCGCTTATGTGTGTATAGATGGGTACAGTTAGGTCGTGATACATGTGGTGTGAGTAAACATACCTCGCTAATGTGTGCATAGACAGGTATAGTTAGGTCGTGATACATGTGGTGTGAGTAAACATACCCCGCTTATGTGTGTATAGATGGGTACAGTTAGGTCGTGATACATGTGGTGTGAGTAAACAAACCCCACTGATGTGTGTATAGACAGGTACAGTTAGGTCGTGATACATGTGGTGTGAGTAAACATACCCCACTGATGTGTGTATAAACAGGTACAGTTAGGTCATGATACCTGTGGTGTGAGTAAACATACCCCACTGATGTGTGTATAGACAGGTACAGTTAGGTCATGATACATGTGGTGTGAGTAAACATACCCCACTGATGTGTGTATAGACAGGTACAGTTAGGTCGTGATATATGTGGTGTGAGTAAACATACCCCTCTGATGTGTGTATAGAGTTAGGTCGTGATACATGTGGTGTGAGTAAACATACCCCGCTTATGTGTGTATAGACGGGTACAGTTAGGTCGTGATACATGTGGTGTGAGTAAACATACCCCGCTTATGTGTGTATAGATGGGTACAGTTAGGTCGTGATACATGTGGTGTGAGTAAACATACCCCGCTTATGTGTGCATAGACAGGTACAGTTAGGTCATGATACATGTGGTGTGAGTAAACATATCCCACTGATGTGTGTATAGATGGGTACAGTTAGGTCGTGATACATGTGGTGTGAGTAAACAAACCCCGCTGATGTGTGTATAGACAGGTACAGTTAGGTCATGATACATGTGGTGTGAGTAAACATACCCCGCTTATGTGTGTATAGATGGGTACAGTTAGGTCGTGATACATGTGGTGTGAGTAAACATACCCCGCTTATGTGTGCATAGACAGGTACAGTTAGGTCGTGATACATGTGGTGTGAGTAAACATACCCCACTGAAGTGTGTATAGATGGGTACAGTTAGGTCGTGATACATGTGGTGTGAGTAAACATACCCCACTGATGTGTGTATAGACAGGTACAGTTAGGTCATGATACATGTGGTGTGAGTAAACATACCCCACTGATGTGTGTATAGACAGGTACAGTTAGGTCGTGATACATGTGGTGTGAGTAAACATACCCCACTGATGTGTGTATAGACAGGTACAGTTAGGTCGTGATACATGTGGTGTGAGTAAACATACACCACTGATGTGTGTATAGACGGGTGCAGTTAGGTCGTGATACATGTGGTGTGAGTAAACATACCCCGCTTATGTGTGTATAGACGGGTACAGTTAGGTCGTGATACATGTGGTGTGAGTAAACATACCCCACTGATGTGTGTATAGATGGGTACAGTTAGGTCGTGATACATGTGGTGTGATTAAACATACCCCACTGATGTGTGTATAGACGGGTACAGTTAGGTCGTGATACATGTGGTGTGAGTAAACATACCCCGCTTATGTGTGTATAGACGGGTACAGTTAGGTCGTGATACATGTGGTGTGAGTAAACATACCCCGCTTATGTGTGCATAGACAGGTATAGTTAGGTCATGATACATGTGGTGTGAGTAAACATACCCCGCTGATGTGTGTATAGACAGGTACAGTTAGGTCATGATACATGTGGTGTGAGTAAACATACCCCACTGATGTGTGTATAGATGGGTACAGTTAGGTCGTGATACATGTGGTGTGAGTAAACATACCCCACTGATGTGTGTATAGACAGGTACAGTTAGGTCGTGATACATGTGGTGTGAGTAAACATACCCCGCTTATGTGTGTATAGACGGGTACAGTTAGGTCGTGATACATGTGGTGTGAATAAACATACCCCGCTTATGTGTGCATAGACAGGTACAGTTATGTCGTGATACATGTGGTGTGAGTAAACATACCCCACTGATGTGTGTATAGATGGGTACAGTTAGGTCGTGATACCTGTGGTGTGAGTAAACATACCCCACTGATGTGTGCATAGACAGGTACAGTTAGGTCGTGATACATGTGGTGTGAGTAAACATACCCCGTTGATGTGTGTATAGATGGATACAGTTATGTCGTGATACATGTAGTGTGAGTAAACATACCCCACTGATGTGTGTATAGACGGGTACAGTTAGGTCATGATACATGTGATGTGAGTAAACATACCCCACTGATGTGTGTATAGGCAGGTGCAGTTAGGTCGTGATACATGTGGTGTGAGTAAATATACCCCACTGATGTGTGTATAGACGGGTACAGTTAGGTCATGATACATGTGGTGTGAGTAAACATACCCCACTGATGTGTGTATAGACAGGTATTGTTAGGTCGTGATACATGTGGTGTGAGTAAACATACCCCGTTGATGTGTGTATAGATGGGTACAGTTAGGTCGTGATACATGTAGTGTGAGTAAACATACCCCACTGATGTGTGTATAGACAGGTACAGTTAGGTCGTGATACATGTGGTATGAGTAAACATACCCCGTTGATGTGTGTATAGATGGGTACAGTTAAGTCGTGATACATGTGGTGTGAGTAAACATACCCCACTGATGTGTGTATAGACGGGTACAGTTAGGTCATGATACATGTGGTGTGAGTAAACATACCCCATTGATGTGTGTATAGACAGGTACAGTTAGGTCATGATACATGTGGTGTGAGTAGAGACAGTCAGTCACCGGCCAACTTGATTCTGTCAAAAAACAATTGTAACATTTTACAAACTGTGATATTAACAGTCTCTTCTGCTGGTAAACTAAAAATAATTTGTTTAGATATCAAGTACAAAAATAAAAAAGTCTTATACTACTTCTTATATATCATTTATAGAAGGACGTATGGTGTACTAATTTTGGCGAGCAATAATACACTAATATCATAATTGTGGTGACATCTTAAACAATATGTTATTTATGTTCTAAAAGCTATTTGAATTGCATACACAGTATTTATAAAAACAAGTATTCCATAGGAAAAAAAGAATATAATGAAATTAATGAAAATAATAATCACTAGTCATTCAAATAATAAACGTATGTAATTAGGACATTTGTAGAGAGACTGAGAAATGTGGAGCGAGTGTGAGATGATGTGTACCTCTGACGGAGTGAGCGTCTTGACCAGTGGACATTCTCAGTCCAACACTGGCCACGGCATAGATGCGACTCTCCTACAACATTTTCACATTCTGCAACAACCTCACTCGTCATATCACATTCTGTAACAACCTCACTCGTCATATCACATTCTGCAACAACCTCACTCGTCATATCACATTCTGTAACAACCTCACTCATCATATCACATTCTGTAACAACCTCACTCGTCTTACTACTGTTAATAAACCAGTTACTATGTTGTAGGACACAAACTATAAGAACAACAGAAGTGTGTGAGGATAGATCACAAGTGCCCAAGTAAGCTAGACGTGTGTGAAGATAGACCACAAGTGCCCAAGTAAGCTAAACGTGTGTGAGGACAGACCACAATTGCCCAAGTAAGCTAAACGTGTGTGAGGACAGACCACAAGTGCCCTAGTATGTTAGAAGTGTGTGAGGATAGACCACAAGTGCCCAAGTAAGCTAGACGTGTGCGAGGATAGACCACAAGTGCCCAAGTAAGCTAGACGTGTGTGAGGATAGACCACAAGTGCCCTAGTAAGTTAGAAGTGTGTGAGGATAAACCACAAGTGCCCAAGTAAGTTAGAAGTGTGTGAGGATAGACCACAAGTGCCCAAGTAAGTTAGAAGTGTGTGAGGATAGACCACAAGTGCCCTAGTAAGTTAGAAGTGTGTGAGGATAGACCACAAGTGCCCAAGTATGTTAGAAGTGTGTGATGATAGACCACAAGTGCTCAAGTAAGTTAAAAATGTGTGAGGATAGACCACAAGTGCCCAAGTAAGCTAAACGTGTGTGAGGACATACCACAAGTGCCCTAGTATGTTAGAAGTGTGTGAGGATAGACCACAAGTGCCCAAGTAAGCTAGACGTGTGGGAGGATAGACCACAAGTGCCCAAGTAAGTTAGAAGTGTGTGAGGATAGACCACAAGTGCCCTAGTAAGTTAGACGTGCGTGAGGATAAGATAGACCACAAGTGCCCAAGTAAGCTAGACATGTGTGAGGATAGACCACAAGTGCCCTAGTAAGTTAGAAGTGTGTGAAGATAGACCACAAGTGCCCATGTATGTTAGAAGTGTGTGAGGATAGACCACAAGTGCTCAAGTAAGTTAAAAATGTGTGAGGATAGACTACAAGTGCCCAAGTAAGCTAGACGTGTGTGAGGATAGATCACAAGTGCCCAAGTATGTTAGAAGTGTGTGAGGATAGACCACAAGTGCCCAATTATGTTAAAAGTGTGTGAGGATAGAGTACAAGTGCCCAAGTAAGCTAGACGTGTGTGAGGATAGACCACAAGTGCCCTAGTAAGTTAGAAGTGTATGAGGATAGACCACAAGTGCCCAAGTATGTTAGAGGTGTGTGAGGATAGACTACAAGTGCCCTATTAAGTTAGAAGTGTGTGAGGATAGACCACAAGTGCCCTAGTAAGTTAGAAGTGTGTGAGGATAGACCACAAGTGCCCAAGTATGTTAGAAGTGTGTGAGGATAGACCACAAGTAAGTTAGAAGTGTGTGAGGATAGACTACAAGTGCCCTAGAAACTTAGAAGTGTGTGAGGATAGACCACAAGTGCCCTAGTAAGTTAGAAGTGTGTGAGGATAGACCACAAGTGCCCAAGTAAGTTAGAAGTGTTTGAGGATAGACCACAAGTGCCCTAGTAAGTTAGACGTGCGTGAGGATAGGATAGACCACAAGTGCCCAAGTAAGCTAGACATGTGTGAGAATAGACCACAAGAGCCCTAGTAAGTTAGAAGTGTGTGAGGATAGACCACAAGTGCCCAAGTATGTTAGAAGTGTGTGAGGATAGACCACAAGTGCTCAAGTAAGTTAAAAATGTGTGAGGATAGACTACAAGTGCCCTAGTAAGTTAGAAGTGTGTGAGGATAGACCACAAGTGCCCAAGTAAGTTAGAAGTGTGTGAGGATAGACCACAAGTAAGTTAAAAGTGTGTGAGGATAGACTACAAGTGCCCTAGTAAGTTAGAAGTGTGTGAGGATAGACTACAAGTGCCCAAGTAGGTTAGAAGTGTGTGAGGATAGACTACAAGTGCCCTAGTAAGTTAGACGTGTGTGAGGATAGGATAGACCACAAGTGCCCAAGTAAGTTAGAAGTGTGTGAGGATAGACCACAAGTGCCCTAGTAAGTTAGAAGTGTATGAGGATAGACCACAAGTGCCCAAGTATGTTAGAAGTGTGTGAGGATAGACTACAAGTGCCCTATTAAGTTAGAAGTGTGTGAGATAGACCACAAGTGCCCAAGTAAGTTAGAAGTGTGTGAGGATAGACCACAAGTGCCCAAGTATGTTAGAAATGTGTGAGGATAGACCACAAGTAAGTTAGAAGTGTGTGATGATAGACTACAAGTGCCCTAGTAAGTTAGAAGTGTGTGAGGATAGACTACAAGTGCCCAAGTAAGTTAGAAGTGTGTGAGGATAGACTACAAGTGCCCTAGTAAGTTAGACGTGCGTGAGGATAGGATAGACCACAAGTGCCCAAGTAAGTTAGAAGTGTGTGAGGATAGACCACAAGTAAGTTAGAAGTGTGTGAGGATAGACCACAAGTGCTCAAGTAAGTTAGAAGTGTGTGAGGATAGACCACAAGTGCCCAAGTAAGTTAGAAGTGTGTGAGGATAGACCACAAGTGCTCAAGTAAGTTAGAAGTGTGTGAGGATAGACCACAAGTGCCCAAGTAAGTTAGAAGTGTGTGAGGATAGACCACACCCCAGTAAGAGTGTCCAGTAGTACATACCCAGGAGGGTTGTCTCCTCATGGGTGGCGTGGGAGGCTTGGCCCGTGTCTTGTCAGTGTCCAATAGGAGTCGACGGTCCACTATGTGTGTGTCCATGCTCTGGTTGCTGTAGGAACTGACCATTGCCTTGTCTCGTCTCCGCCGTGGGAGGGTGGCCAGGGCAGACACTGTGTGGTTAAGGTGGGGAGGGGGGAGGGAGAGGGTGGGGTACTGGGAACTGGTGCTGGGCAGGGCCATGAGGGGACACAGGGAGTTGACCGGGGGTGCCTGTACCAGACAGGGTTGACTGGCAGGCGGGGTGTCTGGTTGCTGTGACGTCCAGGGCAGCTCTAGAAGCATCTCTTCACTGCCGTTGGTGGAGCTGGCGACAGACAGGGGAGGGCGTGAGGTGGGGAATTGCTTCCTCTCAATCCTCACCTCCGGTGGTCCCACTGACCTCCCAGACTCCTTCCCCACTGACCTATGTGACTTGCCACACAACATGATGGGAGACTTCCCAAGTGCCTCCCTCCCTGGCCTCTCTGTCTCTCTTTCTATCTCCCTCCCTGTCTCCCCCTCCTCTATCTCCTGGTAGTCTGGGTCCTGTCTGCAGGGCACAGGGTCATGTGATGGCCTGTCTTCAGTATGATTGGCTGCTGAGGTGACTCCAGCAAGTTCGAGCGCACGTTCTAGACGGATGGTTTCAAGGATAGAGTCTGATGGTCGCTGAGGCACAGGAGGGGAGAGATCAGACATGTCTGACACCGGCCGCAAGTCATCTGTCTGCAACGCAAGAGGGGATACATCAGTGGAGGTGTACCCACATGTACACTCAGTCTGTGTTGTACCCACCTGTACACTCAGTCTGTGTTGTACACACCTGTACACTCAGTCTATGTGTTGTACACACTTGTACACTCAGTATATGTGGTTCCCACCTGTACACTCACTCAGTATGTATGTTGAACCCACCTGTACACTTAGTCTGTGTTGTACCTACACGTACACTCAGTCTGTGTGTTATACCCACCTGTATACTCAGTCTGTGTTGTACCCACCTGTACACTCAGTATGTGTGTTGTACACACCTGTACACTCAGTCTGTGTGTTGTACACACCTGTACACTCAGTCTGTGTTGTAACCACCTGTACACATAGTCTGTGTTGTACCCACCTGTACACTCAGTCTGTGTGTTATACACACATGTACACTCAGTCCGTCTTGTACCCACCTGTACACTCAGTCTGTGTGTTATACACACCTGTACACTCAGTCTGTGTTGTACCCACCTGTACACTCACTCAGTCTATGTGTTATACACACCTGTACACTCAGTCTGTGTTGTACCCACCTGTACACTCACTCAGTATGTGTGTTGTACACACATGTACACTCAGTCTGTGTTGTATCCACCTGTGCACTCAGTCTATGTGTTATACACACCTGTACACTCAGTCTGTGTTGTACCCACCTGTACACTCATTCTGTGTGTTATACACACCTGTACACTCACTCAGTATGTGTGTTGTACCCACCTGTACACTCAGTCGGTGCAGCTGTCTGGCAGTGTCTGTAGGTAGAGCCTGGAGCCGGGCCCGGAGCTGCTCAACCTGTGTCTGCAGGTGCTTGTTTTCACCTGACAACTGCACAGTCTTCTCTTCCAGCTGCAGGGAGGAAACTCTACATTAGCACAGAAGTTATTTAGATCAGTAAATCTTACGCAATGATAAACAAACTCCTTGTCCAATCAAAATAAATTCTGCTATTGCACAGCAATATAAGTTTATATTGCCTTGACGAAAGTTCGACAAGCCTGCAGACTTGACAATTCTTTGTGTAAAAGGTGATCTTAGTGTTCACAGTAGCCAGTCCTTTGGATTACTCAAAGTGCCTTACACTTTACTTCCTAGCTTAATCAAAGACCTTGCTTGACTTTTCTGGGAAGCATTCAGCCATGCTGCAATTAATGCACAAAGATTATGTGTATACAAATATCAACCATTGTCTATAGCCAGGTACTCAATTCATATAGCCAAGTGAACTGGAGCAACGTAGAGTGAACAATCTTGTACAAACATTCAAAACTGTGCCACATGTGTAGAATTTACTAACATGTCATAGATGAAAAACTAATTTCTAAACATAAACTTCCACAATCTCTTACACTGGATACCTCCAGGTGAAGTAATAACATAAACCATGGCAAGACATGTGAATGAGATCTGTACCTCTCTGAGCTTCTTGCCTGCCCACTCTCGGATTCTACGTTTCATCTCTTCCATCATCCATTGCTGAAACAACACAGCTCACACATACACACGTGCCACACTGACAACACAAGTAGAGTGAGTTCAGTAAACCCACTCTGAGTCCTTGCATACCTTAGCTCCCCTCTCTCTCTGCAGCTACATGTATATACATTGTGTGTATACTAAATGACCATTAGTCCAGCAGATAGGTGCAGGAAAATTATGGAATTGTGCACTTTTGGATAAAAGTAAGACACTTTGCTCATCTATTCTATACACCAAGAGAACCATTTTAAAAATTGGAGGGATGCCAGATTATGCTGCATTCCGAAAATTCAGTTTCTCCATATCTTATTAACTGCTTTACATAGAGCAATAATATTTGTGTCCAGATGTAGGTGTTAGGGGTCAAAGATTTTATATTTGTTACTTTTGGACTTCTCCGACATTCGAATCTACCAATTTTAAAGAAGGCGGTCGTCAATACAAATGTAACAATATCTTAATAACTGTGTTACATAGAGCTATATAGTTTACGTTTATGGATAGTGTGGATGATAGCGATTTAAAAAAAAACTACTTTTTAACTTCGTCTACATGCCAATATCTGCCATTTTTAAATATGGCGCCCGTCAAAGCATATTATTCCCATATCTCAAGAAATACATAACATAAAGCCACAAAGTTGATGTCAAAATTATGTTTTTAGATGCGATGTTTTCAAATATATTTTTGACCTTCACTGACTTTGAAAGATGGCAGCATACAAAGCCTGTTATTCCCGTATCTTAATATCTCCATATCCTTGAACCTTGAATTTGTTTCCAAACATATGCTTTTGGATGCGACGACGTTAAGGGTGTTCCCTAAAATGGGCAAAGTCACTTCAAACATTAGAGCCACAAAGTTTTTGTCTAAATGTATGTTTTTAGACAAAAAAACATACATTTAGACAACTATGGGGGCGTGCGATAGTGTAGTGGTTAGCACATCCGCCTGACATGCGGCGTCCCGAGTTCAATACCCGGACAGGGCAGGTAATGGTATATTTGGTGTAAAAACCTGGCTCTCAACATTGGGGACTGTGTATCCCTCGTGACTCGGAGATCACGTTAATGTCGGTCCTGTCTCAATTTGGGACGTAAAAGAACCACTGTGGTTGACAAGCACCCTGGCAGTGACCACCCTCAGTGCCAGCATAGAAAGGTCGGCTTGGCGATAATGTTCTGAAAAAGGCTGACTAGTTGAATGAGACCTTGTAAGATCATAACATTGTAACCACAATATATACAGACTAGTCAGTTAGTAGAACGTTGCCGAGTACTGGAAACAACTAGAACAACTAGAACTAGATATGATCATTTCAAATACATTACCTTTGACATTCACTGACTTTAAAATATATCTGCCATTTTGAAATATCCGCCATTTTGAAAGATGGCACCAGACATAGCCTGTTATTCCCGTATCTTAATATCTACATATCCTTGAACCTTGAAGTAGGTATGGAATTAATATTGCGACCCGATAGTACTCCCTCCTCCGCAGTCTTGCTCTGGTATTTTGCTCGTTGAGTTAAACATCAACCCTGGCGAGACATACGCAACTCAATTCCAAGTGCTGTTGCAATCTTGTCAGTTTGCACCATTATGTCTTCCTTGAAGTGTTCTTCAGCTTCTCTTCTGTGAGTTTCCAATATGAGCAACAGCTGCTGGATGTAGTCGTGAACTTTGAGAACATTGAATTGAACAGCTTGTGTTACTTGCTCCAACATTGCTGAATACTTCGTCATGATGACCAGGCACAGCAAGAATGTTGACATTTCAGATGCGCATTGGAACTGGTCTGCATCTTGGTGGATCTTGCCAGAAGTTATAGCAGCCAGGATACCTAGTTGTTTGTGAAGTTCTTCCAACAATCAAGAGGTAAATTTTTGTACTGCACGACCGGGGCAGTTCTGAGGTCCATGTGAATCGTGCCAGACAGGTCCTCTTCACACAGAAAGGAAGGGAGATCGAAAAGATTCCACCAGCACAGGATGCCCTCATGCAACACCTGCTGCGAGTTGGCTACCAGGCTGGGCACGTCTGGGGCCAGGCCCTGCTGAAAGCATCACACCTGCTCAGTCCAGTAGATGCTGAACTCGAAGGGGGGTCGTGCCTGACTGGGAGGTGCAATGGGTGACACTGCCACCTGCAGGCACAGCTTGCTGCACGAAAGGCTGCAGAGGACATTGTCAGTGTTTCAAAGCCAACCTGCACTGCACAATGCTGTGCCAATGCGGCGGATATCTTTGGGATGTGTGGAATGTTTGGGAATCGTTGCTGTAGATATTGAAGGTAGGTATCATAATCTAATGTTTGAGAACATGGCATCTAAAAAAACATACATTTTAACATCAACTTTGTGGCTTTATGTTATACAGGTCTTGAGATATGGGAATAATATGCTTTGACGGGTGACATCTTTAAAAATAGCAGATATAGGCATGCATATGAAGGTAAAAGGTAATATTTTTTGGAATCACTATCCTCCAAACTATTCAAAAATATAAACTATATGGCTCTATATAAGATAGTAACATAGTTATTAAGATATCATTACATTTGTATTGACGACTGCCATCTTTAAAAATTGCGCATGCAAATATCGGAGAAGTCCAAAAGTAACAAATAGGTAATCTTTGACCCCTAAAACCTACATCTAGACAGAAATATTATTGCTCTATTTAATGCAGTTATTTAGATATGGGAAAATTAAATTTGGTGGCCATTTTAAAAAACACAGCAAAATCTGGCATGCTTCCAATCTTTAAAATGGTTCCTTTGGTGTATAGAATAGATGAGTGTCTTGCTTTTATCTAAAAGTGCACAAGTCTTTTTACATAACCGCTGGACTACATTTATTGTGGCATCAGCAATGTTTCTAGCAGAAATTCAGTCTACTGCAAAAATATGAAGAAAGACCAAATGTGATATAATTTGCAACTTCTAAAATGAGGAATTATCATAAAGATTCAGAGCCACCACAAACAGTTGCACTGAAAACCATGGTACTTTTTAATATAATTCAGTGTGAGCTTAACAGAAGTTCATAATGCTATTAACAATACAACATGGGTCATTTATGCATGCATAAATGTATGCCTGCATACATCATATGATGTAGATTATTTAACATTATAAAACACTTAGTAAGCCAAAGTGTGTACCACAGCCCTCTCTTACTACACGTGTTGAGCGGAGATCATTTCACAGGATCACATGCTGCCACATCCTATGATTGACAAACAGCAGGCAAATGTTAATAACTAATACACACATTTTCAAGTAGTTGTGCCTGAAGGCCAGCAATCTCTTGTTCCTTCTCCTCACACATTGTCTCCAGCATGTGGAGCTTCTTGTCCGCAGCAGCTGGCTGCCACGCACACGCCGATGACAACTGCTGCTCCAGGCCTTCACACTGCAACACAGACACTACTGAAACACACAGCTGCTGCTCCAGGCCTTCACACAACAACACAGACACTACTGAAACACACAGCTGCTGCTCCAGGCCTTCACACTACAAAACAGACACTACTGAAACACACAGCTGCTGCTCCAGACCTTCACACTGCAAAATACATACTACTGAAACACACAGCTGCTGCTCCAAACCTTTACACTGCAACACAGACACTACTGAAACACACAGCTGCTGCTCCAGACCTTCACACTGCAAAATACATACTACTGAAACACACAGCTGCTGCTCCAAACCTTCACACTGCAACACAGACACTACTGAAGCACACAGCTGCTGCTGCAGACCTTCACACTGCAAAATACATACTACTGAAACACACAGCTGCTGCTCCAAACCTTCACACTGCAACACAGACACTACTGAAGCACACAGCTGCTGCTGCAGACCTTCACACTGCAATACAGACACTACTGAAACACACAGATGTTGCTCCAGATCTTCACACTGCAACACTACTGAAACACACAGCTGCTGCTGCAGACCTTCACACCGCAACACAGACACTACTGAAACACACAGCTGCTGCTGCAGACCTTCACACCGCAACACAGACACTACTGAAACACACAGCTGCTGTTCCAGGCCTTCGCACTGCAACACAGACACTACTGAACAACACACTACTACTGAAACACACAGCTGCTGCTGCAGACCTTCACACTACAACACAGACACTACTGAAACACACAGCTGCTGCTCCAGACCTTCACACTAGAACACAGACACTACTGAAACACAAAGCTGCTGCTCCAAGCCTTCACACTATAACAGAGACACTACTGAAAAAAGACATTACTGAAACACACAGCTGCTGTTCCAGGCCTTCACACCAGAACACAGACACTACTGAAACACCCAGATGCTGCTCCAGACCTGCACACTGCAACACAGTCACTACTGAAACACAGACACTACTGAATCACACAGCTGCTACTCCAGGCCTTCAGACTAGAACACAGACACTACTGAAACACAGACACTACTGAAACACAGACACTACTGAACCACACAGCTGCTACTTCAGGCCTTCAGATTATAACACAGACACTACTGAAACACACAGCTGCTACTCCAGGCCTTCATGCTAGAACACAGACACTACTGAAACACTGACACTACTGAAACACAGACAACACGCTTATAACGAACACACATACAATGAATTGACGGATACAACGAAACAATTTCTTACGTACGGATGTTTTCCCTATCTTTTCCATTATAAGCGTTCACGCATATTACGAACACGGGTATAACGAATTCACGGTTATTACGAACACCCTTTCCCGAACAAATTTCGCAGTATAACGAATTTCTGTCCAACTGAAAATCGCCCGGTTGTTCGCAAATACTTCCCGCCCGTGACCTGGAAACCATGTCGTGGCCGTGCAGAGCGCCAGTGCCAAAGTAATTAGGTCAATGAGGGAAATAATTCGTAACAGGGCTATGTAGTCAGACGACGCTGCAGCGCACAGCGACTGGCTGGAGGATTTCCTTTTATCTGGTGCCCTAGCCAACAGCAAACAAACGTCAATGACAATGGAGGACTTCTTCAAAGCAGATTAACTGGTATCATTCTGTGTGTTAGGTCAATGAGGCAAATCATCAAAGGTGATTGTTAGCTGCGCATTATACGACAGTTCATCCATAACACGGCTTCGCAGTCAGACGACGCTGCATCGCACCACAACTGGCTTTAGGATTTCCTGTTGTCTGGTGCCCTAGCCAACAGCAAACAACTGACACTGGATGACTTCTTCAAAGCAGATTAACTGGTGTCATTCTGTGTGTGTTGTACAAGAATTAGTAGTTACCGTGCCCGTAGGCGTGGCTTCATCTTGCCACGGCACAGTTCGTGTTTTAGTGTGCTTGGACGCGACGTGTTCGCCATGTGTTTACGTCATACTGTATTTCGTTACTTTTTCACAGACGGTGGACTGCGATCTTATGTTATAACTACACTTAATAGTAACATTTGTAACAGTTTTATGTGTCATCTAAATAAATGTTACACAACAAATATCTTTGCGTTTGATAGACACATGGCGAATAGTTTAAAAACTCACATACAACACTGCCATCTAGCGGGTAAATGCCTACACGCATATAACGAATTCACGGATATAACGAACTCGTTAGCTACCCACAAAGTAGTTCGTTACAAGCGTGTTGCACTGTACTACTGAAACACACAGCTGCTGCTCCAGGCCTTCACACTAGAACACAGACACTACTGAAACACAGACAGTACTGAAACACACAGCTGCTGCTCCAGGCCTTCACAATGCAACTCAGACACTACTGAAAAACAGACACTACTCAAACATGCAGCTGCTGCTCCAGGCCTTCACACTAGAACACAGACACTACTGAAACACAGACAGTACTGAAACACACAGCTGCTGCTCTATTCCTTCACAATGCAACACAGACACTACTGAAACACACAGCTGCTGCTCCAGGCCTTCACAATGCAACTCAGACACTACTGAAAAACAGACACTACTGAAACACGCAGCTGCTGCTCCAGGCCTTCACACTAGAACATAGACACTATTGAGACACACAGCTGCTGCTCCACGCCTTCACACTGCAACACAGACACTACTGAAACACACAGCTGCTACTCCAGGCCTTCACACTACAACACAGACACTACTGAAACACACAGCTGCTACTCCAGGCCTTCACACTACAACACAGACACTACTGAAACACACAGCTGCTGCTCCAGGCCTTCACACTACAACACAGACACTACTGAAACACACAGCTGCTGCTCCAGGACTTCATACTGCAACACAGACACTACTGAAACACACATCATACTTTGTACTATGTGAAGGTGTAGAGTGGAACACGTCTAGACTGAAGAGTGTGTGGAGTGGAACATATTGTGCCATGTGAAGTGCCATGTGTGTGGAGTGGACGTGTACTGTGCTGTGTGGTACACGTGTGCAGTAGATGTACCTTGTGTTGACTGAGTCGAGCTCTCTCCTCTGCTTCAGCGGCTCTCTCCTCCAACTGCTTCATCTAGAAGAGACACGCACACAATCCCACATCAGCCAATACAACCTGTGTACACCCATCATTACCCACACCTCAACACTGCTTCATCTACAAGAGACACATGCACACAATCACACATCAGCCAATACAACCTGTGTACACCCATCATTACCCACACCTCAACACTGCTTCATCTACAAGAGACACACGCACACAATCCCACATCAGCCAATACAACCTGTGTACACCCATCATTACCCACACCTCAACACTGCTCCATCTACAAGAGACACACGCACACAATCACACATCAGCCAATACAACCTGTGTACACCCATCATTACCCACACCTCAACACTGCTTCATCTACAAGAGACACTCACACACAATCCCACATCAGCCAATACAACCTGTGTGCACCCATCATTACCCACACCTCAACACTGCTTCATCTACAAGAGACACACACACAATCCCACATCAGCCAATACAACCTGTGTACACCCATCATTACCCACACCTCAACACTGCTTCATCTACAAGAGACACACACACACAATCCCACATCAGCCAATACAACCTGTGTACACCCATCATTACCCACACCTCAACACTGCTTCATCTACAAGAGACACTCACACACAATCCCACATCAGCCAATACAACCTGTGTACACCCATCATTACCCACACCTCAACACTGCTTCATCTACAAGAGACACTCACACACAATCCCACATCAGCCAATACAACCTGTGTACACCCATCATTACCCACACCTCAACACTGCTTCATCTACAAGAGACACGCACACACAATCCCACATCAGCCAATACAACCTGTGTACACCCATCATTACCCACACCTCAACACTGCTTCATCTACAAGAGACACTCACACACAATCCCACATCAGCCAATACAACCTGTGTACACCCATCATTACCCACACCTCAACACTGCTTCATCTACAAGAGACACGCACACACAATCCCACATCAGCCAATACAACCTGTGTACACCCATCATTACCCACACCTCAACACTGCTTCATCTACAAGAGACACATGCACACACACATCAGCCACACACACAGCCAATACACCAATGTGTGTACACCCATCATTACCCACACCTCAACACTGCTCCATCTACAAGAGACACACGCACACAATCACACATCAGCCAATACAACCTGTGTACACCCATCATTACCCACACCTCAACACTGCTTCATCTACAAGAGACACTCACACACAATCCCACATCAGCCAATACAACCTGTGTGCACCCATCATTACCCACACCTCAACACTGCTTCATCTACAAGAGACACGCACACAATCCCACATCAGCCAATACAACCTGTGTACACCCATCATTACCCACACCTCAACACTGCTTCATCTACAAGAGACACATGCACACAATCACACATCAGCCAATACAACCTGTGTACACCCATCATTACCCACACCTCAACACTGCTTCATCTACAAGAGACACACGCACACAATCACACATCAGCCAATACAACCTGTGTACACCCATCATTACCCACACCTCAACACTGCTTCATCTACAAGAGACACTCACACACAATCCCACATCAGCCAATACAACCTGTGTACACCCATCATTACCCACACCTCAACACTGCTTCATCTACAAGAGACACACACACACAATCCCACATCAGCCAATACAACCTGTGTACACCCATCATTACCCACACCTCAACACTGCTTCATCTACAAGAGACACGCACACACAATCCCACATCAGCCAATACAACCTGTGTACACCCATCATTACCCACACCTCAACACTGCTTCATCTACAAGAGACACATGCACACAATCACACATCAGCCAATACAACCTGTGTACACCCATCATTACCCACACCTCAACACTGCTTCATCTACAAGAGACACACTCACACAATCCCACATCAGCCAATACAACCTGTGTACACCCATCATTACCCACACCTCAACACTGCTCCATCTACAAGAGACACGCACACACAATCCCACATCAGCCAATACAACCTGTGTACACCCATCATTACCCACACCTCAACACTGCTTCATCTACAAGAGACACACGCACACAATCACACATCAGCCAATACAACCTGTGTACACCCATCATTACCCACACTTCAACACTGCTCCATCTACAAGAGACACTCACACACAATCCCACATCAGCCAATACAACCTGTGTACACCCATCATTACCCACACCTCAACACTGCTTCATCTACAAGAGACACATGCACACAATCACACATCAGCCAATACAACCTGTGTACACCCATCATTACCCACACCTCAACACTGCTTCATCTACAAGAGACACACGCACACAATCCCACATCAGCCAATACAACCTGTGTACACCCATCATTACCCACACCTCAACACTGCTCCATCTACAAGAGACACACGCACACAATCACACATCAGCCAATACAACCTGTGTACACCCATCATTACCCACACCTCAACACTGCTTCATCTACAAGAGACACACACACAATCCCACATCAGCCAATACAACCTGTGTACACCCATCATTACCCACACCTCAACACTGCTTCATCTACAAGAGACACACACACAATCCCACATCAGCTTCATCTACATGAGACACACACACAATCACACATCAGCCAATACAACCAGGCAATGCTGGCTGTACAACTTTTGTTGTGTGTTTGATCACCAGTGTTGACCAGTCGTGCAATGTACGATGGTTCTCAACTTAACAAAATTTGAGTTGCGTGTTGATTTGACCATATTCAACAGTTGTTGAATCGATTCGAAAATTGAACTGCAGCAACAAAAGTTGTGTAATGTACGATGGTGTCAGACAAGACGTTGCACAGAGTCGCACAGTGTACGATGGTCAGTTGGTCAACAGAAATTTCTCAATGCTAGGGGCCAATGACAGTGTAGCAATTTCTGTTCGTGGTCATCCATACACCGGCTTACAACATGGAGGAATGGCTAGACGAGGAGCGCGAGATGACTTTTATAGAGATGTGGCAGGATGGACCAGTTTGATATGAAAACCTGCCGAAAGGGTATTCACACCAAACCAAGCCGTGCTTATTGAGATGGCCGAGGTGTTTGGTACTACAAGTGTTGATATTTGAATTTATATCCTTGTGTCCACGTGTTAAGTCTTATCGTACTGTGATACAATGATATATTAAATATTATGCATAATTGTTTTTCTAAAATATGCTGTAATGTAGTGAGCAATTGCAAAAGGTGTTGTGATTAATTATAGTCATCACCTGTCCGTTTTTTGCTGCATTCAAGTTTTTGCTGCATTTTTTATATTTCGCTGGACAGCCTAATATCATGTAGACAGCTAGGGTATTGTAGGAGAGGCAGGGGTAAAAGCATTATCTACATTTGTTTATAATTTTAGCAGGAACGACAAAATGCACATTAACTGGCATTTTAATAAGCACGAAAAATGTTGCATTTTCAATCCACACAATTTTGTGTAACATCTACGTGTGTGAGCGCGTGTATGCGTGTGTGTGGTGAAACACTCAACACCTGGTGGATGACAATTACACTATACTTGTCAGCCATGACAGTAGCACTAACCTTGTCAGCCAGCACCTGACGGGTGACAGTGACACTAACCTTGTCAGCCAGCACTTGGCGGATGCGAGCCACCTTCTCTCGGTACCTCACCATGGCACCCTCTAGTGTCACACATCGTTCCTTCCAGTTGACCACGGTGTCGTCTCCGCTGCGACTAATGTTTAGACTAGATTCACTTGAGTAACTTGAGGAGGATGACCCTTGAGACGTCTGTGACTTGGTTGTCATGGTTACTCAAATCTGATATCAGAAAAACATTTTCAACACAGGTTTAGATGTTGAAAAAGTTTACTGTTGTATGGAAGTATAAATCCTACCATTTGTTGTAAAGTGTAACTGTTTTAATGTCTTAAAAAATGACAAATTATATTAAATAATTACACAACCGTGTTGTTCTAACATCAGTACATTAATTTATTTACACATAAACACTTCTCAAAGTATCAATATCAACAGTGAAATGTTTTCCACTCTGCTAAAAGGTGTACACATTTCATTCAATTTTGACTTGAATCATGAGTGAGAATAAAGTTTTAAACATTGTTTGTACACCACATATATAACATTCTGACAACAACAAAATATCCAGTTATCAGGCCACAATCAATCTGAATTAAGTCAACAATAATAATAATAAATATTTTTCCAACAACAATAAATTACATACATGCAGGTTTGTAAGAATTACACCAAGTATGGTAGCATTGATACCTGTATTTGCTGGAGAAGGAATCAACAACAGTATACAGATTAGGCTTGTTTATTTCCTACTTTCTATGCTGCCCTGACTGTGGCCACACTCTCAGTGGTTCTTCTGTTTCCAATCAACAAAACAGACATTAAGCTTATTAAAGATATACAATGTTCTACTATTGCAATAGTATTGTGACTGTGATAGCTGTATGTAACTATAGCAATAATATTATGATCAAAAATGGTGGATTTGTGAGTGTGTCATAACTGTATCGCAACTGCATTACAGACTTGGGAAATGTGAATACCTAGGAAAATTTCATCCGACATTGCCATCAAACCAGTGGGTAAATAATAAAATGGTGGCACCACATGGTGGCAATTATGAGTATCTTTTACTGCCTTTACTGTACTCCACTATGTGGCGCCACTAGATCATTCATTGCTGTTTTGAAACAAACGGCACCATCGACACGCACGTCACTCTGATTTGGAAAGGACATATTTTTGTCAATTGTTTATGGTTACCAAGTATTTATTTACTTCTCATTGGAGAGATATGTTAGCATGTTAGCAGTGGACAACAGAAGACAAACGTGTCCCGCAGGGGTCAGTTCTTGGACCATTACGGTTCACTATATATATGATACTCAACCACCATGGCATGGCTTACCATCTATATGCCGATGACATCCAACTTTTCCAAGAATTTAGCCTGAGCGATAATATTTCATCCGACATTGCCATCATGAAGATAGAACTCTGTGTTGCCAGTATCCGTCAATGGATGAAAACCAACATGCTAAAACTCAATGATGACAAATCGGAGATCATCATCATCCAACCGAAATCAGCAACCAAAAATGTTCTTCCTGATGGTGTAACTATCAGAAACGTGCATGTGTTACCCAACACACACGCCAGAAACTTTGGGGTGACCTTTCATTCTAATATGTCCCTTGAGCGACACGTAACAAACAAAAGCAGAAATGCGTATTACTACCTCCATAGTATTGCACGCATTCGTCGATATTTAAACAAAGAACACACAAAACAACTTGTGCATGCACTTGTCATTTTCAAATGTCTTCATGGGCTCGCACCTCCATATTTATCAGCACTGCTCTCTCCGCATCGTCTGACACGCTGTCTACGCTCCTCCGATCAGCTACTACTTACACAACCCACTACCCACACTAAACTCGGCGAACGAGCATTCTCTTGTGCAGCTCCAAGAGCATGGCATCAACTACCACTCACATTGCACCAATGCGCTAGTGTCAATCAGTTTAAAGTGGCCCTGAAGACGCATCTTTTAAAAAAATATTTGAACATTCGATGATCATAATTATTGATACCTTTATTTAAATTAATTTAATATTATAATTAATCTATTTTATTGTTTTAATAGCTTGCATACATAAGACAGTATAGTTGATTTTACTAATTTTTTATTTAGTAGTAATGATTGCATAGTATTTTTAATTATATATCATATGATGTTATTTATTTATTTGCATTAACCATTGTAAAATGCCTCAGAACAATTATTTGGATGTGGCGCTATATAAAAAGTAAATTATTATTATTATTATTATACTGACCTACATAACTAAGTCTAAGGAGTGACCCCTGTTTGTTTTTAACTTGCACATGATTTTATAAACAGTCACTACCAGTATTGTACATCTGTACACCTGGCTCACGCAACAAACACCACACTATCCATGAAATCGTCAGTAGTGACGGTAGTGGATTACCGGGAGAAGAAGTTTCAACTCCTTCATCTTTGGGCCTGGTGCCGGTGGGCCCTGGCTTGGAAGTTGAAGATGGACCCGCCCCTGACGTGTTCCTAGGTTCATCCAGGTATCAAACAAATTAAAATATGATTACAAAACTACATAAACAGTTCCTTACCTTTTTATACTAGATTACGTCCGCAAGCAAGAAATATAACGCATGCGTGTGAGACAACATGAAAACATAAAAGTACAGAAAACATCCTCCATCGGTCCATCAAGATTTTCAACCAGAAAGCGGAAGTAGGGCAATGTACACCTGTTTACCGCAACTGACCACACATTGACGCACGCAACAGCTACGTGTGATTCAAGCTAACCAACAATGTTGTCGTCACAGAGAGAATAACAAATGCCCCCAGGTTCTCGTAGAAGACGCAGTGTCGCCTCATTCAACGCAGTCAACCGACCTCCTTCACAAAGCAAGAGGTTCCGTGAACTCGTAGTGTGTTCAGATGTGCATCAGTGCGGTTATTGTAGTCGGAAGTCACCCTTGACGCTTGTCAATACTCAAAGCAAAACAACTTTTACCGTTTTCTGAACACATGCGATAGAAGTGTTGTTGGGAAAATGTCTGCAAAGAAACGCAAAGACAACCTGACATATATTGCCACAATTAAAAATATATACCTTGAAGAACTTAACGGTAAATTGGTTACTTTGAAGAAAATGCCTACAATACAATTTTTTTTATTTGAGCCTGAGCGATAAAATGTCTTGTCGACGGTGTTGGCAATTTTGCCTTATGAAGTTATGGTGAATTCGGTCCACATTATAATACTAGTGTGTATGATTGTTATATCTACCCTCTGTTAGTTTTTAGGATTTGATTATGTCCCAAGGCTAGATGAATTTTGCCAGACTGTTGTCATTAAACAAAATTGTAAACGTGGTTTAACCGCTTCGGTGCCAAAGTCTGCAGAGTACCGCCATCGGGAGTCGGATGTTTCGGCCCCCGACCGGTTCGTATCAGGCGCCACTCGTGTCAGAGAACCGCGATGCTCATTGGTCAGTACGTCGTAGCGAGAACGTTGTACTGACCCCATTACAACCAGCTCCCGTGCTCCCAATTGGTCCGCGCAACTTAAAACTGGGTTACACGTGACCCAGTTTGAGAAAAAATGGGTCACGCGTAACTACGCCTGACCCATTTTGGGGGTCCAAAACTAGGTTGTCCCTGGGAAGGTTCCGGGAAGGTTCGTAGTGATCTTGGCTGTTGCTTATGCTGGGCAAACTGTTAAAATAAAGGCATTGGACAAGGTCCTGCAAGGACACTTTCCCTAAAAATGAATGTACAGTGTATATACATATCCACTGACACATATTATAAAAATGATCTTCAATTCACCAAAACTTAGATAAGATAGGAAATGTCTACAAGTTTTAAGTGTATATGTCAAGAGCTGTTCTGGAATTTAAGTAAGAAATACAAGCCCACAGTGACAGGACTTCCCAGGGACAACCTAGTTTTGGACCCCCAAAATGGGTCAGGCATAGTTACGTGTGACCCATTTTTGTCTCAAACTGGGTCACGCGTAACCCAGTTTTAAGTTGCGCGAACCAATTGGGAGCAGGTTGTAATGGGGTCAGTAAGACGTACTGACCAATGAGCATCGCGGTTCTCTGACACGAGTGGCGCCTGATAGGTTCGGCCCATGGGGCCGAACAATCCGTTCGCACAACCAGTTAACCGTTACCTGCTTGCGTTCGCGTGGGCCGAATCAACTGTCCTGCTTCTGTTTAGAAATCTGACTTTTGCGACCTTAGTTGCTGCGGAAATCAAAGTATTTTATTTGATAAATGTTTAAATAATTCTTATATTGCATGCAACTATTTTTACTTGCATATTTTCGGTAAATGTGTCACAAATTATTAGATATTTACGCGTAACATTTCAATGTATAGCTTGCAATAATAATTATATTTATTCTGGAAAGGAGACACATTCGTCATCATCATACAGCCCTTGAAAAATTGTTACAATAGAGCTGTGAAATGTAGAATAACACCTCCATCAGTGCATCTTTGAAAAGTATGGTCACACATTTTATCTGTTCAATCGACATCAACTACATAAAGGGAGTGAGCACATTGCATGTGCTCACATCGTGTGTTCAGTTACCGTGTTTGTTTAGCTTACTGCTTGGATACTTTGCAACAAACAAACAAATATCACAAATACAAGCAATCAAGGTAAGAGTGCGATTTCAAACCAACAAACAATAAAGAGGTGGTAGGTAATTTATTGTGAAACACAAAAACAATCTTCAAATGCAACGGGCCAATTCAAACGCAGTGGGCTGAGGCATGACTGAGGCAACCGCTGCTTTGATAATTATCAATGGGCCGAAACATCCGACACCGCCCATCAAATTTTCGGTGAAGTTGGCTGAAACATCCGTCGGCGTAGGCCGAAACATCTGACCCTGCATAGCGTATTTTTGTTACGTGGGCCGAACTATCCGTCGGCGTGGGCCGAAACATCCGGGCCGAACCATCCGTCTCCGTGGGTCGAACACGTCGGGGGCCAAACCATCCGGGACAACAGGCAACAGCAGATATGGCGATCGATCATTCTCAGTTTCAGCCTCATGGATGTGGAACACTCTTCAGTCATATAATGTCTAACTTAATGAAAGGAACTAAGAAAAGGCTAGATTGGATACTATTAAAATCTGCATTGTGTGTTGACAGATCCAACTGAGAGCTACTCAACTGGTCCACTGTGGCAGTTTAGTCATGCCACTGACACTCCTCACCAGATAGCAGCATTGAGACAGGTGGTGAAGCAGCTGCGAGAAGGCAGCAGTAGTGAACCACCCCAGTTGACACTCGACATCCTGACATCCACCTACCTTGACACGCTGCCAAAACACCCACTGAAGAGAGCTCTCGCTAGGTAGCGGACATAGTGATTCAATATTGTTGGTTGAGAATGATTGAACTTTTCAAAGCTGCTTCCTATCCGATTTAGCCCATCACAAAGATGGGACAATCATCAACAAATTGACTTGGTTAGTCATTGCATCTGATAACATATGGCTGTCAGTTGCTAGGCTGCCATTTAGTCTTGTAATGTAACTGCAGCAGTTCTCTGTGATATCATGGCTGTTGTATGTGTGTGCATGTGTTTGTGCATGACTGCATATGTGCATGTTTCTGTGTATGTGTGTGAATGTTTGTATGCATGCATGTGTATTTGTGTGTGTGTGATGTCAGTGCTAGTTTGTATGATGTATGTGTTGTGTGATGCCAGTGCTAGTTTGTATGATGTCTGTGTTGTGTGATGTCAGTGCTAGTTTGTATGATGTCTGTGTTGTTATGTGATGTCAGTGCTAGTTTGTATGATGTCTGTGTTGTTGTGTGATGTCAGTGCTAGTTTGTATGATGTCTGTCTTGTTGTGTGATGTCAATGCTGTGTATTGTAGTTCGCTGCAGAGCTTGGTGTCATGTGATGTAGCAGTAGCCATATGCCTGGAGAGACACCTGGTGGAGATGTGTGACATAGCACGAGATTCGGTGAACTCAAGAAGGAAGCTCATTGACAATATGGCTTCTTTAACAGAGAACTTTCCATTAGGTAACCAATTTGTTATCAGTTTGTAATCTCCATCTCAAATGCATGGTTTGTGCATGTGTTAGACAGTACCATTGATATACTTAATGTACTTTAAACAAAATTTAAACTTTTACAAACATGCATAGTCACGATTACAAACATACATTGTGGAACAGTGAAGGATGATATAATGTTTGCATTCATTAAACATTTTAGTGTTGTTTCTAACAAGGGGTCTGTCCTTGTTAACTTGAGTATCATGGTTGAACAGGCCAAATTAATATTTTTGTGTCTGGAAATGGTTGATACAGCAACAAAGATGTTGTGAACTTGTGATCTCTCTTGAGCAAGACAGTAATAATAATAAACTTTATTTATACATCATCAAATCTTGGACTAATGCCTCATTTACGGCTGTTTAGAAAATCGGCAAATATCTCAGAAACAAAATCATGTTTAAAATAAATAAATGAAAAAAGGAAAGTTAGCAAGCAAAATCCTGGTATGTATAAACAGGCCTCGACATTAACACTGGCCCGATGGCCTGGCGCCTTTTTTTAAGCTTTCGGGCTACCAGTTCTTATATTTTACTGGCCCAACGGGCCACTGGTTTCTGGTTCTCGAACGCTGCTGAGACGAAGCGGCGGTCACGGCACGACCGCATTGGTTATCAGATGCAGTTCACCAGAATTCTTAGACATGATTCAGTTATAGGACATTGTAAACATGACGTAGATATTAATTCTGATCAATAATGAGTCCAAACTCCAACACTTATCATGCGGACGACGGCGTGCAAAGCCATCAAATAAATTTTCTATCCACCGACAGCGCAGGTTTTTATAACAAGAGACGCCATTTTTTAAGTCCCGCCGCGTCCCTTGGACACACTTTGTACAGTGGTTGGAAGCTGCCTCGACTTTAGAATTATGCATGCTTTTACTTCTCTAGATATTTGAAATGAATACAGCTTAAATCCAAATTTAACTAGTGGCTAAAGTGACAGAAACCAAATGTAAAGCTGCGTCAGCAAGGTGAAGGCCACCTATTTTGGGTGGTGCCACCTAGCGAATGAACCGTGAAATAGTATAATGCTTTGAATGAACTGTACATGAAAGCATCGTCAACTCAACTACCGACTGACTAGCTGTCGTCACCCTGGCCACACTTTATTTAAACTTGGCAGATACTGTATATATGCATCTGAGTACACACTTGAACAATATTATTAGCTTTGGGCATCTAACTTTGAACAATCAATGTGTATAGTAACTTCTAACAACTTTGTTGGTAAAATTATAAAAAAGACTAATAATGTTTTGCACCTCAGTAGCACCGTATTTTTTACGGTAACACAAAATCCGGGGCAGTAACTTTCACAGACGGGCCAGTAACTTTCACAGGCGGGCCACTAACTTTTCAAATCTCCTGGGCCAGTGGATTCAAAACCCTAATGTCAAGGCCTGATAAATAATAATGGTGGAGTACTAGTGGACTATATGTGCACACTGTATATGTAATAATGGTGGAGTACTAGTGGACTATATGTGCACACTGTATATGTAATAATGGTGGAGTACTAGTGGACTATATGTGCACACTGTATATGTAATAATGGTGGAGTACTAGTGGACTATATGTGTACACTGTATATGTAATAATGGTGGAGTACTAGTGGACTATATGTGCACACTGTATATGTAATAATGGTGGAGTACTAGTGGACTATATGTGCACACTGTATATGTAATAATGGTGGAGTACTAGTGGACTATATGTGCACACTGTATATGTAATAATGGTGGAGTACTAGTGGACTATATGTGCACACTGTATATGTAATAATGGTGGAGTACTAGTGGACTATATGTGCACACTGTATATGTAATAATGGTGGAGTACTAGTGGACTATATGTGCACACTGTATATGTAATAATGGTGGAGTACTAGTGGACTATATGTGCACACTGTATATGTAATAATGGTGGAGTACTAGTGGACTATATGTGCACACTGTATATGTAATAATGGTGGAGTACTAGTGGACTATATGTGCACACTGTATATGTAATAATGGTGGAGTACTAGTGGACTATATGTGCACACTGTATACTAGTGGACTATATGTGCACACTGTATATGTAATAATGGTGGAGTACTAGTGGACTATATGTGCACACTGTATATGTAATAATGGTGGAGTACTAGTGGACTATATGTGCACACTGTATATGTAATAATGGTGGAGTACTAGTGGACTATATGTGTACACTGTATATGTAATAATGGTGGAGTACTAGTGGACTATATGTGCACACTGTATATGTAATAATGGTGGAGTACTAGTGGACTATATGTGCACACTGTATATGTAATAATGGTGGAGTACTAGTGGACTATATGTGCACACTGTATATGTAATAATGGTGGAGTACTAGTGGACTATATGTGCACACTGTATATGTAATAATGGTGGAGTACTAGTGGACTATATGTGCACACTGTATATGTAATAATGGTGGAGTACTAGTGGACTATATGTGCACACTGTATATGTAATAATGGTGGAGTACTAGTGGACTATATGTGCACACTGTATATGTAATAATGGTGGAGTACTAGTGGACTATATGTGCACACTGTATATGTAATAATGGTGGAGTACTAGTGGACTATATGTGCACACTGTATATGTAATAATGGTGGAGTACTAGTGGACTATATGTGCACACTGTATATGTAATAATGGTGGAGTACTAGTGGACTATATGTGCACACTGTATATGTAATAATGGTGGAGTACTAGTGGACTATATGTGCACACTGTATATGTAATAATGGTGGAGTACTAGTGGACTATATGTGCACACTGTATATGTAATAATGGTGGAGTACTAGTGGACTATATGTGCACACTGTATATGTAATAATGGTGGAGTACTAGTGGACTATATGTGCACACTGTATATGTAATAATGGTGGAGTACTAGTGGACTATATGTGCACACTGTATATGTAATAATGGTGGAGTACTAGTGGACTATATGTGCACACTGTATATGTAATAATGGTGGAGTACTAGTGGACTATATGTGCACACTGCATATGTAATAATGGTGGAGTACTAGTGGACTATATGTGCACACTGTATATGTAATAATGGTGGAGTACTAGTGGACTATATGTGCACACTGTATATGTAATAATGGTGGAGTACTAGTGGACTATATGTGCACACTGTATATGTAATAATGGTGGAGTACTAGTGGACTATATGTGCACACTATATGTAATAATGGTGGAGTACTAGTGGACTATATGTGTACACTGTATATGTAATAATGGTGGAGTACTAGTGGACTATATGTGCACACTGTATATGTAATAATGGTGGAGTACTAGTGGACTATATGTGCACACTGTATATGTAATAATGGTGGAGTACTAGTGGACTATATGTGCACACTGTATATGTAATAATGGTGGAGTACTAGTGGACTATATGTGCACACTGTATATGTAATAATGGTGGAGTACTAGTGGACTATATGTGCACACTGCATATGTAATAATGGTGGAGTACTAGTGGACTATATGTGCACACTGCATATGTAATAATGGTGGAGTACTAGTGGACTATATGTGCACACTGTATATGTAATAATGGTGGAGTACTAGTGGACTATATGTGCACACTGTATATGTAATAATGGTGGAGTACTAGTGGACTATATATGCACACTGTATATGTAATAATGGTGGAGTACTAGTGGACTATATGTGCACACTGTATATGTAATAATGGTTGCTCATAAAGTGTCTTGTGTGTTGTGTGTTTGTAGGGGAGCAGAGTCTCATCGCCCACAGTTTTACAGGTACAATGATGTTCACTTTGTAATGCACGTCTATGCAGGCTTGTCTCGGTTTGAGCCATATTTGTGTTCAGTGAGTTCATGTTGTCAGAAACGTGTCCATGATCTTTCCTCTGTCTTTTCATTTCTGTTATTGTCTCACACCTTGCACACCACTGTTGCTTTATGTGTGATAATTAAATACTTCATTGCATTAGAGTTGGGTCCTGGTTTGAGTTTGGCATACCTTGCATTTATCACCTGTCTATTTGCTATTCAACCATGCTATCAAATATATCACATCACACTAATGATTACTAAAGTAAGCAATTTAGTAATTCTTAGTAGCTATACTTTTTTCTGACACAATTATTCAGATGTATCATAAACACAGTGTATGTATTGTTGTTATGTTGGAAACATAAACCCTTATATTAGTAAGTATTTAAATCTTAGCCTTTTTAGTAAAATGTAACCCCAGAAGAGGTTTATTCTGGCTATGAGTGTATAGATATTTATTTATATGTATAGTTTATTATTTTAATTTTTTTTTATAAGTAATCAATATATAATCATAATTGATTGTCAGTGATGACACATGGAGATATGTTGATACTAACATTATGCTTGCTTGATTGAACACATCATGCACTATGCATCATGCCTATTTCTGAATAATGGTTCGATTGATTCCTGCTTGCACAAGCAGCATTACCATGTCTAAGCGATATCTAGCAGTTTTGTGTTTATTTGTTAAAAAAAAGGTTGGCATCTACATGCTGTATATTAACATATTAATATGAGACAAAATAAACAATGCATTTAATTTGCCCCAGCCCTGTGCAGGATCGACCTTACGTTGATGGACCATGTTCAATGGTCCTAGCAATTTTCTTTATGGTCTTTGGTGACTTTGTCTTGCAGTTCTGGAATTCCTTGAGTCATCCCTGGACACATTTATGGAGAACATCAAGTAAGTAGTTTGTTCTGGGTAAGACATGCGCACCCAACCCTGACTGTATGACTCCTAAGGAGTGTTGGCCAATACTCAACCAAGACAAGACATGTCGCCAATGGATGCTAGGTTAGCGCTGCCGATCGCCAATTGCGCCATAGGCAAAACAGTTTGCTATTTGGCAAAAATAAATTTGAACTCTGCCAAATTAGCGAGATGAGAAAAGAGATGATTTCAGCATTGTATACGACATACATATGACTATAAATGAAGTCACATGGCCATCAAACGATGCGCCAACTGTTAAATATTCATCCAAATGCCAATAAAATAAGATGCCCCTTATTTTGGGTGTTTGCTAAATTAACAGTGGGTGTTTGACTGTCTTTTTTAAATTAAACAATGTTTAAATTATAGCAGCTTTACACATGTTTGGCTTTCTTTTATATATTAATAATAATGTAAATGTTAAATTTAAATTAGGTGTTTCATTTTCTTTTAAGCACATAAGCTCCTACCTGTATATAATATAATATAAAATAATAAATGTTCTATATATGTCGTATTTTGCATGTCTGCTAAATATTGGCTAAAGAAAATCTCATTTGGCTAAAGAAAATTTGTACCTTTAGCCAAATTGGCTAAACAAATTTTAGACCCAGTGCTAGCCTAGGTCCGATGCATATATGGATGTATTCAGAATAACATGCAACTGTGGCAGTCTTCTCTCCCAAGTTAAGAGGTATTTAATACACAACACACAGACGCACTCACTTAAATGTCCTGAGACACCAACAACAGCTTGATGGCAGGGATTGTTTATGTTGGGTCTTCATATGCTTGGTGTGCCAGCAACATTTTCAGGTTACAGACCCAGTTAGCCATAAAGTGTTACCATGTCTCATAAGTTGTCACCATGTCTCATAAGTTATCACCGTGTCTCATAAGTTGTCACCATGTTTCATAAGTTATCACCATGTCTCAAGTTGTCACCATGTCCCATAAGTTGTCACCATGTCTCATAAGTTGTCACCATGTCCCATAAGTTGTCACAATGTCAATGTTGTCACCATGTCTCATGGTTACACATGTTTATAAAAGATGCCATGTTTGCAGGTGTTGCCGTGACGCTGCAATACACTCACAGCTCATGTATCATTGCCTCGTGACAGTGCAGATGATCAACAAACTACTGCACAAGATTAGTCATGATGACAGTCTGTTGGATGCACCTGACTCCACCAAGTGTCTGTCTCCTATCTGTGTCTGCTACTTCCATCATCTCTACACCATTCTGTCAGATGGTACGTTCACTCTCTCTCTATGTCTGGCACAGCAGGCTTTGATACTGTGTTGCACAGTGGACACAGCCTGATACATTCCTCAAAGCTACCGTGTTACACAGCTGACACAATGACACATTCCTCAAAGCTACCGTGTTACACAGTTGACACTTCTTGACACACTCCTCAAAGCTACCGTTTTATGCTACTTATTTTTTTACTTTAAATATTGATTTGAAATGTCAACAGTTTCATATTTGAATGACTAACCTACTGCTTTGATGTTTGTTCGACAGACACTTGGATGTTGGACGTCAGAGCTGCCTGTGGCCTTGGTGTGTCCCTTGCACATATGCTGCTGTGTGGCCGTAACACACCACAGGTAAGGTACACCATTGGACATACTCAATCACTGAGTGGCCCCAACACACCACAGGTAGGTACACCATTGAACATACACAGTCACCAAGTGGTCCAGCACACCACAGACGAGTAACCATTGAACATACACAGTCACCAAGTGGCCCCAACACATCACAAGTAGGTACACCATTGAACATACACAGTCACCGAGCGGCCCCAACAATGCCGTTTTTTCTTTCCCAAATGTTGACAACTATGTACTATCAGCAAATTAAATAACTCGGAAATAGTTGACATCATCAAAAAGGTTGAATGTTGTAGCAATGGATAAAAATAATTAAATTATAACTTTATGAAAAAATATTGATCATATAATCACAGATGACATGAAGGGTATCAGTATACCTGTGTGCATGCGTGCTGTGTTTGTGTGTGTGTGCGTGCATGTGTGTGTGTGTTTGCATTTGTTTGAAATCAGTACAGGTTTTTGTTCTTTCTTTTAGATTCTACACCACATTTTACTACGAGATCATGACTCAGTGACACTAGACACTGACTCAGTGACACAAGACACTGACTCAGTGACACGAGACACCGACTCAGTGACACAAGACTATTGTCACACTTTGATTGCAACAAACTGGGCTAAGTTATCGCCTGGTTCCTACACTTGTGTTCTCTCTGGAATGTTAGCCATGTTGGATGGTGTTGACCTACTTGAGATGTGTTGCCATGATGACACCTCTATACTGCTGACCTGCATCGCTGGCAAACTATTCGAGAATATTCCCAGGTACCTGGTTATCATCGTACTTATTTTCAATTCATGGTGTTTTATATGACTGTTTCACTTTATGTTGCCGTCTTTGATGTAGAATGTTGTTTTATATACGTGTATGTATCTCTTGACAAAATACTATTCATCATATAACATTGCATTATACTTTACAAAATGATAACATGGTAACTGGTAGATGTCAGAAAATTCCACCTTCTCTGGATCTGTTTATAAAACCAGTAAAATATTTGTATTTACACATGTAACTATACTTGAGTTGACGTATGTTACTGTTTTTCACGCAGTCAGTTTGCATCTCAGGCAACAAACTTTTAGGGATTAATCTATGATCTCTTGAATTAAAAGTAACCCCTGTATTTTTATAATTTGCATCAATCAGAAAAACTATGCATGCAACGAGTACTTCTGGAAACTGGCCCCTGCGTCCGTGTATGTAAACAGTCTGAGTGTACGTAGCGCCATCTGGCATATAGCATTTAATTACATAGGCAGTTTGTTTAAAGTAGAAAATGTGTTGTCAATTGTAAAAAATCAAATTATGCTATCAGTTGTACATAATTAATATGTACAAATTACCTTTTGTATTTATCATGTATAATTATTTGCAATGTTGTGTTTGAAATCTACGATTACATGTCCAAAATTACACTAAAACGTTCTATGTCACCATCGTGTATGTAGCACCCCCTGGCACATAACTTTGTGTGACAACATGAAGTAAACACTGACACGATACGTCTACCCTCATGCCAATACCATAGCAATACAAGTATTATTTGACAACTCTACACTATCATGACTAGGACCTATCGCTGGATGTGAACTTCACTTTCTCTCCGTCTTTCGACATTTTGAAACTACCATGAGTACTGCAGCATGTGTATGATGCAGGTGTTTCTGGTTAAAAACTGTTGATGTGCGCTTATACAATTGCGTAGCTATGCAAATGCATTATGGTGTGATCTTATAATCTAGACACACGGACAGAAGTTCTTTATATATATAAGACCCACATACATATGTAAAAGCATGAATTTAGTAATCACATGGTATACAAATTATCAGGTGTGGGTCAGGGAGACGCCCACTAAGATTAAACAAGCCGCTCTCATGGGAGGTACCATACATATATATATATATATAATTATATATATGTAAATATCTTGGGCATATTATCACAGAAGATCTCGGTGACAATGACAATATGGCTATGCAGTACAAACGAATCTGTGCTCAAGGTAATGCCTTAATCCGAAAATTCTATATGTGTACAGAAGCTGTAAAGTGTACTCTGTTCAGATCATATTGTACTTCATTATATGCGTGTCAGTTGTTGGAATTATAGAGCAGAATCAATTAGAAAACTGTGTATAACATACAATAATGTCTTTAGATTGTTGTGCAATGAACCTAGAGATTGTAGTGCTAGTTATATGTTTGTATCACGAGGATTACCCACCTGCAAAATGTTGATCAGAAAAAAATGTGCATAGTTTTATGACGTGTGTAGCTAAATCGGGCAATGCAATACTACAGAGTATTATGAACAGTGATACATTGTACACATCACCACTGTGTCACCACTGTGTCGTCACTGACGAAAGTTGCTATATATTTACAATAAAGTTATTGAATTGAATATTGTTATATATTTAACTTATTTCTTTTGCCAGATTGACAGACCCAGGTAGTAAACTGCTAACTTCCAGGGCATTGACTCAACTTACTAGTAGAGCGAGGTAAGTACTGTTTATGTGTATCACGACTATTCCTGAATGTATTACTGAGTGTACTGCTGTCAACATGTATCACGGATCCATTACTGAGTGTACAGCTGCCTGAGTGTATCATGGATCCATTACTAAATGTACAGCTGTCTTCGTGTATCGTGGATCCATTACCGAGTGTACTGCTGTCTACATGTACCATGGATCCATTACTAAGTGTACAACTGTCTACATGTATCATGGATCCAATACTGTTGTTTATTGTAGCAGCCTGTTGGATGGTGTTTATTGTAGCAGCCTGTTGGATGGTGTTTATTGTAGCAGCCTGTTGGATGGTGTTTAATGTAGCAGCCTATTGGATGGTGTTTATTGTAGCAGCCTATTGGATGGTGTTTATTGTAGCAGCCTGTTGGATGGTGTTTATTGTAGCAGCCTGTTGGATGGTGTTTATTGTAGCAGCCTGTTGGATGGTGTTTATTGTAGCAGCCTGTTGGATGGTGTTTATTGTAGCAGCCTGTTGGATGGTGTTTATTGTAGCAGCCTATTGGATGGTGTTTATTGTAGCAGCCTGTTGAATGGTGTTTATTGTAGCAGCCTGTTGAATGGTGTTTATTGTAGCAGCGTGTTGGATGGTGTTTATTGTAGCAGCCTGTTGGATGGTGTTTATTGTAGCAGCCTGTTGGATGGTGTTTATTGTAGCAGCCTGTTGGATGGTGTTTATTGTAGCAGCCTATTGGATGGTGTTTATTGTAGCAGCCTGTTGAATGGTGTTTATTGTAGCAGCCTGTTGAATGGTGTTTATTGTAGCAGCGTATTGGATGGTGTTTATTGTAGCAGCCTGTTGGATAACATTTATTGTAGCAGCCTGTTGGGTGGTGATTATTGTAGCAGCCTATTGGATGACGTTTATTGTAGAAGCCTGTTGGGTGGTGTTTATTGTAGTAGCCTATTGGAGATGCTGTTTATTGTAGCAGCCTGGTGGATAGTGTTTATTGTAGCAGCCTGTTGAATGGTGTTTATTGTAGCAGCCCTTGAATGGTGTTTATTGTAGCAGCATGTTGAATGGTGTTTTTTGTAGCAGCCCATTGGATGGTGTTTATTGTAGCGGCCTGTTCGATGGTGTTTATTGTAGCAGCTCATTGGATGGTGTTTATTGTAGCAGCCCACTGGATGGTGTTTATTGTAGCAGCCTGTTCGATGGTGTTTATTGTAGCAGCTCATTGGATGGTGTTTATTGTAGCAGCCCACTGGATGGTGTTTATTGTAGCGGCCCACTGGATGGTGTTTATTGTAGCGGCCTGTTCGATGGTGTTTATTGTAGCAGCTCATTGGATGGTGTTTATTGTAGCGGCCCACTGGATGGTGTTTGTTGTAGCTGCATGTTCGATGGTGTTTATTGTAGCAGCCCACTGGATGGTGTTTATTGTAGCGGCCTGTTCGATGGTGTTTATTGTAGCAGCTCATTGGATGGTGTTTATTGTAGCAGCCTGTTGGATGGTGTTTATTGTAGCAGCCCACTGGATGGTGTTTATTGTAGCAGCCTGTTGGATGGTGTTTATTGTAGCAGCTCATTGGATGGTGTTTATTGTAGCAGCCCACTGGATGGTGTTTATTGTAGCGGCCCACTGGATGGTGTTTATTGTAGCGGCCTGTTCGATGGTGTTTATTGTAGCAGCTCATTGGATGGTGTTTATTGTAGCGGCCCACTGGATGGTGTTTATTGTAGCGGCCTGTTCGATGGTGTTTATTGTAGCAGCCCACTGGATGGTGTTTATTGTAGCGGCCTGTTCGATGGTGTTTATTGTAGCAGCTCATTGGATGGTGTTTATTGTAGCAGCCTGTTGGATGGTGTTTATTGTAGCAGCCCACTGGATGGTGTTTATTGTAGCAGCCTGTTGGATGGTGTTTATTGTAGCAGCCTGTTGGATGGTGTTTCCAAGGACAGTCAACCTGCTGCCAGTTTCCGTGACAACGGTGATTTGCTGCAGCTGCTGGTGAACTACGCTTGGACAAGTTGGGAGGATCCAGTGGATGTGAGGCACAGATCTGTCTATTCACACACAAACAGATTTATTCACACACAAACAGATGTATCTATTCACACATAAAGAGATTTATCTATTCACACACAAACATATCTCTGTTTCACACAAACAGAGCTATCTATGCACACATTAAGAGATATATCTATTCACCAAACAGTTATACTTGTCTATTGAGACATGAACAGATGTATCTATCCACACACACAAACATCTATGTATTCACACACAAACATATCTATCTATTAACACAAACAGATCAGTTGTAAGGAATAGTGTTTCATCGACAAAGTGAATGTTGTATTTTATGGAGACTTGTGTTTCTACACTAGCTGTGGCAGTGTTTACTGTAAACATGACTCTGTTTAAAAAAACATTTTCTAACTAATGCATACGGAAAAGGGCAATTTTGTTGTTTTGTTTTAGGCAATCCGTCGTGAAGCAAAGGGGATCTTTGATGCTACCGTCAGGTGCCACTTGAAGACCATTCATTCAGGTATATAGAGACACAGCCACAAAAAGTCATTTTTAAAAGATATAAATAGTATCAATTTTACAATTTTTTAAATGTTTGTTTTTGTCTTGTTTTGTAGTATAACTTTCTAGTATGTGTATATGTCAGCATATAAGTTGATCCCAGTTTCTGTTACATTCTGTTTGAACAATTGTGTAGACACATCTCAGAACCATGACTCGGTGTCGGACAGAACTCTTCCACACCCCCACCCCCCCTCCACCACTGTTAGCACCTCTCTGTTGTCTTGTCACCATGTTGGTGGTTGTCACACGAGTCATACGACTGCAGCTCCAATAAAATCATGGGTATGTTGTAGCTTCTGTCTCTGTTAATGTCTGGGATCTGTGATTGAGAAACTCAACACGTAATATTGACAGAGCCATCTTGACATGATAGTGACACATATTCTACATGTAACATGTACATTTGGATGTGATAATACGAATCGCAGTTAATTGCTCTGTGTTATTGTTGGACACAGGAGCGAGTGAATACGTGGAAGACTTGGTAACGTCACTGCTGGCTATGAGTTGGCACACGAAGGGCAAGTACGGTCCTCTCACCAGCCTCGTCGCCTACACTGGAGCAAGCAGACTGCTGGAGCTGGAGCCAACTCTGCCTCATGGCCTGCTCCATGCCATGGCGGAACAGACTCTCGCCTGCTACGTGAGTTCATTGTTTTCTAGCTCCAGACTCATACTAGATGGCACTTGTTGTATGCCGTCTTTATAATAATAATAAGGTAACTTCTTTTGTGCCTAAATCTTTGGAAACCGAGCTCAGAGGCGTATCAATATAAAAGGGGTGGTCAATCTCAGAATTAACAATTACTGATGTTCTATTTGACGTGTCATCTTCCGTGTGACGATATAAACATGCTGTGTCACCTGTTAGGGCAGGACGTGGGACCCAGATTGTCTCATTACCATTCCCTGTTTGTCATCTCCTTGCCAGATATCTATCGGGTTCAATGAACATCTCATATATGGGAATAGGAAGTAATACAGCACAGTTTATGGAGTAACAGTAACAGTAACAGTAACAGTAACAGTAACAGTAACAGTAGCGCAGCTATAAGAGCTTCAGACTCTTGACTGAGAGAACCCGGGATCAAATCCTGTGCGGCAGTGTCGAACCATGGGCAAGTTTGTTTACTGTACACTGCTTTAGTTCACTCATCTGTATTAATGAGTACATAGCAATAGACAGTGGTGGATATTTGGGTACGAATAGTCTTCACGCATTAATTGCAGCATTGCTGAATGCTTCCCAGAGAAGTCAAGATGGTGTTCAGTTGAACAGGTTTGCCAGGGAGTAAAGTATAAAGCGCTTTGAGCAGTAAACCATTTTGAGCAGTCCTGCGTCTGTGTTATAAGAAGCACAAGAGTTGTATCTGTGATAAGAGACACAAGAGTTGTATCTGTGATAAGAGACACAAGAGTTGTATCTGTGACAAGAGACACAAGAGTTGTATCTGTGATAAGAGACACAAGAGTTGTATCTGTGATAAGAGACACAAGAGTTGTATCTGTGATAAGAGACACAAGAGTTGTATCTGTGATAAGAGACACAAGAGTTGTATCTGTGATAAGAGACACAAGAGTTGTATATGTGATAAGAGACAAAAGAGTTGTATCTGTGATAAGAGACATAAGAGTTGTATATGTGATAAGAGACACAAGAGTTGTATCTGTGATAAGAGACACAAGAGTTGTGTCTGTGACAAGAGACACGAGTTGTATCTGTAATAAGAGATACAAGAGTTGTATCTGTGATAAGAGACACAAGAGTTGTATATGTGATAAGAGACACAAGAGTTGTATCTGTGATAAGAGACATAAGAGTTGTATATGTGATAAGAGACACAAGAGTTGTATCTGTGATAAGAGACACAAGAGTTGTATCTGTGATAAGAGACACAAGAGTTGTATCTGTGATAAGAGACACAAGAGTTGTATATGTGATAAGAGACACAAGAGTTGTATCTGTGATAAGAGACATAAGAGTTGTATATGTGATAAGAGACACAAGAGTTGTGTCTGTGACAAGAGACACAAGAGTTGTATCTGTGATATAAGAGGACACAAGAGTTGTATCTGTGATATAAGAGGACACAAGAGTTGTATCTGTGATAAGAAACACAAGAGTTGTATCTGTGATATAAGAGGACACAAGAGTTATATCTGTGATAAGAAACACAAGAGTTGTATCTGTGATAAGAGACACAAGAGTTGTATCTGTGATAAGAGACACAAGAGTTGTATATGTGATAAGAGACACAAGAGTTGTATCTGTGATAAGAGACATAAGAGTTGTATATGTGATAAGAGACACAAGAGTTGTATCTGTGACAAGAGACACAAGAGTTGTATCTGTGATATAAGAGGACACAAGAGTTGTATCTGTGATATAAGAGGACACAAGAGTTGTATCTGTGATAAGAAACACAAGAGTTGTATCTGTGATATAAGAGGACACAAGAGTTATATCTGTGATAAGAAACACAAGAGTTGTATCTGTGATAAGAGACACAAGAGTTGTATCTGTGATAAGAGACACAAGAGTTGTGTCTGTGACAAGAGATACAAGAGTTGTATATGTGATATAAGAGGACACAAGAGTTGTATCTGTGATATAAGAGGACACAAGAGTTATATATGTGATAAGAAACACAAGAGTTGTATCTGTGATAAGACACACAAGAGTTGTATCTGTGACAAGAGACACAAGAGTTGTATCTGTGATATAAGAGACACAAGCGTTGTGTCTGTGATATACGAGACACAAGAGTTGTGTCTGTGACAAGAGACACAAGAGTTGTGTATGTGATATAAGAGGCACAAGAGTTGTGTCTGTGATACAAGAGACACAAGAGTTGTATCTGTGATATAAGAGACACAAGAGTTGTGTTTGTGACAAAAGACACAAGAGTTGTGTCTGTGATATAAGAGACACAAGGGTTGTGTCTGATATAAGAGACACAAGAGTTGTGTCTGTGATATAAGAGACACAAGAGTTGTGTCTGTGATATAAGAGACACAAGAGTTGTGTCTGTGATATACGAGACACAAGAGTTGTGTATGTGATATAAGAGACACAAGGGTTGTGTCTGTGATATAAGAGACACAAGAGTTGTGTCTGTGAGATAAGAGACACAAGAGTTGTGTATGTGATATAAGAGACACAAGGGTTGTGTCTGTGATATAAGAGACACAAGAGTTGTGTCTGTGAGATAAGATACACAAGAGTTGTGTCTGTGATATAAGAGACACAAGAGTTGTGTATGTGATATAAGAGACACAAGGGTTGTGTCTGTGATATAAGAGACACAAGAGTTGTATCTGTGATATAAGAGACACAAGAGTTGTATCTGTGATATAAGAGACACAAGAGTTGTGTCTGTGATATAAGAGACACAAGAGTTGTATCTGTGATATAAGAGACACAAGAGTTGTGTCTGTGATATAAGAGACACAAGGGTTGTGTCTGTGATATAAGAGACACAAGAGTTGTGTCTGTGATATAAGAGACACAAGAGTTGTGTCTGTGATATAAGAGGCACAAGAGTTGTGTCTGTGATATAAGAGACACAAGAGTTGTATCTGTGATATAAGAGACACAAGAGTTGTATCTGTGATATAAGAGACACAAGAGTTGTATCTGTGATATAAGAGACACAAGAGTTGTGTCTGTGATATAAGAGACACAAGAGTTGTGTCTGTGATATAAGAGACACAAGAGTTGTGTCTGTGATATAAGAGACACAAGAGTTGTGTCTGTGATACAAGAGACACAAGATTTGTATATGTGATATAAGAGACACAAGAGTTGTATCTGTGATTTAAGAGACACAAGAGTTGTATCTGTGATATAAGAGACACAAGAATTATGTCTGTGATATAAGAGTTGTATCTGTGATATAAGAGACACAAGAGTTGTATCTGTGATATAAGAGACACAAGAGTTGTATCTGTGATATAAGAGACACAAGAGTTGTATCTGTGATGTAAGAGACACAAGAGTTGTATCTGTAATATAAGAGACAGAAGGGTTGTGTCTGTGATATAAGAGACACAAGAGTTGTATCTGTGATATAAGAGACACAAGAGTTGTGTCTGTGATATAAGAGACACAAGAGTTGTATCTGTAATATAAGAGACAGAAGGGTTGTGTCTGTGATATAAGAGACACAAGAGTTGTATCTGTGATATAAGAGACACAAGAGTTGTGTCTGTGATATAAGAGACACAAGAGTTGTGTCTGTGATGTAAGAGACACAATGGTTGTGTCTGTGATATAAGAGACACAAGGGTTGTGTCTGTGATATAAGAGACACAAGAGTTGTATCTGTGATATAAGAGACACAAGAGTTGTGTCTGTGATATAAGAGACACAAGAGTTGTATCTGTAATATAAGAGACACAAGAGTTGTGTCTGTGATATAAGAGACACAAGAGTTGTGTCTGTGATATAAGAGACACAAGAGTTGTGTCTGTGATATACGAACCACAAGAGTTGTATATGTGATATAAGAGACACAAGAGTTGTATCTGTGATATAAGAGACACAAGAGTTGTGTCTGTGATATAAGAGACACAAGAGTTGTATATGTGATATAAGAGACACAAGAGTTGTGTCTGTGATATAAGAGACACAAGAGTTGTGTCTGTGATATAAGAGACACAAGAGTTGTATCTGTGATATAAGAGACACAAGAGTTGTGTATGTGATATAAGAGACACAAGAGTTGTGTATGTGATATAAGAGGCACAAGAGTTGTGTCTGTGATATAAGAGACACAAGAGTTGTATCTGTGATATAAGAGACACAAGAGTTGTATCTGTGATATAAGAGACACAAGAGTTGTATATGTGATATAAGAGACACAAGAGTTGTATCTGTGATATAAGAGACACAAGAGTTGTGTCTGTGATATAATAGACACAAGAGTTGTATATGTGATATAAGAGACACAAGAGTTGTGTCTGTAATATAAGAGACACAAGAGTTGTGTCTGTGATATAAGAGACACAAGAGTTGTATATGTGATATAAGAGACACAAGAGTTGTGTCTGTGATATAAGAGACACAAGAGTTGTATATGTGATACAAGAGACTCAAGAGTTGTGTCTGTGACAAGAGACACAAGAGTTGTGTCTGTGATATAAGAGACACAAGAGCCTGCAACACTCTTTTATAAAGCTGATAACAAGTGACCAGATAATATTACAATTGAAATGATTGAGTGTTTTGATTAATTTGGTATTGATATAGTAACAGACTTTTTTAACAAAATATATGATAATGGAAGAATCCCAACTGACTTATCAAGATCCACCTTTGTAGCAATACCAAAGGAACCAAGCGCAATTGAATGTGAACTGCATCGTACAATTAGTTTCATGAGTCACTTCACCAAGATGTTCCTTAAAATGATTATGGCCAGGATGAGAAACAAAATAAAGCCGGAAATTGCTGAAGAACAGTGTGGATTTGTAGAAGATAAAGGTAGAAGTAATGCGGTATACATCCTACGAACACTGATTGAGAGAGCACTGGAAGTGCAGAAAGATCTGTATGTATGTTTTATTGATTACACAAAGGCATTTGGCAGAGTTCGTCATGAAGAAATCATATCAGTACTGGAGAGTTTGAACATTGGTGAGAAAGATCTGAGAGTTGTGAGAAATCTGTACTGGGAACAAACAGCAGCAATGCATATAGAAAATGACATCAGTAAATTTCAAGAAATAAAACATGGTTTAAGACAAGAGTGTGTCCTATCACCCAATCTCTTTTCACTATACAGTGAGATCATCTTAAGTACATTAGAAGATATGCCAGGTATTCAAGTAGGGGGATACAACCTGAATAATTTACAATATACAGACGACACAGTACTGAATGCTGAGAATGAAATAGATCTACAACAGATGCTAGATACAGTAATAAGGGAAAGTAAAAAAAAGTATGTCTGTGAACAAAACAAAAACAGAAACCATGGTCATGTCAAAGAAAAATTACACTTCAACATGCAACATAGTAGCATATGACATTGTCTTGAAGCAAGTCCATACATATAACTATGTGGGATTATAACATCTGATGGCCGATGCAACGATGAGATCAAGTGACAAAATGCTCAGGCCAAAGCAGCTTTTCACAACATGAAAAACATTTTAACACACAAAAATATATCACTTGAAGTGAGAAAATGTTTACTGGAATGCTACATAGAACCCATATCGCTCTATGGGTGTGAATCCTGGACAGTAACTAAAAGTTCAAAAAAAATGCCAGAGAATAAAAATAATAGATAGTCTGTCAACATGGTGTGGAAGGAGCACAACAAAACTGCTACAAACTACAAACGACTGTGCGGTTTGGAGGGCCATGATCGCCAATGCCTAGGGCAGACATGGCACACAGAAGAAGAAGAAAAAGTGACATCACCAAATAGTGATTTATTCCGTAAATATTCAGTAAATCCTGTCCTTTGTGGACATTTTGATGACTGCGCAATGTGTCCATTATTGCAAGATTACTCAGATGCAAACTGATCATTCATGAATTAAACTTACATAGGGGCTATAGTGGAAACTTGCAACGTTTCGATCCACCTACAGCGGATCTTGATCACACACTGATATCATGTGCTGTAAGTTTAATTCTTGCTATTAAAATTTAATCATGGAGCAATGAACAATATCTTCCGTAATTATTTGAAAGTCACAAATAAGTGAATACCTGTCAGCAAGTGTCCATTGCGGACAGGTATTCATTATGGCCAGGTGTCCTCTAAGGCAGGGTTTACTGTAATGACACATTAACATTTGAATGTACCATTTCATTCCCTACCTTTGTAAACATGCAGACTTTGTAGTCTTGTGAAGTTTGTACTTCACCATTCCTGCTGGGGATAATCTTACTGCAGTAATGGATCTTCTGCAGGGAATCTATTATCTCTTTATCTCAGCTGCATTCAGTTGAGAGTCTTGATTGATGTACGGCACTGTACGCTGTGTGCATTTTTACGAACAAGTTTATTAAGTAGATTGAAAGGCCAGGGCACCGTTTCACTACGTTCTTAAGATCTCTTAAACCCAATTTTGCTCCATAAAATCGAGTGTTCTCCTTACCTAGGAGCGAAAATGAGAAACTGCATTTCACTAACAATTCATCCTGGTCCATAAAAACGGTCCTAAAATGCCAATTTCTAAGACGACGTTACACCAATCTTTATCTATCATAAACAGCTAGATTTTACTAAATGCATTTTAATTTGGGTCCACTTTTGTGCAGAGAACCCATCCAAATAAGTCTTCCAAATGTCAGCAATTAAAAGTTTACTAAAGCATGATTTGTTTACACGACATTAGCATCATGACCGGTTGACGTGTGCTTAGCGGTTTACGGCATTGCGAAGGTCAAGGTTGTTGTGATATTTGTTAATCAAGTTTGAGCAAAGTTTAAGCTATCTCTAACATAACCTGCGCATTACTGCCCTTCATTATACTATACTTGAAGGCACAATTTCGGTTTAAGTTGTTGGCACTGTCTACGCTCTTGTAAACTGAAAATTGTCAGCAACGATGCTCCCGTCGAAACATTGCAGCGTGTGTGACGTGGAAATAGTGTCCCCTGTTATATGTTGGCAGCTTCTGCAAGATTTTATTTCAATTCTTTGCACAGTGAACAAAAATGTCATATGTTGTTAACAAGTGGTTGTTGGGCCAAATTTTCAAACCTTTTTTGACAACTGTTCAATCTCTTTTATTAAATTGTGCCAACTGTGTAGATTATCGCTAATCATGATGGAAATATCACTCTGCCTTAAGAATAATTTAATGATCACGTTAGTGAAATGCATTTTGAACAAAATTTAGACCGTTAGATTCTGTTCTAGGATGGATTTTCCTAAAGAGCTTAATAGCTTAGTGAAGCGGTTCCCTGTTGACACAATGATAGCTATCACAATGTAAAAAAGTAATGTAATCCTAATTGCACACATCAGGGTCTTGTCAGCCAGCCCATGGATGGTTTGCCCACGTGTTAGTGGGTTGTAAGTTAGTGAGTTGTGTGTGTGCTGTAGGTGGGTGAGTTATGATCTATGTGTTCTGTGTTGTATGTGTGTTGCGTGTTGTAGGTATGTGTGTTGCGTGTTGTAGGTATGTGTGTTGTAGGTATCTGTGTTGTAGGTATGTGTGTTGTGTGTTGTAGGTATGTGTGCTGTAGGTATGTCTGTTGTGTGTTGTAGGTATGTGTGTTGTAGGTATGTGTGCTGTAGGTATGTGTGTGCTGTAGGTATGTATGTTGTGTGTTGTAGGTATGTGTGTTGTAGGTATGTGTGTTGTAGGTATGTGTGCTGTAGGTATGTATGTTGTGTGTTGTAGGTATGTGTGCTGTAGGTATGTATGTTGTGTGTTGTAGGTATGTGTGTTGTGTATTGTAGGTATGTGTGATGTAGGTATGTATGTTG
>CM034538.1:49199380-49215508 GCA_020002185.1 Paraescarpia echinospica | reverse complement strand
TGTGTGTTGTAGGTATGTGTGTTGTAGGTATGTGTGTTGTAGGTATGTGTGTTGTGTGTTGTAGGTATGTGTGCTGTAGGTATGTATGTTGTGTGTTGTAGGTATGTGTGTTGTAGGTATGTGTGTTGTGTGTTGTAGGTATGTGTGCTGTAGGTATGTATGTTGTGTGTTGTAGGTATGTGTGTTGTGTGTTGTAGGTATGTGTGATGTAGGTATGTATGTTGTGTGTTGTAGGTATGTGTGTTGTAGGTATGTGTGTTGTGTGTTGTAGGTATGTGTGTTGTAGGTATGTGTGTTGTAGGTATGTGTGTTGTGTGTTGTAGGTATGTGTGCTGTACGTATGTATGTTGTGTGTTGTAGGTATGTGTGTTGTAGGTATGTGTGTTGTGTGTTGTAGGTGGGTGAGTTGTTTGAGAAGCTGTTCGTCACTCACCTGATGGAACTGAAGGGTCCAGGGAAGGAGGGAGAGTCGTGCTGCAGTGAGGAAGTGGAAAGGAGGGAAACAGCCCTCCACAGGTGGCACGGAGTGTGGCTGCAGCCGACACTGGAGATCTTGTGCACAGGCTCGGCCGCGCACAGGAAATACATTGTCGAGGTGACTACTTCATGTCTCCCTGTTGCAATGTGTACCTCTCTGGTTCTACAATAGCTGTCTTCACTCAGTCTCTTCTTCCTGTATGTGTACCTCTCTGGTTCTACAATAGTTGTCTTCACTCGGTCTCTTCTTCCTGTATGTGTACCTCTCTGGCTCTACAATAACTGTCTTCACTCAGTTTCTTCTTCCTGTATGTGTACCTCTCTGGTTCTACAATAGCTGTCTTCACTCAGTCTCTTCTTTCTGTATGTGTACCTCTCTGGTTCTACAATAGCTGTCTTCACTCGGTCTCTTCTTCCTGTATGTCTATAATAGCTGTCTTCACTCAGTCTCTTTTTCCTGTATGTGTACCTCTCTGGTTCTACAATAGCTGTCTTCACTCGGTCTCTTCTTCCTGTATGTCTATAATAGCTGTCTTCACTCAGTCTCTTTTTCCTGTATGTGTACCTCTCTGGTTCTACAATAGCTGTCTTCACTCAGTCTCTTCTTTCTGTATGTGTACCTCTCTGGTTCTACAATAGCTGTCTTCACTCGGTCTCTTCTTCCTGTATGTCTATAATAGCTGTCTTCACTCAGTCTCTTCTTCCTGTATGTGTACCTCTCTTGCTCTACAATAACTGTCTTCACTCAGTCTCTTCTTCCTGTATGTGTACCTCTCTGGTTCTACAATAGCTGTCTTCACTCAGTCTCTTCTTCCTGTATGTGTACCTCTCTGGTTCTACAATAGCTGTCTTCACTCAGTCTCTTCTTCCTGTATGTGTACCTCTCTGGTTCTACATTAGCTGTCTTCACTCAGTCTTTTCTTCCTGTATGTGTACCTCTCTGGATGTACAATAGCTGTCTTCACTCGGTCTCTTCTTCCTGTATGTGTACCTCTCTGGTTCTACAATAGCTGTCTTCACTCGGTCTCTTCTTCCTGTATGTGTACCTCTCTGGTTCTACAATAGCTGTCTTCACTCGGTCTCTTCTTCCTATATGTGTACCTCTCTGGCTCTACAATAACTGTCTTCACTCGGTCTCTTCTTCCTGTATGTGTACCTCTCTGGTTCTACAATAGCTGTCTTCACTCGGTCTCTTCTTTCTGTATGTGTACCTCTCTGGTTCTATAATAGCTGTCTTCACTCAGTCTCGTCTTCCTGTATGTGTACCTCTCTGGTTCTACAATAGCTGTCTTCACTCAGTCTCTTCTTCCTGTATGTGTACCTCTCTGGTTCTACAATAGCTGTCTTCACTCAGTCTCTTCTTCCTGTATGTGTACCTCTCTGGCTCTACAATAGCTGTTTTCACTCAGTCTCTTCTTCCTGTATGTGTACCTCTCTGGTTCTACAATAGCTGTCTTCACTCAGTCTCTTCTTCCTGTATGTGTACGTCTCTGGTTCTACAATAGCTGTCTTCACTCAGTCTCTTCTTCCTGTATGTGTACCTCTCTGGTTCTACAATAGCTGTCTTCACTCTGTCTCTTCTTCCTGTATGTGTACCTCTCTGGTTCTACAATAGCTGTCTTCACTCAGTCTCTTCTTCCTGTATGTGTACCTCTCTGGTTCTACAATAGCTGTCTTCACTCAGTCTCTTCTTCCTGTGTGTGTACCTCTCTGGTTCTACAATAGCTTTCTTCACTCAGTCTCTTCTTCCTGTATGTGTACCTCTCTGGTTCTACAATAGCTGTCTTCACTCAGTCTCTTCTTCCTGTGTGTGTACCTCTCTGGTTCTACAATAGCTGTCTTCACTCAGTCTCTTCTTCCTGTATGTGTACCTCTCTGGTTCTACAATAGCTGTCTTCACTCAGTCTCTTCTTCCTGTATGTGCTACGTGGCAGCATCTGTGAAGTCAGCATAATATTTGTATTATTGCTATGTTCATCTGCGGCTACACAAATATGTTGCACAGAAATATTGAAAGATTGTTAAATAAAAATAGCTGACATAAAATGAGCTTTCCCTCTTTCCCCTAATCTCTGCACACACATGCATGCGTGCACACATGCACGCGCACGCACACATTAGACACACACATCACACACACATGCACACACACACACACACACACACACACTACACACACGCACACACACACACACTACACTCACGCACACACACACACACACACACACGCACTACACACACGCACACACACACACGATTATTATTTGGTAACATTTGTGTTATTTGAACCATGTGTAGTTCATTACTTCTTTAAGTTATTTTGGTAATTAATGTTTCAGTAGATTTCCATAATGCTTGCACCAATGACTGATCAGTTTATGTCTTCTCCATTTTCAGTATCTTCTTCCAAAGTTATTGAAGCACAGTCCAGGGAGCATTCATTATATCACCAACAGACTGGGTTCAGGTCAGTAGTGTTGTGCTCCACTATGTAGATGTACCCGCTGTATACACAATTGACTTTTAGACATACACCATACACCCTCCACTTCCAATGCACTTATAGTCTCATTATTTTACTGGTCTATGAGCAATTATTTGCTGTAGTGATTTCTTTATGAGCATTTAGTTAAGTTGATTATTTAAGTTTCTTCTTAGAACTTTGTCAGTAATCAGCAACATTGGCATAAATTGAAATGAACATCATTTTTTAAACACCACCTGACATACCATCTTATCATCAGATGTCTGTGTGAAATGATGTGTTTTGCAATGAACATTAATTGTCAGCACATTCTATTTTTTTACTTCTTGTGAGGACTTGAAGCAAATATCAAATAAAATCACTCCTGAAGGAATAAACTCGAACAGTACCTTCACTAGACTGTTTCCACGTTTCACTGTAGGAGGTGACCCGGACAGCTTTGGCACACTAGTGACATGTCTGAGACAGGCAAAAGCACTGCGAGTGGTCAAGGACAGGACACAGGTGAAAGACAAACTGGAGGTCAAGGATGGGCTGGAGGTCAAGGATGGACAGGAGGTCAAGGCCATGCTGGAGGAGAGACTGGAGACTGTGACGTTGTGGAATGGTATCCTTGCAGTGAGCATGTTGGAGCAGGCGCTGGTACATCAGGATGAACAGGTCAGTGACTCCTGTAGGACCACTGCACACACACAGCCAGGTAGAAGTAGCAGAACAAGTTTTAACGATATATTTCCTTCAAATTTATATACATGTAAGTATGTCATTTTGTATGCTAAGCAACAATGATTTGCCAGAACATGTGATTCAAACAAGTTCTTGGAAATCACTTTTGTTTGCTGTTTGTCTATTGAAGATAAACAGAAGTGTGTTGTTTAGAGATTGCTGTTCTTGCAGACAAGGGTGGATGCCTATGGGATGTTGTTTAGAGATTGCTGTGTTCTTGCAGACAAGGCTGGATGCCTACGGGATGTTGTTGAGAGATTGATGTGTTCTTGCAGACAAGGCTGGATGCCTATGGGATGTTGTGTGAGGACCCAAGAACAACAGAAGTTGTCACCGAAGTAGACCTGGGTCTTGTTGAACTCTTTCTGCCGTTCAACTTAAACAACCAGTCACCTGCATTCAGACAATATGTTGTGGCTCTCACTAAAAAGGTACTCTGTCTGGTGGACCACTTTACACTGATAAAGATGAACCAGCTGTAATTAGAAATGTATTAATTGTCAAAATGTCAAATTTATTTCTGATAACTCCAAAATTACGCAAAAAAACGTATGAAACCACAATTAACTGGCCATGGTGACATGCTGTCTGTTCTAAGATGCTATGTTGTTACGCTGGTACCGAGCGTAACACTGTTGTTCTGAACAAATCAAGAAATTTCGCTAAAACTATGCTATCTTCACAAACCTTGCGTGGTGTCAATTTTTGTCCAGTTCAACCAGAATAAATTTTATTTTGAAAATAAATAATTGATCTATAAATCAGAGATACACACGGATCTGAATTAATACAAAATTGCCTGCAAACAATCATGTAAACACAAGCCTTTGTGTGGCGGTTATGTTTTTAGTAAAAACTTCACCATTTCATAAAAGTACACCTAATGTGTTGTACCAATCAATTTGAGGCCATCACTTAAAAGTTGAAGGTTTTGCGAATTTCCCTTGCGTGTCGATGCTTAGCGTGGCTTCAGCAGCACCGCCAGTTGCATGTAAACAACTAAGCATTTGCGTGGCGGTCACGTTTTAGTAAAAACTTTCCCATTTCACAAAAGTACACCTAGTGTGTAGCACTAATTGATTCGGCATGAAATTTGCAATAAGGTGTATGCTTTTTGGTAAAGATTACGTTTGATTTGTGGCTGCGCCGACACTAAAAAGGTGAATATTTTACGAATTTTGTGGAGTATTGGTGCTTTGCGCGGCTTCGATAAAATGCTATGCATACCATTAGGTAAGTTGCTAATGTTTTATTCTAAATGTATATAAGCTATTTTCGGCATATTGTGGTATTTAATTGCAAACAAATAATATTTGTTATCCAGTATGTTCAGCTGTTCAGCACTTTTGCTGATCATTTATTTTATCATTGCTTTTACCCGTAATTTTACTATGCATAGGTTTATCAATATATATACTTGGATTTTGTTTCCTAAGTTTATTTATTTTTCTTATTTATTTCTCTTAAATGTGTTTTTTTATGCTTCTTAGATGATTGCTGATTTGTAAACACCCATGAACGGGTCATTAGTCACAGATTTGATGGTGTGTAAATAAAGTTTATTATTAAATACGATCAACATAACATATTCTATTGTATTGATAAATGGTAGCAAATAATTTGAGTATTTGTTTATTGCTTGAAGTGGATCTCCCCCTTATGACAATATAGGCTAATCCACATCACTTTGACAATGGATGGTAAAGCTAGTCGACCTTTGGTGTGAGGGGCACGCGATATCCGTCATTAACTGGACGTTTGCTAAACAAAGTAGATGATATTTTCACTGCATGTTATCCCAAAGATGCTTTAAATATTGGAACACATATGAATTAATGAATAATGAGATATAGTAAATGAGCCAACAACTGGAATGTTGGTAAACATGCCTCTACGTATATGTCCGCCCGGTGGGAATATATTGGCGTTTTGGCATTTTTCCCTGACCCATGGTGATCGGGGAAAGGAAAACCAGACACAAAAAGTCAAATAAAAACCAAACAATATGACATAGCTTAATGAAACTTATTGTAATGTCCACATATCAAATTTATCTTCCATTTTTTCATATTTTTATTTGCCTAAGTTATATTTTTCAATTTTGTGCTCAATTGTTTCTTGCCAGGAGCTAAACTGTCCAAACAACACATTTCCTCATTTTTAAAACATTACATCTTGAAAACTATCATTCTCATCCAACTCATATTTTGCATACTTATTGTATATATTGTTGTCATTGAAGATGTGAAAATATTACAAGATTCAAGCTACTAATTAAAAAAAAATTATTAAGTCAAAAACGGCATTTTTATAACAAAATGATTGCTCTATCCTAAGTTGCAGAGACATCATGGGTAAGTTTGATGAGTTTGCCATTAACTGTTCATAAAAGTGTCTTTATTGCAGTTGTTTGTTCGTCTCAAAGAAAGTGGTCGAGTCCTTGTAAGACAGCACAAGACTGCAACAAAACAAGTGAAACCTGACACACAAGTATTGATGCAGCTTTCCTGTTACAAGGTTGGTTGTACAATACGTTCTTCAAGGAGTATTTATCTCTGATTCATTTAAGAAGCCCTTAAGTTTTGAAAAGTTTTTTGTATGGGATGTATGTACTTAAGGTGGTGCTGGTGGTTATCGTATCAGTTTATTTCTTTACTTTTTTTTCATAGAACATTAGTAGATATCGGTATGAATAGTAGATTAGTAGGTATTGGTATGTATACTATAAACAAAAACCATGGCACTAGCGCTATATGTCACCAATCCGTCCTTTAAAAACTAGTATTTTTAAGCGTGTCTGTGGAAAGTCCCTATTCAGATTATTGGAAACACCCGCCCAGACCTCCACAGCCAGTTGCAATTACACTGACTGACCCCAGTCGGGTGTCAATCAATCTTGTCTACCACAACAAGTTCAACATGTGGCCCTTTGTAACATGATATCAATAAACATTTGTTATTACAAATACAGATTGTAGGGCCAACTTGGTGGAAACCTTTGGTGGAAATCTTAATAATAGAAGTGTCCATCAAATTGTGTTGAAATAAGCCACAAGTGTCACTTGCCAGTAAGAAAAGTCACATTTCTAAGCAAAAAACGCACATCTGATGACATTTCTATTATCACTGACAACTAGGAAGTATTACTTAATGTAACTTTTTATAAAAATTACAATACTTACTAAGCTATAACTTGGCAACTGAACTCATCTTGTGGTTAAGCAAAAAAATGCACTACAGATCTTTCACCACTGTAGCAAAATTTTTATGAAACTAGCAAACTTAATATGCATTTGTTTACCAAAAAACCTGTATGAATGTCAATAACATATTTGTACTTACAAACATAACAAAAATTCTTTCAGGAAGTTTTTCAAAATGAAATAAAATGCCATTTTAGGGTGATTTTTCACTTATTTTTTAATTGTCTTTAAATGCATTTAAATATCACTAAACAAAATAAAAAATCAATTCTTTTTGTTCTGGATTGTTGTTTAATGTGTTAGGAAAAGTCTGAGAAATTTTGTTTAGTTAATCTTCAAAACTTCATTAATTTTATTTAAATCAAAACAAGCATGCAATTGGCACCTTTACCACCGTAATGAACTGTTAATCATGAGTAATGAATTAAGATAAAAGTCCTTGGAGATATCTACACAGAATGTGGAGTAGACTTTCTGGCTATTGTCACATTTAACATTCCACTTTGTGTCTATGGGAAGTTGTGAGAGTGACACTGGTGGCGCCACCTTGTGGAACCTGGGTAATCTAAGCTGTGTTTTCTAGTATTTATTTCCCACTTTTAAATTCCTTGTCAGTAATCATTGTGTGTCCCTTTCAGGCCTTCCTGCAGCGACTGTGTGAGCTGGTCTTCACACACCTCCACCCTGAGGCCTCCTTCCCTGCCCGTACCACAGCTCTCAGTCTACTCACCACCATGGTGCTTGTGTTTGGTACACAGCTCAGACTCACAGGTGAAACTATTTCACTTGACACTGCTTGTCTTATTTATGCATGGCTTAAAGTTGATTGGGTAAGACCACATTAAGGATTCGTCCGCCATTACCCACCGAAAGAGTGCCCTTGAAAATACCATTTTGGTGTGATGTGTGAATTTGTTTCAAGCACTTTGACATGGCACATGTTAGTCCAGTGAATACTGAATGTACTACTGCATTAGATTGTTCACGAGGTAGCAATAAATATACGCTAGTCACTCGCGTATTCGCACAGTGGCCATTTTGCAGCACACACCAATATTTCAAAATCCGTCACAAGATTGGGGCGAAATTGAGGGGTGTCAGATTTGGATGGATTTTTCTTTAAAATGAGGTATGAGAATTTCACGAGTTTTTCACAGCACTTGTGTCAATGGATGTTAAATATGCTGTGAAATTTTCAAGAAAATCGTAAGAAAAATTTTGCAGGAAATGTTATAATGGCCGTTAAATGTGGTCTTACCCTGATGTGTTGCACAGATCTCTTGCATGGCAGTCAAACAACCCAATGGCTATTAATAGGCTGATTTAGAAAGTAAAATAGCAAGCTCTTGAAAACACTTCTAAAGTGTATTAAGTTATCAAAGAAGTGTTGTGTTTTATGAACAAAAGGTGTGCCTCGCCAAGAAAAGGTGCAGTCACTTGGGTGTGCTCTTTATTGTACATCATGTTTTATTTTAGTGAACAGTAAAGGAAGCATTCATTTGTTTAATATTGAAATGTTTTGAGTTTTTAAATCCAGGAGAATTTGTCCATGCTTGTCCAGTATTTGAAGAACCTTCAACTACACCCTCTCTCCTTTAAGGCTCACCAAATCACCATTTTTAAAGCCAACTATCAGGGAGATGTTCTTTCTTGTGAGGGTGATATTTACACAATAAATCCAGGAGACTCCCTGAAAATCCAGGAAGGTTTGTAGGAGTAATGTATGTTTAATTGTTATTAAAACATGATTCATGCTGTTTTATTTCTCTATTTTGTTCAGACTCCCTAGATGAAGAGTTCTACTTGGTGGACATCTGGACTCCGGCGCATGTGCAGACATTATTGGAATGTTTACTGGACACATTTGAAGAAAACAAAGTCAACGCATTCACAGTTTTGTCGGCAGTGCCTCAGAGTTACCTCTACATGCAGGTAGGTTGCAGCACTCACCTTATTCTGCATCAACAGAAAGTAGATCAGATAGACGGAGCACTGGACTGTCAATCAAAGAGGCCGGGTGTGAATCAACCTACTAACAATCACTTTGAAACTTGGCCAACTTCAATCACTCTATATTTGTCTAGATCTAGATGGTCAGTGTTTCCGCCAGCAGGATAAAAGGTTAAATTACGTACCCAAAAATAATTCTAGGGTACAGATACATACCCAAAATAAATCCACATTTTAACATTTTGTTTAATATTCTGTGCAATGAAACTCATGCTTGATGACATTTTTAAAGGTGAAGAATGAGCCCATGCCAACACATTTATGCTAGCTATTCTGTGATTGGCTAAACGTGGTATTCATTGCGGGATTGAAGCCTTCACCTCAGGATAGAACATGGCGTACTGGTAAATTGGTAGGCTTAGTGTAAAGAATACGACGTGCTGTCATGGCTGTACATTTTTTGCGATGTTTTCGAGTATTCATTGTTTCTTGGTGAAGAAAAATAACCCAACAAGATACCATACTACAGTTTACAATTTTCCTGCTGACTGTTCCATTTATTATTCATTCTCCTACGAAACATGGAAATGATCACCAAGAGCCGGGCGGGATTTCTGACTCCAAATGCCGGGAAATCACTTCTCCGAGCATCTAGAAATCCAACTTTTTCTGGGGGAGGGCCCCCACACCCCCTGCCCATCAGGGCATCTACGGCACCCGTAGCAGGCTTAGCCTGTCAGTTCCACGGTCTCACAATTGACTAACTCCATACCCAAATTATTTTTTCTGGTGGAAATCGTGATGGTACATCCTTCATTAGGTCTCATTCTGCAGTGAGATGAACACTCACATGTGTGTGGGCTTCCTGATCCCATTCACATGCTCTTGCCCACTCTTCGTCTACTCCATATTCAATCCATGTTGACTGAACTTCACTCCATATTCATTCCATGTTCACTGAATTTCACTCCATATTCATTCCATGTTCACTGAACCACACCCCATATTCATTCTATGTTCACTGAACTTCACTCCATATTCATTCCATGTTCACTGAACTTCACTCCATATTCATTCCATGTTCACTGAATTTCACTCCATATTCATTCCATGTTCACTGAACTACACCCCATATTCATTCTATGTTCACTGAACTTCACTCCATATTCACTCCATGTTCATTGAACTTCACTCCATATTCATTCCATGTTCACTGAATTTCACTCCATATTCATTCCATGTTCACTGAACTACACCCCATATTCATTCTATGTTCACTGAACTTCACTCCATATTCACTCCATGTTCATTGAACTTCACTCCATATTCACTCCATGGTCACTGAACTACACCCCATAGTCATTCTATGTTTACTGAACTACACTCCATGTTCACTCCATGTCCACTCCATGTTCACGCCATGTTCACTCTATGGTTACTCAATGTTCTCACAAGATGGTAGTCAGTGTCATATCTGAGCCTAATCACACCCCTGTGTTCTGTCTGCCTGAGTTACGTGTCTTCCTATGTGTGTGTTGACATTCAACTTGCCGTGTGTACACAACACTACGCCATCCTTATGTAAGTTTGCTCAAACGGAGCTTTCAGCATCCTCTTGATGCCTTCATCAACTTTGTACTTTCATCACATGACAGCATTTCCAAGAAAATCGCGGGTAGATTCGAGATCACTGCTATCCTGTTCGCTCTCACTGGAGCACAAGGCATCAGCAAATGTCCTCCAGTCAGATTGGTCTTGGGTGAGCCAGCTCAATTCTTGCCACATTTTCCCTGCCAGCTTAATTTTTTTCTGTAGTTCTTCTCCAGGTGCCTAGTGGTCTGCCTCTTTTCTGTTGTCCAGGTGGTGTCCATTTTAGAGTGGCATGTTGTAGGCCATTTCTGTCCATGTGAAGAACACGGCCAAGCCATCTCCACCTCCTCTGTTTCACTCATCAACGATGTTATTGATGTTGGTGCATTCTGAGATGTTCTTGTTTGTTAATTCAGCGTCCAATTCTCAATGCTTGCTTACACAGCTCTGACCTATGAGATGACTTGACAGTCTCCAACAAGATTGTAATTATATACATGTGATACATTATACTTGATGTTATTACAGGCCCCGACCAGACTGCAGCACCTACTTGAAGCCAGTCTCCAGTTGGCCAACAGCACGCGACCACAGGACTGCAACACCGCCGCATATCTGCTGCGCATCATTACCCAGCAGCCATTGCTCTATGATGTCATCAGTGAGAGTTATATCGACCAACTGAACACTGCCACTGGCCAGGTGTGGACCCTCAAAGACATGGCCAGAAGACAGGGAGCTGGAGACACGACTCCAGGGGTTGACCATGTGTTGGCCAGTGAGAGAGGACTTGAGCAGTGCTTGCAGTGGTGTGACGCGAGGCTAGACAATAACTTTGTGAGCAGGTGTTGTGTCATGCTGACTCTACTGATCAGTCAACTGGACAGTCAGGTGACAGTCGCTCGTCGCAGTCTGGTGCACGCAGCGTCAACACGACCGATGTATCCCACAATGCACTGCATCCGCTACCTTCTCAAGGATGTCGATTTGAAGTGAGTGTAGCTATTGTTGTGTTACGAATCTGTTACCCAGCATAACTCATTGTACGCAAGTTTTCATTGTACGCAGGTATTTCATTGTACGCAGGTATTTCATTGTACGCAGGTATTTCATTGTACGCAGGTATTTCATTGTACGCAGATATTTCATTGTACGCAGGTATTTCATTGTACGCAGGTATTTCATTGTACGCAGATATTTCATTGTACGCAGGCATTTCATTGTACGCAGGTATTTCATTGTACGCAGGTATTTCATTGTACGCAGGTATTTCATTGTACGCAGGTATTTCATTGTACGCAGGTATTTCATTGTACGCAGATATTTCATTGTACGCAGGTATTTCATTGTATGCAGGTATTTCATTGTACGCAGGTATTTCATTGTACGCAGGTATTTCATTGTACGCAGGTATTTCATTGTACGCAGGTATTTCATTGTACGCAGATATTTCATTGTACGCAGGTATTTCATTGTACGCAGGCATTTCATTGTATGCAGGTATTTCTTAATGTTAGTGTTTTGTGAGAGATCATTATTACCTAAAATCACCTGATTCAGTCAGCATCAGCTAAGTGGCCATAGGTTGCTGTAGTAATACGTTGCAGCAACACTCTTGATGACCTCTACACAGTGCTGTTCTCCTCTATTCCTCTAGGTGTGTCGACGGCAGTGCCATGTGGCGCCATCTGCTGGAAGTGCTCATCAACACTTGCTTCGAGGTGGCGACCGTGGTGGCGCCGGTGGTCACCAACTGCAGTCCTGAAGGTTTCATTCCCGACGACTTCTGTCTTACTGGTGGGTCCCATTGTTTCTCCCATTTCATCTTTAAGTTATATCCAAAACTTACTTCTCCTCTTCATGTCATGTGGCACATAAAGCTCGCATAATATCTTGCCAGACCCCTCAGTCTTGGGCTCTCTCTCGTATCCAAAAGTTTGTATAATAATCCACGTGTTTATTTAAAAAAAAATTAAAGTGAGTACCGGTAGTGTGTAACAAGCCATAATTCTGTTGGTGAATTATATATATATATAATAGTGGTCTTTATACCACATAGACTGCTCAGAATCATAGAAATGTTTGACATGTGGTATGTTGGTCAGCTAAAAGCATTTCAATTTTTCTCTTTTTTGTTAATAAAATAACCATATCAAGATAAAATGAGGCACCATTACTTTATGTATACATATAATTCCTTTACTTTACCAGCCTGAAATGTGGTTGAACATTATTCAGTCGTGAAAAATGTCATTTCATATCATGTATCTCTATTGCTGCCATTGTGTAATCATGGACAATTGTTTCCATTGATATCTGAGGAAAGAATGTGAGTGTCGTCATGAAACGTACATGTACAGGAGATAATGTACACATGCATGTGTGTGTGTGCACATGAATGTGTGTGTGCATGCATGCATGTATGCACGCACACGTTGCTGTCTTATTATCCTGTGGTGTATGAGAGTATAATATAGAAAGAGTTGTTGACGTTGTAGACATGTCACTGTCGGATGATACGAGCCTGTCACACCCTGACAACATGACACATGTGACAGCTGTCAACAAGGTATCTCTGATGCCAGAGTACTTAACTGTCTGTTGCTGGAGAAGTGCCAAGGAGGCATCCCTGCTGCTTGGACAGCTGCTAGAGACCATGCCAGTCATTGACCCCAATGTTGATACATCAGCATCTGAGCCTTGCAGGCAGCCTAAGGAATCCACTAGATCAAGCTGCAGGAAAGGACTGGTGTCTATCAAACAGGTAAAGTTTACCTCGATCTATGTTTAGAGCACACCATATCTGGATTGATTAAGGTGTATTAGATGAAGACTGTGGTTAGTGTATGTATGCGAACTGATTGCTGTATTGTTTGTGTTCAGGTTCGTGCAGTGGGGGACTACTTCATCAGCCAACTGTTGCAGTCGCGACATAGAGGAGCGTTTGAGCTCGCCTACGCTGGATTTGTTAAGATGACTACAATGTTGTGGAAGTATGTGTGTGACTGACATGTTCAGTGGTTTGAGTGTTTTATCAACCCAGAAATTACCAGATGTAACAATCAAAGTCAGATCTTTTGACCAATTAAACAAAAGTAAAATAAATTAAACCATTTGTGGATATAACTTCACACACGTCATAGTTGGACTCCAAAGAACCAGACTTGTAATGGGCCAAGGCAGTTTAGGAAGAAGCTTTAATACCATCACTGGAATAGCAGGTAGTTCCCATAATGTGACTGTTGAGATACACTCATGCCATCATGGCAGAACCAGAAAAGAATGAGAAGATTTAATGCCAAAAAAAGTTGGTGTTTTGGGATGTATTTGTAAATAGTTGTGTATTGCCATGTGCACTAATTATTTTATGTTTTTGCAGATCCACCATTGATGAATTACATGAACTTCCAAGACTATGGCTGGACAGCGTCATAGCTGACATCAAGTCAGGAGACCCTGACAGTCGACTCTGTGCCACAAGACGAAGTGCCGGAGTTCCCTTCTATATACAGGTACACCAGTAGCTGTAGTCTTGAACTTACAACATTCACTTCTATACACAGTATCCATCTCTGTCTATTGCCAATCGTACTGATTTATACAGCTGAGTGAACTGGAGAAACGTGAAATGAAAGAACTTACTCAATGTTTGAAATGGCAACAGGAGGATTCATAGCCGCAATCTCTTGATTGAGAACACAAAGTTCTAGTCACTGTGCCACTGCATTCCACATTTCCTTCCGGCTTTACCCAATGGAACAAACATGGTGCAAACAGTGGTCTTAGTGAACAGAAACAGTGCCTCCTGGTGGACAGGAACAGTGTCCCCTGGTGGACAGGAACAGTGTCCCCTGGTGGACAGGAACAGTGTCCCCTGGTGGACAGGAACAGTGTCCCCTGGTGGACAGGAACAGTGCCCCTGGTGGACAGGAACAGTCCCGGACAGGAACAGTGCCCCCTGGTGGACAGGAACAGTGGCCCTAGTGAACAGAAACAGTGACCCCTGGTGGGGTCACTGTGACATCCCGTTTAGATTATGGGAATGCACTTCTTTATGGTATCCCACACACGGTGATGCAACGTCTACAAAGGGTGCAGAACTGTGCCGCTCGCCTAATTACTCGCACAAGGAAATACGAACACATCACGCCCGTGTTGCAGCGTTTAACAATGGTTACCCGTTCCTACAGCTGGTGTTTACGTATTGTGCCTTGAATGGTCTAGCGCCGGACTACATAAGTAAGTTAATTGGCTACCGTACCATGAACAGAACTCTACGATCTACCTCGCAGCCTCGCCTTTTGTTTGTACCGGCCTCACAAACTGTTACTCATGGTGATCACCGTTTCGCGGTTTGCTCGGCGGTTCTATGGAACAATTTGCCTTCTACACTCAGGACAGCAACATCATTACAAGTGTTTAAAACACTTTTGAAAACTCACCTTTTTAAACAAGCGTTTTTATAATTCACCGACGAGGAAATTTTATGTGCTTTCTATTGATAAATATTTTTTTTTTTATTAGTTTCTTAACATATTTATGGTTATTCTTCTTGTATAAATGAATGTATGTATAGTAGTTTTTTAAGAATGTTTTAATTTATTTAAACGTTTTTTAATTATCTCTCTTTTTTAGTAACTATGTTTAAGGTAATGTTATATTTTTTACATATTTATTTCTTAGTTAGCATTTCTTTTTATGTAAAATACTATTATATACATGTGCATGTATGTAAAGTGCCCGAGGGCAATTTTAATTGATTGGGCGCTATATAAGTACTTTTATTTATTTATTTACCCCTGGTGGGCAGGATCAGTGCCCCTGGTGGACAGGAACAGTGCCCCTGGTGGACATAAACAGTGACCCCTGGTGAACAGAAACAGTGACCCCTGGTGAACAGAAACAGTGACCCCTGGTGGACAGGAACAGTGCCCCTGGTGGACAGGAACAGTGTCCCTGGTGGACAGGAACAGTGCCCCTGGTGGACATAAACAGTGACCCAAACAGTGACCCCTGGTGGACATAAACAGTGGCTCTAGTGAACAGAAACAGTGACCCCTGGTGGACAAGAACAGTGCCCCTGGTGGACAAGAACAGTGCCCCTGGTGAACAGAAACAGTGACCCATGGTGGACAGGAACAGTGCCCCCTGGTGGACAGGAACAGTGCCCCTGGTGGACAGGAACAGTGCCCCTGGTGGACAGGAACAGTGCCCCCTGGTGGACAGGAACAGCGCCCCTGGTGGACAGGAACAGTGCCCCTGGTGGACAAGAACAGTGCCCCTGGTGGACAGGAACAATGCCCCCTGGTGGACAGGAACAGTGCCCCTGGTGGACAGGAACAGTGCCTCCTGGTGGACAAGAACAGTGCCCCTAGTGAACAGAAACAGTGACCCCTGGTGGACAGGAACATTGCCTCATGGTGGACAGGAACAGTGCCCCTGGTGGACATAAACAGTGACCCCTGGTGAACAGAAACAGTGACCCCTGGTGGACAGGAACAGTGCCCCCTGGTGGACAGGAACAGTGCCCCTGGTGGACAGGAACAGTGCCCCTGGTGGACAGGAACAGTGCCCCCTGGTGGACAGGAACAGCGCCCCTGGTGGACAGGAACAGTGCCCCTGGTGGACAAGAACAGTGCCCCTGGTGGACAGGAACAATGCCCTCTGGTGGTCAGGAACAGTGCCACTGGTGGACAG